>CM019155.1:51326239-51475480 GCA_009733165.1 Naja naja | reverse complement strand
TTGAGAACAGAATTACATACCCTCACTAACGTATTAATGTCCAATGGATTCCAAGAAGCACAATCACCAACCCAAATCCTAAGGGAGACTCCCCAAAAGCCAAGACACAGAACAGGACAATCCTCCCTTACATCAAAGGCACCACAGATAAAATCAGCAAAATTCTCCACAAACACAATATCAGGACAGCCTTTGGCACTGACCAAAAAATAGCCAACATCTTAAGAAACCCCAAAGACAAGATCAGCTAGAAAACCAAGGAGTTTATGAAATACCATGCAGAATTTGCCCAGCCACATACATTGGACAAACCAACAGGAGAATAAATGCTCATCGCAGAACACAAGAACAGTCAGAAAAGAAGAAAAACTTCCTCCCTTTTCTAGCACCTTAAAGCCACAGGACATGAAATGATTTTGAGGGATCCAAACTTATCTCCAACACTGAACACTTCAACAAGAGAATAATTAGGGAAGCCATCGAAATAGAAAACACCCCCATAACATGAATAAACGGGATGACACTTCCGCCTACCAGACATCTGGAAATTAGCCCTAATCAACAAGCGAGTCCCAGCCAGAAACCAACACCGGACCCAAAATAACACATGATGCCACCACCAATCTCCCTCACCAGACTCAAACCCAAGCACCAGCCTGAAGATGGCGAGTGGGATCTCGTCAAAAACGTCGCCAAGGTATTCTCAATCTTACATGGGATGACCGAATACACCAAGACCTACATACCTTTACCATGAAAATCTACTATATATATATATATATAAATATGTAGGTCTTGGTGAATTCGATCTTGTCCCATGTAAGATTGAGAGTATCTGTGACATTTTGACAGACTCCCACTCTTCTGGTGTCTTTGGCTTTGTGCTTGTGCCAGCAAAGCGTGATCAGAGCTGCCTTCTCTCTATAAATACTGGAGGGAGGTGTGCTGGCTGTGTTGTGCGGGTTGGTTGGCTGTGTTGTTGGCTGTGTTGTTGCTTCTTGATTGGTTGATGGAGTTGATGCACATTTCCCCCCCGCCCGTGAATTTAATTCCCCAGCAGCGTTGGATCGTTCCCTTCCTCTCCTCTCTCTCTCTCTCTCTCTCTCTCTCTCTCTCTCCTCCTTCCAGCCCCCCACCTACCTGGAGGCAATGGTTGCTGCAGCCATCCGGCAGAAGCACGAGCAGCAGCTGCTGCTTTTCTTCCCGGGTCTTTAATGCCTAGGGCAGTTATGAACTAACCGAACGGCTACACTGATACCTCTGTGTATCAGTGTAGCCGCTGGGTTAGTTCCTAATCCACCTTCCTTTCCCACCATCAGCAAGCCACTCCTCTCCCCCCTGTTGGTCTTACCTTCAAGTTGCAGCTCGTGTGGCTCTCTGCTTCTCAGTCAAAGTGAGTTTTGCACTGGCCGAATGATGGTGGCCACAAGTAGGGGTGCATGTGGGTGGAGCAGCCTTGTTTTCCCATGTGGCCCAGATTAATTGCTTTTGGGGGCCATTTCTTCTGTGGCCAACCAAAATTTTGCCGTGGCCCACCAGTGGGCCGCAGCCCACCAGTTAGCAATCACTGCTCTAGTTAGCATTCAATATTTCTAGAGGAGAAGCTTCATAAGATTAGATTTACAACTCTTAATGTCTTTTTGGCAATGCTGTTACTGTTAGTTCTGGCGCTTAGGTCATTTGATATGAGTACACCAAGGTCCTTGACAGAGTGAGGATCATCAACGAGGTCATATTTGCCTAGTTTGTATTTGGTGTACTGATTTTTTTTACCAATGTGTAGGACAGAACATTTGTTAGTTGAGATTTGGAATTGCCAATTGTTTGATCATTCAGACGCATAATCAAGGTTGTTTTGAAGGACAGTAGCATTGTTGAACAGTTTTACGTCATCCATGAAGAGGATGCAGTTGCTTATAAGGTGATCGCAAAAGTCATTTATATAGAGTATAAAGAATGTGGGTCCTAGAACACTGCCTTGGGGGACACTGCTGTTAACTGGAACAGAGTTTGACATAGCGCTCCCTATTTTTACTATTCATTGACTGTTTGACAGGAACGCAGTAATCCACTTATGAAGGGATTCGGAAATGCCGTAAGAGTTTATTTTAATAGTAGTTTGTCATGTACCACTGAATCAAAGGCTTTGCAGAAGTCTATGTAAATTGCGTCTATAGCTTTACCCTGGTCAAGTAGAATAGTCCATATGTTTTTGCAGTGTAGAAGTTGAAGATTGCAGGACAATTTTTTCCTAAAACCAAATTGTTTTCTGGAGAGTAGGTTGTTTGACTAAGTGGAGGGTGATCTTGCCCCAAAGGTACTTTTTCAAGAGGCAACTGGAGTTACTTGTTTTTCTTTGAAGACATTTAACTTCTCATCCAAGAACCTTCTTCAGCTCTTACTGGATGCTGAAGAATGGAAGGATTTATATTCCTTTCAGACAGCTGGTCATTTGCATTTTTAAAGAGAGATATTAAAGCTACTTGGAGGTTTGTCTGTGTCCTCAGGGTCACCTGAGTAGTTCAAATGGGTGTGCAACCTTCTTGGAACTGCTGAAAAGACTGTGTTGTGGAGCTGTTTTCTGCAGGATGTTTTCTGCCCTGTGTCCTTTCACTGTTGAACATGGATGGAGGCTGTTGGGGATGAGCCTATGTTGTCTGCATCTCAAACTGAAAGGTTCCTGTAGTTTGCAATTTTTCAAAATCTGTTCATACTTCTGTACCATTCGAAGGGTATTCATCCCAAAATACATAGCTAAATGTCTATGGAGATTCTCAACATGTTAATTTCCCCACCCCCTTTTTAGAACGATCTTTTTTAGAGTTTCCCAGGACACATCTCACTGTGGAATTTTTGTGGTCTCTTCATCCTCTGGCTGTCTCTCTCAGAGGTGATAGGTTCCGGCCATCTGGATTTCATCCCTCCATTGTATCATGTGTAGGTTATACAAATTTCGATATAAGATTACATATATTCAGGTTACATCAAGAAAGATTTCATTATCAGTCTCCTCCTCCCCTTTTCTTCTTTCATTGAAGAAATGACAGATACACGAATCTGACACCTAAACAGATTAAGCATGATTAAGGGATTGTGTCTCTTGTTATAAATCTGTCTGGACATTAAAATGGAAAGTATTTCTTACATTGCTCCTGCATCACACATCTGTCCCAGGGTATGCCTTTCCCAGGATTTGGATAAGACTTTATTACCTTTACCATTTGAAAACTAGCGAAATTATTTATTCCACAAGGCTTCTCTCTGCTAAGTATTTTTTGCAATTATTCATTTTAAATTCTACTTTACATTTACATTTTAATTATAGATAGCAATTTTGAATACTTAATTGAATAGAAAGATGGATATAAATTAAATAACTGCATTTGTTTAAATGAAGTTGCTGGTCCAATTGGTGAAAGAAAGCTCAGGATGGTATTGGTTACAAACATGTGGAAGAGGCCTTCATCCCGCAGTGAATAGACAATGGCTAAAATGATGGTGATGATGAAATATGATATGATTATTGATATTTTTTATTGTTTTTGAACAAAGTTATGTATATGGGTATTACATTGACAAAGCAATTTATTTACATTTAATCAGATGTAAAAACTGTACTCATATCTATTTTATAGGTTGTAAGTGACAGCTATAAAAGGAAGCTAATTATGTGACGTTTGCCATGGAAATCAAATGGAAAATTACAATATAAAAATCACTTTAAAAATGACAGCAACTATTTATTTTGCAGATAGTAGAAGCTGTTTATGAGCCAGTACCTGGAGGTATATATACTACAAAGTTATCAGCTGTCATAAAAAAGTACGTATTATTAATGAACTTATTTGATTTGAACACCATTCAGTATTTGACTATTTATTTATTTTATTAAATAATAAAATAATTTATTTAATAAATTATTTAATATTTATTTATAATAATAACATTTAGTTATCAGCCAACTGCAAAAGGCTTTACATAGACCACCTTACATCCCATGATGATATCTATAACAACATTAAACATCCACATCTACCAGTTCCTTGGAAAGGACTCGATAAGTAGTTAAAAATGCCAAATCCAGTCTAACATCTGACTGTGTGACAAACCAAAATATTTATTCATGTTACATTTAAAAACTATGGGGCCCATCAGGGTGGATGGGTGCAGAGGTGAAGGGTCATTGAAGGATCCCTGTGGTTGGTTATAAAGGTGAATGACTGTGGGGGCACTGTAGCTGCTGTAAGTTTGAACAGGGCCGTGTATCTCTAGGTTATTTTGTGGGGGGGAGTCTTTCGTAACTTTGGCTGTTAAGTGGCTGGTCACAACTTAGGAACTATCTGTAAAGGACTATCAATTGAATTGTAATATGCAATAATACAAAGTAGTTAAATTGAAACCCAGCTATTATAACTGTAAGGAATCAGTAGTATTCAGTAGTTGCTTTACAATAAAAATAATAGACTAGACCTTGTATCACATCAACAAAATATAACTAATTGCATCAAATAAAATTAAGCAATATGCATCATATAAGCAATAGAGGCATGTTACCAAGGCCAATCCAGAAGTCACAAGTTCCCAATTAGAAGAGTATCTCTACTTCTCAAAATCAAATTTAAAGTAGTATGCTTTATTTTCTAATTTCTAATCAACATTGGTAAGGAGAATTTGTTTTAATTCTATTATTTATTTGAGATCCTCTGACTAACTTTTTCAGAATAGTTCAATAAATAATTAGCTTATGTGATAATGAAAGATCGAGTAAAAGTGACAGCATCAGACAGTACAGGCTGATTACCTGCTTACGGTGGCTCAGTGGCATATAGAACCTGGATTTGCCAGTCAGAAAAGATTGAACAATAAACGAAGCAATATTGTCATTCCATACATTGCAGGCACATTGGAAAAGCTTAGGAGGAACTTCAGCTAACATAACATACGTGCACACTTCAAACCCAAGAATACACTAAGGCAGAAGCTTGTCTACCCCAAGGATAAAAAACGGAGACAGAAGCTGAACAATGTGGTATATGCAGTACAATGCAGTGAGCCATGTGCAGATCTGTACATTGAGGAAATGAAACAACCACTTCATAAATGCATGGCACAACATCGGAGAACAAACACATCAGGACTAGATTCACAGTTCAACTGCATTTAAGAGACACAGGCTACTCTTTTGAAGACAGCAAAACCCACATTTTCGATAGAGAGGATCACAGGTTTGAAAGAGGGGTTAAAGAGGCCATCTATGTTACAATTGAACAACTCTCTCTGAACAAAAGGGGAGGATACGACCAGGGGTGGGATCCGACAGGGTTAACTACCGGTTCATGGTGATTTACGATGTCTTATGACGTTTGGTGATTTACGATGTACTTCTCTGCATGCTGCATGCGCGCCTGTAAATCTTCGTCAGCAGCGTTTGAAACAACAGTCTGTTCCTGCTTTTTCCACCACAGCTGTGCCTTGCACAGCAGCTGAACTTGAAAAAGCAGGAAATAAAGATCAGGTAAGACCCCGGGCGGGTGGGTGGGCCAAAACAGCAGCAGACATAGAACCGGTTCTATGTCTGCTGCTCTTCAGAACTACCGGTTCTACAGAGCTGGACAGAACTGGTAGAAACCCACCCCTGGATACAACATCATCTATCTCTAGTCTACAACACAGTCCCTTCAACAGTTCCAAGAAGGTTACACACAGGTGACCCTGATGACACAAATAAACCTACTGTTGACCTTCAGGACCCGCTAAAAGAATGCAAATTACCAGCTATCTGCAAAGAGTATAAATCCTTCCATTCCCCACCATCCAGTCAGAGCTGAGGAAGCTTCTTGGATGAGAAGTGAAACATCTTCAAAGAAAAAAAAACAAAGTCCAGTTGCCTCTTGAAAAAGCACCTTTGGGACAACCATGTCCTGGATGACTGAGAAACTCCATAGACAGTGACCATAGGGGTGCTGCAGTAGTTGGAACTTTGAGCATTAATTGTCCATTTGTTCAACACCACTACAATTTTGAACAGTCACTGAATGAATGATCATAATTTGGCTGCACTTCCAGGAAAATATATTAAGAATACATTGGTAAATAGTTTTCTAGTACTCATTTAAGCTTGATTTCAGCCGAACAATAGAGACCTAATATTAAACATAAAAACATAAGCATGCCTGTGATATTCATATAAACTTGATTTATTTCTATTGAGATTTTAAAAAACTTTTGTTGTGTAAAACATTATGAACAAGGCGATATTTGGTAAGGTCTGTTTCTCTCTTCGTGTAAAAAGATGTACCAGTCATTGATTTTATGAGAGCTAGTTTCATATAACATTGATAATCCTAAATAACAAAGATTTTTTTCCACAGGTGTTTGACCCCTGATGCAGAGATCCGTCCTGATATAGTAGAGGTCAGTTCAATGATTTCAGATGTTATGATGAAGTATTTAGATGGATTATCAAATTCCCAGCTTGTCTTGGAGAAGAAATTGGAACGTGAAAGAAGGCGCACTCAGAGATATTTCATGGAGGCCAATAGGAATGCAATAAAATGTCACCATCAACTTGCTGTGTTATCTCAGGTAAGGTAAACGTACATAGTTATTTTGTTACCAAGACTACATTACATTCTCTGTTATTTGTTCCAAATTGTCAATGAGTATATATAATACAGCATTAGCCTGATCTCACACTTGTAATTTATAAAGTTTGCACCACATTACCCAGCAAACAGCTGTATACATACAGTAATGTGAATAATTGGTTGCTGAAGCTAGAAAAGCAACAGTATTTGTAACATCAAATGCTACGTTGTTTTTACGTTTGAAGAGGACTGAGATGGAAGCATATACATTTTAATGCCCCCAATTTGCATTCCTGAAGGATTAAATATTGGATCTAATATTGTAAGACTAAATTTTTGAAAATTCAACAATATGAGGGCATATAACTAGAAAATTAAAAACAAATCATTGCATCATGAAAATATGACTTAAAAGTCACTGGAGAGACAAAAATAACCCAGTAATGAAAGTAATTTTATGCCTCAAGTTCATTGGCTATTAATTTATAAATTCAGATATATCAGTTTGGTCACATAATACTTTCCAAGGTATACTTCAGCAAAACAAGAGAAGTGGAAATTGTCTTTTACATCAGAAAAGAGTATCTATTTATGAAAAAGACAAAAAGAATGGGAATGAACTGTCAAGATACAGCATTAGATAAAATCTTAACAGGACCAGAGATAAAACAAATAAAGAATTTATAAATGTCTACTTTACCATAAAATGTATGAAGAACAAGTTAAAGAATTGATGCTAACCTGGGCTAGAGACCTTGGACATAGTATAAACTTAGACCAATGGCAGCAAATTTGGGGCCGAAACAAAAAGATTACGCTAGCAACATTCTTTAAGCAAAATCTGTACAAGATGTTTTATAGGTGGTATTTCCCACCAGATAGATTAACAAAAATGTATGGTAATCAATCGTCCATTTGCTGGAAACGCTTGAAAGAACAGGGTACTATGTGGTGGGCACAGGTGTTCTGGTATCAAATTTGGTCATGGTTAGAGGAAATGTTGGGACTAAAAATTAGCTATACACCAGATATGTTCTTACTAGGAATAATAAAAGAGAACCTTAACAAAGCAGATACCTACTTAATTATACACATAATCACTGCAGTAAGAATGCTATTCACCCAAACTTGGAAAACAAAAAAAATTCCAAGTGATGATGCTATGATAGATAAGGTTTTTCATTGTGCTGAATTAGATAGTTTGACACTAGAATTGAAAGAACAAGATAAATCAGAATACTATAAAGTTTGGAACAAATTTTACATATGGAGGGACATGAAAGGAAGCTCATAAAATTGAAATTAGAATTTAAGATGAAATAGAAATGAGGTATAAGAATAAGATTTAAAATGGTACAAAGCCTAAATGTATATATGTATATATATATATGTTTATATGCATATAAATGTTTATATTTTTTATCTTTTCTAGTGTAAAATGTTAAGACTGAAATGTATGTCAAAGAAACCCACCATGTTCAATTATCTTTAATGTTTATTTTCAATTAAAAAAATATTAAAAAGAAAAAAACAAAAGAGTATCTATTGTACTACATAGCTGGGAAAAAACAAATGTTAGAACTTTTTTTTTTTAATTACATTTATATGCCGCCCTTCTCCGGAGACTCAGGGCAGCTTACAATTTTTGGGATACAACCCAGTGTGCTCAGCAATAGCCTTCATTCCATTGTATATGCCTGCTTATTACTAAGCGGCATTTTTACAAAGTCAGCTAATTGCCCCCAACAATCTTGGGTCCTCAATTTACCTACCCTGAGAGGATGGAAGGCTGAGTCAACCTTGAGCCTGGTGGGATTCGAGCCTACAGCAGTTGTAGGCAGCTGGAACTTAAGTGCAGGCAATTAACAGCCTGAGCCACCAAGCCACCAATGTTAGAATTTCAACCTTAATTTCACATTAAATAAAGCTTCTATGTGATATTCAACATATTGGAATTATTTTGTAATTACTGCAGAGCTTTTCTACAATAACTCTCCTTCTCAGAGCTTGGGCTATGCTAGTTATTTGTGCCAGTTTCTTTCCTATCTGAGAGAATCTTAGCAATAATTCCAATTACTCCTTTATTACCACTGTCTAGGAATTTGAGATTCTAAATCCAGATCATAGTGAGCAACACCCTTGCCATACTGATAACTGTTAACCAGATCATTAACATCTTGCTCCAATATTAGAATTAAATAACCCAACATTATACCTGGCTATCATAACAAATCAGCCATTTCAAATAGCTGTCAGTCTTGGAAGAGCATTTTATAACTATGGTACTTCAGTCGCTAGGATTCCTTTCTGAATGTGGGAGGGCTTCTGGGAGATATAAGGCTTTCTTCACTAACTATGTTTTGTGATTTACAATTAAACCATTGACTTGCAGAGCTGTAAAATGAGCAGTTACTCTTTTGGAAGGAAACAAGTGCTTTAAAGACTTTCCAGAAAGAAAGAGATTTGGCCACCAGGCCACATACATCTTTGGAGCAGCATGCTCTACATTATGTGGATCAATACTTAGAAATACCTTATTCTAATTCTGCAAAGGTATAAGGATAGAGAAGAAGGGACTAACCTAACAACAAAGGCAGATGAATTTAGTTAAAATACAATGGGTGTACAATAGGAAAACTTGAAAGTACAGGTTAGCATAGATATAGATCATCATGGTATGGTTTCCAGGAGGTGAAAACTACAGAATAATTCTTGGTAAGATAGTAAGACATCCAAGTGCCACACCACATATGCTTTATAAGCAATAAACAGCATGTGAATTGGGCTTGGAAGCCTGTGAATTGATTCAAAATAAATGTTATTCTTCAAGGATATCTGCCCTGATTAATAATCTGGCTGCTGGATATTGCAGTTAGTGAATCATCTTCAAGTCAGATAAAGCACATCTTCCAGATAAAGCACATTGCAGAGGGGTTTTAAATAAGAAATGGCCAAGTGTCAGCCCTTCCTGTCTTAACTAGACAGGAAACATGACTAAGATGAAATAATTCTATTTTATTATAAGGCTACATTAACATAATCTTGCACATCTGAATGTATAAACTTTCTACTGCCACTTTTAACTGCTTGATCGATTAAACCATGGGCAGGGGGGAAGCACTCTTTTTCCAATATCCTAAGAAGTATCTCTTCCCCTTATCTCCAATGGTAATGCACACATTTTATTACATCAGTCACAAAGACTTCATGGTCAAGGTATGGCCATAATTGATGCTCCAATAGAGTTGGGCCAAGGCTTGTTTGGCAACAGCTTACATCTGCTGATCTAGCAAAAGTCCAGGATGAACTCCAAATCACACACTAGTTTTTTCAGAAAAAGCACAACCATATCAGGAACAACTACTGAAGTTGATTTACTGGTCTAGAAAACCATGGTATTTAATGAGCAACTCTGTTTTGATAAGGTTTAGTCTGAGATTGTTTCACCCCATTGAGCTCCTATAGTTCAAGAACTCCATAGCACCTTCAGCCCTGTGTGGGGTGATGATATACAGCTGATTGTCATCAACATACTGATGATAGTTCACCCCAAAGCATTGAATGACCTATTCCTATGATTTCTTATAGTTATTAATATGATGGAACAAGCACTGTAATATCCCACAATGGAACAGCCAAGCCATAATAGGTTTCAACTCCAACTGAAATGGATCTAGAAAATCTGCTTCCTTTAGGATTGTCTGGAATTTAATCTGTATTACTTTCTCAACTTTTTTTTAAATAGAAAAGATTGGAGAATAGATTAATATTGTCAAATAAATGATAGCTTCTACAGGAGACAGTGTATCACTAATTATTTTAAGTTAGGTAGCATGACAACCATCATAAATAACTATCATCTGAACATATGATCTAAATCATATAGAACTTCCAGCACTACTTGAAATGTGTTTTAAAATGAGAAACAGAAAATGTAGACTCCAAAGAGAATGGCACAAAGGTCATTGCCACAAACAAGTAGGAGAAAGAAAGGCAAAATTTGAACTTTGATTTATTATAAACTGGCCTTGAGTTTGACATAAAACTGACCCATTTCTTTCATAATGATTTCATAGTTTTTATATAGTAATTCTTATTAGAATTTATTTCTTTGAAAATTTATTCATTACACTGTCTTGCCCAGCTGGTAGAAAGAAGCTTGATTGCCATAATTGAAATAGCTAAGGAACATTTGTGAAATTTCATGGATACCACTTAGTGTGAACTTCACAGATTAGTGTTGTAAGAGCAAATTATATTCTTAAAGAACTGTTTTTATTATTTTACAGGAACGTTATGAAAAATCAAGTCTCAGCAGCAGTAGTAGTGGAGCAGCTAGTTTAAAAAGTGAATTTTCTGAAAATATTGATATTCTATCTGAAAACCTCCATAAATTTTCTGGAAAAGATGAAGAGAAAGATGAATCCCTGTCAGATGATAACTGCATTTTAGAAAACACAGAAAAAGGTAAGATTAAACAGGAAATGTTTAGTAATCCCAATCAGAATTGCAGAGAAGGGCTAATATCTGCTTTTATTTTTACAAAGATATTTTCTCAGAATTTGATGATGAATTGGATATTGCAGATCATTCTAGCAGTTCTAGTTCAAGTCCCCTTAAAGAATCAGCATTTGGTAAGTTCCTTTAATAATATTTTTGAATTGTTGATATTGTTAATTGGAAGCTATTAGTGATGACAAAAACTTTGCTATATTATCTGATCAGTAGTAAGATAGCACACATGAATCATAAATGAAAACAATGATGATCCTGCAGTTTCAGAATAAATTTGGAAAGATCAAATGAGACAGTCTCAAGCCAAAAACAAAAGAAGAACTTGATTTAAAAATCAGGGATTTAGCTAAAAATCATCCATAATCAAATTAATATGGTGTAAGAAGTTACAAATTTAACTAATGCTGCAGATTTGATAGCATGGTCTTTTATCTGCTTTAATTGAAGCTGGGAGATGTTGATCATTGCAAAGTCTGTCCCATGGGCTATCTTCATAGAGGTTTTTGCACATGCTTGTAAATGTGTTAAACTGTAAATAAACTGATCTACAATGTGAATATGAAGTCAATATTTACAATAATATTTTACTACTTATACAGTTTATTTATGGCATAAACAAATTGAATAAGTATCAAATTTAAAGGGTTTTTATGTTTGAAAAGGCATGATCTGTGTTGTAAAAAGCTGAGCATTAAGATAAGTGATCCTTTCAATCAATCAGAATAGAGCTGGAAGGGACCTTGGAGGTCTTCTAGTCAGCCTCCCTGCTCAAGCAGGAGACCCTATATCATTTCAGGTAGGTAGCTGTCCAGTCTTTTCTTAAAAACCTCCAGTGACAAAGCATCTACAACCTCTGAAGGCAAGCAGTTCCACTGGTTAATTGTCCTCACTTTAGGAAGTTTCTCCTTAGTTCTAGGTTGCTTCTCTCCTTGATTATTTTCCATCCATTGTTTCTTGTCCTGCCCCTGCTGCTTTGGAAAATAAGTTAACCCCCTCTTCTTTGTGGCAGCCCCTCAAATACAGGAATACTGCTGTCATGTCACCCTTAGCCTTTCTTTTCTCTAGACTTGTTCTACCCAATTCTTGCAAACATTCATATGTTTTTGTCTCCAGGCTCTTAATCATCTAAGCTTCTCTTCTCACTTTTTCCGTAGTAAAGATACATTTGATATGTATCTTTACTGTAATAGTAATAGTATACAATATGTTTATCCTTGTTGTCTATTATATTTTCAAGAATGAATAATTGTATGAAATAAATTCTTATAAATGAAATTAATATCAAAGTACACTTATATTTGATAAGAAGATGGAAGCTTTATAACTTCAACTATTCATGATTATTCATTATATCTAAATCTCTCTCTCTTTCTATCTAATTATATATTTTTCGAACATTAATTCTCATAGGAGATTTGTAAGATTTGAGCTTTTAATCTTAATTTGAGAAGATTCAAATAATATTTTGAATAGGGATATATGCCCTGTGAAAAACTTTTCAATCTGAGCATTTTTCAACCAAACTTCCACACCAATAGATGTCTAGCCTGTTAGATTTTTCCAGTTAAAGCACAACAGAAGTTTATTATGCGTGTTACATGTTAATACAGGAAAATGATAAGAAAAAAGAACCATTTGTTCTTAGCAACTATTACAACAGTACCGAAAAAAAGTGATTTACACCTGGTCCTCACACATATAATTGTCACAGCAGGCTTATAGTCATGTGATCAAAATTAGAGTGCTTGGCAACCGGTATGTATTTACAACAGTAACAGTGTCTTGGGATCATGTAATTGCCATTTGCAACCTTCCCAGCACATTTCCAGCAGCCAAAGTCAATGTGGGAAGCCAGATTCTCTTAATGACTACATGATTCTCTCAACAACTACAGTGATTTGTTCCATAACCATCATAAAAAAAGTTTGGAAAAATCAGCTTTAGCTCATTTAATATTATAATTTATTCTTTCCTAAGGTAATTGCTAATTACAAGACTAAGAGAGAAATTGAAATGGAGAGTGTGTGGTGTTTTTTTCTTTTTCATTCTGAATGAAGGTAGATTTGCCTACTTTGAATTTGGATCCAGAAAAGATATATATCAGACAAGAAAATAGTTTGCTTTCTTAATTGTACAATATGTACAGTAAAAATGCAGTGAAAAGAAATTAGATACAATTATTGCATCTGATAGATTGTAAAAGTAAAGGTTTACCTTGTGCAGTCATGCTGGACTCTAAGGGGTGGTGCTTATCTCTCTTTCCTAGCCGAGAGAGACAGTTTTGTCTGAATATGCTTCCATGGTCATGTGGCTGGCATGACTATATGCCGAGGCATATGAAACTCTGTTACATTCCCATCAAAGTGGTACCTCTTTATCTACTCGTATTTGCATACTTTCAAACTGCTAGGTTGGAAGGAACAAAAATAAGAGCCACCCTGTCACATGGTACTTGGGTCTTAAACTGCCAACTTTCCCTTTGACAAGCCCCAGTGTCTTAACCACTAGGCCACCAAATACCATCTAACAAATTATATGGCCAGCAAATAGAATATTTCTATGCTTTGTCAAGAATGGTTAAAATGTGATGTTTAGATGTGATATTTAGTATGAATGATGATGCTCTGTTTACATCTTGTATTTAGAGTTGTCTTTTATTGCCAGAGTATATTTTTACAAATTACTATGGTAGGATGCAAATGTTAGAAGAAAAACATTTTATGCAGTGGTGGGATTCAAATTTTGTTACTACCGGTTCTGTGGGTGTGGCTTGGTAGGCGTGGCAGGGGAAGGATACTGTAAAATCTCCAGTCAGAGGTGGTATTTGCCAGTTCTCCGAACTACTCAAAATTTCCGCTACTGGTTCTCCAGAAATGGTCAGAACCTGCTGAATACCACCTCTGATTTTATAAATTTAAAATGTTTGTAGACTTGTATATCTTCATTCTTTCGTTACAGGTATAAAACGCAGCTTAAGTGCTTATGAAAGACAGCCTCAGGCAAGGCAAGTTTAAAATCTTATTTTTCAAATGTAAATTGTTTGCCTCCCTTGTCTTGAATTCATCTTGAATCTGTAGTACATCAATATTGAAATTTTCAAAGAATATAATTTTCAAAATACGTAAAACATACTAGCAGTTTAGCAACATATAAAATTATGTAGCAATAATACATACGACATATAAACATATATGGACTGAACATTATCTCCTGCGTCTGGTCTTCTGGCAGGCCACTCAACGTCACTGGCAGGTGGAACCTACTAGATGGTTCTGCCCCAGGCGTCTAATGGACCCTGAGGGGTTCCAGGAGGCACTTGGGCTGATTCCCACTTCCCTTGCCCACAGCTCAGCCGAGACCTTGGCGGACGCCTGGCAACGGGCGGCCTCTGAGGCTCTCGACCGAGTAGTCCCCTTGCGGCCCCTTACTCGTCGCAGATCCCGGTTAGCTCCTTGGTTTTTTATGGAGCTCCGGGAGATGAAGCGTCGAAGGAGGGGCCTGTAGAGCAATTGGAGGTCCAGTCAGTCCAAATCCGACCGAGCCCAGTTAAGAGCCTATATGAGGACATATCTGGTAGCGATGGAAGCGGCAAAACGTGCATATTTCTCCACTCTCATTGCATCCGCAGATGATCGCCCGGCCACCTTGTTTAGGGTCACTTGCTCCCTCCTACATCAGGAGGTCAGGGAGGATCCTCTGCAGGGTAGGGCCAAGGAGTTTAGTCAGCATCTGCTGGATAAGATCGCTCAGATTCGGGCTGGCTTGGACTCCGACTGGCAGGAGTTGGATGAAGGAGTTACAAGCAGTCTGGCCGACATCATCTGGGATGAGTTTGAGCCTGTGTCCCTAATGGCAGTGGACAGGACTATGTGGGGGCTGAGTTCCACCATGTGTTTACTGGATCCATGTCCCTCCTGGTTGGTATATGCCTCCAGGGAAGTTACACACGGTTGGCTCCAGGCAGTTATCAACGCTTCATTGAGGGAGGGTGCCTTTCCCTCTGCCTTGAAGGAGGTGGTGGTGAGGCCCTCCTTAAGAAGCCTGCTGTGGACCCAGCCATCTTGAACAACTTTTGTCCGGTCTCCAACCTTCGCTTTGTGGCGAAGGTTGTTGAGAGCGTGGTGGCCCATCAGCTCCCGGAGTTCCTGGATGAAGCTGACTACCTAGGTCCATACCAATTGGGCTTCTAGGCCGGGTACAGTACAGAGACAGCATTGGTCTCACTGATGGATGATCTCTGGAGGGCTCGGGACAGGGGATTTTCCTCTGTCCTAGTCCTATTAGATCTCTTGGTGGCTTTTGATACCATCAACCATGGTATCCTATTGCGACGCCTTGGGGGGGTTGGGGGTGGAAGGCACAGTTTTAGGGTGATTCTCCTCCTACCTCTCAGGTCATTCGCAATCGGTGTTGGCAGGGGGGCAGAGGTTGAGTTCGAGGCCCCTAGTTTGTGGGGTGCCTCAGGGCTCGGTCCTTTCACCTCTCCTGTTCAACATCTATATGAAGCCGCTGGGTGAGATCATCCATGGGTTCGGGGTGAGGTATCATCAATATGCTGATGATACCCAGTTGTTCATCTCCACTCTGAACCAAATAGGTGATGCTCTCTCCATGATGTCTCGTTGCCTGGATGTGGTGCGGATCTGGATGGGGAAGAACAGGCTCCGACTCAACCCGGCCAAGACTGAGTGGCTGTATGTACCGGCATCTTGGATAATCCAAGAGGTTCCATCATTGGCCATGGGGGGAGAGGTGTTGCCCCCCATGGATAGGTTTCGCAATTTGGGTGTCCTTCTGGATTCACAGCTCAATTTGGAGGAGCAGGTGGGAGCTGTGACCAGGGGGGCATTTGCCCAGATTCATGTGGTGCACCATTGCGTCCCTATTTGGACTGAGATTCCCTATGGACTCATGCGCTCGTGACTTCCCGAATCGACTACTGTAATGCTGTTTACATGGGACTGCCCTTGCGGACCATCCGGAGGCTCCAGCTGGTGCAGAATGCGGCTGCGTGGGTAGTGATGGGAGTGTCCCAATACTCCCATGTTACACCCCTCCTGCGTAACCTGCATTGGCCGCCGGTTGCCCTCTGGGTGAGATTCAAGGTATTAGTCATCACATATAAAGTCCTTCATGGCTTGGGTCTGGGGTACTTGCGGGAGCATCTCCTGCCAGCATCGACCCCCAATCGCCCTGTACGCTCCCACAGGCAGAGCCTCCTGGGGGTACCGTTGACCAGACATTGTCGGTTGGCGGCGCCCAGGGGTAAGGCCTTCTCTGTGGGAGCACCACCCTGTGGAATCAGCTCCCCTTGGAGCTCCGGTTGGCCCCTGACCTCCGTTCCTTTCACCGCGACCTAAAGACTTGGTTGTTCCAACAGGCCAGCCTGGACGGAATGGGGTGGGGATGGGTTTTTTTTAAATCAATTTTAGTTTTAATCGGGTTTTAAATTTTATTGGGCTTAGTTTAGTTTAATTCTATTTTAATATTTGTATTCTTGTTTTTATTGTAAGCCGCCCTGAGTCCCTCGGGAGAGAGGGCAGCCTATAAGTACAATAAAATAAATAAATAAATAAATAAAATGATGCTCATATATTTAAAAAACCCTTCAGAAAACAAATCTCAGAATGTTTATTTTTTATTGTTTCAGTGGTATGTCTTAACATAAATTGGCAGAATAGAAGCAGAAATTATTATTACAACATTTTATTATGGTAATTGTGATACATATTTTATCCATTGCAAAAATATTTTTCATATTCTTCTTCAAAGTATATTCAGAATAGGAATATACAATATTTTATTGTCCAAGGGCCACCCTTAGTTTTGAGCATCACACTGGAAAGCACACTTTCCAAAGTACTGACTGCTCCTACGAGACAATTTAATCTGATCTATTTACATTTAAGCTAAACTAAAAGTAAATATAGTTAAAATGATAACTCCCCAATTGTGTATTTAAAGCTGTTCCCCTTTTATCAGAATTTAATTTTTTTACTAAACATTATTGCCATATTTAAAGCTGTTAGAGACAGCATATGACTAAGGCCTTAAGCTAAGTGGTGCTAACTAAAATGTTAAACAGTATGAACATGCATTTTTGACATCAGCATTCTACAGAGAAGTGCATAGGTTTAGTACAGAAAAGTTAATACAACTCTTAAATTAACTGCCTTTTTTAGATTTGCTCAGGAGCAGGAAAAAAGAAGGGCTGTTTTAAGAAATAGCAGAGAGGTTCTAAATGCTTAGGATTGTACAAAGACCAGAACATTTCTTTCAGACAGTCTTTGAAGATGCACAGCCCATCTAGTAATACTACATAGTAAGAAAGATGGATAAGGACTTTTTAATGTACGTGTGTTTCTTTGTAAACTTTTGATAAAATTGGAGCCATTATACATAAGACTCCCTGGTGATTTTCTTTCCAGGCATTGATATAATTTATATGCTAAATTTCTCACACAATTATTATTTGAAAGATTATTCTTGCTTAATACTCTTTCTATTTTTGCAGAGATTACACTAGAATTCCAGGATTCAGACCAAGACCCGGTAATTTCACTTCTGCCACTATTTTTGAAAAGTTTCCCATCTTGAATTTCTTCTAATCTTATTTTTAAATTGTGTTAGTTTCACATGTAGTTTTTTCTTTTATTTCTTCAGCTTTGCTGCCCCTTGATCTGCTTCTGAAAGTGCCTTCGTTCATGTTCAGGGCCCACATTAAGAAAATAGAGGACTCGTTAGTGACAGGGTGGAAATCCCATAGTCTTCCTGCTGTGATTCTGCGCAATCTGAAAGATCATGGTAGTACTTTAAAATATCACTTCACCATTAAGCAAGTTATGAATAGAACATAGATTTACAGAAAAGTTATAAATAGTGAGATGCTGTATTGAAGAAAAAGTCTTACATAAATAACATTATGTAGAACACTAAAAAAAGATCTAATTTCTTAGACACCTGGAATCTTAACATTATAGAAAAAGATGGGACAAAGAATGGTTTCCAAGTTTAATTGGAGCAGTTCAAGAAAAAAAATGGAATGAAGATACCAGGTGGACAAAAGAAAATTTGAGATAGCAATAGTAGATAATTGTTCAATGTTCTCTATCATCCCTACCTTTTGGCTGCCCTGCACCCTGTCTTGCAGTAAGCGCCCCAGAACTCTGCAATTCTGGGGCTGTTTACCATGCTGCAGCTCAGGGGCTTCTTGGTGCACTGTAGCTCTGAGACTGCAAAAAGCCTCTGAGCTGCAGCAAGAAGCCTCAGCTTTCCCTGGAAGCCCCAGTTGTCCTAAAAATGCAGCGTAAAGCCGCACCACTGCAGGAAACCCCAGCCATCCAAACAGCATAGCAGAAAGCAACAGCACCCCAAAAAGCCAATCACTCCAGCAGCACAGCACAAGCCACAACTGCCACAGCTCAGCTGTAGTCACTCTCACCATTCTGTATTCCAAGGCTCCAGCTATCCTACACCCCACTATTCCAGCTGACTTTTGTCATCTTCTTGCTCCCACTGTTGATAAGGCATGCTTACTTTTTCACAAGACAGCTTCTGGTCACATGATGTCATCTTCCCTAGATTTCACAAGAAAACCACTGTTTGTGATCTTGGAAAGAAAACCTTGTGTGTTAGCCAGCCATGGGAGCAAGAAGATGTATGTCAGCTAGGATGGTAGGGGCCAAAGATTACATAAAGGTGAGTTAGGACACCATATGCATATTACTAATTTCCCAAGTGCACGGAGTGTTATTTTTCCCCACAAGAAACAAAATGCTTTATACAGGTGATCCTTGTTTGTTTAAAGTTCCAAAATGCAATATATGTTTTGAACAAAAGTAGTTTTTTTATTCTTACCTTTTTTCAGAATTCTTATAATGCTCTTCAATAGTTATTCTGATTCTATATTTCACAAATATGCTGAAAACCAATCCATTTTTATTTGGACTAGGATGAATCTGGTGTAAGAGATGGAAAAGAGTGAATGAAACCTTTCTGGACATTTTTTGAAAGTTCATAATTTCTCTAAATAGTTTGTTAGTACCATAAAATAACACAGGGAAATCTTCCATCTCAATCTCTTTTGTTTTTTGTGCTCTTTCCTCCATTTTTACATTTACAAGATTCAAGCTGAATAAGATGATCCAGTTCTCAAAAGGTCTTTCTAAGCCAAAAGGTTCTTTACAGGTGTTCCACAACTTTGACGATAATGGAGACTACTAATTATAGTTAAAAGTGCTGATAGCAATTAAACAAGACAGTCTCACCTAAAGATCCACACTCCTTGCTTTTCCTGATATAGTCATTAAAACAATGTTTGGGTTGTTAAGTGGACCATATGGTGCATCAGTGTGGAGGAAGCTTGGGAGATTTAGTGTAGGTCCGGCCCACCTGCCCTGAACTTCTTAAGACCTCCATCATCCCCTGAAACACTTCATGTTCTGTTTCCTTTCCCTTGGAGTTCCAATAGCCCTTGGATCTGCTTATTCCCCATATCCTGCAGGCCTTTTCCCCTCTCCACCAGGTCTCTACCCACTTTAGGCTTACTCCTCATTCCATCATCCAAATGGGCTTATCTTTTGAAGATCCCTTAAGCTCCAGAGATTTCCTAACTGCATTAGGGCAGCAAAATGACTCCCCCCCCTCCATATGGCTGCTTTCCAGAAGTAGCTGCCATTTCTATATGACTGCAAAGAATTGGCCTTGGTGGTACAGGCTGTTAAATGCCTAGCACTTAGTTCCAGTTGAGTTCCAAAAGAGCCTTGGTGGTGCAGGATGTTAAACGCCTAGCACTTAGTTCCAGTTGCCTGCAATTAGTGCAGGCTCGAATCCCACCAGGCTCAAGGTTGACTCAGCCTTCCATCCTCCCGGGGTAGGTAAATTGAGGACCCAAGATTGTTGGGGGCAATAAGCTGACTTTGTAAAAATGCCACTTAGTAATAAGCAGGCATATACAATGGAATGAAGGCTATTGCTGAGCGCATTGGGTTGCGCTCCAAAAATTGTAAGCCGCCCTGAGTCTCTGGAGAAGGGCGGCATATAAATGTGAATTTTAAAAAAAAATTGACGAGTTGAAAGTGGTGGCCACTTCTGGGGCACAGACATGCAACCCAGGGACAACGGTGGAATGGGGCAATTCGGCAGGGCCAGTTGTCCATTGTCAGTTCACCATTGTCAAGTCGCCTCCACCAAGTCATCACAGGACAACTCAACAAGGCTAATTTGCCTCAGGGACAACTCTCTGTGGGCAGCCGGAGGGAGAGCTGGGCAAGTGGGCAGATGAGTGTGTCAATGGTTTGACTAATGAACCCAACAAATGTAGACACCTTCTGGAACTTTGAAATTCTAAAAGCAGAACTTCATTGAATATACCATTTTGGCACTGAAGAAAGCAAAACCTACTCTAACTTTTCCCACACAACCCTGCATAGTTGAAGAATAAATTACTCTCCTCCTCCCACTGGACAGATCACATTGTCCAATTATGAATCATCCTTTTGTTTTGAGAACAATTTATGACTTGGCTGACACCTGCAATAGTGTCCTTGGTAGGTACTTGGCTCTCACAGTTGAAATTTGGAACCTTAACATTCCATCTTCCCCTTTCCT
Source organism: Naja naja (assembly GCA_009733165.1). Lineage (NCBI taxonomy): Eukaryota > Metazoa > Chordata > Lepidosauria > Squamata > Elapidae > Naja > Naja naja. The sequence goes on along the minus strand of CM019155.1, from coordinate 51,454,769 downwards.
CCCCCCAGTTCCTTGGCAAGTTGAAAAGCAATAATATCCACAGGAAACAAGCAAATTCAATCTTGACAGAGTGAGCAGGTGGGCATAGTGGCAGTGGCAGCCAGGGGACTTCCTATTTGCATAACCCTGCCACCACCGTTGCTGCCACCACTGCCCCTGCTGCCATGCTGAGCTCCAGGCCATTTGGAGTTCAGGCCATTTGGCAGTAGCAGCAGTGGGTGGGGCAGCTGGCCAATAGATAGTGGTGGCCGGGTTCATCTCATTGTTATACTTTCTGCTGCTGTTGCTGCTGCCATGTCAAACTCTTGGAGTTTCCAGAGCTTGCTACTGCAGCAGCACTGGCAAGGGGTGTGAAAATGGGATGTGCCTCCTCCTGGCTGCCTGCCCCCACCCCCAGTGCTTCCACCAAATGGCTCAGAGCTCAGAACTGAATGGCTTAGAACTCAGTGCCGCAGCTATGGCAGTTGCAGGAGTTGTAAGGAATGTACAAATGGGAATCCCCTAGCCACCCCTGTTCTGTGCTCTACCTGCCTGTCCGTTTGCCCACCCATTCACCCAGTTCTTCTTCTGGATAGCTGCAGCGAATTGTCTCTGCAATGAAATGGCTATGTTGAGTTGTCCTGAAATGACTTGCTGGTGAGTTGGCAGAGGTAACTGTATAGTGATCTGGCTACAATGAGTGGCCACGCCAAGTTGTCCTAGATCTGTACACATTATCTGTCCTCCTTCCCCAGCATGAGGTCTGGTAATTTTCGCAAGGTAAATGTACTTATGGATGGATGAGCAGGCAGACTTAATATCTCTGGGGATCTGGGGGGACAGGATGCAAAGAAGAGACATGGAGGAGCTGCTCCAGCATCACTGTGGTCAGTTATAACACCGAATGACATGGAAGGGCACTACAGGCACCATAACTTTGAAACGTGGGGGTAAATATTTTTGGAGAGGTCTGTCATAATTTCAGTGGGGCGCTATTTAAATGAGGGCTTTCTATTTTTTTTTAAATCAGTGATAATTTTTCATCACTGATAATTAAATAAGGGCTTTCTGTATTTTCTTTTTTCAGTAATGATTTTTAAAGATGCTTGGACACTCCATTGATGCTATGAATGTTGAGAGCTGCATTTGTTATTATTTTTCATTCCTTCTGAAAAATGAATGAAAAACAACTACATGCTCTAGGGACAATTAACTGTAGGTGTTTGGTTTTTTTGGAGAGTGAAAAAAGCATTATGTTTTATGATAGGAATGACAATAAGTTTGGAAAAAAGGAAAGAAACAAGGAAAATCAAACTATATTTACAGAAGTTCAGAATATTGGTAGAAATAGCTTATTTTTTCTCTTTCCCTCTTTATCTCATAAATAGGTGAAAATATGACGAAAGTTTGTCCTAGGTTAACATTAGCACAGACACTAGAAAATGAGGGCTGGAACCAAAGAATTACAAAGGAGAACTTCAAGGGGACTGTATTTTTTTAAGGAACTTCCTCTGCAAGTCTGTTCACACATTTCTGAAATTCTTTTTTTTTCTGGAAGTTTGATTACTTCCAGACTGCTATTTTTTAGTCTGTCAATATCTTTTAAAAAGAACATAAATTATTTTGTGCTACATATAAGTACTAATTAATATTATAACTAATATTAATTAGTACTTATATGCAACACTGTGATGTCCCAGGTCCTGGCACAAAAGCAACCAAGTCACAAAAATGGGTAAAATCCCTTTAATACCTCCAACTTGGCCCCCAATGTCTAGTTATCCTCAGCTGGAGATCAAACTCTTCCAAAAACAGTCTACAAAGGGAAGAAATGCAGTCCGAACCCAAAGCACAGATAAAGTAGAAATAAAAAGACCAACACAAACCACGCTGAAGTAATTAACATGACAGGCCAGGATAATAAATTGCAGACTTCCAAAAGATAACAAAGCACATAGTTGGGAGGACACCAAAACCCAGAAAAGCCTCAACAAAGATAATGCACGCTTTGCTTCCAGCAAGGTGCTGTGTGCAAATGCCCTTCTTATATTCTATTCTCCCAGCTGCAACTAATGAAAGAGATCAGGGACTTTTTCTCTCCGTAAGCCACATTGCTCCCTTCTCCATTCCTCCCTGCCTTCCCTAGGATGAAGAGGGGGTAGCCCTGGGTCTTCCTCTGAATGCCCAGCCAGACTGTGCCCTTCCCCCATTTCTTCCACAGCCACCAAAGCCACACTCCCACTCCCTATCAGCTCCTCAATCTCCCCCTCAGAATCAGACTCCAACAAGGGCATGAGACAACACAAAGTACTTTATGTTCTTTATAATATGTGTCTTATAATCATGGGAAAAAATGAAGATAGAAAACTGTACCAGTCTCTGTCCTTTAATTAATGAAATATACAGTAAATTCCTATGTAATTTTACATCATAAAATGGATTTAATCTGGATCTCGTAGTGAATATAGAGGATGATTTTGAACTACAGAGGGGAAAATCAATTGCCAAAGAAACAATCAGATAGTTGAACCTTGAGCCCAGACTTAGAATGTGGTTTATGGGGGGGGGGGGAACCCTCAAGGTAGCAATCCCCTCATAAATTCACAAGATGAAAGAGGAAGGAAAATATTTTCTGATTTGCAAGATTCTATTACTATAGCCATTTTTAAAATTTTATTTATTTATATCCTGCTTTAATTACTTTGATAAGTAACTTAAAGCAGCTAAGATGTTTAATACTACTTTCTCCTCTTATTTTTCCTACAACAATAGCCATGTGAGATGAGTTGGACTGAAAGAGAATGATTTACCCAAAATCACCCAGACAGCTTTCGTGCCTAAGGTGGAACTAGAATTCATGATCTCCTGATTTCTAGCCTGCTGCCTAGCCACTAGTCCAAAATGACTAATAAATACTAATATTTATTTATTTATTTATTAAATTTATATGCTGCCCATTTCACTACCCAAAGTAATTCTAATAAAAAATAATACTAATAAATATTATTTATTAATAAATGAATAAATATTAATAAAATAAATACTAATGAAAGTATCTGTAGGTCTATACAGTGTTTGTTTCTTAGGTGATTCTATCTTATAAGGCAAATAGATCCTCATGTATATGCATTCTGGGGGAGTATTTTTTCCTTCCACAATCATTCCTCCACCTGCTCCATATAAATAACATCACATCAGCAGATTGCTATTTTTGTGCTTATGTGTCCAATAATTGGATGAAAGTTTCAGATTATATGAATGTCTTCAGCCTTTAAATTGTCTCCTCAAGTTTGTTTTCTTAATAAATTTAGTGAAATGTATTTAATACATTATGCATAGAATATCACAGGTGGATCCTAACTTTTCAATAGAAAATTCATAGCATTGTTCTCAAAAAGGATCATCATAAACACTTAATGTATTCTACACTATCTTTTTACTCTATTGCTATTATTATCATGTTGCTTTCAGTTATACCAGCAAGGCATGTTTGGATAAAGGAGAGGATTTACTGGCCAAAAGTAGACAAAAGAATGTTATAAATAGTCATAACCGTTTATTATTTAAAACTTTGTAGAGTTTGGCTTAGGAGAAGTATGGATCTGACCATTGAATATCCTATAGTTTATCAATACTCAAATCTAATTTGCAGACAAAATTGAAATTTGTAAGAAGATTCCTTGACCTCTCATAGTATATCCTATAAACATGCATCCTAGGAGTATGGCAAACAAGTTGGGTTAGATTTTAAGGCTTCATTTCCCAGATTATTTAAAAAGATTGCCCTGTTTAATGAGAGTAGCATCTCATTCCTCGCTGTCTTTATGAAGCTATCTAATCCAGGAGATACTTAACAAGAGATGTATAGAGGCCTTTAATGTAAATCCTGGAAAGAGATGAGAAAGGACTGCTGGTTGTCTCCCTTGAGTGTATGTACCATCCTTGTGTATGATCTTGTGAAAGATACATTGTGTCTTTCCGGACTAGCTGATTTCAGAGCAAGAAGTAAGATTAGGTTGCCCTCTACCCACTACCTGCATCATAATAATAATACCTAATAAAATAGTGAAAACAACATCTGTCTTAGCAGTAAATTCTGTACTGAGGGATGTCTGTAAATTGTTAACTTTCAAATATTTTGACATTGTAATTTTAAAAATACTCCCCTAGTCTAAAGCTACCTTCTAATTATTTGAGTGTCACAGTTTATTTCTTTCAAATAAATACAAAGGTGTTCTCTAATTTCAATAGCTATATTACATTTCTATCTATCTGAAGTTGTGATTTGACAACCTTTGTATAGCCTACCTCTAATTTTATTGAATATTTATAATATTATTTTGCTTTGCTACATGAATACTTCAACTGAACTAAAGTACAGAAAATGTTTTATGTTTAAAATTCAATAACGCTCTATTAATAGTGTTGTTACAAGAAGGGAAATACTAGATATCTTTACAATTTGCAAGATCCAAATGCCTTTATGCTCTTTTTCCCTCTTTCCTGGCTTCTGCATCTGTCTTTGAGAGAAATACTGAAACCAGCAAATTGATTTTCATTGCTGACTGTAACATTATCTTCTGCAGCATCAGCTGGGATTGCTGTGTCACAACGGAAGGTGCGTCAGATCAGTGATCCTATTCAACAGATTCTAGTTCAGCTGCACAAAATTATTTACATCACTCAGGTACATTTACTCATATTATTTTAATACAGACTAGTTGTATTGCTTGATAGGTATAACAATAGTTTCTCTGCTCCCAGCCAATGTATATATTGTTTCATCTTGTGGGTAATATTTGCTTCTGCAAATGGGATGTGGAGTCCAGGACCATTATTTTGAGGAGCCAGAACAGTGAGAATAGGTAGCACACTTCCAGAAGTATAGCAGTATAGGATGGCTGGAAGTTGTTCCTTGCTCTTGCCCACTCCCTCTATTTCTAATCATGAATAGATCTCTTCTTCCAGCTTCTGGTACACACACATAGGTGCATCCATGTTTCTTAACTATACTTAGATTCCCATTTAGGCTTAAAGGAAGTATTGTTGGTCATTTTCCATCTCTGAGTTAGGCTGATAGGCATCTTCAACAGATAAATTTTTTCATAATCTTTGATTCTTAATAGGATAATCTATGTTGAATAACTCAGTTTTGCAATATTTCTTCCTCTTCATTTTTAACAAGCTTCCCTATGCTTGTCAAATTACTGCAACGCTCTCTATCTAGGACTGCCCTTGCATACCATCCGGAGGATTCAGCTGGTGCAAAATGCAGCCGCGCGGGTTGTGATGGGAGCTTCCCGGTACTCCCATGTTACACCCCTCCTGCGTGGCCTGCATTGGTTGCCGGTTGCCCTCCAAATGAGATTCAAGGTCTTGGTATTGACATTCAAAGTCCTACGAGACATGGGTCCAGGCTATCTATGGGAACGTCTACTGCCGGCATTGAATACCAACCGCCCTGTACGAGCTCACAGTCAGAGGCTCCTCGGCATGCCGTCTGCGACCCAGTGTCGTTTGGCGATGACGCGGGGGAGGGCCTATTCTGTGGCGGCTCCCACCCTGTGGAATCAACTACCTCTGGGGCTCCGCCTGGCCCCTGACCTCCGCACTTTCCGCCACGACTTGAAAACCTGGTTATTTGAGCAGGCTGCGCTGTGCTGACTCCTCTTGGGGGGAGTTGTTTTTATAATCTGTTTTAGTCTAATTTGGCTTGGTTGGTTTAATTCTATTTTAGGTAACTAATTTATTGTACTGGTTTTAACTGTGAGCAGCCCGAGTCCTTTCGGAGAGGGGCATACAAGTCAAACAAACAAACAAACAAACAAACAAACAAACAAATAAATTCTACTTGGAAAACTTTCATTCACTCTCCAGTTAACAAGTCTTCAGGAGTGTAAATTGCTCAATCCAACTCATATTTAAAAGCCTGCACTTCCCTGGATTAAAATAAGAGCTCTTCAACTTTCAGAGGTGCCTATCTTGGTTTTCTGATGATATCACTAGTGGAAGCCCAGTAAACCTCCTTAGGTACTTTCAATAGGAGAATGCTTTCTATATATAGTTCTGGTAGTGCAGTGGTTAGAATGCATTATTGCAGGCTAAATCTTCCCACAGCCTGGAGTTGGATCTTGATAGGCTCGAGGTTGACCTATCCTTCTATCCTTTCAACGGTCATTTAAATAAGAATTCAGATTGTTGGGGGCAATTGGGTGGGATTCTACCAGTTCTGTCCAGTTCTATAGAACCACTTGTTAATTTTCTAAGCAGTTTGGAGAACCGGTAGTTAGAAGCAATCTCCTTTTGTTTTTTTCTATCCTTATTACATTCTTGGCAGACAGCCTAGACTTACTGTCTCCGGAGCTTTTGGGGCTTGACTTTCTTAAAGGGGGAGGGTTGTTTAAAGATTTTTACACTGCTGTTGGGAGGAAATACTTCCCTGGACAATTGAAGAAATAATTGAATAATGAAGCAAAGTTTTTGGTGACAGGGAACCAAGATGAGTGACATTCAGCAAGGCTTCTTGGCTAGCTAGAAAGATTGACACTCAAACGTGAGTTTGCATACCCTTTCTGAGTTTTGGTCTAAAACTGGTTTTTGGTGAAGGTTAATTCTGTGCTTGGTGACATTTAATCCTGTGTTTATTGATGGGATAATTTTCCCTATTCAGCTTCAACAAGCAACAGCTACTGTTGTGATTTAATTATTTGTATTGTGTTTGAATTTTTTCCTGCCTCATGTTTTCTTTTTCTATCTGGGGAGGGGAACTTCCTCACTGCTTTAGTACTATCTGGCACTGCCCTTTTGGGATATACTTCCAAGAGGCAGGATGCAAGTTTGGCACTGATTTTTTTCTACTGCCTTTTTGGGGAGCATGTGACCTTTCCTTAAATCTGGATGATTTCCTTAGGATATCTTGTGAGGTGAGTGAGACCAGCTGGTATCTTTAAGTGGTGCAAATGGATCTAAGGATTGCTTTTCCTGGGTGTGCTTTTTCTGGAGAGCTTAAATGATCTCTCTGCTAAAAGGTTTCAATTTATGAGCAAGAGATGGCTGCTTGATAGTTATCACTACATTTGAACTATTTTCATTCCTCAAGGTGCTCTGGCACCCTGCCTGATTTGTAACTCTGGCTTGCTGGTATTTTTAATCTAATGATTGGTATTTAGGGCAGCTTTTTGCAAGCAAAGAAGCTTTTTGTATTTTTGTACAGATAATCCTTGACTTACAACAGTTCATTTATTTACATTCAAAATTACAATGGGACTGGAAAAAGTGATTTATGACCATTTTTCACACTTATGACCGTTGCAGCATCCCCACTGTCATGAGAGGCCAGGAGAAGAGAAACGTCCCTTGACATGAGTGAGGTCAAGTTGACCACGCCCACCCAGTCACATGACCACCAAGCCACACCCACCACCTAAGCCACTCCCACAGAACCGATTGTTAAAAAAACTGAATCCCCCCCCGGGGGCAATATTCTTTTTTTTAAATATTCTTTTTTATTATACATTTTCCTTTGCTGTACATCATGTTTCCATTTCTGCAATGACAGTGTACTGTTTGTATCAAATCTCTTTTGAATACACATATTATACACCATAATTATAGCCATTATTCTCATAATATATACAATATAATCTTCACTTCTAGTTGCTCTATACAATTTAATCTGTAATCAAATATAATCCAGTAATAATATTGCTTATAGTGTTATGTTTATATATATATCTATATATACATTTACCTCTATTTTATTAATCATCCTTAATTATAAATTTACTAACTGCTTCTGTTTTCTAACCATTTATAAAATAAGTCTCATGTTAAATAATACTCTGATTCCTGTTTATCCTCAATTTCCATCGTTAAAATGTCCATTTTGACGCAGTCTATATTTTCCTTATTACATTATCATCTACAGGTATACTTTCATTTTTCCAATTTTGTGTGAATATAATTCTCGCTACTGTTATTACATGTAATTTTAAATATATAATTCTTTTGTTACATTTCCTCAGTAGTATATCTAGTAAGAACAATTCTGGTTTTAAATCTGTTTGTTGTGCTATCATTTCTTCTAACCACCTTTTTATCTTTAACCAATATTTTTTTGCCATTGGACAAGTCCACCACATATGGTAATAGGACCCTGGTATCTGTTTACATTTCCAGCACTCTGGCAATACGTTTTGGAACATCTTTGCCATTCTTGCTGGTGGCAAATGCCATCTGTAAAACATTTTGTAAGGGTTTTCTTTGTATGCTGTTGACATCGTTAGTTTGTAGTTTCTTTCCCAAAGTTTTTACCAATTGTTTAGTTCTATATTATATCCAAAACTTTTTGCTCATGCTATCATGATTTCCTTTACATGTCCTTCTTCCATTTTAAAGTTCAATAGGTAATTATAAATTTTCTTTATTAATTTGTCATCTGTCCCCAGCAATATCCGATCTAATTCTAAGGGTTCCTTGTAAAAGCCATAAGTTTCTGCATCTTTCTTGTGTCTCGTTTGTATTTGAATATGTGGCCACCAGGCCAAATTGATTCCTTGATATTTTAGTTCCTGTTTTGATTTTAAGTCCCCTTGTTCATTTAGGATGTCTTTGCATCTTACAATTTTTCCCCGTTCTAGAACATTAGGATGTATTAGTGCTTCCATTGTGGATAGCCAGACTGGTATTTTCATGTAATGATTCTGTTTGATTTTTTTCCCATACTGAAAGCAGAGCATTCCTGATATAGTGCCTTTGGAAGTATCTGTGAATTTTACTTTTCCCATACCATACAAATGCATGCCACCCCAATTGTAAGTCGTGTCCTTCTAACATCAATATTATTTTGTTCTTTAGATTTATTCACTCTTTCACCCATGTGAGTGCTGAGGCCCAGTAATACAGCTTCCAATCTGGTAGCCCAACCCACCCGCTCCTTATTTTTGATGTCTTGTTGCATTTTCAGTTTGATTCTTGGTTTTTTACCTTGCCAGACGAACTTTAGAATCAATCTGTTTAAGTCCTCAAAGAATTTTCCCCCTAGTTTTATCAGAGGTGCTTGAAATAAAAATAGCAATTTCAGTAGGGTATTCATTTTTGTTGTGGCTATCCTTCCAACCAACAACAGCTGTAAGTTTCTCCATTTTTCCAAGTCTGTCTATATTTGTACTAATTTAATGTAGTTGTCTTCTTTGATGGTTGTACATACGTTCAAGATAATCCTCATATTATTTCTCAGTTATCTTTTAGGTAGGAAACCATTCTGGTCAGGATGTATAAATTTGTTTAAAAATCTTTTTAATCTCTCTGAAATTATAGAGGCATATATTTTATAGTCTACATTTAATAATGATATTGGTCTGTAGTTTTTTAATCTGTTGAGGATCTGTATCTTCCTTTGGTATTAATGTAATATATACTTCTGTCCATGTTTTGGGGAGTTTGGCCTTTGACAGCCCTTCATTATAGACCTCCAGCATTGACAGTCATAGTGCCTCTTGTAAATTTTTATAGAGTTCTGCTGGAAGCCCATCTGGTCCAGATGTTTTATTGTTTTTTTGTCTTTTAATTGCTTCTGTTATTTCCATTGTGGTTATTTTTTCCATTTAACATTGCTCTCACTGTGTCTGGTATTTTAGGTAGACCAGCCTTTTCCAAATATTGTTTTATTTTATCTTTTGACATTTTTTCTTGACTGTAAAGTTTCCTAAAAAATTCCTGGATTATTTTCTTTGTCTTCATTGTGGTGATGGAGAATCCCTTCTCATCTATCAGTTTGTATATCGTTTTCTTCTCTTTCTCTTTTTTCAATTTGTATGCCAGCCATCTACCTAGCTTATTTGCGTTTTCAAAAAAGTTTTGTTTTGTCATTTTGATTTTTTGTGCCATTTCCTCTTATATTATTAGATTCAGTTTATGTTTTATTAGATCCATTTTCTCTTTTATTTTGGGGGCGATCATTCTACAATTCTGTCTCTAATTTTTTAAGCCCTTCTTGTAGTGTATTTTGCTGTTGTTTTCTTTTCTTGCTTTTTCTTGCTATATATGTTATCGGATGTATGTTTTTGCCATGTCCCAAACAGTTTACAGTGATGTTTCTTCTTTTCTATTTTCTTTGAAGAAAAATTCCATTTCTTTTCCTATCATTTGTGTGAACTCCTTGTCTTTTAAAATAGTTTGATTCAGTGTCCATCTCGGTTTCTTCCTTTGTCTCTTCCATGTAACTTGTATGGGGTTGTTCTCTGCCCATATGTTCGATTCTATATCTACCTCTTGGATTTCTGTTCTTGTTTCTGATGTCATCCATGCCATGTCTATTCTTGACCATGATTGATGTCTATTTGAGTAAAATGTATATTGATTTGTCTTTGGGTTTAGCTCTATCCATATATCCTGTAGGCCTATTTCTTGTGTCATTTCAAAAACGGTTTTTGGAAGTGTCCTTATTTTTTTACTTTTTTTACTGTTTTTTTCTATTTTGGCATCCACAATTGCGTTGAAGTCCCCTATCATATGTATATTTTCATGCTCCATTTAGGTTACCTTTTTGTGAAGTCTTTTGTAGAATTTCCTGCTTATTGTATTGAATGTAGATTGCTATCAAAAGAATCTGTTTCTGATTTATTAGCACCTCCACCATTAATATTCTCCCTTCTTCATCTACATTGTTTGGCTTTTAATGGTTCTCTAACATATAGTACCACCCCTCTTTTCTTTTGATGTGTTAATGCCGAATATAGTTTCCTGATTTTGGGGTATTCCAATAAGTTGCCATGTTGTTTTTTAATATACACTTCTTGAAGACAAATTATATCCAATTTTAACCCTTTTGTGAAGGTTTTTTTCTTTTCATGGGGGAGTTCAATCCTTTTATGTTAATAGATAACATATTTACTTCTTCCATCTTTTTATTTATATATAGGTCTTACCCTTCTAGTTGTTCTTATCTCTCTCTGTCTTTTTATTCTTGCACCTTCTCATTCTGCTGCACATTTTTCACCTTCTCTCTTTCTTCTTGATCTAGGACTTTTTGTTCTGTTTGCATTTCATCTTGACTTTTACTTTCTATCTCCTCTCTGCTTTCCTGTTCTTCATTTGCAGTAAAATGGTATTCAAAGAATTCATGTGCTGTATCAAGTGTATCCACCCTAATTTTTTATCTTGCCAGGTGACCAGAATTCCTTCTGGTATCAGCCATCTAAAAGTCATGTTATATTTGATCAGTTGTGCTGTCAAAAATTGGTATTTTCTCCTCTTCTCTCTAACTCTCCTAGGGATCTGTTTTAAAATCACAATCTCTCTCCCTTTATACTTCAAGGGCTCATCTCTAGTTCTTTTATATATTTCATCTCTCAACTTTTTTTTTACTAAATCTCACATGCACCCCTTTTGGTAGTTTATGTCTTCTTGCATAATTTGTATGGATTCTAAATATTTTATCTATTTCCCTTTGGATGTCTTGTTTATTTTTCTGTAGTGCCCAAGCCAGTAGTTCTATCATCACATCAACCAGGTCTTCCTCTTTCTCTTCCACGATATTCTGAAATCTCAAATAGCAGGCCGCCTTTTTCATCTCTAGAAAAATTACTGTCTCTTCTAATTGTCTATTGGCCTGTGATAACTTTTGGTCCATTTTCTTCATTTTTTTCTTGTTTGCTCAGCCTTTATTTCTATTTTCTGTATCCTCTGTTCATTCTTCACTATCATTGGCTGAAAATTCCCTATCTTTTTATCCATCTTCCATATATCTCCTTCATCTCCCCCATTTCATTCTTAATCTCGTTGTAGTTTTTTGACATAGCTTCCTGACTTTTGGTCTTGGCTTCTTGAATCAATAGTAACATCACTTGCATATTCTGAAGGGAACTTGTTTTGTCCAGATCTAGCATGCTTTCTATCGATCTTTGTTTGGATAGGCTTGATGCTGATGCTGCTGATGAAGGTGTAGATGCAGCTTTCTTTTCTATCTTAGATGTATTCAATATACTTGTCCTCTCTAATATTCAGCAGGGAGCTTGTCAAGGGTGGAAAGACAAAAAGGTTATGTCTGCAAAGAGAAAAATTATTTCCCACACTCCCAGGTGTACCTCCTTCACTTCTCTGGTATAGTATGTGTAAAAGTATATCCACAATCTAAGATTTCCAATCACCACTGTTTAACAAAAAATATATTTTTGGTCTACAGTATTAATAGTCCTACCAAGTCCATTAATTACTCATAGATCCCTTAAGGATAAGTACTTCCTCTATTCTTCTTCCTCCAACAATCAAATTTATAATCCACATAGATCTGTCCACACTGCTATTGTTATAGTGCTTTTAAGAGTCCTTTTAAAAATTAAAATGTATAATCCACCAAGCCCCCAAAACCTATCAGGTCACTGGCTTTCATTTCAGAGCAGTACCTACATGAAAACACAATTTCCAAATTCACAAAGGATATTTCCCATTCTTTTTTACTTTTCCACAGCTCAAGCTGCTCAATGTCCTCACCAATTGTCTCTGGATATCTTAAGAGTCTTTATGGAGTCTTTATGGGTCTTCATAGATCTAGCAACAGTCATTTCCTCTTTGTACAATTTCTTCTGGACAATAGATGGTGCCCTTACTCTCTTTTAAATGCTCAAAAAGTTTCCCCTTAAGCGTTCCAAATTCAACGTCAGTCCAAAAAATACTAATAAATATATTCCTAATAATCTTCCAATATTTAAAATTCTTTCAAGGTAGTTGGTCTGGGCTTTCCTTTAACTCAAGATAATTCCTTTATGGTCTTTTCTCCCATTCTTTTCCAGATCTGTCAGTAGCTCTGAAAGCTTAGTTGCCGCTATTTGGGGGGGGGGGCAGAATCCTGCTCCACCTTTTTTTTCTCACCCATTTTTCACAAAGTTTTTAATATTAAATCAAGATAGATTCAGTTAGAAGTTTCTCACCCAGTACAGCCATGTTGCTCTTTGTTTTTTCCCTTACTGTCTCTTACCAAGCTGTCACAGCTTTGGGTCGGCCATGTTGAATGTCTTCTCTCCTGTCGGCTCCAAGAGGTTTCCCCTAGTTGTAATGGGAGATTGCCTTTCTCCAAGCAGTCTTTGGGGCTTCCCGTCTACCTTCATCAATCCGTCTGGGGTTAACTTTGACTAGTGAAGGTCTCCAGAGAGGCGAAATTGGATGGGAATAATGGAGCCCTGTTTCCCCCAACTGCTTCACTGTGACGTCACTAGCAGAAGTCCTGTTGGGGGCAATATTCTGACATTATAAATCACTCAGGGAGTGCGGTAAGGCACTATAGAGCAGTATATAAGTCTAAGTGCTATTTCTATATGGGAAAAGAAAAGTATGTTCTATTTCCAGCTTCTCTTTATCAGCATCCCTGTCTTTGGGTTTTATATATGATCAGCCAACAGGAAGCCAGACTGTCAGAATAATCCTGAAGGATTCTTTGAATAATGATAAGCAGTTGTGCACAGTTTTCAATGGTTCATGATTCCTGAAAGCTACTGGGATTTTCCATCCTTATCAAGGCATTTGGAATACCTAAGCATGCAGAAACCACTATAACTTTTAGGCACATGTCTACCTAATTTAGTATTAGCCAGTGCTAAAGTGAAATATAAACATTCTTCCTCTTGGGTTACTACAATTTCCTTTCACCAACACAAGTGGCAAAATAAATTCTCTTTTTTACCTATACATGCAGTCTAAATGTGTTCCTGAAAATTAAAGTGCCTTTAAAAGTTGATATCAATAGGTATCAGGGAAATCAGAAGAATTCACCAGTCTTTATCAAAAGCCTTATAAATCTGTTAGATCTCATAGTTTCACTAGATTCTCCTCCCATTGGCCTATCCATCCTGCTCTTCAAAGCTATGCAGACTGTGCCAGATTTTGATTTGATAATAGCACATTTCTTTATGTTCCCATGCATTCTTTTTTTACATTCCAAATACTTTCAGGGAAAAATATATTTCCAATCTCACTATTTGTATTTCTTTATAACTAATCTACTTTTCTCCACAATCATCATAATTGTGTAGGCCAGTTTTTCTTATTTCTTTTTCTTATCTCCACATTTCTTATTTATCCAAGAAGCTCACTTATTTTTGATTGACTAGTTTACCACAGGGTATTTCTTTGTGTGAATGTTACATTTTTATTTTCTGACTTGCAATACCAACTCATTAAAAGAACAGTTTTCTCCACATGAGTAGTATGTTCCAGTTGAATGCACTACAAATTTATAAATTCTTGGATAATGGAAATTGCAGCCTAACTCTGCTCAGTTAGAAGGGACCTTGTAGGTCATCTAGTCCAACCCCCCCACCCAAGTGGGAGACCCTACACCATTTCTGACAAATAGCAGTCCAATCTCTTCTTAAAAGTCCCAGGTGATGACGCTCCCACAACTTCCGAGGGCAAACTGTTCCATTGGTTGATTGTTCTCACTCTCAGAAAGTTTCTCCTTATTTCCAGGTTAAATCTCTCCTTGTTCAGTTTCCATCCATTATTCCTTGTCTGCCCTACAGGTGCTTTAGAAAAATAGCTTGACCCTTCCTCTCTGTGGCAGCCCCTCAAATATTGGAACACTGCTATCATGTCTCCCCCGGTCCTTCTCATCACTAGACTAGTCATGCCCAGTTCCTGTAACCGTTCTTCATATGTTTTAGTCTCCAGTCCCCTTATCATCCTGGTTGCTCTTCTCTGTACTTTTTCTAGAGTTTCAACATCTTTTTTATAGTGTGGTGACCAAAATTGGATGCAGTACTCTAGGCGTGGTCTTACTAAGGCTTTATAGAAAGGTATTAGTACCTCATTTGATCTTGATTGTATCCCTCTGTTAATGCAATTAAGGATTGCATTAGCTTTTTTGGCTGCTGCTGCATGCTGCTGGCTCATATTTAGCTGGTTGTCCACTAAGACGCCAAGATCCCTCTCACAGTTACTGCTATTAAGTCTGGTTTCACCCAATCTGTATGTGTACTTTTGGTTTTTCTTGCCTAAGTGTAGGACTTTACTTTTCTCTACAATGAATATCATTTTGTTAGATACAGCCCAGTGTTCTAGTCCATCAAGATCCGTCTGGATCTTGAGCCTATCTTCTTGGGTGTTAGCTATTCCTGCCAGCTTAGTATCACCTGCAAATTTGGTAAGTTCCCCTTCTATTCCCTCATCTAAGTTGTTAATGAAGATATTGAAGAGTACTTCAATAATGAAGTATTGAAGAGATATTGAAGATAATTAGATTTAACTCTTCAGTATGCAGAATTGTAGCCTTTCCTACTATCTCTGCACTACTGCTATAATGAAGATTGTGTGTTATTCATCTCCCTTATTTTTTCTCACTCAAATAGAAGCAAAAACCATGTTGGGTGCTCAGTTTTGCATTTGGTCTTCAGGGTAATGTCTGATGCAAAGCTCCATTGAAGGATTGTGGATGTTGGCAGATGTTTTTTCTACCTAAGGGGAAGGAAAAACATCTGCCAACTTTGTACATGGATATGATTGAACAGAAGTGCATCAATGTAAGCTTTAAGGGAAAAATGTTGGAATTCTTCTACAGCCTAATAGATTCTACCATATATTTAAGTGAAGAGAAAGCAACCAGAGTTTTTTTATTCCCATTATAGGCAGATTTCTTTAGAGAGTTCTGAAATAAACACACCTGTTGATCAGCACATGTGGTTTCAGTGAAATTGATTAAAATAAGGTTTTTGCACTTAGTTAATATGATAACATGGAATTACAAAAGATTGCTGACCAATTGCCAGAGTCTTCAAATACTTCCTCATATCCTTTTTTATAGGCTCTCTGATAAGCATAGCAATCAGTTCTGGACCTTTTCTGGCAAGCTAAGCTGAAGTGTCTAAGAGAAGAATTCTTGTTGTCATTTCTGGACTTCTAGCATCCTTTCTCCATTCTGTCTCCATGGCAACAAGTTTCATTCAGACCTGAGAGAAAACATGCAAGCTTTTAAAAAAAACAATTATGTAAACCTCTTACCTTATTTCCACTCATCTATATCTTTGAAAACAAAGCAGGAATTAAAATCCAATCACTGAGACAACTTTACTCAATTTCATTCAGAGGGAAGCAATTTCCTGAACTCCTTATTTATTCTGAAATGTCCCTATATGAAAAAGGAAACTTTTTTGCTACTACATTATGCCTTTGTATGTTATATGTTCAGTATTTGATAAATAACCTTGAACAATTGTTAAAGGAGGGAGCTTGTAACCTGAACCAAAATACAACAAGAATCTCTCCATAAATTATATATAATTAAACTCCCTTATTCTTACTATAAATGGAACATTAGCATAACTATGAAGTAGTTATTTCCTGTATTATATTATCTTGAATTAAGCACTGGCATTGAAAACAAACACACCAACATTGAGTTTTAGCATAAATAAAGCTTCAGCTTTCAACTTTGAGATCAAGTTTGACCTCAAACAGTAATTTTTATACTGAAGGTGCTTCAAGACTTTGATCCCTAAGATATTATAAACACAATAGAAAGAATACATGTAGCTCAAAGTTGAACTGTGGAGCCCTTGGTGCTCTCTGAGCTTGGTTGTTTGTGTGTAGATGTTTCATTACTTGATTAAGTAACTTGATATTACCTACCGTGTTTCTCATATAATAAGGCCAGGTCTTTTTTTTTTTGAGCCCCGAAAAAACAGCTGGCTGTCTTTTTGGGGGTGAATTAATTTCTCCCCCCTGTGCACCCTCGCCTAGAGCGCCCCATGGGCAGCCATGCCTCACAACCAGCTGCTCCTAATGGCCGAACATGGCAGAGCGCGGAGGCTCCCTATCCCCGTCAAGCACCTTTGCTGCAGTCCTGGGTATGGTGCTGGTTGCAGGCCAGGTCAGCAGGCAGACGGTGGCATAGATGTCAGCCTCGGCAGGGCACTTTAAATCATGAGACCTTCGGTGCCCACTGCTGCTGCTTCCTCCGCCGCTGTTGGTTTCCCTTCACATTCCTCCACCAGCAGCGTTTCAGTCGCTTCTCAGGCAGAGGAGCCACCTCTGTAGCTTCCACGGTTCCCGCTGGCACTGGCAAGAGAACAGCAGCAGCGCTGGCAGGAACTGTGGAAGCTACGGAAGTGGCTTCCCCGCCCAAGAAGCAGCTGAAACGCTTCCATGGTTCCCAATCCACCTCCATTCTGAAGTCCCGCCAAAACCGGTCCCTCCCCTCCAAACTCCAGTGACCTGGCCTTGGGCTCTGGCGAAAGAATGTTGTGGCTATCCTCCCTTCTCACTTTACTTTCATTCCCACAGTTACCCATCGTCTCTTGTGGCAGCTCCAAATCTGAAGAAAGATGGATGGGGACTGACAGGCTGCCTCCCCTCAAGCAATGATAACGTCCTGAAATGAAGCAAGTGACAGGGGTTTAGAAATACTGCAACTAACCACCTCTTCCTCCCCCTGGGGACCCCTTTGGCTTATCGGGAAATTTTTCATGAAATTGCTTTACTAATCTGTCTGCTTTTATATACCAACTTTTTACCCAAGTGGCTTCAGACAAAGGGTATCCCTTCCACTGAACTATATATTGTAAGCATCCTCTATGCAATCTAGAATCAAGAATCTTTTGTATCTCATTATGTTCTTCCCTCTGGACCAGTATTGGTTTAGGCACTGGTCGATCACTAGGTCTTACTTGGGAAGTAACAGCCAGCTTTAATAAGCTACTATGGAAAACCAGATGCACTTTCCCCAGCAAGGGAAGGAAACTCAGCTGCATAGTTACTGGGTTGATAACTTTCACTATAGGGAATGGGCCTAAGAACTTAGGACCTAGCTTCCTTGTGGGCAATCTTAGCCTAAAATATTTAGTTGATAGGTAGACCCTATCGCCCACTTGAAAGGGGCTTGTGGTGATCGGTGTTTGTCTGCTTGAAGTTTGTATTTCTCAGCTGCCTGGGCAAGAGTGCGCTTGGTATTCTCCCACCACTTCCATAAAGAGTCCATCTATTCAGCCAAGGACATTGAGGTGGGAGGCTCTCTAGGCAGTTCAGGTATTGGCACAAAGTCCATTCCACTGGTAACCTGGAATGGGGTTAATCCAGTGCTACTATGTATTGTGTTATTATAAGCCACTTCAGTAAATGGCAGCAGCTCAGCCCAATTGTCTTGCTGGTAATCCATGTAACACCTCAGGTACTGTTCCACCATCACATTGGTCCATTCTGTGGCCCCATTCATGCTTGGATGAAAAGCCAAGCTCAACTCTTGCGAGGACTCCATAGATCATAGGAATTCCTGCCAGAACTTAGCAGTGAACTGCACTCCTCAATCCGAGATGATTCGCCGCGGCACTCCATGTCTGTAAATCTGCTTGATGAACATTTTCTTTTTTTTTAAACAAGTTTTATTCAATTTTCCACATTTTAATGTCTCTTTTCAGTAAACAGCATGATTACAGGTTTGACATATACATACAAATTCGACCATAACTACACATTCAGTTTTTATATTCAATTTCTTATCTTAACAATGTTTTTATATATTTTCTATTTTATCATATTGTTCCAAATGTTTATCTCATTATTTAATTCACATATATTAACTTCATAATTATTATATTTTAATACTTTTGGCTGTCACATTTGTATATTCCTCTTAAATTCTAATTTATAACACTCCTTCTATAAATTGGTTTCCCCTGAAATAATTTAAGTGCACCACCTTTGAGTTACATATTCTTCCATTAAATTAACATTTTATTACCTAGCACATTAAAATTACTAATCCCATTTAAGATTATATAACACATATAAGTCAGGTTCTGCATGGTTTCCCCTTTCTAATCTTAATTTCATAAAGTTTATCTAGTTTCAGAAAAAAAAGAACATGCTAATCTGCTCATTTAATAGGCCCTGATGTTAACTCCATTTCATCTCTCCTCCTATATCGTTTCATTTGTTTTAATATATTTAAGATATTTCAATGTGTTCAATAAACATATTTCATTATTTATTGCAATTATCTTTATAGGTAATAAAGAGCATAAAATTCCATTATCAATGAAATAACAATTAGTCAACCCCCATGCCAATTTCACCTTCAAATCTCCTCCTACACTATTACATTTATTATTTATTCCATTCATACTTCAATCAAGAGAGATGAAAAAGAAAGTCAGCATTCCAATCCTCAGAAAAGAAAGATTCAATATATTTAATAATCATTTTCCATACGTTCATTATATTTATTTCTTATACATAAAGGAGGAGAGCTTTACTAAAAAAATAACACTTCTATTATCCATCTTCTATGTCCCCTTTTCACAACTAAAAATTTATCTATATTATTCCCCTACACCTTGCAGAACCTCCTCTCCCAAGGTTATTCAACCATTATCTCTGTGTAAGTTTACTCCCATTTTTTCAAATTTCCCATATTCCTTTATTCCCAGATCCTGTTTCTTCTGCCTTCCATCCCCTAACATTTCCCCTTTTATTATTTCACTCCAGTTTTTAACCTCTTCTCTCTTTTTGACTATCTTCCAGCCTTCAAGTTTCTGCTGATTCTTTTCCCCTTTTTTTATTTTCCAGATATTTCCCTCTTTACTCAATTTCTCAACCCTCCGGTATTTTTTCCCAATTCTTTTCCTCTTTCCCTCTGGGTTCCTTTGTTCTCGATGATAATAGTTAAAGATGGCCCCTTCTGGAATTTGCTTCACCTCTTCTTTGATACTTTGTTGTTCATACTCTGCAACTGCCTCTTCAAGAAATTTAAAAACGGGGCCAAAAGTTTCACCTTTTTTCCTGCAAGGTTTTCTTAATTTTACCCAGTTCCAATTTTAGTGCCTGAAAGGATATTTCCATTTTACAATTTTTTATTTAATCCAATTGATGTCTTTAAAGTTAATTCCCCCCAAAAACCGGCTTCTGTTTCTTTCTTCTCAGCTTTTAGTCCTCAATTAGTCCAATACCAAGTCCATAACGAGATCAGCAAAATCCAAAAGCAAAGTCTTCATATATCTTTCTTTACTTCAATATTTCAATTTTCGGAAACTCTTATTTTATTATGTCAGTTTTCTTTGTATTTTAGGAGACAGGTTATTTAAAGAAAAAAGTCAAGTTAAGTTTGACTCAGGTGGCGCTCTTCATTCTAACAAATCCACAGCTCCTCTTTTCTTTTCCTTCCCAATTATTCAGAGCTTTTCAAGCCACACAATCCACAAAAAGGATCCAATTGGTAAACATTTCCTCCTTAACAGTCTTTAGCAGTCTATAAATCAGCTTAAATTAATGCTTAAATGAAATCAAAATATACTCATCCAGAGTGGCTGTGTAATTTCTTTATGGCTTCTACCTCTCTCGGCTCGAAGCTCCGTCCTTTCACAAAGAATTCACACTTTTTTTTAAACCTCTTTCAGTTCGCAGCTGAATTCTTTCTTAAGAATGCTTTGTAGTGTTAATCCAGAGGGTAATTTTCAGTTGATTATTTAGTCCCGTATTTCATGCTGTCTGCTTCTTTAACTCTCTCCTGCCCAATGCTTCTTCTAGTCTTATTCTCCCCTTCGGGGTGGCCATTAGACCACTGCTTCTGGCGTCTTCGGGAGGGAGCTATGCCAGTCCAGGGAGGGGATTTGCGACTCCCCTCCACCTGGCTGACGGTCTCCCCTTCCTCCGCCGCCCCTACGAGGCAGCTTCTGCCCCAGATCTAAAAGATCGGGGTTCTCCAACGCCAAAGCACAAACCAAGCCACAAAGAACAATCGCGGAAAGGTCTGTCCTCGGGGAGGCTCAGAACCGGAAGTCTTGATGAACATTTTCTGAAGGCAATCCAGAACAAGCAGTAAAATGTGCCTGATTAGAGAAAAGGTCAACTACTGTCCAGATAACTCTATTTCCCCTACTTTCTGGAAGTTCTACAATAAAGTCCATCGCTATTTCCTTCCAGGAACGGCTGGGATCAGCTACAGGTTGGAGCAGACCTGGCAGTTTTCCAGGTCACATTTTCATCACCGCACAAGTGGAGCAGCTTTTGACATAATCTTCTTCATTGGCTTTCATCTTTGGTCACCAGAATTGATGCTGAGTCAAGTGGATAGTTTTTAAGAACTCAAAGTGTCCAGCCAGTTTCTCTAGTTGTGGTAGCATCATAGCACTTTCAGTCTTAGGCTGGCAGGGACATACAATTTGGGACCCTTCCAGGCTAAACCATCCTGCATCATCAGGAGATTGGAGTTGTCCTTCAACCATTGGTCTATGGGGATAGCCACCATCAGCTCTTTCAAGATTGGATCGATTGTAGATATTCCCTGATTCCTGGCTTGGCTTTGGGTAGTGACTTGCACTGCTGGTTGCAATTGAGGCACCACCACATGTATCACTTCCCCTTGTTTACTGTTAAACAGAAGTTTTCTTGATAATGCTTCAGCTAATTTGTTCTTTTCACCTTGGATGTGCTTCGGTTCAAAATGGAAACATTTGAAGTACTGTGACCAGTGGATTTGTTTTCAGGACAGTTTTCAAGGAGTTTTTAATGCCTCTAAGTTGTTGTGGTCAGTCCAGACTTCAAAAGGCTCCTTCCTCCCTTCCAAAAAGTGTCTCCATGAAAGAAGGGCCCAATGAATTGCAAAAGCCTCCTTCTCCCATATGGCCCAATGCTGTTCTGTGTCTGTCAGTTCTTTGGACACATAAGCGCAAGGCTGCAGTTGACCCATAGAATTCCTCTATAGGAGCATAACAGCAGTAGTGACATCACTGGCATCTGTCTGCACTACAAAGGGTTTGTTTGGATCAGGGTGCAATAGGATTGGCTCTTTAGAGAAAAGTCCTTTCAGTTCCTTGAATGCTTGCTGGCATTCAAGGGTCCAGCTTAGCAGTTGGTTGGGTTTTGGTTTTGGGTTGGCCCCTTTTGTTTTCAATAACAGTTAATTACAATGCTATTTCAGCGAAAGCAGGAATAAACTGACGGTAAAAGTTTGCAAACCCCAAGAAACTTTGTAGTTGTTTTTGGGTGCGAGGGGGTAGCCAGTCAAGCACCATTTTGGCTTTGGATGGGTCCATTTCAATCCCTTCATTGGATACTCAGTAGCCTAGATAGTCCAGTGAGTTTTCATGGAATTCATATTTTGAAAGTTTGACATAAAGTTTGGCATCGAGGAATTTTTTCAAGACTTGCAGCACCCAGTTTTACATGTTTTCCCATGGTCTCAGTGAAGATGAGAAGGTCATCTAAGTAAACTAGAACCCCTTTATAGAGATGCTCATGTGGTACCTCATTTATCAGTTGCATAAACACAGAGGGGGCTCCCTGAAATCCAAAAGGCATCATTTTGAACTGAAAACCACCAAGCGGGCTATTGAATGCAGTTTTCCATTCATCACCTTCTCTTACTCAGACTCGATAGTATACCTTTTGCAGATCTACTTTGGTAAATATCTTGCCTTTTGCCAAATGGTCTAGTAGATCTTTCATTAGAGGGAGGAGGTAGGTGTTTTGTATATAAACTGCATTTATTCCACAAAAATCAATGCAAAGTCTCACCCCACCCCCAATCTTTCTTTTCTTTAACCAACACCAAGGTGGTGACTCATGAATTTGCTGGTTGGATGAACCATCTAGCTAATTTGGATTTTCTCCGTTCATCCATCTCCCCTGGGGACATTTAGTACATCTTTGGTTTTGGTAGTTTCGCCCCAGGTGATTGACTCTGGAGGGAGTGGCGATGAAGACCCAATGGTAATTGGAGCCATCCACCCTTTCTCCATAAAGACTTGCATAAGGGTGCCCAGCACCAGAACCCAGGGGAGCTTGAAGCCATAGTAGACACTGGGTGTACCTGATTCCTTATCAGCCCCCAGACAGTTCATATGGCAGGCTGTGGAAGTTCCCCCTCTCCCACTTGAAGGGGGCGAAACTTCAGCTCCTGAGGTGATTGCCACCGCCACCTGGTACCAATCCTGGATTTGGTCAGGCACTCTTCTGATTGAGCTTGCTTTCCACAGCTCTGGGTCTAATGCCTCCTTGAAGTAATGGACAAAGAACCTTTCAACCTCGCAGTCTTCTGGCCACTCTTCTAAACTCCCACACTAGCTTTTTCGGTTGGCGACCACGTTGTTTTAGTCCCTTAATTTCCACTTCAGCCTCTTCCTGGTTCACCAGGTCTTCGAACCGTGTTCTCAAGGATTGCACAAACTCATCCACATCTCCCAACTCAGGGACTCCTTCATCATGGAGCTGGACGATCCACTCAGGAGCTTCCCCTTCTTTCATGCTTCCAAAATGGCTGTAATCAGGGCATGGTCTGATTGGTATTGTGCCCCATAATGATCAATGTAAGCCAAAATCTGATCGAGGAAATAGGCCAGTTTGCCTGGGGTGCCATCAAAAGTGACAGGGAATTGTGGCAGAGCAGCAGCTGGAGGGGGTGCAGCTGCGGCTGGGGGAATTGGAGCCGGCATCCACTGATATTGGATCCACCTGTTTTCCTGGGTAAAAAGCCCATCTAGGGGGAATCTGGTCTGCGAGTGGCATCCCTGAAGGTGCTGGTGGAGCTTGTTGGATTGGCCTGGGAGTGCCTCCCTGTCTGCCTCTGGTCCCTGGGCTCGGTCAATCTGCTGACCCTGAGGGTCATCCTGTCATGGTAGGTGACAAGGCTGTGGCAGCAATGGAGGGGCTTCTTTGATCCCCAGCCTTGGGCCAGGCAGCCCCGCATGAGCAGACACAGATGCCCCGCTCTGGCTTGCTGTCGCTCCATGCCTCGGATAATGGAAAACTGGCCGTGGCAGCACCCATCAAGGCTGGCTTGCGTGTGGGGAGGCTTGGACTGTGAAACCCATGCTGAGTAGTTCAAACTTTTCAGATAATCTGGCTAGCGACTGACTCTGCAATGCTGGTTGAAGCCTCCATTCGTGAACCCTGCCAGCTTCTAGGGATAGTGCTGGTCTCTACTCGTTGGCAGCTTCAGTTCCTGGTGGCCACTGTGCTCCTAATGGCGGGAGAACTCCAATCACTGGTTCTATTAGTGGGGTTTGCTAAAGGATTGGTTCTTTGGATCTTGCTCCACTCCAGATCTCAGCCTGTGCGGCCTCTGCTGTGGCCACTTCTGCTTCTGAATAATAACAGCGAATCTCACAGATTTCCTCCTGCGCAGGTCTGGTGGTCCCTCGTTGGTCTCCAGTTCTTGTTCCATCTTCCCTGAGTCTTTACGCTCCCAATGTGTATAGGGAGCATTTGGAGCTCAGGACCCCAGGCAACGGTACCGTATAAGCAGAAAGCTGCTGTGATTTTCTTTTTTAGGGGGTTTGGGTTAATGTCAGTGTTCCAACCAAATTATCCATTTCAATTCAGCATTCGGAGACAAAGTTCATCCAAGTAAGAATTTATTAGAGAAGTCATATTGGCACATCTGGGAAAACCCAAATCTGAATTCCAGTGTTTTCCCCGCTATGTCAAATTCACACCCAGCCCCCTTACTGATGACACACTCTCCAATCCACCTCCATTCTGAACTCCCCACAAATCCGGTGACTCCCCTCCAAACTTCAGCAACTCGGCCTTGGGCTCTGGAGAAAGAATGTTGTTGTGGCTCTCCTCCTTTTCACTTTACTTTCATTCCCATGGTTACCCATCCTCCCTTGTGGCAGCCCCAATCTGAAGAAAGATGGATGGCGGCTGACATTTAGTTCACTCAAATAGTAGAATGAAACATTATTCAGTACAAGCCAAGATAAAAGACTGGCCTCCATGTCAATGCCACAAATGAGATTTGATGCATATGGACTCGTGAAGGAAGGTCTCACCTCAGAATTTGGACTTGACATGCTGCTGCTGGTGCCAAGGATGACCACCTGTTGAAAGGACCAGCCTGCTTCTTGTGGTTACTGTCCAGCAGTCTGTTCTCTAGCTGACCCATTTCTGCATTTCTTTCCATTGAGCTGATAATAAATGTAGATTATCACTTCTGTCTCCTTTGAAATAAATATACAAGCAAGCATAAAATGTTTGGAACCTAAGAACTTCCATTAGTTCCTATTCTGGCATTCTCAGTGATCAGATTCTCCTGGAGTTAACTTGGGGACTTTTCTGTGGGGAAAAAAAAAGAATAGAACCTGGCTCTATGTGATTGAGAAGTAGAGTTGCTGAAGTGCAAAAGCTGCTACTATTCCTAAGATTTAAAGAACTATGTTTTGTCATGTCATGTATTTATTTTCTTCCATTCAATCATGTTTGATTCTCAGAAACTGCTTAGATAAGTCCTTGCAGTTTTCTTGGCAAGATTTTTCAGAAGTGGTTTTCTTTCTAGAGCTGAGAGAACGTGAAGAGCTCAAGATCACCCCTCTGGCCTTGGCTGTAAGGCAGGACTAGATCTCATGGACTAATGGTTTCTAGCCTGATGTCTTAACCATGTCACAAACTGGCTTTCTCTCATGCATGACTATATACATTCAAAAAGTTTGTGGAAAGTTGATTGGTGAAATAGCACTTGATGGGGATATCCTGAGAGATCAAGTGTCACTGTAGTTAGAACTCAACCTGATGCAGTCTAGGATTTGCACCTCTTTCACAATCTTGTGAAAATAACTAGCAATTTTATGGCACTGGAATGTATCTCCATCTGGCCTAATAGTTCCACTGTAGACTTGTTCAGTGAAGTTTTATAGTATGTGTACACTAAGTTATCCATAAACTGAGGAGTGGTAGGAGAAGACTACATGGCAAGCTTTTAAAAAAATGGTAGTACATGTGCATGTATTTATAGGAAATATCAGTGCAATCAGTGCTCATAGACAGTTATACAAAAAGCTAATAGCTTTTTCCAGTGGATAAGCAAGCATTATCCACTGGAACTGAAGTTTGGCTTGCTGTAAGTGTGCTGGTTTGAAAAACAAAGGAATAGAAAGAATATGTGATGACCCGGGACATGACACAAAGGCAACACAGCCAGATAATAAGTAGGAATCCCTTTATTAGCTCCAAACTTTGCCCCCAAGATCCTGGTTACCTTCTGGTCTGGAGAAAAACTCCCAGGAACAGCCTTTTTTTTTTAATTACATTTATATGACGCCCTTCTCCGAAGACTCAGGGCGACTTACAATTTTGGGGATACAACCCAGTGTGCTCAGCAATAGCCTTCATTCCATTGTATATGCCTGCTTATTACTAAGCGGCATTTTTTACAAAGTCAGCTTATTGCCCCCAACAATCTTGGGTCCTCAATTTACCTACCCCGAGAGGATGGAAGGCTGAGTCAACCTTGAGCCTGGTGGGATTCGAGCCTACAGTAATTGTAGACAGCTGGAACTTAAATGCAGGCATTTAACAGCCTGAGCCACCAAGGCCCAGAGATTCAGCCTGAGCCTTTGGCCGCAGAGATTCAAGTCCAAAACGTCAACAAAATTTTTTAACTATAAGTCAACTATAAGTCAAGGCAAGATGAGGTAATTAATCCGACAGGGCAAGATAAGGAGTTCCTGAAGGGAAATAGCACAGCGTAAATCAGCCCAGTTGGGAGGATACCAGAAACGCAGATAACCGCAGTCAACACAAGATAAACTTGTTCCCAGCAAACACAGCTCTCAGCTGCCCTTCCTTTAAACTCTCTTCCCAGGTGTGCCTAGAGAAGGGACTCAGGGCCCTTTCCTCCCCCATAAGCGACACAACCCACTTTGCTCTCTTCTCCATTCTTCCCTGTATGCCCTAGGATGAAGAGGGGGTGGGCTGGGTCTTCCTTTGAACTCTCCCTCCCTTGTTCTATCTCTTCCCTGCTCTGCCCAGCCTGACTTTGTCCTTCCTCAGTTTCCTCCACAGCCAATGGAGCCACACTCCAGCTCCCTGTCAGCTGTTCATCTTCTTCCTCGGATTCAGACTCCGAGTGGCATGAAAGAATAGCCTGTATTGTGTATTTAGAACTAACTAGCTGTGGGTCCCAGGTTTTGTTCTGTGTACACTCCCCTTGAAGAAGAGCATGCACATCCATATTAGCCAGTGTTCAAACACACATCTTCTAAGAGCCAGAAACAGTGGTGGCATTCAGCTGGTTTGCACCAGTTTGGGCGAACCGGTAGGAAAGATTTGATGTGTGTCACCGAACCAGTAGTAACTTCTGGCTGGCCACGCCCCTGACCCAGGCACCTGGTCATCGCTAGCTCACTTGCCCCACCCACCCAATGCTTGCTCACCCCACTCACTCTGCCCAGTCACTCCTCCCCTCCTATGCGGCACACTGGGTCCTCGTGGCTTGCCATTTTAACCTTCCCATGTAGTGCCTGTCCCCCAACTGAACAGCCCTGATCTGCCTGCTGCTTACAGGTAATCCTACGAGTCACGCTAGCCCCCCTGTTCCTGGATCTTGGTGGGGGCCCCCCCCACTCCAGGGCTCAGCTGGCCTGCTTCTCTACTGGCACAGCCCCATCCCAGGCAGTGGCGCTGGCTGGGGCCTAGCTAGCTGCCCCCCCAACACCGTTCCTGTCTGGCTTGCTTAGTGGCTCCATCCCAGGCGGCACTTGCCTAGCAAGCTTTCCCCTCCACTGCCCCCAGCCTCCAGCTTGCCTGGCTTGCTGGTGGCAAAGAGGAAGGCGAGCCAGGGCTGTCTTATCACCACTCGGGTCCCCTCCACCCTGGATCTTGCCCCCTGCCTGAATTCTCCACAGCTCCTGGGCCTTGCCTGCTAGGGTTGGGGGGGTGACCAGGGAGCATGACGCTGTGCCGCCCGCATCGCCCCTTTGCCTGCCACCCCTTCCCTCTTTCGCCCGCCGACCTATGCACCTTAGGTGAGTGCGGGCGGCAGCTGTGAGAATGCTCTTAGCAAGCCCTAATGCTGATGGCAGGGAAGGAAGATCCACATTGGGTTTGCTGCACTCAGCCAAATGGCTGCCGGGGGGTGCATGGCAAGGCTCAGCTGCCTCTCAGCCTCAGCTTTGGCTTCCATGGGGCCTTCCATGTGGGAGGCCTGAGAGAAAATGCCTCCCCCAAGGGTCGTCTGCTTGCCCATCTGCCAGCTGGGTTGGCCTGGAAGTGGCATGTCCCCTTGTCGCAGGATAATGTGGGACCTGAGTTAGGGTGGAGGTCGAGCAGGTGGCAGCCCAGAGCACGGCCTGAAAGGCAGTCAAGTCTCTCCAGAGCAGATCTTCCTTCTCTACCATCAACCATACCTTCCAGCCCACGGAGCTTGCATCAATGTCACAGTGGCAGCCCGCATTCTGCCAAAACACTCAGCCCAGCAAGGGAGGAGCAGCTGCCCTGGGCGATGCAGGTGGCTTAGCCTTGTGCTTTCTGGTTGCCCTGCACCCCTCCTCCCTGTGCCTCCCGGCAGGTGAGCCTCAGCAGCTGCCAGAGAATCCAGGCAGGGAATGAGATAAGGGCTGGCAGGGAGGGAGCCGAGTGACAGCTCTGCCCTGGCTGGCTTGGCTTTCCCTCTGCCACTCTAAGGGGGAGGGGCATGTTTCACGGAAGAGTAGGGTTGCTTGGCTTTAAGAAGAACGGCGGGTTAATGGGATTAGGATACTCGCAGGTGTGGGTGAGTACTAGGAGAAAGGATGAGCATGGCAACCTTTTTCCACCTTTCTGAGTATCCTCGATACTCATTGCTCAAAGAACTAAACACCCAAACAGAGATAACACTAGAAATTGACAAGTACTGCTGCTTGAGTGGTGGGACAATAAGGGAGCTCACTGGTGGGGTCATGTGTGGGAAGTTTGTGTGGAAAGACAGTTGGGAAACCAAGGAAACGGTTAGCGGGTGTGAAGAGGTGGGGCAGGGAGTGAGGCCGAGTGTGCAGGGCAGGTGAAGAGCTTTGTGTGGGAGTGTGGATGTGGCTTTGCTTTCTGGCTTTGCTTCTCGCATCTTCCCCGCCACTCTTGTTTATTATTATTATTATTATTATTATTATTATTATTATTATTATTATTAGATTTATATGCAGCCCATCTCCTAAGACTCAGGGCGGCTTACAATAAAAACAAACACAATAAATATTTAAAAAAGAATTAAACTAATGGTCCCAATTAATACAAAACTTAAAAACCACCAAAATCTAAAAATACCCCACCCATGGGTCACAGCCCGGATTGGTCAAATAACCAGGTCTTCAGGTCATGGCGAAGGTGCGGAGGTCAGGGGCCAAGCGGAGCCCCAGGGAAGTTGGTTCCAGAGTTCAGGGACCGACAGAGTAGGCACGTCGTCGGGGATCGCCAGCCGGCATTGCCTAGCTGATGGGACCCCAAGGAGCCCCTGTCTGTGACTTCGTACAGGGCGGTTAGTATTCGATGTCGGCAGCAGTCGCCCTTAAGTAATAAGGACCCATGTCATGTAGGACTTTGTATGTTAAAGTTAAAACCTTGAATCTCACCCGAGGGCAACCGCAACCAATGCAGGCAGCACAGGAGGGGCTAACATGGGAGAACCGGAAACTCCCATCACTGCCCGCGCCGCCGCATTTTGCACCAGCTGCAGTCTCCGGATGGTATGCAAGGGCAGTCCTAGATAGAGAGCGTTGCAGTAGTTGAGGCCGCAACAAGGGCATGAGTGACTGTACGCAGGGCATCCCAGTCCAGGAACAGGCGAAGCTGGCGAACCAGCCGACCTGGGCAAAGGCCCCTGGCGACGGCTCCCACCTGCTCCTCCAACCGGAGCCGTGCATCCAGGAGGACCCCAGGTTCCTCGCCCTATCCACAGGGGCAACACCACTCCCCTATGGTCAACGATGGACATTCTAAGCTGGAACGGGATGCCGTATGTACAACCACTCAGTCTTGGCCGGGTTGAGTCGAAGCATGTTGCCGCCCATCCAGATTCGTCGCATCCAGACAGCGAGTCATCATGGAGAGGGCATCACTGATCTGGTTTGGGGTGGAGATATACAGTTGAGTATCATCCGCATATTGATGATACCTCACCCCAAAACCACGGATGATCTCACCCAGCGGTTTCATGTAGATGTTAAATAAGAGGGGAGAGGACCGACCCTGAGGGACCCCACAAGTGAGCTCTTGGGGACGCACCTGCCCCCTGCCAACACCGATTGCGACCGCGAGGTAGGAGGAGAGCCACCAAGAACAGTGCCCCCAACCCCACGAGGCGCGCAAAAGGATACCATGGTCGATGGTATCGAAAGCCGCTGAGAGGTCTAATAGGACCAGGACAGAGGAAAAAACCCTGTCCCGCTCCTCCAGAGATCATCCAGCAGTGCACCAATGCCGCCTCGCTGCTGAAACCAGGCCGGAAGCCCGATTGGTACGGATCGAGGTAGTCCGTTTCCTCCAGGAAAAGCGGAAATTGCCGGGCCACCACACTCTCAACAACCTTCGCCAAAAAGCGAAGGTTGGAGACTGGACGAAAGTTGTCTAACACGGTCGGATCCAGGGCAGGCTTCTTCAGGAGGGGCCTCACCACCGCCTCCTTCCTTCTTGTCAGGTCGTATTAACCTCCTCCTTTTTTTTTGTGGTGCCTAATGGTGGGATAGGTAGAAGTTGAACAAATGAAGCTCCTCCCCGCCCCCCAACAACTGCCAAAATGCTCAGCCTGATGAGGGAGGAGGGGTGGCTGGCAGAGGGGTGATGCAGGCATAGCCTTGTGCTTCCTGGTCGCCCCCCTAGACTAGCCTAGAGCTGAAGGCGGGGGAAAGATGCGAGGCTTCAGAACATGCCTTGCTTGAATTTCCCAGCCCTCTCCTTTTCCCAAAAGCAGGAGGGGAGGAAGTCCCACCCGCGGCCCTTTTGCTGGACCCAGAAGCCTTTCCTGCTGGCTTTTCCGGGCCACACGGGACCAGAGACTGGCTGGGAAGAACCCTCATAACAAGCGACCCTGCCAGGCACTTGGAAGCGTGTGTGTGTGTTTGTTTGTTTCAGTTGGGCACTTGGAAGCGTGTTTGTGTGTGTGTGTGTGTGTGTATGTTTCAGTTGGGCACTTGAAAGTTGTGTGTGTGTATTTGTTTCAGGTGGGCACTTGGAAGCGTGTGTGTGTGTGTCTGTGTTTCAGGTGGGTCTCCTAGTTTTAGAAGGAGAGAGGGAAGGAGAAAGGGAAGAGATAGAAAGAGAGAAAGAGAGAGAGGGAAAGAGAAAGAGGAAGAGAGAAGGAAAGAGAGAGAGAGAGAGAAACAGAAAGAGAGGTAGAGAGAGAGAAAGGGGGAGAGAGAGAGAAGAAAGAAAAGAAAGTAAAGGGAAAGAAAGAAAAAGAAAGGAAGAAAAGGGATAGGCAAAAAAAAGGGATGGAAGGAAGGGAAAGAACGAAAGAAAGAGGGAGGAGGAGGGAGGAGGAGGAGAGAAAAAGAAGAGGAAAGAAGGACACAAACCCTGGCTTCAGAAGACTCTTTGAAACAGCACAGCAATCTAGGGCTGGAAGGGATTTCGGAGGTAGCCTTCCAGTCCAAGGGTCTTCAAACTTGGCAAGTTTAAGACTTGTCAAGAATTCCCAGAATTCCTGAGCTAACATGACTGGAGGAGGAATTCTGGGAGTTGAAGTCTATAAATCTTAAAGCTGTCAAGTTTGAAGACCCCTGTTCTATTCCAGCCCCCTGCTCCAGCAGGAGCAGAATCATAGAATAGCAGAGGCCATCTAATCCAACCCTCTGCTCCAGCAGGAGACCTTATATCATTTGGAATCTGGATTATTTTGGTGCCTCTAACAGGAAAATTGGCAGAGGAGTTTACTAGAGCAAGGCTGCCATGCAGAGGAAGGCAGAGATAGTCTTTCACTTATGACCACAATTGAACCCAAAATTTTGGTTGCTAAGCAAGAGTGTTGTTAAGTGAGTTTCATCACAGTTTACTCAATCCATGACATCTCCTGGGTTTAATGGTCATGTGCAGGCTAGGGAAATAAATCTGAAGGCATGTGCAATGTTCTAATGCAGTGGTTGCCAACCAGTGGGCCGGGGACCACTGGTGGTCCGCAAGAAAATTTTGGTGGTCTGCAGAGAAATGTCACCCCCAAAGCATCCTCCAAAGCATTTAATCCAGGCTGCATGGGAACACAAGGCTACGCTACCCACATGGCCCGTGGGAACACAAGGCTTGCATCCCTTGCTTTGCCAACAACATGAGGTAGTGAGGGGAGGGGGAAAAGGGCAGAGGGAGGGAACTTGCCCCCACTTGCCCCATGCGCCTCACCTAGCCACTGGGCTGCCTCTTTCCACTTCTTTCTTCTGCTTTTGGCTGCAGGCAAGGAAACCAGCAAAAGTCTCTCTTTCTCTCCCCCAAACTCCGCCAGAAATGAGTCTTTGAGACCCTGCAAGGCATCCTGCTCCAAGAGGCTGCACTGGCATGACAAGTCTCAGAAGGACTCATTTCTGGGAGAGTTTGGGGGAGAGAAATAAAGACTTCTGCTACTTTCTTTGCATGAAGCCAAAAGTCAGTCTCTCTCTCTCTCTCTCTCTCTCTCTCTCTCTCTCTCTCTCTCCCTCCCTCCCTCCCTCCCTCCCTCCCTCCCCCTGAGAATGGAGCTGGAGACAGTATCCTGTAATCCCAAATAAAGAATGATCGGTCAGTAGGAAAATGGGGTGGGGAATTTTCCTGCATACGTTTTTGGGATTTTTCCAGGGTCTCTGGTCTGCGGGATTTAAAATTATGAGTTTGGTGGTACCTGTGGTCCAAAAGGTTGGCGACACCTGTTCTAATGTACAGAAGTTATAGTTAAATGTGTGGCAGAAAGTGGACTATGGGTGTGTTTTTCCAAACACAGTGAGGTTGAATGTGTATAGTTTTAGAAGAGCTGTGTGTGTGTGTGTGTGTGTGTGTACATACACATACAGTATATATAGTAGATAATGTATATTTTTGTGTGCCTATACACACACTATACTATGTAATATGTATGTACACATATGGCATATATACATAAGATTAAATAGTGTATTTTGGATGTTCAGTAGTAGTAAATAAATTGTTCTGACCCAACTGGGTTCCCAAAGAACAAACACAGACAAAGGCAGCAGCCCCCACCTTTTAAGGTTTAATAACAAATTCTGTTCTGAAGGCTGCTTTCCACTGATTAGCTCTGACAAGAAACAGCCTTGCCAAGTTGTTTGTCAGGGCTGCCAAAAACCCAGAGATAAGAACTAATTTACAAAATTCTCCAAACATGAACTAAGATGTCCACCAGTTGAGTTTCAGAGCTTCTTTGCTGTCTGCAAAGAACACTTTTCCAAACCTGGCTTTTATCCTTTTGAAGGAGGGGCCATTACCTTGCAGCCTTACTTCCGAGTCGCCTGTGGTGCTGTAATTGTTCTTTTCTCCGAGCAATCCTTCCTGCAAGTGCACTTGGCACAGGCTCCTCGGGAACCCCCTCATCACTACTGCCAGCCCCCACAATCTCTGAAGGCAGCAGTCCACTCCCTGATGGTCCTGGCCCTTCATCAGAGTCCTCGCTCTCCTCAGCCATCTCTCTTGCTAACCACAACATAAATAGAGAGGGAAATTGCATCTCTTTGAGGTGAGGAGAGGCCAGGCAAGGCACCCCTTGACATGAGTGAGGTCAAGTTGGCAACATCTACCCAATCACATGACCACCTAGCACACCCACCCAATCACATGACCACCAAGTATGCCCACCAAATAAGCCATGGTAGTAAAAAATTTTGAATCCCACCACTGGCCAGAAATAATATTTTAGTATACTAATACAAGTACCTATTTCAGTTGAAATTGATTCTGAAATGGTTAAATTGATTTGCTATTGATTAGAAAGATAATTAACGAGGATACAGAGTTCTAAAAAGAAGGGGGAAATTTTATGAACAAAGGAAAACAATGTCTTTCAGCAAAATGTGCAAGACCGTATTATTTGTTCTATTTTTGTTGGCTTGTCACTTTTATTTACCACTACTACATATGGTTCACTCAAAGTTATCAGAGAGTTATAATTTCTTGTATCAGTTTGTACATTGGATATTTTGCATTTGAAAGTACTTTTGTACTTTGTAAATTTTATAGTTGTCTGAAAGTCCATAGTTTCACTGTGGCTCTATTAGGCAACCATGAAAAAGTTACTGCTCAACCCACCACGGTGAAATATGGGTAGTGATACTAAGATATATAACTTACAATAGTTCACGGGATTAGTGACCTTATGAATATGAAATGTTTTGAACAGTCCAAGGTACTTAACAAATTAGAAGTAATATGGAGGTAAATGCACACTAAATAGTATAAAATGTATTTTCGAACAATAAGTTGCTTGCTGTTTTTCTTAATGCTGTACTAATTAAGAATGATTAATTATGTGTTTTTCATTAACATATGAGTATAAAGTGATATGACAAAAGTTTTCTGCATTTTCAAACAGCTTCCACCAACTCTGCATTGCAATTTGAAAAGAAGAATTGTCGAGAGATTCAAGAAATCTTTATTCAGTCAGCAGAGTAATCCATGTAATTTGAAGTCTGAGATTAAGAAGGTATAGTATTCAAAAGGACACTTCTACAATTATGGAATTTTTCCCCCTATTTATTTATTTATTATTATTATTTATTAATTCAACTTATATGCCGCCCCCTCTCCGAAAGGACTCTCACAGCTAAAATACAACAATAACAATAAATTACATAAAACATATTAAACAATTATAAGCCAAATTGTAAATCTAAAATTTAAGACAGTTTAAAACCCCTCCCCCCCGGGGAGGGGTCACAGCCCGGATTGGTCGAACAACCAGGTCTTCAAGTCATGGCGGAAGGTGCGGAGGTCAGGGGCCAGGCGGAGCCCCAGGGGTAGTTGGTTCCAGAGGTCAGGGGCTGCGACAGAATAGGCTCGTCGCCGGAGGACCGCCAACTGGCATTGACTTGCCGACGGGACCCGAGGAGTCCTTGCCTGTGTGCTCGCATAGGGCGGTTGGCACTCGATATCGGCTAGAGTCGCTCCCTTAGATATTGAGGACCCATGTCGTGTAGGACTTTGTATGTTAAAACCAAAACCTTGAATCTCACCCGGAGTGCGACCGGCAGCCAATGTAGACCACGCAGGAGGGGAGTAACATGGGAGAATTGGGGAACTCCCATCACTATCCGTGCGGCCACATTCTGCACCAGCTGCAATCTCCGGATGGTATGCAAGGTCAGTCCTAAATAGAGAGCATTGCAGTAGTCGGGTCTAGAGGTGACAAGGGCATGAGTGACTGTGCGCAGGGCATCCGGGTCCAGAAATGGGTGAAGTTGATGAACAAGGCGGAGCTGGGCAAAGGCCGCCCTGGCAATGGCCCCCATCTGCTCCTCCAACCGGAGCCGTACATCCAGGAGGACCCCCAGATTCCGGTCCCTATCCACAGGGGGCAACACCTCTCCCCCTATGGCCAAAGATGGATACTCTTGACTGGGCCGAGATGCCGGTATGCACAGCCACTCAGTCTTGGCCGGGTTGAGTCGAAGCATGTTCCCGCTCATCCAAATCCGTACCGCATCCAAACACCGGGTCATCAGGGAGAGGGCATCACTGATTTGGCTTGGGGTGGAGATGTACAGCTGGGTGTCATCCGCGTACTGATGGTATCTCACCCCAAAACCACGATGATCACCCAGCGGCTTCATGTAGATGTTAAATAAAAGAGGGAGAGGACTGACCCCTGAGGGACCCCACAAGAGAGCTGGGTCGACCTCTGCCCCCTACCAACACCATTGCGCCTCGAGAGGTAGGAGGTGAACCACTGAAGAACAGTGCCCCCACTCCCAACCCCGAGGTGTCCAAAGGATACCATGGTCGATGGTATCAAAGCCGCTGAGAGGTCTAATAGGACCAGGACAGAGGAAAACCCTGTCCCGCCCTCCAGAGATCATCCATCAACACGACCAATGCCATCTCCGTGCTGAAACCGGGTCAGAAGCCCAATTGGTACGGATCCAGGTAATCCGCTTCATCCAGGAAGAGTGGAAGCTGCCAAGCCACCACACTCTCAACAACCTTTGCCAAAAAGCGAAGGTTGGAGACTGGACGAAAGTTGTCTAACACGGTCGGGTCCAGGGCAGGCTTCTTAAAGAGGGGTCTCACCACCGCCTCCTTCAAGGCGGAGGGAAAAACACCCTCTCAGTGAAGTGTTGACAACTGCCCGGAGCCAACCGCAGGTGGCCTCCCTGGAGGCCTAAGCCAACCAGGAAGGACATGGGTCCAACAAACATGTGGTGGAACTCAGACGCTGCATAGTCCTGTCCACTTCATCCTCGGAAACAGGATCAAACTCATCCCAGATCACATTAGCCAGACTACTTGCACCCTATTCCTCAGACCACTGCAAATCAGAGGACAATCCGCCCAATCCGGGCATCTTATCCGACAGATATTGACCAAATTCCTCAGCCCTTCCCAGCGGGTCCACTCCCTCCCCATACTAAGGAGAGCGGGTAGCCCGAACAGGGCGGCTGTGTTATCCGGAGGCTATGAGGGCGAGAGATAAGACCTCCTCACGCTCTCATAGCTACCAGGTAAGTCCTAATATGGGCTCTTAGCTGGGCTTGGTCGGATTGGGAGCGGGTGGACCTCCACCTGCTCTCTAAACCCCTCGGACGATGCTTCATCTCCTGGAGCTCTTCGGTATACCAGGGAGCCATCCGGGAGCCATGGCGTGTGAGGGGACGCATGCGGACAACCCTGTCGAGGGCACCTGACAGGGCCTGTTGCCAAGCAGACAGCAGATCCTCGGCAGAGCTGTGAACAAGGGAAGAGGGAAAAAAACCCAGTTCCGCCTGGAACCTCTCAGGGTCCATCAGGCGTCTGGGCGGAACCATCTAAGTGGCTCCTTATCCCAGCAGTGTGAGGCGGCCTGTTGGAAGACCAGCCATAGGAGATAGTGATCAGACCATGGAACAGGCAATGCCATAAAAGTGGCTTGCCCTCTGTCACTACGCCACTGTTCGGAGACAAAAACTAGGTTGAGAGTGTTTCCCCCCTCATGAGTTGGGCCTTGAATCAATTGGGTCAGGCCCATGGCGTCCATAGAAGCCATGAATTCCTGGGCCAACCGACACTCCCCCCAGGGAGGGCAGATTGAAGTCTCCCATGACTATAAGATCCGGGAGCTCCACCGTCACTTCCGAGAGGACATCGAGGAACCCAGGTAGGGCTGCTGCCACACAGCTGGGGGAAAGGTATGTGAACAGCAAGCCCACCCGACCACTAGGCCCCCACCTCAGGAGGAGGGTCTCACTCCCGCCTATCTCTGGGACAGTTACCTCCCTTGGAAACAGGGTCTCCCGAATAACCACAGCCACCCCACCACCCCTTCCCTGGGCCTGTGGCTGGTGCAGAGCTCGGAAACCTGGAGGGCATAAATCAACCAGAGGGACCCCTCCCTCCGGGCCCAACCAGGTTTCGGTGATACAAGCCAGGTCCGCAGCCTCCTCCTCAATGATCTCACAGAGGAGGGAAGACTTATTAGCCACGGACCTGACATTCAAATACACCAGCTTAAGCCCAGGGGTCCCGGTTCCTGTGTCCCCTAGGGAGGAGGCCATAGGGTCGGAGCGTGCCACCGCACAGAGATGGTGGGTATGTGCTCCAGATACATGATATGGCCCTATGCCTCGACGTCTCCTGCCAATCCCAACCACCCTGGGAATTGCGGTCCCCACCTCACACCCTGGGCCCCCGCTGGCCCCCAACCCCCACCCTTCCACCACGCACCAGGCTGCAGCCCACATCCCCGGAATCGCTGCCCACCCTCCTCCCTAACCTTCTTAAAAATTTGGTTTAAAATGTAACTAAAGGGGCCCTAGTGACCCTCTTTTTCTTTTTAATAGAGCCCCACACATATCCCATCCCCCTGCCATGCCATTTGAAATGTGGGCTTGAAGCATTTTCAAAGTTTAAGATATTTAGCATTTAAAAATCTTCATATTTTATTCCTAATAAGAGGCGGGGTGAAATTTAACCACCTCAAACTACCTCGCATGAGGTGGTAGGGATGATTGGGTTGGGTTCACCAAACTAACAATCGCCCCTAGTTGGCCCTGCCCGCACCCACCCAGTTGCACCCGTGTCGGCAATGGGTGATGCTGCCGGTGGGTGGACTGATGCATGCAGGGAGGAAGAGTAGCACACGGGAGAGCGCAGCATTGGAGCCCTTCCCAGATGTTCCTGGCCGGTGAAGGGAGGGCGCAATCTCCTGTGTCCCCCTCAGGAGCCGCAAAGTGTTTGCTGCCCCTCTGGCACCTGCCAAGCCTCCTCCCCACCACGCTTCTCTTCCTCACCAGAAGTGCTCGCAAGGCCAGTGGGAAGGAGGAGGTTGGTGGTTGCCAGAGGGCAGCAAGTGCTTGCTGTCTGCGAAGGAAGGCTGGCAATTTCTTTGTGGTGTTCTTTGTGTTAATTATTTATTTAAGATGGCTGCTCCTTGAACTAACTCCTCCTTCTCTGAAATTCTTTCATGTTCTTCAATCACCATTTCCATAGCTTTTAAAACAGAACCAAATGATTCACCTCTTTCCTGCATATTTTCCATTTTTAGTTCCCGAAGAGATATCATCGTTGCACACTCTTATATCTTATAATCATTGAAATCCACAAAAACTTTTATTTTCCTTCTTTCTTCTTCAGGCTTTCTAGATTCATAATTATTCCAACACTGGGTCTATACCAAAATCACCAATTAGTCCCGCAGTCAATCTTTTCTTACTTCTTCTTTTATTCTAGTTCAACTTTCGCTTTCTAGGGTTCCTGTTTTATTGTTTCAATATTTCTTTTACATTGTATCAACTCAAGTTCATAAAGAAACAGGATCTTTTTCCTTTTATTTTTAAATTTAAATTTTTGTCCAAAAGATGGCACTGTCCGTTATGCAAAGTCTTCACCTTTTCCCCCTGTTTTATTATTCAGGGCTTTTCGAGCTTCAATATTCCAGTACAATCAAGTCTCCAGTTTGTATATTTGCCCCCCCCCCTTATTTTTATTTTTTTGACAGTCTGAAGTCCAGCTTTAATTTATGCCTGTTTGTTGCCAAAATATTTTAATCCAATTTAGTTAAGAATCTTGTTCCAGCTTCTTCCTTTCCCGGCTCGAAGCCCCATTTAGCTGTCAAAGTTATTTTTCTTTTTTTCCCCTTCCCTTTGTATTTCCGCTGCTTTATTTTCTTTTTTAAAAATTCATTGTTACATTAATCCCAGGGTACCTTTTATATGGTTGTTGCGCCCAATTGTTCTGGCTCACATGTTATCTACCTCTTTCTTCACTCCTGCACAAACTTAGTCCAGCTGAGTCCTCCTCTTCGGGGTGGCCATTTTAGACCACTGCTTCAGTCGTCTTTGGGGGGAGGGAATTGCCAAGCCCAGGAGGGGAGATGTAGCTCCCCTCAACCTGGCTGGTGGCTTCCCCTTTCTCCACCACTGCTCCGAGGCAGCTTCAGCCCCTAATCACAATGATTGGGGCTCTTCAACGAAAGAGCACGGGCCATAGCTGTAGACAATCGTGATCTACAGTCCGTCAGCGAGGAAGGCTCAACCCGGAAGCCATTCAAATTCTTGTTCTAACATCTGTTTCTCATACTCTCTTTATCTCTTTTCTTAAAATTGATGTCTTCATTATCTAGAACCTTTTGTAATTCCTGTGTGGCCACTCTAGTTAATCCCTTTTGCATATATGACATGTGAAAATAATCCATTGCTCTTCTAATTTAGTCATATATCTTTTTAAATGTTTAAATCATCTGATTTCATTTGTAAATCTATTATTTCCATCTATTTCTTATAGGCTGCAATTTTTAAATCCAACTATATATACCTTTTGGTTTTATTCATTAAGGCTTTTTCTTTTTCATTAACACTTTCTAATCCATTACGGAATTAAATAGCTTGAAAACTCCTGCACTCACTTATCCATCATTTCTTTTAATGTAACCATCTGATGTCTTTTAGCATACTTCAAAGTCAAGTATAAACAAGAGGAATTTTCCAATGAGAAAAGATTATTTTAATTAATCTCTGAATTTTCCCTTTATTAAATCTATTTGAACTTTTAATTCATTTAAAACTTAAAATCAACACTGTAATCAAAGTTTTGCTTTATATTCCAAAAAGAAAATTCTTAACAAAACTTTAGGCACATATTTTTGTCTTAATCAATTGAAGGAGGACTCACCCAGAAAATAAAACCAGATGTGTGGTTTTGCAAATTTTCAAACTTTAACAAAAAGTTTTTAGAAAGTAAATTCCAAAGAAATTTTTAAAATATGAGGTTAGTTGATCTTTGGATTCTCTTTTATTAGTGAAAGGTGTTGCTTTTGAGAAACAGAATACCATGATTTTGCAAGGATCTGTGCAAAGGAGAATTTACAGTTATATTAGATGAGGAGGATATTTGTGGCTCTTGTTAAAATCTCATAAAGAGAAATATTGTTAAAACAGTCACTCTTCCTAAATCAGATGGAAGAGCAGCCATTCCACTAATCTAGCATCTAACCTGTATGGAATTTATGTTGTTGGTCATTCAGCAGAATTGTGTTATGCTTAGAGTTAAAACATATCATGTCTATGATAGAATTAAAATTATTTTTATTATGTATGTGCAACCTGACTTCCATTTTAGAACAGATCTCTAGCACTAATTATTGTCTAGTAAAACATTTATGAAATGAAGAAAATAAAGTTTTTATTTGTGTTTGATCTTTTTTTAGGTACTTCAAGGTTCCCCAGAATTGATTGAACCTAATTTTTTTACTTCAGATTGTCATTTGTTGCTTCACTCTTCAAGTGGCAGTACTTTAGTCCTAGATGACAGACCTGGTAAGTCTAGCAAAAAACCACATTGCTTAGTAGTTATTTACATTCATAATACCCAGCAAATGTGGATAATTATTAATAAAAGCTCATTTAGACCAACAGGGTTCAAGTGTCTTCTATGGACCAAGGCAGTATTCCCCCCCCCTACCCCTTATATAGCAGCTTCAGTTGGCCATAATCATCAAAAATCTGGTAGTTATATCCCATTTTAAATCATCTAATTTGAAATAAAGCATGTGTGTTATATTTTGTCAGCAGCACTAATTCAATTTTTTCTTTTTTTTAATTTAAAATACAGAATCAAATCAGAAAAAGAAAAAAAATACAAGATAAAAACAAAGACAAAAAATAAGCTTATAGAACAAAATATTAAACATACACATAAAATGTCCTCTCTGGTTGAATACTGATAAATATATTTCAGCAATAATACTAGTAGTTGTTCTCCCCCCCTTGCAAAACAGGTCCACAATTTATGAACGTCTGCATTTACATTTGAAGAATTGCTATATAATATTAATATCTCAAATATTAAAATCTATTATCAATCAACCATTTTGACCTATCACATATCCTTTATATAAAAAAATAAACAGATAGTCCCAAAATCAAAGTTAAACTTCAAAGCCTTCTGTTAACAATTACTATATTTAACTTGCAGAAATAGCCTCTCATTTCTTATAAACCCACTGCAGCCATTGTCTCTGATCCATCCAGGATTAAATACCATTCATTGATCCTTGATAACAAAAACAACTCTTTCCAGTTTATCATCTTTGCTTTTCTTTAAAATTATAAACGGAATCTTTCCAAGCAGCTGCTTCTCACTCCCAGAAAACATAGGTCTCTATTGAAAATATCTCCATAACACTTCTTGTTCAGTAAATTTTCCTGTAAATTGCAACACATGTATCTTGACAGCTATCTTCTAGTTAAATGTGATGGTTCTATTCCACTGACTTCATGAACTTTCCTAAGAAAATCCTGTTCATTAATACCCCTCTTAGCCTCTACTAGCAAATCTCAGGTTTCAAACAAATCTGTTAATCATGAATTCCAATCCATCCAGTTGCACAGCTGATTTATCTATTGTTGGATGTCTGCTTTAGATTTGAATTTGAATTGTGACAAATTCACAAACCTTTTATCTAATTTTCCATTTAAAACTTGTAAGCTGGCAAACATTTCTTTTCAAAAATTTTCAAGAAGACTTTAATATTAAATTCATTTGAGTCCCATATTTCTTTTATATCTCCTTTTGGGGGCATTGTAAAACATATACCTTGTTTCCCCGAAAATACAATCTACTCAGAAAGTAAGTCCTAGCTAGATTTTTACACGTGAGCCCAATATAAGTCCTACCCCCAAAATAAGTTCTAATTAAGACCCCATCCACTCCAGGGTGCTATATTTTTACACATGGGCCCCAATATAAGCCCTACCCACAAAATAATCCGTAATTAAGACCCCATCCACTCTAGGTAAAAATTAAGCTAGGGTGGGGGTGGGGAATGGAGCTGCCCTACTACTTACCTTTGGACAGTTGTAGCCAGGCCATGAACCTCGGGCCATTTCTTTTGCTGCAGCCAGCAAGGCTTTCCTGAAGGTCTCTGTAGCTGATAACAGAACTCCAGATCAATCTGGAGCTCTCTTATCAGCTATAGAGGCTTCAGGAAAGCCTTGCTAGGACTTCCGGCTGATATTGCAGCGCTGTTGGATGTGAGGAATGGGTCTCCAAGCTGCCATGCTGAGTTCTCCCTGTTGGAAGGCTCCAAAAGGAGCTAAAGCCCCCCTGTAGGGGTGATGAAGAAAAGAGGGGCTCTCTGCAGTTCA
This sequence comes from Naja naja, assembly GCA_009733165.1. NCBI lineage: Eukaryota > Metazoa > Chordata > Lepidosauria > Squamata > Elapidae > Naja > Naja naja. The sequence continues at coordinate 51,412,314 of CM019155.1, read as the reverse complement.
CGGAGAGCAGCAACTCTTCTACTAGACTCAGGGCTTCTTCCCTCTCCCTCGATGAGAAGAGGTAGCCAACATGGCTGCCACGAAGCTGGGATAGCCGAGGCAACTAAGAAATGTGCAGGAGTGGTGCAGATGATTGGAACTGGGTGAAAAGATTGTTTTTTTATCTAGACTCTAACTTTAAAGAAAAAAAGAAAGGAAAATCCAGGAAAAAAGACTTTTAGAACTATTTTTCAAAGCAGCAAACTACCATAGAGAGAAAAACCCAAGACCCGAAAGAGGAACTAATGGGAGAGAAGCTAAAGACCTTATAAAACAAAGACTCTTAAATTGGGAAGGCATTGTTTTGGAACGGCATAAAATGTTGGACTATCCACTTGAATCTATTTGAATATCTGACTTTGCTCCCATAAATTGAACTAAGTTTGGATTAATTAAATCATTAAGATTTGAAACAATGCTGCAACCTAAGCTGAGGGCACCATTAAGTAGTGAATGGAATATACCAGACCCCTACAAGTTTAGAATTTTTTTGAGATCCTTCAAATTTAGATTATCTAAATCTTTAATCTATTTGTAACTTTCTAAAGTTTTAATCACCCTCTTGCTATTTATTTCAAAATATACAGTATATATATATATCTACATCCTTAAATTTGTATTTAAAACTTCTTTTGCTAATGATTGAAGGAAATTCACCTGGTGTTTTCAGAATTGTCAATCCAAAGCAATTTCCAAAAGTGATTAGAAAAGAAAGTATGCCAACCCAGTGTCATTTTAATGGCTTTGTGGTTTGAACAAGATGGCTACTCCCTCATTTCTCAAGGTTCTAAACACACTAGAGACTGCTGTCTTGCATTCTCCTCACGAGGAACAACTACCTGGAACTTGTGAATGGCCTATTTGGAATCTCTTTGTTCTTTGCTATGGTTGTCATCTCTGCTCTTTGCAGAGCTATCTTCAATCTACTATTCTTTCAACACACTGTTTTCTGATGAAGCTATCTTTGCTCCATCATACCTCTTCAAGCCAGTGAATATAAGGATTAAGCTAATATTTTTATTTTAACACTTTTGTAACTACAAGAAACAATCACCCTGGGAGAAGACACACAACTGTTCTAATAACAAAAATTGCTATTAATTAAAATGAAAGGTAGTATTCAAAACATCTAAACTAGTGCTATTGAAATGAATATATATTTGGACCTCTTAATCCTAGAGAAGATCTATATCTAAAAACAGCTCAGTTTATAACACCCAAAGTTTTTTTATTATTTCCATAATATTCTATTTTAAACAAGCTTTTTTGCTAAAAAAATGTTCTCATATACATTTATACAAATATCTGTTCAACTTTATCCAACTTTATTTCATTTAAATACTGATAGGTTTACTTGGCACTTTTGACATGGATGAAGGAATGACATATGAACAAATGCAGGTTAGACTTTGTTTTTGGAATTGAAAGCAATTTTTAGGTCTTTCGAAAAATTTATAATGAAAATTATATGCTTCATTCTTAGACTGTAATTGAAGAGGTTCTGGAGGAATGTGGATATTACAATTTTACCTCAAGCAGGTGAGTTTCATTTTAAAAGGAAATGTTAAAATGTGATGAAGTTATTAAATGCAAATATTAATTCTTTTTCTAATGACAGATCATATTAAGCTGAACAAGGTAAAGGTTTCCTTGTCAGTCACGTCCGACTCTAGGGTATGGTGCTTAGCTCCCTTTCTTAGCTGAGGGAGCCAGCATAGTTCAAAGACAATTTCCATGTTCATGGGGTCAGTATGGCTATATGCTTAAGGCCCACAGATTGCTGTTACCTTCCCATCAAAGAGGTACCTATTAATCTACTGCATTTGCATGCTTTCAAACTGTTAGGTGGGCAGGAACTGGGGCAAGTAACAGAAGTAACCCCAGTGTGCAGAACTTAGGTCTCGAATTCAGATTGTCAGCTTTCCAGCTGACAAGCTCATCATCTTTAACCATTGAGCCATTGTACCTCCTTATTAAGCTTAATAGAATGCATCATTTAATTGAATGCAGAAAAGTGGTAGGTACAACTGATATGTAAGATTTAGATTATAATTCCATAGGAAAATAGTACAATACTTCACTGTACTTTCCTCTTGTTTCTTCTCTCTCTGTAAAGCCGATTTTTGGATTTTTAAAAATAAAATAAGTAAAAAGACTTTTATCAGTAAAAAGTCTTTTTAAACAAAAACAAAACTTTCTGAAAAATACATTAACTAGTTGGAATATTTGAAAGAGTTTGCCCAAATAAAACTAATATAAGAAAGCAAAAGGATATAAAATGAAACTATTTGGAAAAATCTAGCATGAACCCATTATTCTGATTTCAGTAAGTGCTATTCTTCTGTACCCACCCCTGATAACTAGTGCACCTGCTGACTTCCCATTAGGATTAGTGTACACTAGAAGTTAATCAGAAAACTTTATTAATCGACCATATTAAAATTAGTCACAGTGAATGATCAAAACTCTAGATACAGAATCAACACTACTGATCCAGTTAACGTGGAATTGTGAATTCTGCCTGGCAGAAGATCTCGAAGACCAGAGACCATTTTTGTCAACCAAAATTAACTTTTTAACTGCGGGTGCTATGTATGAGACAATCTGCTTGGAATTGATATACTTTAGGGAATTTGGGTTTTTTGAATTTAGAATTATCTATCTTTTCTCCCTAATCAATGAAACTAAAATATAAAGAACAGAATGTCTAGTAATCAAATTGTCATTTTACATAGTAAAGCTGAATATCTGTCTTGCTTTATTTTACATATATCAGATAGCTCATGACTCACACTTCTGGGGTAGAAAAAGCATCTTTGGGTGTGTAATTCTTAAGCTTTTGTTTAGAAAAAGTTGCTGTGTATTGAACTCTGTAACCAAAACAGATGTTGAATGCCTTGCAAAACCATTCTGTCTGTGCTTTCTACTAATACTACATTTTCTACTAATTTTCAGCAAGCTCGACAGTGCTATTATATCTCAGATGAGAAGATCATAACCTGACCTATCTGCCTATGTTGATGCATCTCTTTATATATCCAGTTTAGTAGCAGAGATTTAAACTAACTCAAGATGAAAATGCTATTATTATTATTATTTTTATTCCATTAAACAAATAATTAAAGCTCTTAAATCTTTTTAGGTATCAATACTATCCTTGGGGAGCAAGAAATAATTCAGCCAGAAGATGAGCACCTGTAATTTTGACTACATTGGCAGATTTTCTAATAAGGTCTAAATGTCTTGACTTTAGCTGTTATTTTCCCAATGATAAAGGGAAACACTGGATAAAACACAAGACAAAAGGAAACACACAGGAAACAGAAATCATTCAGATCTTCTATGTAGCTTACAAAGAATCATCAAGCAATAGAACTCTAGTGCATATCTTTGGCCATACGTATATGCAATATACTTAGGATGTCAAGATATGGTTTATGCAAAATCTAAACATTTTTCCAAGTACTTCAACTAAGATGACAATGCACAGTTCTTCAGCACATTCTTGATTTTTGGAATGGCCTGTTGAATACTCAGGTTTATTAGAAATCTTAATTTTTATAGATTTCTTAATACCAGAGAGTCTATTTTTTATAATAGAATATATTTTAGACAGAGAGCAATTTAGAATGTCTAAGGAAAGGATACAAAGTCTATCTATATTAAAATCAAAAATAACTGGGGAATCAGAAAAGAGCATTCCAAATACTGCTTTAATTACTTGAAATAGTTGGGATTTATGCTGCAAATATGATATAGACAGTATTTACAACTTTCACAATTTCTAACTTTTGTTAAAAGATTAGTGCACGAAACATGCTTAGATTTTATAGTAAACATCAGTATCTAGTCTAGATATAGATGTAAAGCCACACAAAAACATGTACATATATATTTATATTAAACAAATACTGTAATTAATTATTATTGCTAATTAGATGTGTAGCAGGCATTGCATTTTTAAAAACTGAAAATCTTTCTGAAAAATGTTTGTAAAATAGTAATGTATACATTATTATCTGGACATTTCTTTAACTTTACCTCTATACCTTTGGCATATTTTAGCTTTACTAAATCTTTTCAATTTAGTAAATAGTGAGTAAATGTATGGTTATCTACAGTGAGGATGTAAGTTTTATAGATTGGAGTAATGTTTCCAAATTCCATTGACTTTTTAAAATAAGAATATGTTTAAAAATTTTAATATAGGCTTTAATCTTTGGACATGTAAGATGAAGGACAATATCCAATATTGTTTTAGGGGATTGAAAGAGAAAAGTAAATCAATTCTACCAACTGTATCTGTTAATACACTGTTGGTTTACATAAAATGTAATGTATATGTACATTAACAATATTTTTGAAGTTTACACGCTTAGAGTAATTTAAATTACTAGGAGGCATATTACATAATAGCATACCATATTTAGTTAAGGGAGACATGGAGGGAGACCTAGGGAAAAAGTACATTCAGATTTGCCTATTCTAACATATCTTAATCTGCTACAAATTATAAAATGGATTTGAGATAAAACAAAAAGAATGTTTGAAATCAAAATAAGAAAACTGCAACAAAATACTACAAAGCAAAAAATACCATCTAGCATTGCAATTTATCACTTTCAAAAGGCAGTAATATTTCAGCAGTGTTTTCTGCATTTAGGTGCTAAAGTTGGTAATGAAGATGCACATACTGAAATTTTCAGTAGGACTGCATGATTCAGAGATTAGCTAGGTTCTTATATGTGTGTACAGTGTGTTTTAAGGGGTGTAGACCTTCTCTGCATTTTGCTTGTTCACTACAATAAAATCAATAGAACCAAGCAGCTGCATGGTTCATGGTGGCAAATATTTTTACACAACAATTTTGTTCAAGAAATTTTATATGGAAACTGTATTAGTTCTGGATATTGATAAACAACAAAATTTCATAGAAATAATAGTAAATAATACAGTGACAATTGCAAGGGGGGGGTCAAGATGGCAGCCACAGAATCATGGTGAAAACCTCACCCCTTTCTTCATGTATCAGATATTCGCACACATACAAAAGAGGTGGGTTTCAGTCAAAAAGACACAACCACTGTCTTTCTTGATGTTGCCTACAAACACCACTGACTTATTTTTGATTGAATTGAGCAGTCAAAAATAAAAAACAGGCCAAATTCTGCTCAGAGAAAAATTGCTGCATTGCTTCAAAAGTGATTCTTGATAATTAAGGAATTGATAGCTCTGAGTCATGTCAAATACATTTTAATGCTAAAATTGATAAAAATTGGTTACTCAACAATCTGTTTGAATCCAGTGCCTATCCCTCACAGTTTTTTATACATAGATTCTGTCCTGTACCAAATTAAACCAGTGCTGATTTACATGTGGTTCTTCAAACTATAGACCACAGAAGGGGCACCTTTTCAGGTATAGAAGGCATACTATACATTTCAAGGAAACTTTGCTTCCTATCACTGCTGATATTGCAGTATAATTAACAGTTATCTGTCTTTGTAGTATAAATTTCCTTCCAATTTTTTAAAGTTCTTAGCATAGACCAAATGCTTGTATAATGATACTGAATCTGATAGTACCATCTGTAATGGCCTTTGAAATAGGAATTATATGAGAGTATGATTACACATTTTGAAATTTCAAATAATAAAGCATGTTGATTACTTTTTAAAAACTGTTTGTAATTATACTGTTAACCTTCAAAACTCAGCATTTACCATCCTGGGAATAAAAGTAAAAGTATGGCATCTTTTTAGTTTTAGAATATCAAACTACCAAAATCATTGGAAGGTCAAATATTTGCATTTACTTCTAATTTAAAATATCATCTAATGAAAACAGCACTCTACCTAAAACTATCATTCCAGACACTGAAATTGAGACAAGTTCTAATCATTTTTGTCTATATTTTCTTATAACAATTATGTTTTCAAGAGTTAGCAGGGAAAATATTTTTTTATTTTTTTTATGCAATTGAACTCCTATACAGTTTTTAATTTAGTATAGCTACACCAACAAGAATGACTTTTTTCTACAGTTATTAATATGCTACACAAGTTAATACTTGAAAATATTGATAAAATAAATATATTGAAAATTATTATTTTGATAGCTATTACTTATTGCAATTATTCTTTAAATGCAAATTTCATTTTGCTTGAGTTTCAGATTGAAGAGATAAAACCAAGGATGCTTGATAGCTGAGGTGGGAATGAAAATAAGAATGTGGCAAGAGCCACGCAATTAAAGACCCACACCTTTTTAGCTGTATTGCATAAAAAACGTAGGGTGACGTAGATAAAAAAGGTTTTTATGTAGGATGACCTACATAATAATACAGATATATGAATTTGACTGATATGTTACACTAATATATATAAATTTCCTAATTTTTATTTTTCTGTCATTTAAAAGAAATGCAACATTTGGCAAGAGTTCGATATCTTTTACAATAATTTTAACAACCATAGACAAAAAGACACCTACATCTTGCTATCTTCTGGTGTGAAGTGATAAAATCACATATTTCAACTAGATGCCAAAATTGGACACTCTATAAGAGAATTCATTCATCCTAATTCAAATTATTCATTAGTTGGCTTAATCTTGGGAACAGCACCAGATGTGAAAGTTAGCAACTTTTACATAATTCATACTGTATCTATTGCATCCAGTATAGGGAAGGATATTCTTGCTGGTGTTTGAAGAGCACCTGACAGCCATAACAGAGAAGATAATCCAGTGTGGTAGGCTGATCATACACTGGGATTTTCCTTTTGTTTTTTCCCCAATTGTTTTTGTTTGAGGAAGAGGGGATAAACTTATTTTAAAGTTTATGCAAAAATTACTATATGTTTCCTAACTGAAAATAGTGGGAAATCATGTTGATCATTTTTACCAGTTGAGCCCACAATCATTGGTCTTGTCAGAAAAGGTTATAGAGATTTTAAAAAGGGGGTTAGGGCTGTTTGTAGCCTAATGCCATCATTTGTTTTTCACTGTTTTATAGCAATTTCTTCAGCTAGAGCAGTGGTTCCCAAACTTTTTCAGTCCACTGCCCCCTTGGTGCTACAAACTCATCCTCAGTGCCCCCCACCCAGGGGTGGGATTCAAATTTCTTAACAACTGGTTCTGTGGGCATGGCCTAATTTGTGGGCATGTCTTGGTGGTCATGTGACTGGATGGGTGTGATTTGGTGGTCATGTGACTGGCAAATCAAATATATATGGTCCTTGCTTAATGGCCAGTTGCTTAGTAAGTGTTCTAATTTATGACTGATCTCCCCATTCCATGAATTCCTCCCTTTCTTTTCTTTCTTTCTTTCTGTCCACTTCTTCCTTTTCTTCCTTTCTCTCCACTTTTCTTTCCTTTTCTTTCTTTCCTCTTCCTTTCTTCTTCCTTTTCTCTTTCCTCTCTCCATATCCATTCCTCCTCCTCTTTCTCTTCCTCTTTCCTCTTTCTCCCTCTCCCTCCATATCCATTCACTCTTCCTTTCTTTCTTTCTTTCTTTCTCTTTCTCTCTCTCTTTCTGTCCCTTCCTTCCATCCCCCCTCTTTCTTTGTATATCCCTTTTCTTAGTTTCCTCTCCCTTTTTCTTTCTTTACTTTCCTTTCTGTTCATTCTCTCTTTCCCTCTCTCTTCCCCCTCTCTTTTTTCTTTCTCTCTTTCCCTCTCTTCCCCTTCTCTCTTTCTTTTTTCTCTCTTTCTCTCTATTTCCCTCTCTTTCTCTCTCTCTTTCTTTCTCTTTCTCTCATTCCCTCTCTCTCTTTCCCTCTCTCTATCCCTTCCTTAACCTATCTACCTATTTTCTGCCCAGGCAGGCGTGGCCTAATCTGTCAAAGGCCTGGGCTAATCCTGCATCATCCGTTTCCTTTCAGGGCCCGACCTTTCCTCCCCCACGACCGCCTCTTTCGTCGTCCCACGGCCATGACTTTTCCTTCCTCCCATGGCTGGCTGCCAGGGAAGGCAAGTCAGGGCTGAGCCATTGTTGTTGCTGGGCTCCCTGCCAGCCCACATCACCCTTGTCATGAATGCCTGCAGCCACTGCATGTTTTTTTCTATGCAGCTGGACTGCAGCCACACCGAAAAAAACATGTGGCGGCTGGAGGTTTTTTGCAGCGAAAATTACCGACCTCTGGCTTTGCTCAGCTTCTCCAATGTGCCACTGCAGCCACATTCTAGGCACCAGCCCCACAGCTCCACCCCATTGAGCCCGCTGTACCGGAGGGACTTGCCCAAGCAAGTCCGAGCAGAGTGGTGCAGCAGTCAATGGGGTGAGCCTGCATGGGTGGCAGGGGTAGCGTGTTGGAGAAGCAGAGCAAAGCCGCAGGCTGCAAAAAGACTCCTCATGGGCGTCTGGATGCTTTTTGGAGTGAAATTACCGACCTCCAGCTTTGCTTGCTCCACTTCTCCAATGCACCGCTGTGGCCGTCAGTGATTGTTGTGCATGCGTGCAATGTTGCACATGCACAATAAGGACTGACTGGGCAGGGAATGGAGGAGCAGGTCCAGCCAGGGACCCATTTTACCGGTTCTCCAAACTACCAGGAATGGTAATGAACAGGTGGAATCCCACCCCTGAATTGCGCCCTGCGAGGGGCCCACCTCCAGTGCACCCCTGCCGCCTCTTAGCACCCTGCTGCTGACCCCTTTGCTTCTTAGTGCACCCCTAAGGCATCCTACCCCCCACAGGGGGTGCTACTGCCCACTTTGGGAACCACTGAGCTAGATCATGGTAGCGAGCTAGAAATATCCTTGTAGGATGGATATCCTTGCAATTGCCTTTTATTTAGGATTATGAAAATAACTGAAAATTCACTCTGTATCATTTCTTATTTGTGATCTATGCTATTTCTTTTTATCTCATTTCTAAGCAAACCAATCTCAGACTGATCTGTTCCATATTTTTATGCAATTTAATGTCTTCTCTAATGCATGTTTTGTAATTGCTGCCCATTGTATACTTTGTGTAGTATACAAATCCAGCTTAGCCTTCCTAAATTTGTTGAAACACCTTTTCCAAACATATGTGGGTCCTGATCAGCAGTGGTATTCAGTAGGTTCTGACCAGTTCTGGAGAAGCAGTTGCGGAAATTTTGAGTAGTTCGGAGAACCGGCAAATACCACCTCTGAATGGTCCCGCCCCCATCTATTCTCTGCCTCCTGAATCCCAGCTGATTGCCTGGGTCTTCTTTTGTTGCCCTGCACAGGAGAACGGAGCTGGAACGCAGGTTAGTGGGGTGGGGAGGGAATGGGATTTTGTAGTAACCTTCCCCTGGAGTGGGGTGGGAATGGAGATTTTACAGTATCCTTCCCCTGCCACACCCACCAAGTCACGCCCACAGAATGGTAATAAAAAATTTTGAATTACCACTGGTCCTAATGTAAAACATGTCAGTTTTTATAAATATTTCTACCAAGAATAAAGAATAGCAGTAGACCCTGCATTACAGTGATACATATTATAGCCAAGTTTGCTGATGTGAAATGTGGTACTTCAAAGTAAAAGAAATTAGTAGCAAACTGTAGATATCTGGACAGATACACATTAAAAGCATGCAATAAGAACTGAGTGCCTGCTATAAGGAGTAGAGAAACAGTAAAGTAACATTTTCAACAATAATCCTACTTTATAGTAAATGCTTCTAATCCAGCAATAGATATTATATAATATTATATAATATATACTATGTAATATATATTACATAAAGTATTTTCCATTTCTTAAAATAGAGCTGATAAATATTTATACTAAATGTATTTCAGAGTTATTTTTAAAGTACTAATTACTTCATTTTTTGATCTTCAAGCATTAAGATCTAACGTTCAGTTTCAATTCTGATTCTAAAGAGTCTTAACATTGCAAGAAAGATTTATTTTAAAGCCAACCTTTTGGACCTCAGGGACCACCAAACTCATACTTTTAAATCCCTGGGACCATAAATATGAATTTTGACTGACAGTGGCTTGCTGACATTGGTGGGAGAGAGAGAGAGAAAGAGAGACAGATCTGATCTAACCTCTCTTCCTCTCTCTCTGCCACCCCTCTCTCTTTCACACATACATACAAGCACACAGGCAGGGGTGGGATTCAAATTTCTTAACAACCAGTTCTGTGGGTGTGGCCTAATTTGTGGGTGTGGCTTGGTGGTCATGTGACTGGCTGGGCATGGCTTGTATGTAAATATTATAAATATGTCAATATTGAATTTTTTATTAGAAAAAGAGCAACTTTTACCCATAATCCGGCAAAGCAGGCAGGCAGATTGAGTTGCTCACAGAATCACAGATTCACTTAGAGATCTATGATTCTGCAATCTACTATCTGAGTCTGTCACATAAAATTTGCTAGCAAGCAAACTCACAAAATTAACTTACAACACACCATGTATGTAAATATTGATTTTTTTTAATAAAAAAAAGCAACTTTTACCCAAAATCAAGCAGAGTAGGCAGGCAGATTAAGTTGCTCACAGAATCACAGATTTACTTAGAGATCTGTGTTTCTGCCATCAGCTACCTGAGTCTGCACTGCTTCAGTCCTAAGGAAGGTTTGACTCTAAAGATTAGCTAGAAAGCAAGAAATGCAACGATTTCCTGCTTTCTAGCTAATCTAAATCTTCCAGTGCAGTAGAACAGCTGTAAATAAAATAGAATAGAATAGCAACTTAGTAGGGAAGTTTGCCAGGTAAGGAGTGAGTGGGCGGGGAGGGTTTCCGCGGGCCATGTGAGCAGGGCAGCCTTGTATTCCCGCGCAGCCTGGATTAATTGCTTTGAGGGGTGCTCTGGGGATGACATTTCTCTGCGGACTACCAAAATTTTCTCGTGGACCACCAATGGGCTGCAGACCACCGGTTGGCAACCACTGTTTTAAAGAAATGTTGTGAAAAATATCAAGGACTGAATAGAGAAATAATTGTATTAGATTCAAAGACTAACTAATGTAACAGGCAAGTAACTGGCAAACTCTTGTTTTACTGGGTGACAGATTGTATTTTTTTATCCACTCACATACTGAGAACAAACTTTATGAGCTTTTCTTTTTTAAAAATATCTGAGCACAATGTCTGCTACAGTTTGATACATTTGTGTACAGATATTTATTTATTCATTTATTTATTTGATTAGTCAATTGCTTACAAGATAATAGGTATAAGTTATAAACATAGTTATAAATACATGGATACATATAAGAAAATAAAAGAAACAATAGGACACGGACGGTAGGCACTTTGGTATGCTTATGCAAGCCCCCTACAGACCTCGTAGGAAAGGGGTGAAGTCAATAGTAGACAGTCTAAGGTTAAAGTTTTTGGGGTTTGGGGAAGAAACCACAGAGTCAGGTAGAGTATTCCAGACATTGACCACTCTGTTACTGAAGTCGTATTTCCTGCAATCAAGTTTGGTGCAGTTAACCAATGTATGATTTTTATATACTATACTTAGATTGGACCAAAGACAGCATAGTTCTAGGTTTTCTAAGTCTAGAACCTCAAGTCTGGTGTCATAAGGTATTCTGCAATGAGTAGAGGAGTGGAGAATTCTTCTTGTGAAATATTTCTGTACTTTCTCTACTGTGTTAATATCAGATACATAATGTGGGTTCCAGACTGGTGAGCTGTATTCAATATTTGTCTAGCAAATGTTTTGTATGCTCTAGTTAGTAGTGTGATAATACCAGAGAAAAAGCTATGTAAAATTAGGTTAACAACTCTTAATGCCTTTTTGGCTATGTAGTTACAGTGCGCTCTAGCACTTAGATCATTTGAGATGAGTACTCCGAGGTCCTTGACAGAGTTCCACCACATGTTTATTGGACCCGTGTCCTTCCTGGATGGTATATGCCTCCAGGGGGGTCACGTGCGGCTGGCTCCAGGCAGTGGTCAATGCTTCGTTGAGGAAGGTTCTTTTCCCACCACCTTGAAAGAGGCGGTGGTGAGACCCCTCCTGAAGAAGCTTGCTCTGGACCCAGCCATTTTAAACAACTTTCATCCAGTCTCCAACCTTCGCTTTTTGGCGAAGGTTGTTGAGAGTGTGGTGGCTCAGCAGTTTCCACTTTTCCTGGAGGAAGCGGACTATCTAGATCCGTATCAATCGGGCTTCCGGCCTGGGTTCAGCATGGAGACGGCATTGGTTGCACTGGTGGATGATCTCTGGAGGGCATGGGACAGGGGATTTTCCTCTGTCCTGGTCCTATTAGATCTCTCAGCGGCTTTCAATACCATCGACCATGGTATCCTATTGCGGTGCCTCAGGGGATTGGGGGGGGCACTGTTTTGCAGTGGTTCTCCTACCTTTTGGGGCATTCACAATCAGTGTTCGCATGGGGCAGAGGTCGACCCCGAGGGCACTCACTTGTGGGGTCCCTCAGGGGTCAGTCCTCTCACCCCTCTTGTTCAACATCTATATGAAGCCACTGGGTGAGATCATCCATGGATTCGGGGTGAGGTATCATCAATATGCTGATGATACCCAGTTGTATATCTCCACCCCAAGCCAAATCAGTGATGCCCTCTCCGTGATGGCCCATTGTCTGGATGCGATACAGATCTGGATGGGCAGGAATGGACTACAGCTCAACCCGGCCAAGACTGAGTGGCTGTGTGTACAGGCATCTCGGCCCAGTCAACAGATTCCACCTTTGGTCATAGGGGGAGAGGTGTTGCCCCCTGTGGACAGGGCTCGGAACCTGGGAGTCCTCCTGGACTCACAGCTCAGTTTGGAGGAGCAGGAGCGGGCCGTGGCCAGGGGGGCTTTTGCCCAGGTCCGACTGGTTCACCAGTTGCACCCATATCTGGACCGAGATGCCCTTCGCATGATCACTCATGCACTTGTCACGTCCCGACTTGACTACTGCAATGCTCTCTATTTAGGACTGCCCTTGCATACCACCTGGAGGTTTCAGCTGGTGCAGAATGCAGCTGCGCGGGTTGTGATGGGAGTTTCCCAATACTCCCATGTTACACTCCTCCTGCGCGAGCTGCATTGGTTACCAGTTGCCCTCTGGGTGAGATTCAAGGTGTTGGCATTAACATTCAAAGTCTTTCACGACTTGGGTCCGGGGTACTTGTGGGAGCGTCTCCTGCCAATATTGAATACTGATTGCCCTGTGCACATGCACAGATGGGGACTCCTCGGGGTGCCATCTGCGAGACAATGTCGGCTGGCAGTGCCTCAGGGAAGGGCCTACTCTGTTGCAGCTCCTGCCTTATGGAACCAACTCCCTTTGGAGCTCCGTCTGGCTCCTGATCTTTGCTCTTTCCGCCGCGATTTGAAGACCTGGTTGTTTGAACAGGTCGGGCTGGACTGACCTCTGGGGGGGGCGTTAAATTTATTTTAAATTAATTTTAGTGATTGGGCTTGTTTGGTTTAATTCTTTTTTAAAATATTTATTGTTGTCTTTTAATTGTGAGCTGCCCCGAGTCCTCTCGGAGAGGGGGTGGCATACAAGTCCAATTATAAATAAATAAATAAATAAATCAACAAACTCTTGACTATTCAGCTTGTATTTTATTTTCTGATTTTTTTGCCAATATGTAAGACAGCATTTATTTGTTGAGATTTGAAGTTGCCATTTGTTTGACCATTCTGATACATAGTCAAGGTCTTTTTGAAGGGTAGCAGAATTATCTGTGGTGTTGAATAGCTTTACATCATCAGTGAAGAGAATGCAATTGCTCTTAATATGATCACAGGTCATTTATGTAGAGTATGAAGAGAGTTGGACCTAGAACACTGCCTTGAGGGACACCACTGTTGACAGGTACAGAATTTGATAGGACGTTTCCAATTTTGACCATTTGTTGTCTGTTTGACAGGAATGCTTCTATCCAGTTATGAAGGTGTCCAGAGATACCATAAGATTTTAGTTTTAATAGTAGTTTGTTGTGTACCACTGAATCAAAGGCTTTACAGAAGTCTATGTAGATTGCATCTATTGTTTTGCCCTGTTCGAATTGTGTAGTCCATATGTTTTTGCAGTGTAAGAGTTGCAGATTAAGGATAGTTTTTTTCTGAAACCAAATTGTTTATTAGAGAGTAGGTTGTTTGTCTCTAAGTGGAGGATAATAGATTGGTTAATAATTGATTCCATTACTTTACAAGTGACGCAGCATAAGGAGATTGGTCTGTAATTTTCAACTAGGCTGGGGTCTCCCTTTTTGAAAATGTGGATGACCGTGGCTTGTGACCATAGGTTTGGCAAGGAGCTGGTCCTGAAAGATTTTTCAAAGATTATGCTTAGAGGTTCGGCTATGGCAGCGGATAGCTTTTTTAAGAAGTAGGCACATATTCCGTCCAGTCCAATAGTTAGAGATGGTTTTAGATTGCGTAGAGCTTTTTCAACATTATTAATGTAAGCAAGGCATTTGTTATGTGAATTGCACCCCATTTTACAATTTGTTTTGCCACAGTTGTTAATAGAATCACTGCAATTATTAAGTGAATCATGTGGTTGTTAAGCGACTCTGCTTCCTCCACTGACTTTACTCCTTGGAAATCAATTGGGAAGTTTACAAATTGAGCACATGACTCCATGATAGTACACCTGTCATAAATATCAGTTGCCAAGTGCTTGAATTTTGATCCTGTGATCATACAGATGCTGTAACAGTTGCACAGTAGTGGCCAAAATTGTGGAAACCTTTTGGGAAAAGTTTATTTTTGAGGTTTGATGGCTAATAACACCACTTTCTTTGGAGTAGTACCATAAAATTATATACCAATGGAAAGATCATTTAATCAAGAATGTAATGCAACAAAATTTATCTGTATTCTATGAAAAATTATAGCCAAATAACCAGAAAAAGGAAGCACAACTTGCTTAGGTTGAGATCAGGTAGCTTTCCTTCATCTGATTATAGCCAATGAGCATGAGTGTTTAGAGAGCCTATAAGGTGTCATCTTGTTTTGGCAATGAGCCAATCAGATCACAGTAGGATTATTGATGTCATGTATTGAAGCTGAGAGGAAGACATTTGTCAATGTGTTATGTAATCACTATCAAGTTGGTTGGGGCTTTTTGTGTTCTTTCATTTAGTGATCTTGTAAAATGTAATAAAATTAAGTAATAGTGCAAAGAGTTGACTGGTCACCCAGAAAGCAATGTAAAATAGTATTATTAAGTGAACAAGGCTACAGTTATAAAGAAATTAGAAGAAAAATTGGTGGAAACTTAACCAAAGGTGGCATTTCTAAATTTTTGAAGAGGTATAAGGAGACTCAGCCCCTACAAAACCACACTGGTAAATGCAGGAAAAGGTGCACAACAGCAAGTGATGATAGAAGAATTAAGAGACTGTGCCTATGTGGCAGAAGAAAATCATCTGGCTGTATACAAGATGAAATGGCACAATGCAATGTGAAGTTGAGTGCAAGGACTGTTTGGTGCAGACTACAGGAATTTGGCCTAAAATCTATAATTCCATGAAAAAAGACACTTTTATCTCTCAAACAAAGGTTGAAAAGACTAAACTGGGCTAAAACCCATGTTACCAGGTCCGTGATAAATAAAGCTCCCCTCCTCTGCAAACTTATTGAGGAGGAGGCCGCAGACCTGGCTTGCATCACGGAGACCTAGTTGGGACCAGAGGGAGGGGTCCCTCTGTGTTATTTATGTCCCCCAGGTTTCTGGGTGCTCCACCAGCCACGAGCCCAGGGTAGGGGTGGTGGGGTGGTCATAGTTATTAGGGAGACCTTGTTTCCAAGGGAGGTCACTGTCCAGCAGATGGGCGGGTGTGAGTCTCTCCTCCTGAGGTTGGGCCCTGGTGGTCAGTTGGGCCTGTTGCTCGCATACCTTTCCGCCAGCTGCATGGCAACGGCCCTGCCCAAACTGACGTTCTCTCGGGAGTGGCAGTGGAATTCCCCAAACTTTTAGTTTTGGGGGATTTCAACTTGCCCTCCCTGGGTGAGATGTTGAGTTTGGGTCGGGAGTTCATGGCTTCCATGGCGGCTATGGACCTGACCCAGATAATTCAGGGCCCCACTCATGAGGGGGGGAACACACTTGACCTGATTTTCATCTCGGGGCAGTGGTGTAATGATCTGGGTGGGAGTTCGCCAACTATTCAGCCCCTGTCATGGACTGATCATTATCTCCTACAGCTGGTCTTTCAGCAGGCCGCCCCACGCTGCTGGGAGGAGGAACCGATTAGATGGTTCTGCCCCAGACGCCTGATGGACCCTGAGGGGTTTCAGATGGCACTGTGGTTATTTCCCTCTTCCCTTACCCACAGCTCGGCCAAGGCCTTGGCGGCCGCCTGGCAACAGGCCGGGTTGTCCCCTTACGGCCCCTAACCTGTTGCAGATCCCGGTTAGCTCCTTGGTTTTCAGAAGAGCTCTGGGAGATGAAGCGTCGAAGGAGGGGCCTGGAGAGCAGGTGGAGAGCGAGCCAATCCGAATCTGACCGTGCCCAGCTAAGAGCCTACATTAGGACTTATCTGGTGGCGATGGGAGCGGCGAACTGTGCTTACTTCTCTGCTCTCATTGCATCCACAGATGATCACCCGGCTGCCTTGTTTAGGGTCACTCATTCCCTCCTACATCAGGAGGTGAGGGAGGACCCTTTGCAGGGTAGGGCTGAGGAATTTAGTCAGCATCTGCTGGATAAGGTCACTCAGATCCGGGGTACTTGCAGGAGTGTCTCCTGCCAGTATCGCATTCCGACCGCCCTGTACGCTCCCACAGCGGCACCCAGGGGTAGGGCCTTCTCTATGGGAGCACCCACCCTGTGGAATCAGCTCCCCTTGCGGCTCCGCTTCGCCCCAGACCTCCGCTCCTTCCGGCACGACCTGAAGACTTGGCTGTTTCAGCAGGCCGGCCTGGAGTGAAATGAGGTGGGCTGGGCTTTTTTAAAGGGAATTTTAACTAAATTTTACTGGTTTTTAGATTTATTGGGCTTGTAATTTAATTATTTTTCATTAACTTATTTTTGTATTGTGATTTTATATTGTGAGCCGCCCTGAGTCCCTAGGGAGAGAGGGCGGCATACAAGTCAAATAAATAAATAAGTAAGTAAGTAAGTAAGTAAGTTACCTGCACAGAGAAACAATGGGACAGTGTTACTGTATTTGGAGTGATGAGACCAAGATCTCCCTATTTGGTAGTGATGGCATAAAATACATAAGGAGACACTTTTCCCAAAAGGTTTCCACAATTTTGGCCACTACTGTATGTATGAAAACTGGTCATAAGTTACATTTTGGGGGCCATTTTAGCTTCAATAACTAAATGAATGGTTAATCAGAAGTCTACTTGTTCAAAACATACATCATGTGTCTCTGTCTCAGAAAAAGTTTGTACATTTGTTCAAATTTCTTGTTCACAACTAGCTATGGTCAAAATTATTTAATGAGAATTTTACTTTGAAAGCATTTTGTAATGTATATCAAAAGATTCTAAACTATCAATACTGAGGTTTACAGAACTGAACAACTGATTTTTCTTTAAACTTAACAGAAAGAAGTTACTAAAAACCAACTATTTCTTTGTTTAGCAGATTTATATATTCAGCCATCTCATGAAATGTGACTATCGGTAGCATAATGACAATAAAAATATTCAAACATAAATAAAATAGATACTATAAAACTCCAAGATTGTGGAAGAGCAACAGTCACTTCACATTATACAGCCCACTTGCAGGGTTACCCTGGTAGAAAAAATATGTTTAAGGGCCTTACAGAAGGCAAGCAGGAATGCACCATCCTAGGGGCACATATTTGAAGCTTTCAGTTAAATTTCAGGAGAGCCCAAATAGAGTACATTACACAGAAATTACTCTGGAAGTGTCTAGGACAGTGGTTCCCAAAGTGGGTGGTACCGCCACCTGGGGGATGGTGGGATGACTTAGGGGGGCACTAAGAGGCAAGGGGCAGCAGGGG
This sequence comes from Naja naja, assembly GCA_009733165.1. Lineage (NCBI taxonomy): Eukaryota > Metazoa > Chordata > Lepidosauria > Squamata > Elapidae > Naja > Naja naja. The sequence goes on along the minus strand of CM019155.1, from coordinate 51,394,390 downwards.
GGCACTAAGAGGCATGAGGGGTGGCAGAGGAGTGCTGGAGGTGGGCCCCTTGCAGGGTGCAATTCAGCTTCTCCCCCACCCACTTGCCTGGCTTGTTGGTGGCCGAGAGGAAGGCGAGCCAGGGCTGACCTGTTGCTACTTGGGTCCTGCCTGGATTCTCTGTAGCTAATGGGCCTTGCCTGCTAGGGGCAGGGGGGTGACCAGGAAGCACTATGCTATGCCTCCCGCATCGCTCCTTACCTGCCACCCCTTCCCTTTGCTGCCCGCCAGCCTGCACACTTTGGCAAATGCGGGTCATTGCTGTGAAAATGATGCAAGTCAAGCCTCACAAGAGTGGATCTTCCACCTATAGAGCTTGCGTAGTGGTGACCCACACTTGGCTAAAATGCTCGGAGGGGCGGCTGGCAGAGGGGCTATGCAGACAGCGTAAGTCTTGTGCTTTCTGATTGCCTCCCGCACTCCCCCTCAGCAGCCATGACCCACGAGCCCTAGCAGCTGATGAGATGCGAGCCGAGTAGCGACGGGTCTACCCTGACTGGCTCACCTTTCCCTCTGCCACCAGCCATGGGAAGAAGGTAAGTTTGTAGGCAGTTGGGAAAGCTCAAAGCACTGCAGTTTGGGCTTTCCAAACTGCCTACAAACTTACCTCCCTCCCACGGCTGGTGGCAGAGGGAAAGGTGAGCCGGCCAGGATGGGCTGATTCATCTTTCCTGCAGCTCACTTCTCCTGCAGCTCCTGGGGTGGGCGAGGCTGCAGCCTCACTTGAAGTTCCCAGCCCTTTCTCCAAAAGAGAAAGGGGTGGAAGTCCCATCCGTGACCCCTTTGTTGGACCTGGAAGCCTTGCCTGCTGGTTTTTCTGGGCAACACGGGACCGGGTGTGAACGGACAATCACGCCTGGTCCCTGGGACTCTGGGAGAATCGTCACGAGCGATGCTACCTTGTTGGGAGAGAGAGCCTCCTAGCTTAGGAGGAAAGAGTGAAGGAGGAAGGGAAGGGATAGAGAGAAAGAGAGGGAAAGAGAGAAAGAAAGAGAGAGAGAGGAAGAGACAAGAAAGTAAAAGAAAAGGGAAGGAAAGAAAAAGAGAAAGGAAGAGAAAGAAAAGGGATAGACAAATAAAGGGGATGGAAAGAAGGGACAGAAAGAAAAAAGGAGGGAGGAGAAAGTGAATGAAATATATGGAGGGAGGGAGGAAAAGGAAAAGGAAAAGAAAGAAGGAAGAGAAAGGAAGAGAAAGGAAGAAAAGGGATAGACAAAGGAAGAGGGGGATGGAAGGAAGGACAGAAGAAAAGAAAGAAAGAAAGAAAGAAAAAAAAGAAATGGAGGGAGGAGAAAGTGAATGAGATATCTAGTCTAACCACCTGCTCCAGCAGGGTTAGAAGGGAGTGAGTATGTGTGTGTGTATGTATGTGTGTGTGTGCATGGCTGTCAAAACTGCAAAAACAGGTCAAGTAGCTCTGGGGAGGTCAATCATAAATTAGAATACATGCTAAGCAACTGACCATTAAGGGAGGACCACTTGTATTTGGTTTGCCAGTCACATGGCCAGGCCCACCCAGTCACATGACCACCAAACCATGCCCACCCAGTCATATGACCCCCAAGCCACACTAACAAATTAGGCCACGCCCACAGAACCGGTAAAAAAATTTAAATCCCACCCTTGGGTGGGGGGCACTGAGGATGAGTTTGTAGCACCAAAGGGGCGGTGGACTGAAAAAGTTTGGGAACCACTAGTCTAGGACATGAATAAGTGTGGTTCAGGAAGGAGGGCAACTGATGCAAACATAAAGATCTCCTTAGCCATGACTCACCTGCTAGTTAAGAAGGAGTCATGAGTTTAGAAGGATCCCCAAATTATACTGTCTGGGGCAGTGCCACTTCATCCAATATAAATAATGGTAGTGTCCCAAATCCAGAAGAACCCATGAATCCAGAGTTACTCAGTCTTGTTAGGCTTCAGCTGAAACCTGTTGGCGATCTGAATGCAGGATAAAATGACGGCCACCAGATGGCTGTATTGTTTTACTGTATTAGTGGTGCAGAAAACTTATACAGCAAGTGTAGACTTTGTTAAGACAGTAGAACAAAGTAATTTGTTCCCTGGCCAAATGGCAGTGATGTAGATGAGGCTGCCATTTTGTGTGCAGCCACTTTCGGAATCATGCCATTCGGCCATGCAAAAGAGGAAGTCATTTCAGTGCTGTGAAAGGTCTTAGAGCTCTTCAAAAGGTAAGTGAAGAGAAGGGTGTTTGGATGGGAATAAGGTCTAAGGACTAGGAGGGGCTGGTGGAATGGGAAAAGGCCTGGGAGTAGGAAAAGGGATCCATGGCATGGAAAGTAGCGTACTGGGCAGCTAAGGGTAAGGGAGGCCTTGGGAGGCCAGGGCAGATGAGCCTGGGTCTGATCTAGGCTTCCAATAGCCTCCACCCAAGAGGCACCCCATGCTCAATCAATAATCTGCATGTTCATTTAATGTTTAATTGGGGAAGAGCAGGGAGGGGGAAAATCATTAGGTGACATTTTGCCTAACAACTGCTGCGACATTCATCCCTCATTGACTTCTAGCAGCACTCTACATGTCTTTTCTCCTGCTTCATTTCCTGAGCTTTTTTGTAAACCACAGAGAGCGACATGATCCACAATAGAGATTACATATGTATGATCTAATCCAAAGCTTCAGATGCTCTCTCTTTCCAAATAATGCCAAGGACTAAGACTGTGCAGTCATCCGGGTCTATCAGTCATCACTTTTTTGTTTTTCCACATGAAATCAAAATAATGATGTTCATGCCCACCCTGGACCCTGATTATTAAAAATATTTATGTTTATTTTATAATAACTTCATTGAAATTTATAAATTTCAATTATCTGGATTTTGTGATACAGTAATTGGGAGAGTGTTTCTGATTTATCATAAAAGGAAGGAGAATTTTGTGAAGAACAGTATGCTTGATTCCATTCCATTTTCTTGGATCAGAAAATTCTGGGTTTGATTTCTACTTAGCCAGGAAGTTTGATTATCTCAAATTATATACATCTGCAAATTTTAAAATATTGATGACTAACCTACTAATAAAGCTGAATTTCATCATTAAATTCCTATTGATCAGGACATCTTATAGATCCTTTGTTTGTAATCTCCAGACTGTTAATTTAAAATTATCTGTGAAGTGAGAGTTCCTGAGTTGTTGATAAAAGAAATCATCACAAGGATACTATAGGTAGTCCTTAAGTTATTATTATAATGGAGCCTGCCCACAATGGTTGCTGAACTAAAACATTTTACTTAACAATACCCCATCCCTGCTTTCCCAATGTAACGTGGATTATCAAGTGGAGTATGGGGTACTCAGGTGTGGGAAAGAACTTGGAAGCCTTCCCTGGCCTCCCAGTGCCTCCCCTGCCCCTGACGCACCCAGTGTTCTCCCTGTCACTGGGAGCAAACAAGCCTCAGCCTGCTCTCAAGCTATCTATTGATCCAGAAGCACCGTTACACAGAGGGCAATTACAGTCTGGGGCAATTACAGTCTGTAGGCTGAAGCCTACTTTCCCATCCAAGAGACTTGCAAGACTTGGACTGCTCCTCCCTCAGCCTCAGGGCCCAACAGCACCCAACTTATATTTTTCTAATATAAGCATCACTTCAGTGTGGTGCTTTTTCATTTTCAACTCAGACTTTATCAACAGGTCACTGAAATTGCAGGTATTCATCTTCCTGGCTTAGTGAAAAATCACTGTGTATTATTCTTAAAAGCATCTAACATAAGATTTTTATTTTTATTTATTTATTTTTTTAATTACATTTATATGCAGCCCTTCTCCGGAGACTCAGGCTTTGGGATACAACCCAGTGTGCTCAGCAACAGCCTTCATTCCATTGTATATGCCTGCTTATTACTAAGCAACATTTTTACAAAGTCAGCTTATTGCCCCCAACAATCTTGGGTCCTCAATTTATTGCCCCAACAATCTTGGGTCCTCAATTTACCTACCCTGAGAGGATGGAAGGCTGAGTCAACCTTGAGCCTGGTGGGATTCGAGCCTACAGCAGTTGTAGGCAGCTGGAACTTAAGTGCAGGCAATTAACAGCCTGAGCCACCAGGATCATTAGCAAATAAGAAAACCATTACCTGCGTCTGATATAAGTTTTCTTTTCTACAGTGTGCTGACAAGTTCAATTCACTTTGTTGGTATTGGAAAATTGTTGTACTCCATTTATATAGAACAGTTTTTATTATTTGCTTAAGTATATGGATGAAACAACTGGTATTTAAAAGTTAGAATTTAACTTATAAAGTGTTAAAAAGAACAGGTGTAATGAATAGAAATCCTGGCACCAAACAAAAATTAAACTACCTCTTAATAGCAGACATATATGAAAATATTTATGTATTAATTAAATAGAAGAAAAAATAAGTATAATTACAAAATTGCTATAGTATGTATCATTCATATATATATATATATATATATATATATATATATATATATATATATATATATGTTTAAGTGAAGATAACATTTGATCTCCCACATCTGTTAGAGAAAGTATATTTATATATGGCTGACCTTTTCTAAGAGTGAGAATCTAGCCTGAGCAAGGATTAATGAAGCAGGATTCTAACTCTAGCAGAAGTAAGGTCTATTTAAGGAAATACATTCAGGAATAGGCAAAACCTATGCAGTTTCTAGTTAATTACAATCAGACAGACAATAAAGCCTACATGGGCAGGCACAAAATGGACAGAATAGTAAAAACAGTACTGTTTTATGATGCAAGTCTTACCGCTTGTGCATCTGGGTCATGTTTTATGAACATAAAAAAGGACAGCCTTGCAATGCATCATTAAGACACAATACAATTCCTCCAGACAGCAATAGCCCGGTGATACATAATTTGGGAATAAATGCAGAAGAAAATAACTAAGATTAAAAATTTCATAGACAAAGAAAGAAAGAAATTATTCTCCATTTACAGGCCACTGCCATTGTGGTCAGCAGGGTATGAGCTACTGACCGCAATGGCAGTAGGGGTGTCAAACTCAATTTCATCAAGGGCTGCATCAGAGTTGTGTTTGACCTTGAAGGGCCCGGCGGGAGGCGTGTAGCGTGGGTGTGGTCAGGGTGGCATGGCCATGGTGATCGTGGCCATGGTGGGTGTTTGACAAAGGCTCAAGATGCATTTTCCCCTTTTCATTCAAAACTATTCCAGACAAAAGGAGATTTACTTTCTGGCACAAATAGCCTCAATTCCATAATGTAGTGATTAAAGGCATGTACAGTCGCCAGCTGCTATGGGGCTTGACTCTTTTGTATAGAAGCAGAGAATAAACAAATTGACAGTTTATCCAGGTGTGTCTAAAACTGTCTGTCCAACAGTCTATCTGTCACTGCATTTTTTTGGTTTGTCTGTTCAAGCTCCTAAGCTAATATTGTAGCAAGCAGGTGTCTGCTAGCCAGCACTGTGTTATCTTGTCTCCATACCGTGTTTCCCCGAAAATAAGACACTGTCTTATATTTTTTTTGGCTTCCAAAAACACACTAGGTCTTATTTTCGGGGTAGGTCTTATATATTTATGGTGCCAAATAGTGGGTATGAGTGTGTAGGGGGGGGTGTTTCACGGGTGCACGTTTGCTCCCTGAAAAGTCTTCCTGGAACTGGAGATTTACACTAGGTCTTATTTTCGGGGTAGGTCTTATTTTCAGGGAAACACGGTAGTAATGAGATAAGAAAGTCTTGTGATGTTTTGGTTTACTGCGCATGTGTACAAAGTTTATACTTCACTTCCGGTAACTTCTGTTGTTATTTTTTCCTTTGTTCTTTTTCTATATGCCTTTGGTGTGAGATTAAGGAGGCTGCCAATATGTAGCTCGTTAGGTTTTCTTATTTTTTAACTAATAAAAAATGTTTCTTAGATTATTTTCCGGATCTAATTTTATCAGCATTGACAACAAAGAAAGACATGGTCTATCACCTCTAATTAGCAGGGATGATTTTTTTACTCCCTGGCAAAAGGTTTTTTCAAGCCTTGACACTATCAAACATTGTTACTACCTCTAACAGAGCCCTAGAGAAGGACTTAATATTAGTAGTAATTTACAAAATTGATATACCACCCAATTCTCAATGACCCTGGGTGGCTCACAACAATAAAAAGGTTTACAATTAAATCAATCATAGGTAAAAAGATTAAGATAAAAGATGACAAACTCAATGATACAAAGGGGCTCACTCTCTCTCATCAAAGACCTAGGTGAAGAGCCAGATGTTTTTGGCTCTTCTGAACAACAGCCATCCAGGTCTTGGAGGATGCCTAGTTCTAGTTGGCAGATGCTGCTAAAGACAAGGTGAAGAAAGTGCTGCCTCCTGCAGCACTCTGCCAGCCAAAATGAGGCATGGGGGACCTTGCACAGGGGGGGCATGCCCCATTTTGGCTGGCAGAGTGCTGCAGGAGTCCAGGTATTTGCAACTCCTATGCACTCCGTAAATGGATTTTTTCTCCCTAGGAAACATATATGCTAGCTGGTATTTGTTCCTGTCAATATTTGCCACAAAACAGAACTACGGATATTTTTAATCTCTCCTAGCATCTGCAGAAGATAGAAATGGATAGGTGGCAAAAATTGCACTTACCACCAGAACAGCAGTCAGATTCAAAATGAATCTTTGAATGATTCTCAGGAATTATCATCTAAATCTAAGTGACTACAAGCCATCATCCTTTGGCCTCTTTGGCCAAGGTGATGAAATATGCTGTTTACAGGTGATAGGAATTGTGATCTATCACATTGATAGGCTGGCAATTTGAAGTCTACTCAGTGGGTATCTAGTTTTTAATTGTAATTAATCTGTATGTTTTACTTGGTGTAGTAAAACCCAGAAACAGCTTCATCTAATAATTCAAATACACCCCATCAATCAGTTTCGGCATATAAGTATGTTGTGTCACCTTCTGGCTTTTTCTGTCCTGGATGCCATTTAAAATTATTTTGCTTGACTGAGCCCTCAACAAATAGTACCTGTCCTTTGCATATTGATTTGCTACTCTTGGATTCTTTCTTTTTATTTTATTCTGCTTTTGCTTTTTTAATTGTTTGATTTACCTCCTCCCTTTTACAATTTGTTAATTTGTCAAATGCTGCTTTTGCAATAGTGAGACAATTTGGTCAGTAAAGGAATGCAGGGATATTTGAAGGAATGGTCCAATCTGGAGCCTCTGGCAGAATATCCCTCTCTATAAATGATCCCAGCAGTCAGAACAGGACTCTGCATAACACATATGCACTTGTTGCCTTCAAAAAGTATGATTCCCAAATAGTTTGTCTTCCCTCACAATCCAGCTCTTCTTATTTTATTGAAACTTTGTCCTACTTGCATTACCAGCAGTCTGCCCACAGAAAGGTCTTATCATAGTGAAACAGGATCTTTAGCTCTTCCAAACAACAGTCTGGAAATAGAAACCCACATCATGCAAGTATGGGTAAATATAGCCTCAACTTCATAATGGTTTCGAGGTTAATGTAAGATAGAGCCAGGATGGCAAACTTTGAGCAGTCCATCTGCCAGCTGGTACCATCCTGAACCTGTGTTTCCTAAACTATATAAGAATGGTCCAATTATTATTTTTTGTCAAATTTTTTATTTTATTTTACATATACCCATCAATGCGTGAACAGTGTGGCACCAGGGTATCATATATTTTGATGCAATTAAGAATAATAACATTAATCATATTTGTTAAATTAATCAAACTTATGTAATTCTAATGTTAATACATATATTTGTGTTAAGCTATAGTCTTTCATTATTTAATTATTCAATGTTTCAATATATTCTAATGTCGATCACAATATTGTTTAAACATACATGATAATTCCATTATTCAATTTCTAATCTTCCCTCTAATTATTGCTTTTATCTCATTATACAAAAATGTGAATATTAATAATCCCCCCTCTCTCTTATTTCTCCATTCTAATTTTTAATCATGCCACCATTATATTTAAAAAACATTTCCTTTTTACCTCATCTCTTATCCACATTAACATTTTGATTATTATTTGCTTTCATTTTAATACCAAAAAATAGTAATATTAATCATATTCATTACATTCATCAAGCTAATATAGTTCTAATATTAATATACATATTTATGTTAAGTTATGCTGTTCCATTATTTAATTATTTCAATGTTTCAATATATTCTTCCAATATTATTTAAACATACATAATAATAACACCATTCAATCTCTAATTTTCCCACCTTATTACTAATTTTATTTTATTATATAAAAGTGCATATACTAATATTTTCCCATTTTCTTATTTCTATCTCTATTCTAGCTTTTAATCATGCCTCCCTTAAAGGACAATTCCTTTCTAACCATCTCTTGTTCGCATCAGTAGTTTAATTCTTATTTGTTTTTTGACTTGGCTCCTATATTCCTCTCTTAGATCTTTGTTTCTGTCTGCATCCACATCCTGACTATTCAATCCAAATATTTCTCCCATCTCTACCCTCTTCCACTGTCAGGCTTTCAAAGTATCTACCCATTCCCCTGTCTCCCTTTCAAAAATATCTTCTTGTGTCTCCAGGTCTCTCTTTAAATTTCTTGAAGTATTTTCCCCTTGTTTTATTTTGTCAGTCATTGTTATTTTTATTGTTGTTCCCTTCTTTTCTTCTTCTTTCTTTTGCTGATTCGTCTGCTCTATTTTTTCCTCCATTCTTTCTGTTGGCTCCTCCCTTTCCTGTGCATCTTGATCTTTACTCATTGTCCCTTGTATTATATTTTCCAGCTTTCCCTCTGTGCTATGCACTATTGTCTTAATCTTCTTGTGGCTTCTTATTATAATGCCCTTTATACTTTGATACATCAATGCCATATCTTCCAAAGTTCCACTCATTTCCTCCTAATGGAGCATCTCCTCTTGTTTTAATAGGTCCCGCTCTTATCCAGTAGTCCAGGAACCATATATTCAAGCCTAAAATTGCTCTTCAAAAAATACATTGATCATAATTCTTTATGTCCCAGAGTTAATCCTTCAGTTCCTTTTAAGTAGTACAGGAAGTTGTTCAAAATCTCTTTAAATTCCCTTTATAAATTCAATCATGTATCATGATATTCAGGGGTCACTTTAATTAGACATCTTCCTTGTTCTCACATTTAAGTCTCCAGTAGTCATAGGGTAGATGCATATAACTCAGTAAATATCTTCATAGTCCTCCAGATCAGTACTGTTTATTCCATATCAGAAATCTTACCAGGCTTGTAAATATATGTTGTATTTCCTTTCATCAGCAGGTGGCACTCTCAGTTTAAATTTCAATGTTATAATGAAACCAACCAGTTTCAATCCAATGCTAGCATTTTAATGTTCAGCTGTCCCAGCTTCATGGCAGCCATCTTTAGGCTGCCTCTTCTCATTGTAGCTGAGAGGGAAAAGAAAGCCCTGGGTCAGGCAAGAGAGATGTGGCTCTCTGTGACCTCACAGGGCTCCCCTCTTTGCTTCGCTGGCCCTACAGGGTGGCTTTGGCTTCTTTCAGAGCCCACCAACAGGGAGAACTCAGCACGGGAGCGCAGAGACCTGCTCTCCATGACCGATCCTGTCCTGACATCAGCCGGAAGTCTTAGAATGGTCTGATTATTTATGATTTATCCATCCACAAGAAAAAGATTCCTTCTCCAGTCCATCCCAAGCTTTATCGCTATATACCATCCAGTATTCTTAAGCTTTTTAAGAATAAGATATGGTCTATCTCAACAACTGCTGCCAGATACAGACATCTGTATAAGTTAATATCTTCCATTTCCTTTCTCAGGAAAAAAGGGCCTCTCAGGTAAATTGCAATTCAATGCTTTTCAAGAAATAGCTCGACATATGAATACACCTGCATCATATGAAAAGACAAACTGAATAGAGTATATGGACAAGCATGCATACTATACAAGGATGTTCATCTAGCAGAAGATTTTACAATATGGCTTAGAACTCCTGGCATTAAAGGAATTTTGCTTTATTGGGGTTCCCACTTACAGTGTATTACAAAAGATCAGAATTATGCAAGCCACTATATTCTCTGTAACACTCTATAGAAGTAAATGATAGACTTTGAAGAAGCAAGTTAGGAGGAATATTGACACTTTTAAATGTTGGTATTTAGGTGGATTCCTGAGAATATCATGAATAACCCAAAAAAACCACCCCCACAGATAAATGGATCATAAAACAAAACATCCCAGAGTTCTTACTCAAGGCACAAATGACCAGCTCAATTTATCTTACTTTGAACAGATTATGTGAAGACCTTGCTCTTTAGAGAAGGTTCTAATATTGTGAAAGATGGAAGGAAAGAGAAAAAAGAGGATGATCAAAGCAAGTTTAATAAACTCAGTTTCAGTATTGATGGATACACTTCCAATAAATCATTGGAAGAATTGAAGATCAGATTAAGGACAGATTGTCTAGAAAATCTATTTGGTTGTGAAGAATTAACAACAACTTGACGGCATATAATCTGTTATGGATCTTCAACATCTATTCACAAAGGTGTGGAAAGTATATGGATAGTTATGTCCCTTACTTTAATATATCTCATCCAGGAGAAAGTAATCACAAGTGTACTGTATAACTGAATGCTAGGTTTTGGAAACAAAAGTATGTATATGAAAATTCCAGAAGTCAATATTAAAATAAAGAGGCTAGGCCTGGAAATCAATAACTCAGTAAAAGCTACATTGAATGTTCTAGAAGAATATTGCAAATGTAAATGGTAAGCCATTATTGTTGAAGATTTACACAGCTTAAACCAGATATCTTTACCAGGAATGACCATGGATGCTTGGAGTTTATGTGAGGTTTTTAAATGAAATAGTCCATTGCGAGGGAGCTCCATCAGATATAATGCTTTTATCCAATAAATCTGATTAAATTTGGAAGTTTGTTAATTAAGTAGTCCTTCACTTCATTTTATTTTATTTTTGTAAAAGTGAGGTTCTAATAAAGAATAAAATAACTTATAAAAAACCCTATATTCCAATAGAAATGGGGAAAGTTTAATGACATTGTTTAGGAATTAGTAGATAAACCAAGAAAGAGCTGTTTAGTGTAATGATAAGGGATTAGCCTAGGAACCAAAAGATAATGAATTCTTTTGCCTTAGATATGAAATGATAGAAGCTAAATGGTCTTGGGCCGATTATTCTCTCTCAGCTGTAGCAAGGAGGCAGTGGCTAACCAGTGCTTAAATCGTGCCAAAAAAATTGCAGGGAGTAGTCTAAACAGTCACTTAGAATCAATTCTAATTCAAAGGCATACACAAAAAAGACAAATCAATCTGAGATTGGGTTATATCCTATTTAGGAAGAGTTCAAAGATTGAATCGTCACCTTAGAAGTGATTCTAGACCTCAAACAGCTCCTTTAAGTTTAGACCAGGGTTTTAAAACTCTATTTCATTGAGGGATGCATCAGGTTTGTGTTTGACTTTGGGGGGAGTGGGCGTGGCCAGGGTGGGCATGGCCATCTCGATGTCACTTATGTTGGGGGTGCCTGTGGTGGCCTGAGCACTCTGCCAGTGAAAACAGAGCTTGGGAGAACCACGTGCGGCTCTCCTGAGCTCCATTTTCTCTGGAAGAGGCACCACGGGCTGGACCTTCACTGTTTCCAGGGTGGTCCCATGGGACAAATCTAAGCATCCCCCGAGCTGGATATGACCCCCAGGCCTTTAATCTAATACCCCTGATTTAGACCATTGCTATGACAAAGGACAGCTTTTGCTCTGCTTCAACTGAGAGTCTCCTGCACTCTTTCCAGAATAATTGATGCTTTAATCAATTTATGTTTAGATTTATCTAACACACACTAATAGACTGCTTACTATTGGGTGGTTTTCACCCTATTTATCTGTTATCATATTAGTTGCACTAGTCTTTTGCCAACTATTTTGAATCATATCTTAATACCGGTATATCTTAATATACCTTCTGTGATGATCCTGATATTTTATATAGCATCTTACTGACTCTTCCATGCATTCATGCAATCAACCAAACATAACAGTTGATATTTACTTGCTTTGATGATAAGAAGTTGAATGTAGAATTTAGTTTAGATTGTCAAAGGAAAGTTATCATAAGGTAAGGAGCATCTGAAAGTAGGTATCAGCCACAGATCCTAGCTGGCATTAATGGTAGAGTCTTGAATTCCAGTAAAGAGGATTCTGGAAAGAAGATGAAAGCTGGAAATGGAAATAATAGCTGGAAGCAAAAATGGCTGAAAAGAACTTAGACACTGCCAGTATACAGCAAACAAGTAGCAAAACCCAGTAGGGGCTAATAAAACCAAATAGAACTAGTGCATGACAAGATTTTTGGGAGACTATAAAAATGGCACTTCATGAAGAATTATGTTGAGGAGGTGCAAGGAAACCTTTCCACTTTAAAAAAACTTTGTGATTCTGAAGATGACAAAAGATAAGAAAATCAGAAAAAGGGAAAAAATGTATTTTGCTCTCCATGATTTGGATTAGAAGAAAGAGTGGGTGCTATAGACAGAGAGAGGGAGGGAGGGAGGGAGGGAGAGAGAGAGAGAGAGAGTTAGAAGAACACAACCTGAGGTTTGGATGGTATTTTTTTAGCATTGTGTGGGTGAAAATGCCTATATAGTATCCATTCCACTCTATATCATCCATATATTAGCATAGGCTTTCCCTGATCCACTAGTGAAACCACTAGTGATATTATAGAAGAAACAACATTTCAAAAGACTGCCACATAAGCCTATATGTTTGGAAAGTCTTTGGCTATCCTAGTGCTTACCCCAGATTTTCTCCCAAGCATAACACTGGCACCATCAGAGCAAAATCCAATTAAATGTTTCTCCAGATAGTTCTTATTAAACCCAATTTTATTCAAACTTTCCATAATTGAAAAACATATTGTCTCTGCATCTTGTTTATCCAATTCTATCACTTCAAAGAAAATTGTTAGTGAGAAAACTTTTAAGTACAGTATAAGAACTGGTTTGGAAGATATCGTTGAGGCTTCATCAATTATCAAACAGATTTTGTGAGTTTTTTCAATAATTTTGCTAAATAAATGTTTCCTAATGTCTTTTGCAATGAAATCTACTATTGCAACTGTAGTTTTACATGAATTCAACCGTTCCCAAATCTAAACCATTTTTTAATTTTCAATTCAATCAGATCTTCTATATATGAAAATGGTCTGCACATTTGTGTCAGACTGTATACTGTAGTAAACACTTTACATGTACTACCCAAATATTTCTCAGTCATCCTCTCCAGTTCTTTGCTTATCACATCCTGCTCATATTGCTTCAACTTCTCTGTTCAAATGTTATGAGCTTTAGATGAGAAATGTTCCTTCAATTTCTTTCTGAGAGAAGCTTGCTGTATTTCTTTATTCTTTCCTGATGGTTCAATTTGGAAATTCTTCCATTCCTTTGCTCCATGGACACTTTTTTCTTTGGTCGAAATTTCAAATCTTTTGCAATGCTTGCAACCTAATTTTTTCTGGGAAACTTCCAATCCATCATATTTTCCCCTAAAATTGTTGTACTGCTGCAATGTCCAGTAGTTAGGAAGATTCCTTTCAATGTCCTACTCAGTTCTTCCAGTACTTGATGATGTGCTGCTGCTGCTTTCCCCGGTTGCAGTGTGCATGATGCGATGCTGGTGCTGTTTTCACCTGGTTGCAATGTGGATGATGTGATGCTGATGCTGCTTTCTTCAGGTTGCAGTGTGGATGATGTGCTGGTACTGCTTTCCCCAGGTTGCAGTGTGGATGATGTGCTGGTGCTTCTTTCCCCAGACTCCAATGGTTGTGGTTGTGACTCTTTTGGATCTCCTTTTGTTTTCTTGCCAAAGAAAGCAGACAAACTCATTTGCCTTTTCATCTTGGTAATATGCTGCAAAAAAATTCAACAATGTAGTGGTTTGGACTCGATTGTTGTTGTCAGTTGAGTGGTGAAGACAGTGGCAAATGAAGAAAGCAGGTGAGGAACGGAGATCAGTAATATTCAGTTACTTTTAAGAGTCCCTGACACTAAACCTAGTTAGTGTTTAAAAGATGTTATGGAAGAGGAACAAGTTTCACCAGACAAGACAGATGGAACTGAAAGTGGATTTGAAAATGACACTCTATAAAAAAGATGTTGCACTGTGTATATAAAAGAATGGCTGATATTTTAATAATTACAATTCATTAATTGAAAAAGAAACAGTTAAAATGGAAATACTATTAACAAACCAAGGGAGTTTGTTATTTTGTGCAAGTAGTGGCATAAAAATCTTTCCTAGCAAAGACTACTTACCTCGACCAACAGTCCCTAATGGAATGCTCTTTCTATAGCAGAGAGAGAGAAGCCAGGGGAAGCCGTGTTTAGTCACCTAAGCTTTTTAGAATACAGCTTAAAAATGTACTGAAGCTTTTTATTGCCTTATGAGGATATATATAGAGAGAGTCCAAAAAAAAGGGATAATAGTACAAAATCATCTAAGAAGTTAGATTAAGAATGGAATTGATAGGCACATTCAATTTTCATCTATGTATGTATTCATGTTTTCAGTATCTCTATTTGTATGATTAATAAAAACAAAACCTATACAAAAATATTATTAAAACTTATTTAAATAAATTTTAATAATATTTTAGTATAGGTTTTGTTTTTATTAATCCTACAAACAGTAGAGATACTGAAAACATGAAAATACATAAAAGAATTTTTTTTGTTACACTACTGTTATTGTTACATATTGATACTTATGTTTCTCCTTTGCTTTTTCCTAATAGCAAAAAGCAAAGGAGAAATAGAAATATAAACATGTAACAGTAATAGTGAAATAATTTTTATTTATGTATTTATTTATTTATTTAGTATCTGTTTTGTTTTTATGATTAATAAAAACCAAAACAGATACTAAAAAATAAATAAATACATGAAGAAATAAAAAAGCAGCTTACCAAAAATTAGGCAGGCAACTTAGCTAGCCAGCTTCGCTGGGGTCCTCCTCAGTCTTCTTGGAGCTTGCTGCAGCGAGGTGGGTGGCTGGGTGGCTGGCCCAGGAGTTGGCACTTGACCAGGGCTAGTGGCGGTGGTGGCAGGAGAAGCTAGGCGACCAGCGGGGCTTGCTGCCTTTGCCTCCTCACTCACCACTTGGTGGTGGCAGGCCAGGCAGCAACAACGGTGCGGTGGGCGGTGGGCAGGAGAAGATGGCACCGGCCGAGTAAAGATAGTGGCCAGCCAAAGATGGTGGCTGCTGGCTAAGCGAGGCAGGTAGCGAGGGTGGCTGTGGGACCCAGGAGCTGGCACTCAACCAGGGCTGGCGGTGGTGGTGGCAGGAGGAGGTAGGCGACTGGCGGGGCTTGCTGCCTTTGCCTCCTCACTCACCAATCAGTGGTGGAAGGCAAGGCAGCAACAATGGAGAGCCGCAGGCAGCAGAAGATGGTGGCTGGTGAGGCAGGCAACATCAGCGAGGGTGGCTGCAGTCTGGGAGTTGTTGTCAGGACTCAACCAGTGCTGGCGGTGGCAGCAGGTAGGCGACCAGGTTTTGCTTGAAGGTGTCACTCACCGATCCACGTCTTTGGTAATGGCGGCTGGGGAGGCAGTCTGGGCAAAGCAGGCAGTCCGGGCAAGGCAGTCTGGATGGGCAAGGGCAGCTAGCAGCAGTGGCAACCGGGGCTTGCCCTCATTCACCTAGATCAAGCAGGATGGCAGAAGGCAGGCAGTGATGGCTGGTTCACTGGCTGACTGCTGCTGCTGCTACTGCTGGTGCTGGGAGCGATGGCGGCGGGTGGGAAAATGTGGAAAGTGTAGTACACATGCGCTATTAGTGACTGGGCGGAGCGGAGTGGGGTGGGTGGAGGAGAATGGCGTCAGCGATTGTTGTGCATGTGTGCAATGTCGTGCATGTGCAATAATGACTGACTGGGCAGGGAACGGAGGAGTGGGCAGAGAGGGGCGGGGCCAGCCAGCACCCCATTTTACCAGTTCTCCAAACTACTGGGGACTGTAACAACTGCTTCTATAGAACCGGACTGAACCGGTAGAATCCCAGACTATTTAAAAGACAGCACTTCCCACATCAATATGGATACGTAGGAACATAATTTTCTTTGTAGTGATACTCCAATTGTGAAACTGTCTACCTAGTATTTTTAGGCAAGTTCCTTCTGTGTTTAATTTTAGATGACTTGTTGAAACAATTTTATTCAATTTAGATTCCAGTATGACCTTCACTTGATGTTCAAAATACAAATACATTACCTCTGCTCTGTGTTTTTAAAAAAGTTTTAATGTCTTATTTCTCCAAAATTGCTCAATAGTTATAAACATAGAGTGTCTTGGTTTTGACTTTAAATCAGGTTGTTAAGTAATGTTTGTCTCCTTTCAGAATTTTTTTTTCTATGGATGAGTCTTCTGCATGAGTCTTCTGCATTAGAAACAATTTTGCATCTGGCTATAGAGATAAACCAAACGTAAACTTCACTAAATAATGAAGTGCTTTATACAAACAGGAAAAAATGACCTTCAATTTCTTTAATTTCTGCTTTGCCACATGTTTGAGGATGATTTGGGTAGCACTGAATTGCCCTGAATTGCCACTGTGGTTATTTTCTCCAAATAATCTGTCTTGCAGTTACCTCATATGGCACTGACAAGGCAAGCCTAAGATAAATGCTTGACAGTTTCAGGTTTCTGTCACATGCCAAAATGCTTAATTTTAAATACCTCTTTGTTAAAACAAATATACGTACCCAAATATTGGATGACTAAAATAGCAAGTACTGTGATAAGTAACTGTTTGGAAATGATCATCATAATATAAGGACAAGAATCTGGGCTTGTCAGTCCATGAGCTGACAGATTAATATCACAGTTTTGATTAGACAGAATTTCTTTTGGGGAGCCAGGTAACATATGGAATTTGGAGAACATACTGCAGGTGCTCTTGTAAAATATTACTACATAGC
Source organism: Naja naja (assembly GCA_009733165.1). Classification (NCBI taxonomy): domain Eukaryota; kingdom Metazoa; phylum Chordata; class Lepidosauria; order Squamata; family Elapidae; genus Naja; species Naja naja. Next base: position 51,377,393 of record CM019155.1, on the reverse strand, counting down.
TTTTATTTTCATAAAATATGACTATGGTAGTCTTTAGCAGTCTCCAACTATCTATTCCCATGGAATCAATTTAATGAGTTGCTCTTTGTTCCTACATATTTTTCCCATCACAGACTGATCATTCTTCTCTAAACTTACCATTGTCCTTTTTCTGGACAAGTGAATAACTTTTTAAACAAATGATTAAGCTGTAGTTATCAATGACATTTTAAAAGAATGTATTTGGGATCTATATGGGGCAGAGAGGCATCCTTGAATATAATAGAGATACTTAGCTGATATAGCACACAAAATTATCTGCTACAATGTCCTACCAGTCAATGACTACTTCAGCTTCAACCACAACAATACAAGAGCACACAACAGATACAAACTCAATGTAAACCACTTCAAACTTGATTGTAGAAAGTACAACTTCAGCAACAGAGTGGTCAATGCCTGGAATGCACTACCTGACTCTGTTGTTACATCCTCTAACCCTTACTTCTTTAACCTCAAACTAACCACTATTGACCTCACTCCATTCCTAAGAGGTCTGTAAGGGGCGTGCATCATCTTGCCTACCGTCCCTGTCCTATTGTCCCCATTTATTTGTACCTATTTCCTGTATTCTTATTCATGTTTATACTTATATCTATTACCTTGTAAGCAATTGACAAATCAAATAAATAAAAATAAATAAATAAATAAATATAGCATTTGCTTTTTCAAAAAAAGAATCTTAAAAACAAGAAGTGCTATAAGTCAGAAGGCACAAAATATTTTTTGCGAAGGAAGTGCATTGCATATCTAGATATGGTTCAATTAAGTATGTTACTAATATACACAGATCTAGCTCTGGGAATTATTGATTGGAGTAGGTGTAATAACTGGCACATGGTTTGGCCTTGGATAATTGATTTCCTTTTAGGGGAGGATTGGAACCATGGCAAATGAGCTGTAAACTTTTCATCCACACTGTGGGTCTGTTTGGAATGGCCATTAGTTTAAAAAAATACATTGCTCTGGCTCTAATATTTAACAGAAAGAAGAATGCTTCTATCAGCATCAAAAAATAGGAACTTTACTCCTTTTGCAACTACTAAACCAGTATGGACTTAATAGACTGAACAACTAGTCCAGGCACTGCATTGCTACTCAGAAACCAATAAAAAAAACATTGCCAGTTTTAGTTTTGTATTTATTTATTACTTTGTATTTATTGAGGGGGAGGAGGTTTTATTCAGCACAAGAAATGGGTTGGAAAGTGAATCTTCTTTTAATGATGGTTTCAGGAAAGTCTGAGAACTGCAAAGAAGAGGCTCCAGGTTACCTATCCTTAGTATTTGGAGGTAAATATAATTGAGTTGTAATTAAAATCAGATAAAGAAAATATGTTTTTTTGTTCCTGTAGAGAACATTGCTCATTGAATATGCATGAATATTTTTGTTCTCTTGATGTTTACCAAAAACACATAAGGATAGGTGCTATGGCCCTCCCTGCCATCACATGTTTTCTTCTGATCAGGATTCCAAAATGCATTTATCTGAATATGGATGCAGGTTTCACTGTTTCCCTGCCAACACAGTTATATTTTCAATGGCAGGGAGTATCTCACCTCTCTTCTATATGCATGATGTGTGTATTTTACCATGTATGAGCCTTGGTGGTGCAGGCTGTTAAATGCCTAGCACTTAATTCCAGCTGCCTGCAATTACTGCAGGCTCGAATCCCACCAGGCTCAAGGTTGACTCAGCCTTCCATCCTCTTGGGGTAGGTAAATTGAGGACCCATGATTGTTGGGGGCAATAAGCTGACTTTGTAAAAATGCCGCTTAGTAATAAGCAGGCATATACAATGGAATGAAGGCTATTGCTGAGCGCATTGGGTTGCACTCCAAAAATTGTAAGCCACCCTGAGTCTCCGGAGAAGGGTGGCATATAAATATGAATTAAAAAAAAAGAAGTAACTCTTTCCTGGAAATCAGTAAAAATGATAAGAATCATTATGAAATCTGAATGAAAGAAGATTTCAGTTATGAGAGATAGATAAAAGTACAATTGAGCTTCAATGTTGTTGTCTACTGTTCATGGCTGCAACATGTTCTGATTTGAATGAGTGCTTCAAATTGGAGATCAAGTTTTCAATCAGACATACATGTTTAGTTTAAGATATTTTATTTGAATTCATAATCCTGGATTGTTGACCAGAAAAATTGTTTGAGATAATTATGCTGCTGACCCAACTGACTTGCTTGGTTGGCCAATTATTTTCAGGTAACATAAGCTCACAGCTATGATGTGTTTCCCTAGCCACTTCCATTTATTCATGTTTCCAAGCTGCAGACATTAACTTAGGAATGTGAACATAAGATATCTTGAGGAAAGGAATCAACAAATATATATATCAACATTACAAATTATACATCTTATGTCAACCTAATTTTGCTAAGAATGGTAGTGCTTCACTCATTGGTAGGAATGAAAAATCTCTAATACTTCAGATCAAAGTGCCTTTCCCTTTCCCTTCTTGTTTGTAATAGTGTTTGGTCTATGATGTATACAAGCTTGCTGAACACTAGGTATTCATGGAGAACAGCTTTCCCTTACTGATGCCCTCCAGTATAGCAGTATATCAATAGCTCATAGCATCCCTAGCCATCATGACTATTAATGATGGAAGCTGGAATCCAACACTAGAAGGTGCTTTCCTCCACATACTTCTTTAGATTTCAATTCAGAATTTGACAGAACTAGAAATCTGTGGTCATATGTCTACCATAGGCCCTTTAGAAAAAATCCTAACTGATCTTATGGCACTTAGAATACTGTTCCAGCTGTACCCATGGGATACATCATATCTTATTTTAGTGTTCTTCATATTTTTTCATGTTCACTATCATTTCTATTGTTTTGTTGCAGACTTTGTTCCTGGCTACAGTGAGAAGTAAATTAAAACATTTCAGTTTATTGTAGTTTTTGATTTGCCATCAGTTATCACTTTAATATACGAGCGCACAGGCAGGGACTCCTTGGCATGCCATCTGCGACTCAATGTTGCTTGGCGGTGACGCAAGGGAGGGCCTACTCTGTGGCGGCTCCCGCCCTATGGAATCAACTACCTCTGGGCTCGCCTGGCCCCGATCTTCGCACCTTCCGCCACAACCTGAAAACCTGGCTTTTTCAGCAGGCTGCTTTGTGCTGACTCCTCTTGGGGGGTGGGTTGTTTTATACTCTGTTTTTAGTAATTTGGCTTGTTGGGTTTAATTCTATTTTAGATAACTATTTATTGTGTTGGTTTTATTGTGAGCCACCCCAAGTCCGTTTGGGAGAGGGGCGGCATACAAGTCAAATAAATAAATAAATAAATAAATAAATAAATAAATAAATAAATAAATAAATAAATAAATATGCCAGAGGTACAATTGCCCCCAGATCAGCTTTTAAATTGCCCAACTTGTTGTTACTGTTGTACTATCAACAGTAGTAATTAATGACTTCACACTTAGTCATTGCCTGGAGAGACCTTCTACTTTGGATCTAATTTAAATTAGCAGGTGCCTAAATAAAGCTTTTGGGATGTCTATTATAAATAAATGAAAGCAGTCAATAAAAGATCAATGCCAGGTGTTTAGGCAGCTCCTCTACAACATAACCTATCACTAAGGGGGTCATCTTGACTTGTTCTTATTACATTTTGTAACTGCCGCAGGTTGAGGTGAGGAGAAATTGTGAAAACTGTTCAGTCAAATTGATTCACTGCTTTGCTTTACAGACATGACCTCACTAAATGAACTTTGGGTCTGTTCATAGACATTCATTTTATTTCCCAGGAAGCAATATCTAGATTAGTTTTGATAGAAATAGTCATTTGACTAAATTGGATAGCAGTAAGGGATAATCATATGGCAGAAATGGGATTTTTTTCATAGTTCCCAGAAATTTTGCGTGGTTGTCACCATCAGCTTTTCATTGGGAAATCTTGAATTAGCTAAGGTTTTTCCCCCCAGAGGTGGTATGGAAATCCTCTTTAACAACAGCTGTTCCTAGGTTGCATAGTAGAATGGCATGTGTTGCACTTTTTGGTATTTTCAATGGTTCAGAAGACAGCAATGAGCCAAGGACTTCAACATCCATCTGCTGTCACCCAATACTTTTTAAAGTGAAGAGAAAGTATGCTGAGTGTCAAATTGAGATTTAAAAAACCCATACTCAAGGCTATTTTGAATCATGAGAATTTTGGTGTAATGCTGGCCAGTCACTCTCTCTCAGCCTACCTTCTTTACAGACTTATTGTTTGGATTAAATAAGGAAAGAGGTTTTACCTACAGAAAAAGGGCAACATAGCAAATGCAATAATAAAATAAAAGCAAATAAATGGCTATTGTCATGCCTCAGCATATAATTTGTGTATACGCTCTTGTTCATGTCAGGTTCCGCTTTGCTGCAAATAAAGACCAGCACACTTTGAGGGATTTTCTCTCAATTCTTTTATCTTCTCTGCGGAATGGCATGAACTGAGACCAGCACAAACAAAAAATGCTAGTAAAGTCACTTCTAATTGCTGAACTTTGCCTGCAACTAATAAAGGCTGCCTAGCGCTCCACCTCCCCACACCCGACAATCAAAACTCCAAAAGGCAAACGCCGCTCTCCCCCAACCTATCACAGTCTCATTCAACAAACTTCCACCACACCCGATGATTAGAATTCCTAAGAAGGGAAACGCTGGCTATAGTGTAATCAAGGCTTGAGTGTCGGCATGTGCTTTCTTTATTCTTCTGCTTGTCAGTGCCAATCAGCTGTTAGATGCTCTTCCAACACCGCAGTTTTCCATCAGGTAAGTAGCAATCATGCACAACCCCCAGAATGTTAGCCCTGTGCCAGAAAAGCGAACAGAGCCGACATGCGGCCCCTCTACCACAGGGCGGGATGCTGGAAGACAAAGGACACAGTCAAAACATGTCAAGGCACACGGATCATACCTGGTTTGGTAGGATTTAACTGGTGGAACTTAGCTACAGGCAGGGTGCATTCATATTCCCTTTATGCACCCATGAGGCCTCTGCCAATGGATACCCTTTCCATAATACCAAATATTGTAACCTATTTCTATCTATTCCTGAGTCTAGGATCTTTTATTTATTTATTTATTTATTAATTGACTTATATGCCCCTCTCCGAGGGACTCGCTCACAACTAAAATAGAATACAACAATAAGTTACTTAAAAATATATTAAATTAAAGCCGAATTAATATTAGTATTATTATTAAAACCCCAAAATTACGTAAACAACCCCAAGGGTCAACACTGCCCAGATTGTAAAACAGCCAGGTTTTAGCTCACGGCGGAAGGTGCGGAGATCGGGAGCCAGCCGGAGCTCCAGCGGAAGAAGATTCCATAGAGTGGGGCTGCCACAGAATAGGCCCTCCCCGGGTCCCCGCCAAACGACATTGAGTCGCGGAGGGCAGCCCGAGAGACCCCGCCTGTGCGACCGCGGCGGCTGGTATTTGAGGCTGGGAGAAGTCGCTTCGTAAATATCCTGGACCCATGCCATGTAGGACTTTGAATGTTAAAACCAAAACCTTGAACCTCACCCGAGGGCAACCGAAGCCAATGCAAGCCACGCAGGAGGGGTGTAACATGGGAGTATCGGGAGGCTCCCATCACAACCAGCAAGATTCTGCACCAGCTGAAGCCTCCGAGTGGTGCACAAGGGCAGTCCTAGATAGAGAGCGTTACAGTAGTCCAACCGGGAGACAACGAGCCTGAGTGATCGTGCGCAGGGCATCCCGGTCCAGGTATGGGCGCAACTGGCGAACCAATGATAGTTGGAGGAGGAGGACCCCTAATAGGTGCTGTCCGCACAGATCATAACAAACTGAAAAACGTGAAAAACTGGGTGAACCTTCCCCAATAAACATGGTAACTTTAACTGTACTGTCACTAGATTGATGACCTGTTTGATGACGAACAGCCCTATGGTCCTAATTTTCTATTGGGTATCCTAAGGTTTAAGTATTTAGTGGATAAATACACAGACTGGCCAACTGAAAAGTGGGATTGTAGGCATCTCTTTTTATCTGCCTGGCCCTTATAGTTATCTGCAGATTTACGCAATGCTTCTTTTACCGGGCCCCACAATTGTTATAACTTACCATCCACTCCTTTAACCCTTCCATCCTCTGGAATGTCTGTGGGACACTCCAGAACCAAAATAAACTCTATCCCATTAACTACATGAAATGGAGCGAACCCGGTGCTACTATGGACAGCATTATTGTATGCGACCTCGGCATGCAGTAACAGGTCCGCCCAGTTGTCCTGTTGGTGTCTAACATAGCAACGCAAATACTGTTCCATCATAGCATTCACTCTCTCTGCAGCACCGTTAGTAGCAGGGTGGTATCCAGAACTAAAACCTTGGGATGATCCTATCAGTTTCAGGATCCTACGCTAAAATATAGCTGTAAATTGAACCCCCCTATCCAATATAATTCTAGGGGGAATCCCATGTAGCCAGTATATGTGTGTAATGAATAAGTTGGCAAGGGTTCTGGCAGAAGGAAGACGGGGGCAAGCCATGAAGTGGGCTTGTTTGGGAAATAAGTCCACCACAGTTCATATTGACTATCAGGTAAATCCACCACAAAGTCCATTGCTATCTCTTTGGGCAGGCAACCTCTTGCAACAAACCAGGTGGCTTTCCTGGCTTCCTCTTCATGGTTGTGCATACTACACAACTACGCACATACTGCTTCAAGTCCCATTTCATATGTGGCCACCAAAATTGGCAATTAGTAAGATGTAAAGTCTTCATAAACCCGAAATGGCTGGCCGAGCAAACATTGTGACATCTCCGCAACACTTCTAGATGGAGGCCCTCAGGGACATATATTTTAGAACCCTTCCATGCCAGTCCATTTCATAATGTAAAGATTTGTTGATTGTTAAAAAAGCATGTATCATTTGTAACTCTTTTTCAATGCCCGGTGGTAAGTCAACTAGGTGAGCTCTTTCACCAGACATATCTAATGATGTGTTTGCATCTCATTGCCACTTGGGAGGATGGCTTAGAAAATATTTTCCCATGTACCTGCATACTGGGGAATGCGAGACAAAGCATCTGCTAAGAAATTCTTTCCCCCAGGAACATAGCATAACACAAAATTAAACCTATGAAAATACAAAGCCCATCTGACCTGTTTTGGTGACAGCTTGTGAGGGGTTTGCAAAGCTTCTAGGTTTTTGTGGTCTGTCCACACTTCGAATTGCCGCATATGGTCTTCTAATAAATGCTGCCATGTCATCAGAGCCCACTTAACTGTGAAAGCTTACTTCTCCCATATGGCCCATCGCTGCTTGGTGTTTGTCAATTTCCTGGATGTATATGCACATAGTTGCAAAATCCCATCACTATTGGTTTGGAAAAGCATAGCTCCATCACTAGCATTGGCCTGTACTATGAAAGAGTGTATGGGATTGAGATGCTTTAGTATTGGTTCCCTAGCAAATAATAGCTTCAGATGTTCGAATGCTTGTTGACATTGTAAGGTCCACTGTATTGCTGACTCAGCTGTGGTTTTCCCAATAAATGTTTGGTATGCAGTAGGTTAGTAAGTGGCAAAACTACTTTGGCAAAGGAGGGGATAAATTGTCGGTAAAAATTGGCAAATCCTAGAAAACTTTGCAATTGTTTCTTGTATGTGGAGCCTGCCAATCTATGACCACCTGAACTTTTGCAAGGTCCATCTCAATGCCTTTTGCAGATATATGGAACCTGAGATAATCCAATTGTGTTTTGTGAAATTCACATTTTGACAATTTCACATACAGTTTTTTTTTATAACAAATTTTATTCAATTTTTAACAATTTTTTAAAACAGCTCTTTTCAGTAGACAGCATGTTCCCGGGTCATCACTTTTACATGCAAATATGACAGTAGATCTATATTCATTTTAAACATTTAACTTCCTATTTTATCCCATTTTTACTTCTATTCCATTTTAGCAGACAAAGGGTCAGAGAAATTAATCCTAATCTCAAATCTTAATCTCAATCTGTATAACCCCCAGTTCATTTCGAGTTAATTGCAAATATATATATATATATTTTAAAACATCATTTATAAATCTTACAAATAACAATATGTTTGCCCATCATATTAAAGATAAAGTTCATCCATATCTATCCTTTAATTATCTTCACATTGTTAATACTCTTTTATCATTTACAGAATTCTTTTATCCGTCAGATTTGCCCTTTCATCACATATTCTCTCCATGATTCTAAATCCATACAGGTTTTAACACTAAAAAGAATGAGAAGAAAAAAAAACTAGACTTGCCCCCTTTTACTACTTTGAAAGTGACACCTCAGTGGTTAATATAGTAGCATAATCATAATCATTCCCTTTAAAGCGAAAGATAGAGAAGAAGGAAAAAGAAAAGGAAAAAGAAAAGCTACCTTACAATATATCTCTAATCAATCGGGTTCTGCAACACATATCCCCCTAAGGTTTATTTATGGTTCCAAAATAATAATAAAAATAACTAATCTTGGTTATTGACAAATCTCATTTTAAACATTTTCTAAAATCATTTCAATTAATTCAATTTATCTAATCATCATTTACTTTCTTTTATAAATAAGAAATAAAATGTGACCTTTACCAGTAAAATTGTCAGTAACCCCTATTGTTTTACACTTTTATAATTGCAATATATTCTTATTACCACTTCTTCATGCAGAACCCCCTTCTTAATGCATTAGCCATTATCTCTATGCAAACAAGTTTCTTTCTTCATTATGTAATTCCCATGTTTCTCTATCTTCTGTTCTTGTTTCTTGTTCCTTCTCCTCCCTTTTATCCCGCTATCCCCCTTCTCTATCCAGTTTGAATCCCTCTCTCTCTCTTTACCTTTCTGCTCCTATCCTTCTGGACCTTTCTAACATGCCTAATTTCATGAATATTCCCTTTTAATTATCTTCTTAAGTTTCGTTTTGACCATCCTCCTTTCCTTTTATTTGTATTAATCTTTGTGTTAATTGTCTTCTTAAAATGGCTTTCGCTTGTGCTGGCTCCTTCTCCTCCCTTTTATCCTGCTCTCCCCTTCTCTGTCCAGTTTGAATCCCTCTCTCTCTTTAACTTTCTGTTCCCTTCTGAACCTTTCTAACATGCTTAATTTCATAAATGTCCCCTTTTTAGATACTTTCTTAGGTTCCGTTTTTAGCCACCCTTCCTTTCCCTTTTATTTGTATTAATCTTTGTATTAATTGTCTTTTAAGATGGCTTTCTCTTGTGCTGGCTCCTCCCTTTCCAAGGTTCCTTCTTCTTGTTCTTTATTCACCATTTCAATGCCCATGTCTTCTGCAACGAGCCAAGTTAGTTCAGTCACTTCCTGTAGCAGTTCTTTCATACTTTTAAACTCCATTTTGATTCTTTGGATGGCCACCAGAATTTTTGTTTTCCTTATTTCTTCTTCTTTAAATTTTCTAAGATCCTAACCCAAGTCCAGAATCTATATCAATGTCACCAACTAATCTGGTAGTCCGTCTTTGTGTATTCAAGCTTTCACTTTCTATGAGTCTTGCTTTTTGTTTCAGCTCTTTAAAATGTAACAACTCCAATCCACAAAGGAACAAGATAGTTTCTTTCTTCTTTAGCTTCCAATTTTTCTCCACAAAGTGGCACTTTCTGCACAGAGTCTTAACCCTTTCCTTTTATTTTGATATTCAAAATTTTACGAGCCCCAAACTTAAATTCTTATGCTGGCTTCTTCCTTTCCCGGTTCGAAGCCCCTTATAGCTGTCAAAAATATTTAACTTATTTTTTCCTTCACTTGAGACTGCGCCGCTTCTGTTTCTTTTTTTAAAAACTCATCTTTATCTTAATCCCGGGTGCCTTGATCTTACCATCCGATACTCCCGGTTCCTCTGTTGTCGACTTCTCTTTCCTCCTGCACCAATCTTAATCCCGTTGAGACCTTCTCTTCGAGGTGGCCATTTTGACCACCACTTCTTGACGCTTCGGAGGAAAAGACCAGACCCAAAGGGGAGATGCGGCTCCCCTCACTCTGGCTGGCAGATTTCCTTTCTCCGCCGCCCCTCAGAGGCTTCAGCCCCGAACCTTGCAGGATCGGGCTCTCCGCAAGAGCCAGGCTGCAGTCGCGGACGATCGCAAACTGCTGCCCGTTCTCAAGAACATACAGTTTTGCTGCCAGCAATTTACTGAACAAGACCCTCACCAGCTTGATAGGTTCTTCTCAGGTTTTTGTATACACCAATATATCATCCAAATACATCTTTATATAAGTGCTCTCTCAGAACGTCAGCTGGAGTCCCTTCAGGCCAAATGGCATGACCCTAAATTAATAGCTTCCCAAAGGACAATTGAATGCCATTTTCCACTCATTGCCTTCTCGCACCCGTACCTGATAATAAGCTTGTCTTAAGTCTAGTTTTGTGAAAATCTGACCTTCTGCCAGCCTTCCTTCATTAAAGGAAGGAGGTACATATGTTCCACACACATGGCATTGATCCTGCAGAAATCAACACATAGCCTCAGGCCTCAATCTTCTCTCAAAATAACACAGGTGCTGCTATGCGAGACCTACCAGTTGTATGAAACCTCTTTTGAGGTTTTTATCTAAGTAGTCACACATTTCTGCTAACTCTTGAGGAGTCATTGAATACATTTTGGGCTTTGGTAACTTAGCCCCTGGCATTATTTGTATGGCATAGTCAGTTGACCTATGGGGAGGCAGCGTATCACACTCCTTCTCACTGAATACTGCATCCAGATCTTGATATTCCTCAGGGTACGACCACCTCTCCTCTCCTCCAGCAGCAGGATGATTCTTGGTTTCATTCTTTCCTGTGTTGTTTGATTGAACATCTCGCTCATGAGGGGGGGTGGATGCGGCCCCATTGCAATACGTAAGTGTTGGCAACATCCATCCCACCATATGGTCAGACCCCACTTGTCCAACTGTGCCAATCCTAATACCATGTCATCCTGTATTCTAGGGACTACAATAAACTGGTGTATCTCCTGGTGCAGGCCTATTTCCAAGGTCAGTCACTCCGTAACATGAGTTGCCATCCGCTCACCCAGCAAGGAGCCATCCATCTGCTCAAACTTCATAGGTTGTGGAAGTTTCCGAGTCTTTACCCCCAGACTATTTGCTGTGTCAACATTTATCAAACAATGATTACATCCAGTGTCCATGAGTGCTTGGCACTCACATCATTTGCCACTGGTTAATGTCACTGGTATAATAAAAGGTTGAATAGGTGTACTCACCATGGGATCCAGTCCCCCTTCATCATCACTTCCGCTGGTATCAAGAACCCCTGTGGCTCTGACCATTGTTTCCACCTCCCCAGCCAGCATGGGAGAACATGGTTCCTGGGTTGTTCTAGACTTCTCTTGGCTTTTGGGAGGTGTCTTCTTCAATTGCTGCTGCAACCCCACTGCCACTATAGTAACAGGACATGCCTCTGGACAACATGCTATGTGATGCCCTGGCTTTCTGCAGCGGAAGCATAACAACTGGCCCCTGCTGGATGGTGCTGTTGTTGGTTGAGCTACATGGGCCCTAGGACTGGAATTACCTGGTGGCTCTGGACCTTTTCTTGGTGCCACTTTCCACTCAGGCTTCATCCTGTCATCCCGTATTTCTGGTTCCAGCTCTGTTGCCACCTGGAACCAAGTCACTAAATGCAGCCCCAAGCCTTGGTATACACAGGCCTGTCTGATAGACCTATCCAAGCTGGCTTTAAACTGGTACACAAGGAATCTTTCAGGGCATCCACTCACTTTACTAACCAACAACCAGAACTCCCTAATATAGTCAGCTACTGGCCTTCCATGTTGACGCACTGCTAAGATCTCGCTTTCAGCTCTTTGGATATATATTGTATCTTCAAATTGCTCTTTCAAGGCCATGAGGAAAAGCCCAAGATCCCCTACATCACCACTGTGTTCCTCATAGAGGCTGCAACCCACTCAGCAGTTTTCCCTTCCAATACCACCGTGACGGCCATAAACATTGCCCATTTGGAAGCAAATAAATGGCCATATTGGTCCATATAACCCAACACTTGGCCCATGAATAGGGCCACCTTATCAGGACTACCATCAAAAGATGCCCTTAACCGAGGTGGCTCCCATTGACCCAGTTGGCCTGGAGGAGGAAGCATCCAGGCCGGTGTCTGGCCTCTGCTGTCAGAGCATGCACCCCATGCTGACATTTGCCTGCCATCCTCTAACCTCTGGCCCAAAGACTCGTGAGTCAAGTGTGCCCAGTCTTTCATGTCCTGCAAGCAACCTTGTCTTCCATATGGCACACTTGCCCTCGGGGGACGGATCCTTGCCATCCCCGATGCTGGAACAGAGTGGTCAACCACACCCAACTGTCCGTTCTCCTTGGAGCCCCAAGAATCCTCACAGAAACTGGCTTCTTCAAATTGCTCTTGCAGGAAATCCAATGCCTGACTACCAGGTGCCATGGAGCATCTGTCTGCAGCCCTTTACTCCATCCAATAAAATTCCTGGGGAGTTAGGGTGGGTGGACACTTAAAGGACCCTGGTTGCACCCACCAGTCTCCTGGCTCCAGCTCCCCTACCTCACAGTCTCCTGCACCTCCTTCTGGGGCTGTGGCCCTGGTCTGTCCTTCAGCCACACATCAGATGTCTCCACTGGGGTCTCCATCTTCTCCCCTGGACTCTCCAATTCTGGTGTCTCTGACCTAGCTTATGTGCCCTCAGCCATGTTTAGATGAACAGCAAGGAAAGAGCTGACTTTCTGTCAGCTTCCACTTTGCTGCAAATAAAGACCAGCACACTTTGAGGGTTTTTCTCTCAATGCTCAAGGCAAACACTGCTCTCCCCCAGCCTATCGCAGCCTCGTTAAACAAAACCTCCATCACACCTGATGATTAGAATTCCGAAGAAGGGAAACGCTGGCTATAGTGTAATCAAGGCTTGAGTGTTGGCATGTGCTTTCTTATTATTCTGCTTGTCAGTGCCGATCAGCTGTTAGATGCTCTTCCAACACTGCAGTTTTCCATCAGGTAAGTAGCGATCATGTACAACTCCCCCAGAATGGCAGCTCTGTGCCAGAAAAGCAAACAGGGCTGACAGTTCATTAGTCCCATTTAGTGGCTGGGGCCAAATATCAATCTGTATTGTTTGGAAGCTGACCCACCCCTTTAAGAGTCATCTACCCACAAACGTTCTCATTCTCAAAACAAGTGCCTCCTGGGAAGCCAGCTCCATTTCTTTTAGCATTTGAAAGGAAACAGAAACACCAGGAAGAATCCAGCCTAATCTATGGCACATCTTCATCTGAGAACAAACATTCACGTTTCATATACACAGCACCACTGGTGAGATTTAGATTTATCTGTATTTGTTAATCATTATGCTCACCAGCAACTCAACACTGCTTATTTTGTATTTGGGTTCTTATTGTATGTATTTCTATTTTTCCCAGTTTCACCCATCCTATTCCTTTAATAAAGCATCCAGATCTACAAGTACTGTCTGTTTTATTGGAGGATAGGGGGTTTAGCTGCATATCAAGCTGCATGCAGACTAATATGTAGCGAGGATAGAACAGCTCTTTTATTTTTACTTTCAAGGTTTGCTGTTCTAAGAAGCAGTGTTTAATTTATATCAGTGCACCTGCGTAATGGCATGGGGAATTATATCAAATCACATTTTATAATTCTAGCAGCCAGTCTTTTCAAAAGGACAGTTCAGTACTTAGAATTCACTCTTCTCCTTAATAAAACAGACAATGTTTTTGACTGGAGGCACACTAGTACCACTACAAATTTTGATGGCTGATAAATTGTTTTGATCAGCGCATGATCACATGAACCTAAATTCATCTGTTCTGTTTTTTAATCACTGGCTGAATATAAAGATAGTCAGATTAAACTCTACAAAGGCTTCCATACAAAGTTTCTTCATTGGTTCACAAGGCATCATCAAATATAACTCACGGTTACATTGAGATTCATCTAATGTCCAATTCTTTGCACAGCTGACTTCATAGTGTAAAATTATAGTGATCTTTATCCCATAAAGCTGGAGCAAAGGGTGAAACACCAGGAGTAAAGGAAACTCCCCCAACCCAACCAAGGATCAATTTGGTGACCAATCAGGATTACAGGTGTGACCACATGACATGAACTACATTTCCCATGATGCATTCCCTTAAGGGGACAGCTCCCAATTCTAACTTAACTATCTCAATTCCCAATTACTTATATATTGTCTGAACAGCACATCATCTATAGTGCCATATAAATTTCTTCTTTTGCTCATTACACTTGTGCATTCCCTATGTGCTTGTTCTCATACATCCTTAAAACAAGGATTTAATCATGTCCCTCAGTTTCCCTGAAAGAAGAGATAAAAACTTTAAGATCAATTCAAGATGGGACAAAGTTAATGTTTCTCCCCAATCAAAGTTCTATTTGCTGTTAGCAGCAGAAAAATAGTGGCTCCCTTGCAAGAGAAATCATTGTTTCCCCATTGCTCTTACTGTAGAACAGGAAACTATTTTAGTGACAATCAGAGAGAGAGAAATACTTTAAATAGTTTGTACCCCTTCATCACTTACCAGGAATTAGCCAGTGCTAGGGAAGATGTTACCAGAGCTAATGATATTTGGATGAAGAAACTGGCTGCATGGTGCAGAAAGGAATTAAAGAGGGAAAGATGGTAACATAGGCATTTCAGTGGGCATCTGTTTGGTTTCTGAAAGCTACTTTGTTCATATACGCCCTGGAAGATTTTTCTTACAACAATAATCCTCGTGATTCTGTACCCATTTTAACTATAGAGTTAACCATTTATATTTCATTATATTAACCATTTATATATAACCTGTGACTATATGACTGTAAATTTGTTGCTTGTATCCTTACTGTCTATATTGATTGTTTCCTAGTATAATTTGATTGCTTATTTGTACCCTATGATTATATTAAGTGTTGTACCTTATGATTCTTGACGAACGTATCTTTTCTTTTTACAGGTGAAACTCGAAAAATTAGAATATCGTGCAAATATTCTTTTATTTCAGTAATGCAACTTAAAAGGTGAAACTAATATATGAGATAGACTCATTACATGCAAAGCAAGATAGTTCAAGCCGTGATTTGTCATAATTGTGATGATTATGGCTTACAGCTCATGAAAATCCCAAATCCACAATTTCAGAAAATTAGAATATTGTGAAAAGGTTCAATATTCTAGGTTCAAAGTGTCCCACTCTAATCAGCTAATTAAGCCATAACACCTGCAAAAGGTTCCTGAGCCTTTAAATGGTCTCTCAGTCTGGTTCAGTAGGAATCACAATCATGGGGAAGACTGCTGACCTGACAGTTGTGCAGAAAACCATCATTGACACCTTCCATAAGGAGGGAAAGCCTCAAAAGGTGATTGCAAAAGAAGTTGGATGTTCCCAAAGTGGTATATCAAAGCACATTAATAGAAAGTTATGTGAAAGGGAAAAGTGTGGAAGAAAAAGGTACACAAGCAGCAGGGATGACCGCAGCCTGGAGAGGATTGTCAGGAAAAGGCCATTCAAAAGTGTTGGGGACTTTCACAAGGAGTGGACTGAGGCTGGAGTCAGTGCATCAAGAGCCACCACACACAGACAGATCCTGGACATGGGCTTCAAATGTCATATTCCTCTTGTCAGGCCAGTCCTGAACAACAAATAACGTCAGAAGCATGTCTTACCTGGGCTAAAGAAAAACAGACCTGGTCTGTTGCTCAGTGGTCCAAAGTCCTCTTTTCAGATGAGAGGACCCAGAGTCTGGAGGAAGAATGGAGAGGCACAGACTGCAAGATGCTTGAAGTCCAGTGTGAAGTTTCCACAGTCTGTGTTGATTTGGGGAGCCATGTCATCTGCTGGTGTTGGTCCACTGTGCTTCATTAAGTCCAGGGTCAACGCAGCCATCTACCAGGAGATTTTGGAGCACTTCATGCTTCCTTCCACAGACGAGCTTTATGGGGATGCTGACTTCATTTTCCAGCAGGACTTGGCACCTGTCCATACTGCCAAAAGCACCAAAACCTGGTTCAATGACCATGGGATTACTGTGCTTGATTGACCAGCAAACTCGCCTGACCTGAACCTCATAGAGAATCTATGGGGCATTGCCAAGAGAAAGATGAGAGACATGAGACCAAACAATGCAGAAGAGCTGAAGCATCCTGGTCTATTGAAGCATCCTTGTCTTCCATAACACCTCGGCAGTGCCACAGGCTGATAGCTTCCATGCCACGCCACATTGAGGCAGTAATTGCTGCAAAAGGGTCCCAAACCAAGTACTGAGTACATATGCATGCGTATACTTTTCAGAGGTCCGATATTGTTCTATGTACAATCCTTGTTTTATTGATTGCATGTAATATTCTAATTTTCTGAGATTGTAGATTTGGGGTTTTCATGAGCTGTAAGACATAATCATCACAATTATGACAAATCACAGCTTGAACTATCTTGCTTTGCATGTAATGAGTCTATCTCATATATTAGTTTCACCTTTTAAGTTGCATTACTGAAATGAAAGAACTTTTGCTGTATGTACATTGACAGCATATGCACCAAGAGAAATTCCTTGTGTGTCTAATCACACTTGGCCAATAAAGAATTCATTCATTCATTCATATTTCTAATCCTGGTGGCTTTTGATATAGTTAGTCCTCAACTTACAATAGTTCATTCAGTGACTGTTCAAGGATACAATGACACTGAAAAAAGTGATTTATGACTATTTTTCAATTACAACCTTTGCAGCATCCCCATGATCATGTAATCAAAATGCAGGTGTTTGGCAACTGGTTCCTACTTATAATTGTTTTTTTTTTAAACAAATTTTATTCAATTTTTAACAATTTTTTAAAACAGCTCTTTTCAGTAGACAGCATGTTCCCGGGTCGTCACTTTTACATGCAAATATGACAGTAAATCTATATTCATTTTAAACATTTAACTTCACTTCTATTCCATTTTAGCAGACAAAGGATCAAAGAAATTAATCCTAATCTCAAATCTTAATCTCAATCTGTATAGCCCCCAGTTCATTTCGAAGTTAATTGCAAATATATATATATATTTTAAAAACTTCATTTATAAATCTTACAAATAACAATATATTTGCCCATCATATTAAAGATAAGGTTCATCCATATCTATCCTTTAATTATCTTCACATTGTTAATACTCTTTTATCATTTACAGAATTCTTTTGTCCGTCAGATTTGCCCTTTCATCACATATTCTCTCCATAATTCTAAATCCGCATAAATTTTAACACTAAAAGAATGAGAAAAAAAAACCTAGACTTGCCCCCTTTTACTACTTTGACAGTGACACCTCAGTGGTTAATATAGTAGCATAATCATAATCATTCCTTTAAAACGAAAGATAGAGAAAAAGAAAAGAAATAGGAGAAAAGCTCCTTACAATATATCTCTAATCGATCGGGTTCTGCAACACATATCCCCTAAGATTTATTTATGGTTCCAAGATAATAATAAAATAACTAATCTTGGTTATTGACAAACCTCATTTTTAGGCATTTTCTAAAATCATTTCAATTAATTCAATTCATCTAATCATCATTTAGCTTTCTTTTTAAATAAGAAATAAAAATGTGACCTTTTACCAGTAAAATTGTCAGTAACCCTATTATTTTACACTTTTATAATTACAATATATTCTTATTACCATTTCTTCATGCAGAACCCCTTTTAAATACGTTAGCCATTATCTCTATGCAAACAAGTTTTTCTTTATTGTAATCCGTGTCTCTCTATCTTTTGTTCTTGTTTTTGTTCCTTCTCCTCTCTTTTATCCCGCTTATCCCTTCTCTATCCAGTTTGAATCCTCTCTCTCTACTTTCTGTTTCTATCCTTCTGGACCTTTCTAACATGCCTAATTTCATAAATGTTCCCTTTTAATTACCTTCTTGTTTCATTTTTTGACCATCCTCCCTTTCCCTTTTATTTGTATTAATCTTTGTGTTAGTCTTCTTAAAATGGCTTTTCGTGCTGGCTTCTCCTCCCTATTATCCTGTTTCTCCCCTTCTCTATCCAGTTTGAATCCTCTCTCTCTCTTTACCTTTCTGTTCCTTCTGAACCTTTCTAACATGCTTAATTTCAGAATGTTCCTTTAGATACTTTCTTAGGTTCCGTTTTTTAGCCACCCTTCCTTTCCTTTTATTTGTATTAATCTTTGTATTAATTGTCTTTTAAGATGGCTTTCTCTTGTGCTGGCTCCACCCTTTCCAAGGCTCCTTCTTCTTTATTCAGCATTTGAATGCCCATATTTTCTGCAACATGCCAAGTTAGTTCAGTCACTTCCTGTAACAGTTCTTTCATACTTTTAAACTCCATTTTAATTCTTTGGATGACCACCAAAATTTTAATTTTCCTTATTTCTTCTTCTTTAAATTTTCTATGATCCTAACCCAGGTCCAGAGTCTATATCAATATCACCAATTAGTCCGTAGTCCGTCTTTGTGTATTCAAGCTTTCACTTTCTATGAGTCTTGCTCTTTAAAATGTAACAACTCCAATCCACAAAGGAACAAGATAGTTTCTTACTTCTTTAGCTTCCAATTTTTCTCCACAAAGTGGCACTTTCTGCACAGAGTCTTAACCCTTTCCTTTTATTTTGATATTCAAAGTTTTCCGAGCCCCAAACTTAAGTTCTTACGCTGGCTTCTTCCTTTCCGGTTTGAAGCCCTTATAGCTGTCAAAATATTTTACTTATTTTTTCCATCACTTGAACTGCGCGCGCTTCTGTTTCTCTTTTTAAAACTCATCTTTATCTTAATCCCGGGTGCCTTGATCTTACCATCCGATACTCCCGGTTCCTCTGCTGTCGACTTCTCTCTTTCCTCCTGCACAATCTTAATCCCGTTGAGACCTTCTCTTCGAGGTGGCCATTTTGACCACCACTTCTTGACGCCTTCGAGGGAAAAGACCAGACCCAAAAGGGGAGATGCGGCTCCCCTCACTCTGGCTGGCAGATTTCCTTTCTCCGCCGCCTCTGAGGAGCTTCAGCCCCAACCTTGCAGGATCGGGCTCTCCGACGCAAGAGCCAGGCTGCGGTCGTGGACGATCACAAACCGCCGCCCGTTCTCGAGAAGGCTCAACCTGGAAGTCCTGGTTCCTACTTATAATTGTTGTTGTGTCCCAAGATCATATGATTACCTTTTGTAATCTTTTGGCAAGCAAAGTGAATGGGGAAGCCAGATTCACTTAACAATTGGGTTGCTAATTTAACAACTGCAGTGATTCACTTAACAATTGTGTCAAGAAAGGTCGTAAAATGGGGCAAAACTCACTTAACAAATGTCTCACTTAACAACAGAAATTTTGGACTCTATTGTGGTTATAAGTTGAGGACTATCTGTACTTCATCTTTTTGATGACTGTGCTCCTGTTTCACTAAATAAAGCAAGACATTCAATTATGCATTGACATAAAAAGTCACAACATAGCTTAGAATTCTCAAGCTGACTTACATTTAAAGTGGATGATATACAAAGAGATTTTGTACAAAAATATCACATTAATATAACAGAATATCTTGAGGTTTAAAAATTTACTGGAAAATATATGGCCCTTAAGATCAGCATCTCCTGCAAAAATAATTAGGAATAGGTAAAGGTCATTTAGGATGCTTCTGGTTAATTGCAATTACAACAAAATAGAATAGAATATAATTCTTTGTTGGCCAAGTGTGATTGGACACACAAGAAAAATGACAAATGAATATGTATCTGTGTCAATTCCACCCATATTATAAACACATAGAAGAGACGGCTTATCTGTTCATCAAGATAGATACCTGTTTCAGGAGCTCTGTTTTGGAAGCAAGATCTCTCTAGACATTTTTGAAGCTATTTTGCACCTCAGATATCTTTTCCAATGAATGATGCTGGAAAATGGACAACTCATTTGGGACTATTTCTCTTTTTTAGATTCTGTACTGTAGCACAACAGAAAATTTGAGATTGTGTGCTCATATTATGAGGGTGATGATATATTTCCCAAAAGTATGTTGGAGCTAACTCACAGTACAGAGTTCACAATCAATATAATTGATTTAGTTTTACACCACTCCTCTTCTGAATAAAAATGAAGCATGCTGAGAATCCTTTAAGACATGGGTCTTCAAACTTGACAGCTTTAAGATTTGTGGACTTCAACTCCCAGAATTCCTTCTCCAGTCATGTTAGCTCACTTGAAGTCCACAAGTCTTAAACTTGCTAAGTTTGAAGACCCTTGCTTTAAAAAATAAAAAAAGAGGCAACAGCTGCATTTTGGCTTTCTGAAGCCACTGAAACTAGACAGGGAGAAAGATGCAAAGAAAGATTATGTAGTTCTTTTGGAAGTAATTGGAAATAATTCCAAAAGTGCTGACAAGAAGTCCAAATATAGCTTTTATTGGGAATTCTTGAGTTGTCACCTTTTTACCCCCAGAGGATGGCAATTAAACCTGGACAAGATGCCACTATTTTAAAAAGCTGTAGATGAATGTGATTCTTGCTCCATTACACATTCCAAAGCACTTTGGTGGAAGCATTGAGGACTTAATCTAAAGCATGGTTCAGCCATAATTCAAGAGCTTCCTATGTTACATATCTTGAGAATGGAAGAAAATGACCATTAATAATCTCATAGGCAAAGAGAATTCTGAATGATATACATAGGGCAGCCATCCTAAATGTCTGTCTATATCTCATTGCTTCTTGCAGGCATTAAAGTCATCCTACCAGATGTGAAAATAATTGAAGGTCCAGTCATCAGGAGACAGAGGGAAGCAGTGAGTAGAATTTGTTGCTGAATTGTACATTGGTAGTTATATGTTTAAATAAATCTCTTGCAATATAGCTTTAGTTGAGTCAATCTAGGTAGCCAAAGTATTCTTGACTCTGCAAGCCTAGTGCTAGTGAATGATCATCAAGCCATTTGGAAAACTCAAATCACAAAGGCTGGAAAGTCAGCCAAGGCAAAACTGTCAAGGAACAAAATCAGTTTCAATCAGAACATCACTTGATAGCAAAGAGAACTGAAAACTGCATAGAGAAAGAAAAAATTATATCACATTACTAGACCATAGGTTTGAATCTGATAGAGATCCTAGTGCACATGATTAGAGGAGAAGCCTCAAAGAAAACTGTGAAGGAAGAAGAAATGGTGACAGAAAGGCCTAAAGCTGTGATGACGAACCTATGGCACGCATGTCAGAAGTGGTATGCAGAGCCATTTCTGCCAGCATGTGAGCCATCGCCCCAGCTAATTCCACTGTGCATGCATGCACGCCTCCTGCCAGCCAGCTAATTGTTGGGTATCTGCTGTGCATGTGCAGGGGTGGGGTGCATGCAGGAGACACATGTGCATGTGCAGGGGGCGGGGGGAGCACAGTGGTCATGTGTGCATGTGCAGGGGCGGGGAGAGCATGGGGGGTTATGCATGCATGTGCAGGGGCAGGGGGAGTACAGGGGGGTCATGTATGCATTGCATTATGGGTGCAGGCAAACATACACGTGCATGCGGGCACATTTGGCACACGATGACGAAAAGGTTAGCCATCACTGGCCTAAAGGGATATTTAATGTTTCTTGTTCATTGACTTGAAGTAATATTTTGATTCAGTAGACTGAATTTTTCACATTTTGGAAGAAATTAAAGATTAGTACATCTGCAAAACACTAATTTCATCCAAACAAACAAACAAACAACAGCCTCCCACTCACAGACTCCATTTACCCATTCCAGTAATGTCTTTATTGCACCAGTTATATTATTTGAGTTTCTCAGATGTCTTTTTTTTTTTAATTACATTTATATGCCTTCTCCAAGACTCAGGGCGCTTACAATTTTGGGATACAACCCAGTGTGCACAGCAATAGCCTTCATTCCATTGTATATGCCTGCTTATTACTAAGCGGCATTTTTACAAGGTCAGCTAATTGCCCCCAACAATCTTGGGTCCTCAATTTACCTACCCTGAGAGGATGGAAGGCTGAGTCAACCTTGAGCCTGGTGGGATTCGAGCCTACAGTAATTGTAGACAGCTGGATCTTAAGAGCAGGCATTTACAGCCTGAGCCACCAAGGCTCCAGTTTGCAAAAAAATGATATGAGCAAATGCAATTTTTTATTAACTCAATCAGTTCTGAATATAAGGAAATAGCTTAGAATGAGAAAGACATTACTTGGAATTGAACCATCCCATATGTGATCATATCCTGAAGTTTTAGAATGATTTTAATGAATCATTGATATGATTGACTGTGTTTCACATCAGCTAATCTTGTATGCACTATGTGGCCACAATGTGCCTGAGAAATTCATATAATGGTTCTAGCAGTTATGTGAACTGCCCTGCGGGCCTTTCCAACAGGTTTTCTGTGAAAGTTGGTGTTTACCAAGGCTCAGCATTATCACTATGGTGTTTGTTCTCATCGTGGATGTTATTCATGGAAGAATTGCAACATGACATCCCTTGGATCTAGTTCTATGCCAAAAGTGTCACGCTTGCAGTTGCCACTAGAGAAGAACTGCAGCAAGATGGGCAGATACAAACAACTACCTTAGCCAATTTGGCCTGCACCTAAGAAGACTGAATACTTAGAGACCAGCCTGAACACCTTCACCATACATGTCAGCAGTGAAGATCTAGCAAAAACCAATACCTCCCATTACTTAGGATCCCATCTACAAAATGATGGCAGCACAATAACAAAGTATATGTAAGAGTGAACAAAGCATGGTTATAATGGAAGGAGATTATTAGAATGCTCTGCATTTGATGCATGCCAATCTAAAATCAAAGTTGTATAAAACAATGGTATGCCCTGTAGTCAGTGGTGGGATTCAAATATTTTTTACTACCGGTTCTGTGGGCATGGCTTGGTGGGTGTGGCAGGGGAAGGTTACTGCAAAATCCCATTCCCTTCCCAACCCACTAACCTGGTTTCCAGCTCTGTTCTCCTGTTCAGGGCAACAAAAGAAGACCCAGCCAATCAACAGGGACTTGGGAGGAAGAGAATAGATGGGGGCGGGGCCAGTGAGAGGGGGTATTTGCTGGTTCTTCAAACTACTCAAAATTTCCGCTACCGGTTCTCCAGAACTGGTCAGAACCTGCTGAATACCACCTCTGTCTGTAGTGTACCATTTATATACCTTTATATATTAAATGAAGATGCTATTCATTGATCTGAAAAGGAAACCCTGCACTTGTGGGAATAACTCTACGAAGATGATGATGATTTTAATGAATCATCAATATGAATGCATTTTAGGTTAAAAAGGTAAAAAACTTGTCAAAGTGTGTTCAAATGCTGAATTGCATTTCTTCCTATAGTAATATTCTACAAATTTCTATTCTTTGATAGAAATAAGAGCAGTTAATATTTCTTTGACTGACAATCTGGATTTCCCATAGATCACTATAGATTAATTCAGTTTTTAAAGGAAACATATAGTATTGAGCAGGAGTCATGTCAGGCTAGAAATTATAATTTAGCAACCATAATTTATAAAAGTGTTTTTCTTGTAAGGTTGGCATTTGATGACATTTTAGGATTCTTACTTACAATGTTTGTGTAGCAGATTATTGTTGAGAGCTTCACAATATTGTGGAAAAGTAACTGTGGAAGATCAATTCTTGATTTTATGATTCTTCACTGCCCAGACCTAGAGTCACCTGTTTGAGATGGGCATCCATACAAATTGAATGAATGACTAATCTGTCCATACTTCTATACAAGATGAGATTATTCAAGCATGTCATTTGATTTAAATCATTCATTTAATCGCTTATTATGGCTACCTGCTTATGGAGTGTAACTCTGATCAAGCTGACATAAGATTAAAATCAAACACAAGTATCAAAGTAAAAGTAAAAAAAAAGCATGTCATAAACAAGTTCAGCCCACAATTATTCCGTATCAATCATTATAGATTGCTCATCCACCTCTTTGATCCTGGGAAAAGCCAGGTTTTGAAGGCCAACAGGATCAGGTCTTTCCAAATCTGCACAGGGAGAAAGGCTAGGCTGTTCCAGGGTAGGCAGAACAACAAATAAAGCAATTTCCTGGATCCTGCTAGATAACATTGTTTGATAGAAGGTTCATGGAGTGTGCTCACCTTATCAGATGTTACAGACAAACAGATTCAACGTCTACCCTAGCCTCTTAACAACCTTAGCACTAATTTGCAAGTGTTTGCAAAATAGTGGTTTTAATTATTTTTAATTTACCTTAATTAGTGCAATGTTGTTAGTTGCAGCATAGAAAGCACCCCATTCACCTACTTAATTTTTAGAATTATAACTGCTTGTTTATGCTTCTATTGATAATAGAAGGAAATAGCTTTCTTTGAACAGCTGAGGAACTGTAAGGAAGGTTAGTATTTCTGTAGAATCTTCAAAACTAAACATGATGTTTAAAAAGTCAAGAACAGCTGAAGTACTATACCTTGGAGGCATCACATTAGGGGTGACTGCCTAGATTATATCAGCATATCACTTTTAGCTTTATTTCCATTGGGTAAATAGTAACTAAACTTTTAGGATTCTACTTTCTTCCCTGCATTTACAAGTACCTTCAAGGCACTGAAGTTCTTAATGAATTCACTGGTGTTTTTCTAGTGGACTCTTGCTGAAACAGCTATAGTACTAGACCCATGATGGCGAACCTATGGCATGCGTGCCGAAAATGGCACAGAGCCACTTCTGCCGGCACACGAGAGGTCGCCTGGAAGAGCCCTACTGCACACATGTGCATACATGCACCACCACCTGACAACTGATTGCTGGGTATCTGGCACACATGCATGGGGGTATGCGGGAGACATGCACGCATGTACAGAGATGCATGGCTTGCATGGGGGTCACGCACGCATGTGCAGGAGGCATGGGGGAGCAGCACATATTGGCTTCTGGGTGCTGGCATGGGAGTGCACAAGCGCGTGCACAATTTTTGGCATGGGAGCCAAAAAAGGTTAGCCACCACTGCACTAGATATTGTGCTATTATGCTAAATATTTCCTAGTTGATATTCTTTATTTCCAGAGAAGCTATGAAAACAAGCTAAACTAATATTCAGTTTTAGGCATAGAGGCTTTGTGTTCCAGGCCAAAGCTCAGAATCAGGCTGGCCCTGAGATTTCATGGGACAGCACAGTTCACAGAAAGAAGGCAGCTTTAAAAAAATCCTGTTTCTGGATCTCCTCTACCATTTGATCTGTTGAAAGTGGGTAGGGAGGAGAACCAAGAGCATCTCTTCATCAGGGGTGGGATTCAAATTTTTTAACAACCAGTTCTATGGGCGTGGCTAGGTGGCATGGCCATGAGACTGGGTGAGCATGTCTTTTCCTTCTTCCTCCTTTTTGCAGCACCCCCCGTGCTCCATTTTTGGGCCTCCTAGGCCTCAGGAAAACTTCTGGGAGGGCATTTTTGCTCTGAGGAAGCTTCTCTGAGGCCCATGAAGGCAAAAAATGGAGCGTGAGGTGGGGGCACGCAACATCCCCCTGAGCTCCATTTTTGGGCCTCCTAGGTCTCAGAGAAGCCTCCTGGGTGAAGCAGTAAGACAGTGAGGGGGATCCCAGCACAGCTGATCATCAGAACAGCTGATTGTTGGGAGGAAAAAAAAATACCTTAAGGAGCGACTGGGTGGGGGAGAATGCAGTCAGCGATGTCGCGCATGCACAATAAGTAGAGTAGAGAGGGGCGGGGCCAGCCAGGGGCATGATTTGCCAGTTCTCCGAACTGCACAGAATCGTAACAACCAGTTCTATAGAACCGGTCTTAACCGGTAGAATCCCACCCCTGCCCTTCATGAAGAGATGATACTAAATGCAAGAAAATGATTTGTAAGTCTCTTAGACCTAAGCCATATAGATCTCTATGAGGAATAACCTTTTACTTAGAAACATCCCAGTAGTAAATCTAGCACCTCTAATATTGGTGTAGCACTGCTATGGTAAATCTCATCTACTAGCATACATGCAACAACTCTATGCATTAGTTGAACTATATTGAAGATACTTGAAGATACTTCGTTGGAGGATGACATTATCCAGCAGTTTCATATAGATGTTAACTACCAGGGAGACAGTACCAGGTTCTGTTACATCTCATATTGAAGCAACCATGACCCAACTATTATACATCTATAACAATTGACTTGAACTGCCCAGTTAAAAGAAAATGAAAAAACGCAGAACAATGCCACCAACTGCCAACTTCAAGTGGTCTTGGAGGAGATCACAAATACTGCTTAGAGATCTAAACAGACCTGATGGTAGAGGAATTGAGCATTAAAGACATATGGAGAGAATTAAATAGTAAAAATAAACAATTTACATTTTATTCCAATAGACACTTATCATGGTCTAGAAAAGATATGATTTGGATGTCAACAGACTTAATTTCAATCATACATGAAGTAAATATTGACGTAAGTACTTGGGAGGACCCCAATCCAATAGGGGTTAAATGGAAGGGACAGAGGAAAAGTTCAAGATGGACTCTGAATAATTCAATTTTGAAAGAAAAAGAATTCATTAACAACATGGAGAAAGA
Source organism: Naja naja (assembly GCA_009733165.1). Taxonomy (NCBI): domain Eukaryota; kingdom Metazoa; phylum Chordata; class Lepidosauria; order Squamata; family Elapidae; genus Naja; species Naja naja. The sequence goes on along the minus strand of CM019155.1, from coordinate 51,350,778 downwards.
ATTGGCTTTCTTCTTTAAAGAAAATAAACCAGAGGCAACCTCACTGCAAAATGTATGGGATACTATGAAGGTGTAAACCAGAGATGTGATTATAACTTACACAAGAAGAAGGAATATTAAAAAGAGACAAATGCAACAGATCTTAGAAGAAGACTACAAAAAAATTATTTATTTATTTATTTTATTGGACTTATATGCACCCATCTCCGAAGACTGCTGCTCACAATTAAAACATACAATACAGTAATTATTTAAAAAAGAATTAAACAATTTAAGCCCAATAAAACCAAATTAAAATACTTAAAATTATCCCATGGCCCAGGTGAGGTAAATGGAGAAGGAACTACAACGAAAATGGAGAAGGAACTACAACGAAACCCACAACATAAAAATATTAAAAACCAAATGGATATAATCAAACATAAAATGGGATTAATGGAAAAAAGAACTGGCACAAAAAGTCAGGGGAGCTAAACAGAACTTTTTTTGAAAATGCAAACAAGCCAGGTAGATGGCTAGCATATAAATTGAAAAAAGAAAAAATCAAAAAGAATAGTACAATTAACAGATGAAAATGGCATGCTATGTTATGGAAGTGAAGAGAAAAAAAAATAGTGCAGAGGTACTATGAGAAATTATATGAGCAAGAGCCAATACCAGAAGGGAAAGTTCAGCAATATCTGCGAGAGGCAGAACTACTGAAAATATCTGATGAAGTAAAGACTACGTTAGGAGAGAAAATGACAATGATGGAATTGACAGAAGCAGTATGGGCTCTTAGCTGGGCCTAGGGATGGGGCCAGCACCACCGCCCATAACAGCCAGACAGGGGCCAGACACAGCTCCCCCCATTGTCATGGCTCCTGCGGCTGCTCTTCGGCTGCTCCTGGGGCAGACACTGCTCCTGGGGCAGTCATCATGCTGCGGCGGCCCCTCGACCAACGCAAAGATCGGGGGCAACCACAGCCGCAGCCGCCATCCCCCGTCGCTCTCAAAAGATCCCAAAAGGTCCAGCGCCCTTGGGGCCTCCTCCCCCCGCACAGCCACAGCTCATGCCGCAATCCCAACAAGTCAGAAATCCATAGGGAGGGAATCGCCGGGTCCACCCCGGCGCTCACCACCACAACCGCCAGGTTCGTCACCACATCCGCGGTCGCTGCTGAGTCCTGCGAGCACAACTCCGCCGACTCAGAGGCCCGGAGAAATGCCATCCCACTTGCAAGCCAGGTCCAGTGGCTCCCAGCGAAGGATCTCACCAACCTCCCAGGAAAGTCCGACATCGAAAGCAGGTACTACGGGGATTGCAAGCCCTCTCTGACACCCTCTCAGACAGCCGTTAAACCCTCTTACCGTTCGGAGCTCAACAGAAAGCGGCCATATCAAGCGGACATGCGCAATAGTCTTACAGGTTTTGGGATATGGGATAGACTTGGATAAATGGCAGACACTATGGACTAGAAACTATAAGTTAACCATGTCAACGGCCTATAAAGAGAATTTGTATAAGATGTTTTACAGGTGGCACTTACTGCCAGCGAGAATAGCCAAGATGTTCAAAGACAAATTGGTGAAGTGTTGGAAATGCCATCAGACACCTGGATCATATTACCATATGTGGTGGACATGCATTAATGCTAAAAAATATTGGACCAGAATACCCACGTGGTTCTAAAAAATGATAAAACAACATATAGATTTAAAACCAGAGATATTTTTGTTGGGAATCTTGCCTGAAGGTTACAACAGAGAGATAACATATTTGATTATCAATGTACTAACAGTAGCTAGAATTGTATTTGCACAAAATTGGAAAAATGAGAAAATTCCGACAGAGGAGGAAACAGTTAAGAAAATAATGGAATGTGCAGAAATGAGTAGATTGGCAATTATAGAATAGGAAGAACAAGATTATTATAAGATTTGGAATTTATTCTATGAATGGCTAGATAGAAAAGTAAGAAACTAAAACATGTGATAATAGTAATAACATATTATAACTGATTGATTTGGATTGAATAAGAATGAATATAACTTAGGTAAGGATGGAATATATTTTTGAAATATAATAATTACAATGTTAATAATGATATAATAATTGACCAATGTGATATCAAATAGATTAGAATGGTTATAAATATAACAAGTAAGAAATGTATAATAGTATTATTACATGCACAAGATATATGTACCCAACCGATACACTGTAGAACAGAAAGATGGTTTTATTTGTTATTTTTTGTTATAAAAATAAAAAACTTTTTCAAAAAAAAGGAGAGAGTTCTAAACAGACCAGAATACTGCACTCTTTTTATTCAGTTGTCATCAGAGATCAACTACAAGAGTAATCCTGTACTCTATTAGAAGTGCGTCCAGAGAATTTATTTCCTCCAGGAGTTGCAGCCAACCAATTTTCTTCATATCTTTCTCTAAAAAGGGAATATTGGGGATAGGAGATAGTTGTGTAACTTCATTGGTTTCATCATATTTTTTTCTGTTAACAATGGATAAAAGATGCTTACTGACTCTGAAATAGATGGTTATAAAAAAAAGACAACAGACAAAAACTCCACTTTACACCTATTTTGGTGGTATTAATGGTTAAGTATTTTTAGAATGTAATTTCATTTTAGACCTGCCATCTTAATGATATTAATGATTGAAGCCAGGGGTGGGATTCTACTGATTCAGATGGATTTGGGTGAACCGGATGTTAAATTTACATCTAGTTCACCAAACTGGTATTTGAACCGACTGGCTGGCTCCACCCACCTCACCCCACCCCTCCCAGGAGTCTACACATGACCCATTTTTGATGCTGGTAAGTGCAGGGTTCATGCGGAGGCTCTGGGAGGGTGGAAAATGGGCCTTCCAGAAGTACCAAAAATCCAGAATCAGGCTGGTTTCTGGCTTCTGGAGGGACTCCAGACCCTAGGGGAGGATGTTTTCGCCCTCTCAGAGGCCTGAGGGAAGCCTCCGGACCCTTGAAAACACGAAAAATGGCCCTCCCAGAAGTACTGGAAGACCAGAAACAGGCCTGTTTCCGGCTCCCAGAGGGCTTCCAGAGCCTGGAGGAGGCTGTTTTTGCCCTCCCAGAGGCCCATGGGAAGCCTCTGGACCCTTGGGAAGGTGAAAAACAGCCCTCCTGGTAGTACCAGAAGTCCAGAAATGGGCCTCTTTCCGGCTTCCAGAGGGCCTCCAGAGCCTGAGGGAGGCCATTTTTGCCCTCCCAGAGGCCTGAGGGAAGCCTCTGGACCCTTGGGAAGGTGAAAAATGGCCCTCTCAGAAGCTCTGGTAGGCCACGCCCATCATAGCCTCACCCACCCAAGACTGGGCAGTGAACTGGTTGCTGGGATTTTCGAATCCCACCCTTGTTCTGGACCCTTGGGAAGGTGAAAAACAGCCCTCCCGGAAGTTCTAGTAGGCCACGCCCACTATGGCCATGCCCACCCAGCAACTGAGCAGCGAACTGGTTGCTGGGATTTTTGAATCCCACTCCTGATTGAAATATTTTCAGAATGTGAAATTGCACACACTTCCAATATATAAGGATTATTATTGTTGTAATATTACAGGAATGCAGAAACAAGAATAGTGGAAATGTGAGGTACGTGCTTCAGCAAATAATAATCTGAAGAAAGCTTTCATAAAATCATTATCCCTCAGGAAGGACTACATTCAGAGAAAAATTTTACTGAACAAAATTGAATTTCTTTTTGAATAAACATAAGCAAGACAGTTTCATGGAGCACAGCAAAATGTGAGGCTACCATGCCTCATTTGTGCATGGAAATAAATTATCTGTAATAGAGCCTTTGACATCTTTTGGGAGAAATTGTATACCTTTCACATTGCTTGTTGGAACTGTCAGCAGCTGCCATCCATCTCACTGAAGATGTGCATTTGTTTTTTTCCATATAGATCTTTCCATTACCTGTTGCATTATGCAGCTCTGTTTTAGAAACAGAAGGATTAAAAATAACAACATATGAAAATAAATGAATCATTCTTTCTAAAAGTGACAGTCTGAGAATTAACAAAATGTGCTGTAGGTGGAATGCAGCTTCAGATGAAATATGAATCACAAGTGTATTTGGAGTTGAATAGGAAAAAAATAATCTTGCATTCTGAGTATAATCTCAATAGAATACATTGGATCATCAAACTGCTTTTCTCCAAGTGATCATCAGAAAACATCTAAAATGTGTTTTCTTTCTCCAAAGTTTTTATTCTACATTTAGTTCTCTTGCCATTATTAAGAGTATAGAGTCCAGAGGTGGTAGTCAGCAGGTTCTGACCAGTTCTGGAGAACCGGTAGCGGAAATTTTGAGTAGTGTGGAGAACTGGCAAATACCACCTCTGACTGGCCCTGCCCCCATCTATTCCCTGTCTCCTGAGTCCCAGCTGATTGGGTGGGTCTTCTTTTGTTGCCCTGCGCAGGAGAAGGGAGCTGGAAAGCAGGTTAGTGGGATGGGGAGGGAATGGGATTTTGCAGTAACCTTCCCCTGGAGTGGGGTGGGAATGGAGATTTTACAGTATCCTTCCCCGGCCACGGCCACCAAGCCATGGCCACCAAACCATGCCACATCCAGCAAGCCATGCCCACAGAACCGGTAGTAAAATTGTTTGAATCCCACCACTGTAGAGTCCAATGATTTCTTCTAGGAAAAGTTTTTCCTGAACAAAAATGGAGAAGAATCAGGTATAATGCAACCAACCATCAGGACAGAGTTGATTATGAAGAAATTCAAAATACAAATTTTCTCCACTCAAGAAATATACAAAGGCAACATCAGAGTAGATATTTATGAGTAATTGAAAAATCTGACATAAATTCAAGAAATTTCACTTCAGAATTATATAGCTAAGTCATATTACTCTTAAGTGAGGGAGGGTTTTTTTTGGTAAAAAGTATTTTTTATCAAATGAAGAATTTTCTCAAGTGATGGTACTAGATATAGAAAAACTAATATGCTTTTTCATTTATTTATTTATTTTATTTATTTATTTTGTCAATCACTTAACAAGATAATAAGTATAAGGATAAACATAGTTGTGAATACATGAAATAAATACATATAAGAAAAATAAAAGAAACAATAGGACAGGGACGGTAGGCACATTGGTGCACTTATGCGCCCCTACAGACCTCTTAGGAAAGGGGTGAGATCAATAGTAGACAGTCTAAGGTTAAAGTTTTACAGCAATATATCTCTCATTTTGATTCACATTAAGCCCACATCAAGCTGGTAGCTGCACAAAGAATTCCTGTTCAGCCCCCTCTTTTTGTGGCATACTAGCACAATGTGAATCCAGGGTATCCCAGTTTTTCAGCCTCTTTGTGCAGTGTACAGAGCCTCTTGGCATTTGAAACAGACACTGGGGATTCCTGTGGGGAAATTAAGAAATGAGATTATAACAAGAACTTTATTGAAAATGTGCTTCTATAAGTAGAAAATAAGACGCTGACACTAAGTGGCATTTATTGGACAGAATTAACACACAGGCTAAATATTTCTTTTTTCTTTTCTTCCTTTTTTACTCCTCTGAAACAGAGAATTAACTATGGAAGATGTGTCAAGATAACCACTACGTGCTGTTGAATCCACAGGGCTGGCCTGTAGGTATTTAAAGCACCCAGTGTTTGATTGCTGTCCAGCTATTCTAAGGTCTGCTGCCTCTCCTCATGCTGCCACTGCTTTTGCATTCCTGCTAACATATGGCTCAGTTCTCCTACTACTTCTGGAATGGACCTTTCCCTGGCATGGTACTTGGCACAATTCCCAGGGATTTGGAAATGATTCTCCATTGGGAGGAGGACCCTGCTGGGACAATGTTGTCATTCCAATATAATTCTAAGATGTTAATTTCATGGCAAGGTTTATAACTAATGTCTTAGGTCATGGTGGTGCAAGTCTTTTTTTTTAAAGAGAAGTCAAATAGATACTTTGGAATTTGAGTTACATTGGAGAGACAGTGCTAGACCTATGAAAGTTTAGATTGCTGTCCTAAAGTATAATGTCCTAAGTATAATTAGAATCTGAAGCCTTTTGTCTAAGCCAGAGACACAACTTTATGGCCCCCTGAAGAAGCCTTTCCTAAGTTGGATTGTTCCATAGATCTTCAAAATTTGCAATTAAGTTCCCATTGATGTTTTTCATGGAAAAAGGGGGAAATGATTAATACACAACTGGATATTTATTTCAATTAAATGTAAATAAAAGCCAGTATGAATTTTGCCCTATCCCTGGCCTCTATTTGGAGGGTATGCTCTCAGCCCACCGTTCCAAGAACTGAAGTGTACTTTTCTTTTTCTGCTAAGAAAAAGTTTTGCACCCTTGCATGAAAAGCTTGTGTTAGTTTTCTTGTCTAAGGTAAAACCAGGGCCTTGCACAGTACGTTCCGTCTCTTTCTCTATAATGCAGAAACCAGACTTTAGAGTGTTTATTTTAAGTGGAAAGTCTACATAAGCAGACCAGGCTTCTTATGGAGTTTCATCCTGCAATATATTGTTCATTGTCAGTCAGTTTGTCAGAGCCCAAGACCATGGCATGATTCCTTCCCTACTAAGGATCTTCCTTTCCTGCAGATTGAGCCTGGGGCTTCTCCTGATACAACTAATGATATATGCATATGAGTGAGGGAGCATGAACACTATCCGTATCTTCCCAGTCCATAAAATTCCAGTCTACCACATACTGGGAGGGGGCCTCTGGAAACAGAAGCTCAGATGTGGGACACTTCATATTGAAGTTTCTCATCACAACAATGGGCAGTATGGGCAGTATGGAGGAGCAACAAGGATTTGCGGATACAGGAAGGACCAATAAGAAATAATGGAATACAGGATGAACACAGAAACTGTAAATAGTTTATCAATGCACAAATAAAATAATCCTAAATGAATTGGGATTATCAAACTCTTCCAAAGGTCAGACACAGTTGAAAGGATAGTGGGCATAGTTAGAGAGAAACATTTGAATATTTATTTATTTATTTATTTATTTGATTTGTCAATCACTTACAAGATAAAAGGTATAAGTATAAACATAGTTATGAATACACGGAATGGATACATATAAGAAAAATAAAAATAAAAATAATCAATGGGACAGGGATGGTAGGCAAGTTGGTGCACTTATGCACGCCCCCTACAGACCTCTTAGGAAAGGGGTGAGGTCAATAGTAGACAGTCTAAGGTTAAAGTTTTTGGGGCTTGGGGAAGAAACCACAGAGTTGGGTAGCATATTCCAGACATTGACCACTGTGTTGCTGAAGTCGTATTTCCTGCAATCAAGTTTGGTGCAGTTAACCATGAGTTTGTATCTATTATGTGCTCTTGTGTTGTTATGGTTGAAGCTGAAGTATTCATTGACAGTTAGGAGATTGCAATGTATGATTTTATATACTATACTTAGATCGGACCGAAGATGGCGTAGTTCTAGGTTTTCTAGGTCTAGAACCTCAAGTCTGGTGGCATAAGGAATTCTGCAATGAGTAGACGAGTGGAGAACTCTTCTTGTGAAATATTTTGGGATTTTCTCAATTCTATTAATATCAGATACATAATGCGGGTTCCAGACTGATGAGCTGTATTCGAGAATTGGTCTAGCAAATGTTTTGTATGCTCTAGTTAGTAGTGTAATATTACCAGAGAAAAAGCTACGTAAAATTAGGTTAACAACTCTTAATGCTTTTTTATCTATGCAGTTACAGTGGGCTCTAGCACTTAGATCATTAGAGATGAGTACTCCATGATCCTTGACAGAGTTTGGATCATCAACAGGTCTTGACTATTCAGCCTGTATTTTATTTTCGGATTTTTTTTGCCAATATGTAAGACAGAGCATTTATTTGTTGAGATTTGAAGTTGCCATTTGTTTGACCATTCTGATACATAGTCAAGGTCTTTTTGAAGGGTAGCAGTATTGTCTGTGGTGTTGAATAGCTTTACATCATCAGAAGAAGAACACAGTTGCTCTTAATATGATCACAGAGGTCATTTATGTAGAGTATGAAGAGAATTGGTCCTAGAACACTGTCTTGGGGGACACCACTGTTGACAGGTACAGAATTTGATAGGACGCTCCCAATTTTGACCATTTGTTGTCTGTTTGACAGGAATGCTTCTATCCAGTTATGCAGGTGTCCAGAGATACCATAAGATTTTAGTTTTACGAGTAGTTTGTCATGTACCACTGAATCAAAGGCTTTACAGAAGTCTATGTAGATTGCATCTATTGTTTTGCCCTGATCTAGTTGTGTAGTCCATATGTTTTTGCAGTGTAAGAGTTGCAGATTACAGGATAGTTTTTTTCTGAAACCAAATTGTTTATTAGAGAATAGGTTGTTTGTCTCTAAGTGACAATGGATTGACAATGGATTGGTTAATAATTGATTCCATGACTTTACAGGTGATGCAGCATAAAGAGATTGGTCTGTAATTTTCAACTAGGCTGGGGTCTCCCTTTTTGAAGATGGGGATGACTGTGGTTAGTGAACATAGGTTTGGCAAGGAGCTGGTGCTGAAAGATTTTTCAAAGATTATGCTTAGAGGTTCGGTTATGGCAGTGGATAGCTTTTTTAAGAAGTAGGCACGTATTCCATCTGGTCCAATAGATAGAGATGGTTTTAGATTGTGTATTACTTTTTCAACATTGTCTTCTGTAAAATCGATATTAGATCATTGTAGTTGTCTGTGGTTCGACTAGGAAATACTGGGCACGATCCATTGCTGTTTACAAATACTGAGCCAAAGAATGTGTTAAAGAGGTTGGCTTTAATGGTGTCGTCATTGCAGTCTTTTCCATTAGGTCCTTTCAGGGGTGGGATGGACCTTGAGTCTTTTAGTTTGTTGTTTACAAAATTGTAGAAAGCGCGGGTGGAATTGGTGCCTAGAAGGTTTTCCTCTTGTTTAATGTGATAATTGGCCATTCAGTCTTTATCTGGTGGCATAAATTTTTGTATTAGCTTTTGAAGTTGGCAACATGACCAGATTTGATTATCCACCAAAGTGATCTCTTTTTGGACTGAAGTTTCCTTATTGTTATGGGTAATCTGTTTTTTTCTGGTTTTGGAAGTTGTTATTGGTACATATAGTTTGATGACTCTTTTGACTTCAAGTAAAAATATGCTGTAATGGTCTTCAACAGTGTTTCATCCAATAATGATTTTATTAATAATAATAAATAATTTCATCCAGGATTCAGATGCAGATAAATTATAGGCCAATATATTGAATGCAATTATAAAATATATCCTTTGATAATAGCAGAGAGATTAAAAAGATTTTTGAATGAATTTATATATTTAAGAGCCCATATTAGGACTTACCTGGTAGCTGTGGGGGCAGCGAGTTCTTATTTCTCCGCCCTCATAGCATCCGCAGATAATCGCCCAGCCGCCCTGTTAGGGTGCGCTCCCTCTTACAGTGGGGAGGTTCGGACCCTCTAGGCAGCAGAGCTGAGAATTTGGTCACTATCTGCAGGACAAAATCGCTTGGATCCGGAAGGGTTAGCTCAGACTTGCAGTGGTCTGAGGATGGGGATCAGTGGTCTGGCTAATGTAATCTGGACTGAGTTCGATCCTGTTTCTGAGGATGAAGTGGACAGGATTATGCAGCGGCTGAGTTCCACCACATGTTTATTGGACCCGTGCCCTTCCTGGTTGGTTTATGCCTCCAGGGGGTCACGTGGCTGGCTCCGGGCAGTGGTCAACACTTCATTAAGGGAGGGGCTGTTCCCTGCCACTTTGAAAGAAGCGGTGGTGAGGCCCCTCATGAAGAGGCCTGCCCTGGACCCAGCCGTGTTGAACAACTTTCGTCGTCTCCAACCGCTTTTAGCGAAGGTTGTTGAGGGTGTGGTGGCGCAGCAATTGCCACTCTTCCTGGAGGAAGTGGACTACCTGGATCCGTACCAATCGGGCTTCCAGCCCGGGTACAGGTCGCACTGATTGATGATCTCTCTAGGGCTCGGGACAGGAGTTTTTCCTCTGTCCTGGTCCTGTTAGATCTCTCAGCGGCTTTCAATACCATTGACCATGGTATCCTGTTGCGACATCTCGGGGGGTTGGGAGTGGGAGGCACTGTTTTACAGTGGTTCTCCTCCTACCTCTTGGGACGTTCACAAACAGTGTTGGCAGGGGGGCAGAGGTCGACTCTGAGGTATCTCACTTGTGGGGTGCCCCAGGGGTCGGTCCTCTCACCCCTCTTGTTCAACATTTATATGAAGCCGCTGGGTGAGATCATCCATGGCTTTGGGGTGAGCTATCATCAGTATGCTGATTATACGCAGTTATACATCTCTACCCGGCCATCAGTGATGCTCTCTCTGTGATGTCCCGTTGCTTGGAAGCGGTGCGGATTTGGATGGATAGCAACATGCTTCAACTCAATCCAGCTAAGACAGAGTGGTTGTGCATACCGACATCTCGGTTCAGTCCGGAGGTTCCATCTTTGGTCATGGGGAGGAGGTGTTGCCCCGTGGACAGGGCATGGAATCTGGGGTCCTCCTGGACTCCGCGGCTCAAATTGGAGGAGCAGGTGGGGGCGTGGCCAGGGGCCTTTGCCCAGATCCGGCTGGTTGCCAGCTGTGCCCATATCTGGACCAAGATGCCCTGCGATCACTCAGGTGCTCGTCATTTCCCTTCGATTACTGTAGCGCTCTCTATTTAGCACTGCCCTTGCATACCACTCGGAGGCTTCAACTGGTGCAGAATGCGGCTCGCGGTAGTGATGGGAGCTTCGATACTCCCATGTTACACCCCTCCTCGTGGCCTGCATTGGCTTCCGGTTGCCCTCGGGTGAGATTCAAAGTTTTGGTGTTAACATTCAAACTCCTACATGGCATGGGTCCAGGATATTTACGAGCGACTCCTCCCAGCATCAAATACCAACTGCCCTGTGCGGGCGCACAGGCGGGTCTCCTTGGGGTGCCGTCCATGACTCAATGTCACTTGGCGACCGGGAGGCCTATTCTGTGGTGGCTCCCACTTTATGGAATCTTCTTCGCCGGAGCTCCAGCTGGCTCCGACCTCTGCACCTTCGCCACGATTTAAAGACCTGGCTATTCTTACAATCGGGCTGTGCTGACCCTCTGGGGTTTATTTATTTTAACTTTGGGGTTTTTAATTCTAATTTGGCTTGTAATTGTTTAATATGTTTTTAGGTAATTTATTTATTGTTGTATTTTTAGCTGTGAGGCCTGAGTCCTTTGGAGGGGCAGCATACAAGTCAAATAAATAAATAAATAAATAAATAAATAAATAAATAAATAAATAAATAAATAAATTTAGATCAGAATGGATTCTTGCCAAAGAGGCAGATTAAAAATAACATGATAATTATTTTAAACATATTGGAGTATTATGAAACACACCCTGAAAAACAAATGGCATTGATTTTCCTAGATGCACAGAAAGCATTTGACAACATTAATTGGCAATTTATGTTATTACAATTAAAATATATGGACTTAGGGGAGAGATTTATTAATATGATTAAAGCAATATATCACAAACAATTAGCTAAGGTGATGGTAAATGGGGACATGATAGAGAACTTTGATATAAAAAAGGCACCAGACAGGGATGCCCACTGTCCCCTCTGCTATTTATATTGACTTTGGAAGTGCTAGCCAGAAATAAAGTAAATAAAACATGAAAAACATGAAAAACATGAAAAATATTGCTTTTAAACAAACTGTAAAGTTGTTTCCTCACATCCTCTGGGAGTAGCATAAAGTAAACAGGGAATTAAAAATATTTGGGTGGGAGATAATTATTGGGGGGAGGACCTAGAATAAACTCCACACTTATTAGCTTGTAGTGTACATCTTTAATTAAAACACACAGAGAAAAAGAACCATTAATCAGAAACATCCACTCTGTCTTCTAGGAGCTCAGCCCCAGCTGGAGCTAGTTCAAAGTACACGTAGAATGAAACTATACTTTATGGCTTTGGTTTCTATCTTTTTTATTGGTCATTGTGGACAGGTTCTGAACTAGAGCAAAATTATTCCAGAAGTGGTCACTCAACCATCCTTTTCCATGAATGATTACAAATTATGATCAAGCTGAAGTTAGATATATATGGAATGACTACGTCCAGCTACTGCCATCTATTGAGCTGCCATGCTACCAGCCCCCACTACCACAAAGATCCTACAGGAAAAGGGCAGTATGGACAACCGTGGGATCTGGCAGGGTGAGAGCTGTGGACCATAAGCATAAGCTTTTGCTGTGTCCCAGCATAACAGATACAGTGCCCTTGTTGACCTTAATAGGGACACTAAAGTGACAGGTCATGGTAGTTGTGATAATGATAACTCAAGTAAGCCGGGGATCATGGACTTACTTTGGAAAGGAGAAAGTGTGAATCAGGTGTTACGCACCAGTCACACAAGAAGAGCAAGGCATCCAAAAAGAGAAGCCACCTTCTGGTTGGGGACTCAATTGTAAGGGATGTAAATTTAGGAAAGGATACTGAGGTTTTGAAAGAGGTCAGGTGTCTACCAGGTGCTACTGCCAGCAGGGACAAGAAGCGTATTCTTAAGATAGTCAAGAATGCCAACAAGGACTGTGATGTTGATGCTATTATACATCTTGGTACAAATGATCTGTCCCAGAAGGATGTACTTTCTGTTCAGAAAGACTTTCAGAGCTTGGGGTATGAACTTAGTAATATGGGCTGTAGGCTTATCTTTTCAGAGGTTCTACCAGTATACAAGGAACAAAAAGGGAAAGGGCAGCGTGTAGCAGAGTTTAATGTGTAGCTAAAGGAGTGGTGTAAAAGGGAAGGCTTTGGTTTTATTAGTCATGATGTCTCCAGCTGGCCCAATGAAAAACTGTACAAAAGAGATGGTTTGCATACTAGTGCATGCAAAATAAATGTTTGTGCAGGTAAGATTACCAACCTTGATGCCAACCAAAACCAAGCATTTAATAGTGAGTGCCATACCATGTGCATTAATCAAACAGGTGGCAAGAAAGTAGGGACAGGCAGGCACAACACAGGTTATGTAGACAGTAAACACAGTGTCAGACATAAAGATCTCAAGTGCCTATATACAAAAGCACAAAGTCTGGGGAACAAACAGGGTGAACTCGAACTACGAATACATGAAGGTAAATATGATATAGTTGGAATAACAGAAACTTGCTGGGATGAAACCCATGACTGGAACATACTGGTAGAAGGATACAAACTATTCAAAAAAACAAACAAAACAGACCCCATAAAAGAGGAAGTGGAGTTGCACTGTATGTACAGGACTACTATATTGCTACAGAAATGCATGAAACCAAAGATGAAAACTGCCTAGAATGCATATGGGTCAATATAAAAGAAAAAAAGAATGACATGGCCATAGGTGTATATTATGGGCCACCCAATCAAGCAGAAAAAATAGATGTCCTTTTTGCCAGCCAACTAACAAACATATGCAGGAAACACACAACAATAGTAATGGGAGACTTCAATTATCCTGATATCAATTGGAAAACTAATTCTGCACCAAGTGAGAAATCAAATAAGTTCCTAACCAACCTAGCTGACAACTTTGTTGTCCAAAAGGTAGAAGGTGAAACTAGAGGGACAGCCATACTAGACTTAATTCTTACAAACAGAGAAGAAGTGATAGAGGGAGTTGAAACTGCAGGAACCTTAGGTGAGAGTGACCATATCATAGTAGAATTCAACATAACACAAACACAAGCAACAGAACATAATGATACCAGTCTTGGATTTTAAAAGAGCTGATTTCAATAAACTCAGAGAGAACTTGGGAAAGATTCCATGGATGAACATCCTAAAGGGGAAAATAACTCAAGAATCTTAGGAAACTCTAAACACTATGATAATAGAAGCCCAGTCCAGCACAATACCACTGAGAAAGAAAAACAAGAAATCCAAGAAGAAACCAACATGGCTGCACAAAGATCTCTGGCAAATTGAAAGAAAAAAAGGACAAGTACAAAAAATGGAAAGAAGGACATACAATGAAGGCAGAATATCAGCAGATAGCCAGAATCTGCAAAGATGAAGTTAGGATAGCCAAGGCTCAGAACGAACAAAGACTTGCAACAAAAGTCAAAGATAATAAAAAGTTTCTTCCAACATATAAATAACAAGAAAAATCAAAGGAAACAGTCGGTCCACTAAAGAGAAGATTGCAAGGAAGTAACAGGCAACAGAGAGAAAGCAGAACTGCTTAACTCATTCTTTGCATCCGTCTTCATGCAAAAAGAAACTATAGCTCAACCCACCAAAAACGTAACTGTAAAAGACAGACCAGAAATAAAAGTTAAAATAAACAAAAAAATAGTAAGAGAACACCTGTCTGATCTTGATGAAAACAAATAATCGGGGCCTGATAGATTACATCCCAGAGGTCATCTCAGAACCACTGTACCACATCTTTCAAAAATCCTGGAGCACCGGGGAACTACCAGAGGACTGGAAAAGAGCTGATGTGGTTCCCATCTTCAAAAGGAAAAACAGACCAGGAAACTATAGACCAATCAGCCTAACATCAATACCTGTGAAGATACTGGAAAAGATAATAAAAAACAGATCTGTCAACATTTAGAAACAAGTAAAGTAATAACTAGCAGTCAGCATGGGTTTGTTAAGAACAGATCATGCCAAACCAATCTTATTTCATTCTTCAACACAGTGACTAAATTAGTAGACCAGCAAAATACTGTGGACATAATATATTTAGATTTCAGCAAGGCATTCTGTTATGTATGCAGGTTTAAAGTCATTGGTTTAGTTTGAACTGTTCTTGTAAAATGTAAGAAATGATTGGTTTAAAAAGTGCGGGAAAACCCTGCACTCTGATTGGCTGGCAACTGCGGCTGCTGGCTATAAGTAGCAGCCGCAGCCCAGCCAAAGTGGGTTCGTTCTGAGCTGTAGTCCCTAATAAACAAAGAGCTTGAAGCACTCCGCGTCTGTCTCTTCATGCAAACTTAACACATTCGACAAAGTAGACCCCAACCTACTCCTTAGTAAGCTAGAAAAAGGTGGAATAGATAGCACCACCACTAGGTGGACTCACAACTGGCTGGCAAACCATACTCAACGAGTAGTCCTTAATGGGTCTAAGTCTACATGGAGGAAAGTAAGCAGTGGGGTGCCACAAGGTTCAGTTTTAGGCCGAGTACTCCTCAATATCTTCATTAATGACTTAGATGAGGGAATAGAAGGGGAACTTACCAAATTTGCAGATGATACTAAGCTGGCAGGAATAGCTAACACCCAAGAAGATAGGCTCAAGATCCAGATGGACCTTGACAGACTAGAACACTGGGCCGTATCTAACAAAATGAAATTCAATGTAGAGAAAAGTAAAGTCCTACACTTAGGCAAGAAAAACCAAAAGGACACATATAGACTGGGTAAAACCAGGCTCAATAGCAGTAACTGTGAGAGAGATCTTGGAGTCTTAGTGGACAACCAGCTAAATATGAGCCAGCAGTGTGCAGCAGCAGCCAAAAAAGCTAATGCAATCCTAAGTTGTATTAACAGAGGGATACAATCAAGATCAAGGGAAGTACTAATACCACTCTATAAAGCCTTAGTAAGACCACACCTAGAGTACTGCATCCAGTTTTGTTCACCACATTATAAAAAAATATGTTGAGACTCTAGAAAAAGTACATATGAAGAACTGTTACAGGAACTGGGCTTGGCTAGTCTAGTGAAGAGAAGGACGAGGGGAATGATGATAGCAGTCTTCCAATATTTGAGGGGCTGCCATAGAGAGGAAGGGGTCAAGCTATTTTCTAAAGTGCTTGTAGGCCAGACAAGGAATAATGGATGGAAACTGAACAAGGAGTGATTTAACCTGGAAATAAGGAGAAACTTTCTGACAGTGAGATCAACCAATGGAACAGCTTGCCTTCGGAAGTTGTGGGAGTGCCATCACTTGAGACTTTCCAGAAGAGATTGGACTGCCATCTGTCAGAAATGGTGTAGGGTCTCCCGCTTGGGCGGGGGGTTGGACTAGATGACCTACAAGGTCCCTTCCAACTCTGATTATCTGTTATCTGATATTTATTTATTCATGTCATGTCCAAGAATATCTCCAGGTTTATATAAAAGATATAACGATCTTTTCAGAAAGATAGAAAGGCCATTTAAAATAAGTATTCCTTCTAATTTCTGGACAGTAGAATTACCTATGTAATTCTCTATTTTACCAGATTTAAGTTTAAGATTGTTTTTCCTCATCAAATTTGTTCCTGCTCCAGGCACCAATCCACCCGAACTGAACTGAGAGCCTGAGCTGAGCATCTTCTCCATAGCAAATCATTGTGCTTCTTTCCATGTCTGATTACTAACTTACAAAATGTTAGTGAGAAGCATTGCTTTATTCATTCATTTTATAAAATGCCAAGGAGCTGAGTCAAATTTCCAGTGAATTATATGTAAATCATTCTCCAGACACAGTTTCACTGCATATATCCTGCATAGTGTGTGGAATGATGAGTATGAAGATATATACATTTTATACTCCTAATAAATCCAAGTAACTTTAGATATTTCCTTAATTAGAACATTAGAAATAATAAAATAATATTATAATAAAAATAGGATTGGCTAGTACTATATCCTATTGCTTTCATAAGTCAGTGCTACTAAGGAATCTATTGTATTTTTGCTCATAAGGAACAAGGTGACCCAGAAATTGTTCAATCTATAAGATGTTCAAAGGAGAAGAGTTCTTTTATTCATAGATTTGCTCTAATACCCCATGAAATGTTTGGGACATTAACCAATAAATGTTCTCATTAAGATGACTTAAATTTATTCTGGGTTGGGAGAAAATGTATGATTTTTAATAATAACTTCTGGTTAATCCAGATAGTATTCATTTAAATTTCACTAGAAACTCATTGACTGGATGGATCTCCCCCCTGAAATAAGATGCTTTGAAGTCAAGGTTTGTGCACCAGGTGTTTTATTTGCTCTTGCTTTGCTGAAATGCATTTTCTCCATATAGTTATGCAGAAATCTGAGGGACTAAATCTGTAGACTCAGGTTAGGTGACTCAGCTGTAGCAAAATACAGCATGGAGAAATTAAATACTAATTCAGTTGCCCTTATAAAATGACAAGATTAGGTTCTAAGTCCAATGTTCATTCATGAGATAGAGCAAAGGAAGAAGATAGTTTAATCCCACTAAATGTGGGAAAGAGACACAATGAAATAAAAAATATGTTAACGTTTATGAGTAAATGAGGGAGAAAGCAAATAGAGAACTTTAGAGTTGGAATTCCCAGGACTATCTTGTACTTGATAGGGAGAGTACAACTTTTTACTCTTCTTTCTCCTTCTCTTTTCTTTATTTCTCAATTCCAATTGTCCAGTTGCCCAGAAAAAGACCAATATAAACTGTAGTTAGAAAGAGACTTTGTCTTGTAATTGTTGATGCCATTTTGGCTGCCATTTTCTGAATGAAAAAATATCTCTTGGCCCTTTCAAGAGCACTCATGTCACATTTTCAATATTCTGCCTCATGACTTTACTTTCCCTTGATGTTTATAATGATTATTCATAGCTTGTTTTTTATCTATTACATCACTCATATTTCTTATATAAGGTACAGTTGTGAATTCTGCTTATTAAGTCCAAATATAATTGGAATTTTTGTTAAGCAGCTTCCAAGGATTGCCTTTGTCTGCTTCAATACCATTCTATCAAAATGTAATGAACTAGAAGTAAAGCCTCAGATAAAATAAATTGGTTTGATGGAAATGTTACTGTATAGAACATCCAAATCATATAGTAGATGTCTATTTCTCTCTGAGCAATAAAAAATTGACTTCTCCTGTTAATGCATACTGATTATAAAATCATTTGTTCAGTATAAAAATCTTTCCAACTAACTTTACACACAAAAAAAATACTAATTTTGGCCTTAGACACATCAGTCAAATACATTCCACAGTGATATAGTAGAGTTGGATCCAGATGTGAGTATTCAATTCAAGGATGCTTTTCTCTTTCTCAGTCTAATCTACTCCAGAAGCTTGTTGAGATAGAGTGATAAAGTAAAGAAAGTTACTCAACTAAGTTTTTAAAAATATAATTTGTCTACTAAAAGTAGACAATGTTAAATATGTATTGGTTCACTACCAGGGCATATGACATACTTGTCCCTTACCAAAAGAAACAAATTTAAAGTTTTAGGGGTTCAGGAGTCCTGCAATTCCATGCTCCTATTGTTTTATTTATTAAACCATTTTTTTGTAAACATGCACAAATTTTAATCAGCATTCCTTACATTGTGTACATTTCATAGAGATTTAAAAAAATAGGAAAGCAATCCTTTTTGCCCACCAGTCTCATAGGACAGGGGTCCCCAACCCCTAGTCACTGGCAGTGGGCTTCAGCATGTCAGAAACTGGGCTGTGCAAACAAATGAAGCCCCATCCTTGGGATGCAGGCAGTACACAAAACCATGCCCCCTCCGGTTTGTGGCAAAAGCTCTCTCCACAGAACTGGTTCCTGGTGCCCAAAGGTTGGATGCCACTGTCATAGGACATCCAGAGATTGGATGTCTTCTAATTCTCACATACATTCTCTGTCTTGATTTTCCCTGCTTGCAACAAGATTAGACAATGCAAGAATGCCGGAAACCTCCTACATGCATGAAATTATGACACATCATTATAAAGTCTGTGATTTGGGAAAAACATTTTGCCTTTTGTTCATGAGAAAGCTGTGACATCATCCATCCAGCTGCTCCTCCAGAGTGCCTACCTCAGTGTTCTTTCCCCATTATGTGCTATCTGATACTTTCACTGGGACATGTATGCAGTTAAAGTTTGGATTTTCATTATGCAGATCATCTGCTGTACAACTGTGTGAATATAAAAATGTGATAAGAAATAGATACGATATTATACTGCAGTCTGTGACAAAAAGGAAGAAAGAAACTCTACCTGAATCACCATAAAATGGTGTTCGAAATAATGGATTTAGTAGTTTCTGTGAAGCTGTCACAGCCACTCCGATACAGCTGCTCATGGATTTTTATACACAGATGTTATGTAATCAGTGAAAGTGGACAAGGGAACCATTTGTTGAATAAAGATGGGACAAAGTACAAAATAGTGCCATGTACAAAGTTTTAATATTAAAAATTGCTAAT
Source organism: Naja naja (assembly GCA_009733165.1). NCBI lineage: Eukaryota > Metazoa > Chordata > Lepidosauria > Squamata > Elapidae > Naja > Naja naja. Next base: position 51,331,624 of record CM019155.1, on the reverse strand, counting down.
TAAACAAAAAATAAGGGGATTTTGATCATGAAACCAAACTCTGCAAAAGCAATATCTCACCTTAATAAGATTAAAGAAAGCTTTGAGGGTATTGGTCTTGTTTTTCAAAGTTCAAGCTGAAGATAAACAGAGAAAAAAAACTATAAAATCACTAGTTGAGTTGCGGGCATAATATTAAGGAATTTGTTCTAACACTTGAGGGCTGTTCCTTATGTCACAGAGAACTATAGCACTTTTATAATTTGTGGTTCAAAATTTTCTTTTTTTTTTACTGGCTTTTGTCAATTGACTTGCATCACTTGCTATTACTCCAAGTGCACTCATTCACTCATGGTGAATGACATCATTACACTTTGACAATTATGTGCTGTGAGAGAACAAACATTTTTAGCCCTCTCTGGCAGTCAGGTGACTAAAAATTTAACCAGCAAAATAAAAATAAGCTAACACATCAATTTTAATAAGAGAAAAAATGATTTTAAAAGTGCCATTATACCTTTAGAAACTGGACTTTATTGAACTGAGATTATCCTGAGACTACATATCTAAGTAAACTAAAGAGTTTTAAAGATTCCATAGTATCTTTTATTCACCTAGGAATTTCATGGTCTGAGTTTCAAAGTGTAATTTTTTTTCTAAGAGCAGATTTCCCTTGGTTCATTTATTTTCTAGTTTATTTTATTTTATTTTATTTTATTTTATTTATTTATTTATTTATTTATTTATTTAATTGGATTTATATGCCGCCCCATCTCCGGGGGAACTCAGGGCGGCTTACACAGAAATATATAAACAATAAATACAACATTTATCAAATTATCTAATCCAATTATAATAAAATCTAATTAAAATACCCTTAAATTAAAATTCCCAACCCTGCTCAGTCCAGGCCGGCCTGTGCAAACAGCCAAGTCTTGAGATCACGGTGGAAGGAGCGCAGGTCTGGGGCCAAGCACAGCTCTGGAGGTAGCTGATTCCAAAGGGTGGGCACCCCACAGAGAAGGCCCTCCCCAGGGGACCGCCAACCGACATTGTCTGGCCACGGCACCCCAGGAGGGCCTGCCTGTGGGAGTACCGGCAATTGGATCGATGCTGGTAGGAGGCTCCTGCAAGTACCCCGGACCCAGCCATGCAGGGCTTTATAGGTTAATACCAGCACCTTGAATCTTACACGGAGGGCAACTGGCAACCAATGAAGATCGTGCAGGAGGTGTCACATGGGAAATTCCCATCACCACCCGCCGCATTTTGCACCAGTTGAAGCCTCCGATAGTCTGCAAGGGCAGCCCCAGGTAGAGAGCATTGCAGTAGTCAAGATGGGAGGCAATGAGCATGAGTGACCGTGCATAGGGAATCTTGGTCCAAGTAGGGGCAACTGGTGCACCAGGCGAACCTCGGCAAAAGCTCCCCTGGTGATGGCTCCCACCTGCTCCTCCATACTGAGCCATACGTCCAGGAGGACACCTAAGTTGCCACTCCTATCCACAGGGGCAACACCTCTCCCTATGGCCAAAGATGGAATTTCTTGAATCCGAGATGCCGGTATGCACAGCCACTCAGTTTTGTCTGGGTTGAGCCAGAGCCTGTTCCTCCCCATCCAGATCCGCACCGCCTCCAGGCACTGGGAGAGCACAGGGACAGCATCACTGAGGTGGTCCGGGATGGAGATGTAAAGCTGGGTATCATCAGCATATTGATGATACCTCACCCCAAAACCACGGATGATCTCACCCAGCGGCTTCATGTAGATGTTGAACAGGAGGGGAGAAAGCACCAACCCCTGAGGCACCGCACAAGTGAGGGTCCTTGGGGTCGATCTCTGCCCCCCCATCAACACCGACTGCATGCGTCCCAAGAGGAAGGAAGAGAACCACCATAAAACGGTGCCTCCCACTCCCAACTCCTGAAGACGCCGCAATAAGATACCATGGTCGATGGTATCGAAAGCCGCTGAGAGATCTAATAGGACTAGGACAGAGGAATATCCCCTGTCCCGAGCCCTCCAGAGATCATCAATCAGCATGACCAATGCCATCTCCATGCTATAACCAGGCCTGAAGCCCAATTGAAACGGATCTAGGCAGTCGGATTCTTCCAGGAAAGCCGGAAGCTGTTGTGCCACCACGCTCTCAACAACCTTCGCTAAAAAGCGAAGGTTGGAGACCGGACGGAAGTTGTTTAAATTGGCTGGGTCCAAGGCAGGCTTCTTAAGAAGGGGTCTCACCACCGCCTCTTTCAAGGTGGTAGGAAAAAACCCCTCCCGCAGTGAAGTGTTGGTAACTGCCTGGAGCCAACCACACGTCTCCTCACAGGCAGCATAAACTAACCAGAAGGGACATGAGTCCAATAAACACGTGGAGGCACACAACCGCCACATAATCCTGTCCACCGTATCTGAGGATACAGGGCAAACTCCTCCCAGATGACATCGACAAGACTCACTGTTGACTCCACATCCGACTCATGCCAGTTGGTGTCCAACCCGGTATGGATCTGAGCAATCTTTTCCAACAGATGTTGACCACACTCCTCGGCTCATCCCTGCAAAGGGTCTACCCCCACCTCCTGATTAAGGAGGGATCAGGTGACCCTAAACAGAGCGGCCGGGCAATTATCTGCGGATGCGATGAGAGTGGACAAGTAGGATCTCTTCGCCACTCTCTTCGCTCCAGGTAGGTCCTCAAAAAGAACCTCAACTGGGCTCGGTCGGATTCGGACCGGGAGGACCTCCAACTGCTCTCTAGGCCCCTCCTCCGATGCTTCATTTCCCGTAGCTCCGTGGTAAACCAGGGGGCCAACCGGGATCTGAGTCAGGTTAAGGGCCGCAGGGGGACAACCCAGCTGAGCACCCCAGAGGCCGCCCATTGCCAGGCTTCTGCTAGGGCCTCAGCTGAGTTGTGGGCCAGGGAGGCAGGTAATGGACCAAGCGCCGTCTGGAACCACTCAGGGTCCATCAGGCACCTGGGGCGGAACCACCTTATCGGTTCCACCTCCCAGCGGTGGGGAGTGGGATAGTGGAAGACCAGCTGAAGGAGATAATGGTCTGTCCTGACAGGGGGTGAATAGTTGGCGGTCCCCCCCAGGCCATTACACCACTGTCCCAAGATAAAAACCAGGTCTAGAGTGTGTCCCCCCTCATGGGTCGGGCCTTGTATAATCTGGGTCAGGTCCATGGCCACCATGGAGGCCATGAACTCCCGAGCTGCCCCTCCCTCTCCCAGGGGCAATTGAAGTCCCCAGGACCACAAGCCTGGGGAACTCCAATGCCACCCCCGAGAGGAGGTCGAGCAGCTCAGGCAGGGCCGTTGCCATGCAGCTGGGAGATAGGTATGCCAGCAACAGGCCCCACTGACCTCCTGGGCCCCACTTCATGAGGAGGAGCTCACATCCGCCTATCTGCGGGACAGTGATCTCCGTTGGACATAAGGTCTCCCTGATGACAACATCACTCCCCCGCCCCTACCCCGGGCCCTAGGCTGGTGTAGCACCCAGAAACTTGGCAGGCACAAATCCACCAGAGGGACAACTCCCTCCAGTCCCAGCCAAGTCTCTGTGATGCAAGCCAGGTCCGCGGCCTCCTCCCCAATCAAATTGTTGAGGAGGGGAGCTTTATTAACCACGGACCTGGCGTTCACATAAACCAGCCCGAGCCCAGGAACCTGATCTCCTGGGCCCCCAGGGGAACAGGCAGGTACATGGGGTCGGAGCGCACCACCACTTGCAAATAGCGGGGGCATGCTCCCATTACATGATATGGCCCCCGACCTCTTCGCCTCCCACCACGTCCAATCACTGTCGGTATCCCAAACCCCACCCCACCCCCTAGAGCCTCCGGGCCGACAAAACCTGCCCCCCTCCCACCGCGATCCATTTCCGGCCCGGACGGAGCTGGGGAATGACTAGGCAGAACCCCCCCCCAGTTTTCTGCCCAAGTCTATCACCCTCCCTCCTCCCTAACCCCTTTAAATAATTGGCAAAGATAAAATTTAACAACGCTTCCCCAGCCTAAAGCCCTTCGATATAAAAATTAAACCCCCCTTCTTCTTGCAGTGACACCTCTCGGGATCCCAGGATCCGTCATAGAGGCAGGCTTTGATAACCCTCAGGCCACACTAAGGATAGGGGACCCTCCTCAGGGCCTGCAAATCCGTGGCTGTATAGGTGATAGTCATAGTTCCAGGCAGAGAAAGAGAATAGGAAAACATGGCTAGATGTTATATCCAACGTCCAGGTATATATATCAAATATCAATGGGATCCAAATCAACCCTCTCACAGTCCGGCTGAGATGACATTAATCAGTCCTGGACTCACTCCCGTAGGGTCCCAGAATTGACATAGATGACACAAGTGGAGGTCTTCTAAAGCCTGCTGCTCTCTCACCACAGCAGGGCAGACCCAGAATGAAATTTGGTCACTTAGAAGAGAGAAACTGATCACCCCCAGTCCGGACAATGTGGGGAAGACTGACAAATTGCTTGAAAACCCCAAACCTTGGTCCCCAGCTGTAGGCCTCAATCCAAAATAGTCCCAACATCTGGCAGCTATGGAGGGAGGGGTCCAGCTGAAAGAGCAATTGTCTGGTTGGTGGTTCTGAACTCCCTCTAACCCCGAACGCAGGCCAAAGAACAGGGGAATGGCCCAGGCCAGGAAGGCGAGGATACCATCTCGAGCCTTCCGCTGCCACCGACCCTTCCCCTCACCCCCACGGATCCAAGCAAACCACCGTGGGGGGAAGAGATGTTTTGGCCATTCCAGGCCTTTGTCTATGCCTGCTGAACTCTCCAGCCGGGCCTCCCTCAACAACCACCGCTGAACTCCGGCTGGGCCATCCACACTCACTTTCCTCAGCTGAGGATCCACCTGGATAACCATGTCGCTGCCGCCACCGCCCCAGCCGCCACACGCCACCTCTCCACGACGGGGCCCGCTGCTGCCTGAACGACAGCACCAAAGCCGGTCCCAGGCATCCCTCGGCTGGCCCTTCAGTTCCACTTCTCGGCCTCTCAGCTCCCGCTTCCACACCTCGCTGCATGCCAACGCCATTCCTCCTCACCCTCTCGCCGACGCTGCCAGAGCCCTCCTCAGCTGCCGAGGCTGCCGGAGTCCTCGTCAGCTCTCTGCACTCTCCACGGCCTCCCAGCCCGGCGTCTGCAACGGGGCGGAGCCAACACATCTCACCGCCAACTCCTCATTGGTGGGATGGCTCGCCAACTGAGACCCAGCCCAAACAGACCCCTCGGCCAGCTCGGCCAGCTCAAGTCCCAACCAGTCAGGGTTGGAGTGGGGGGTTGGGGAAAGGGGCATAAAGCACATCCCAAAAGCCAGCAAACCCTTCTTCTTTCCTGCAACCTAACACCTGTGGTCAGCCATTACCGGGCATGCG
>CM019155.1:51298872-51325239 GCA_009733165.1 Naja naja | reverse complement strand
ACAAGCTAAATTCCTACTAACATGGGCAACATCCTGCCCACATACTTTTATCTTTCTTGGTGACTTCAACCTACCTCATATTAACTGGACCCTAGACGAATGTAACACTGAACCCACACATGCAGCCTTCTACAATGCTGTAATAAATCTGGGACTGGAACAACTAGTAACTAACAATACCAGACTTAACAACTGCCTGGATCTCATCTTCTGCAATAATTTGAATTCAATTTACGGAATACAAATTATAGAACACTTTTCCAACAGTGACCACAACATGATTGACTTTTGTCTCAACGTACATCCACACAAAAATCACCACAATGATGTAATCCCCAATTATAACTTCAAAAAAGGCAACTACAATCTTATAGACAATGATCTCTCATTCCTTAATTGACAATTTCTATTCATTGGATGCAATACTGTTGAGGACAATTACAACATATTTTTACTTGAAATCCAATGAGTCATCAAACTATATGTACCAATAACAACTCCCAAAACCAGAAAAAAAACAGATTACCCATAACAATAAAGAAGCTTCAATCCAAAAAAAAAACCAAATCTGGTCACGCTGCCAACTTCAAAAGCTAATACAAAAATTTATGCCACCAGATAAAGACTGAATGTGCCAATTATCACATTAAACAAGAGGAAAACCTTCTATGTACCAATTCCACCCACGCTTTCTACAATTTTGTAAACAACAAACTAAAAGACTCAAGGTCCATCCACCCTGAAAGGACCTCTGGTAAAGACTGTAACGATGAAACCTTTAAGCCAACAACTCTTTAACACATTCATTGCTAAGCTAATTTTAAACAGCAATGGATCATGCCCAGTATTTCCTAGTTGAACCACAGACAACTACAATGATCTAATAAATATTGATTTTACAGAAGACAATGCTGAAAAAGCAATATGCAATCTAAAATCATCTCTATCTATTGGACTGGACGGAATATGTGCCTACTTCTTAAAAAAGCTATCCACTGCCATAGCCGAACCTCTAAGCATAATCTTTGAAAAATCTTTCAGGACCAGCTCCTTGCCAAACCTATGGTCACTAGCCACGGTCATCCCCATTTTCAAAAAGGGAGACCCCAGCCCAGTTGAAAATTACAGACCAATCTCCTTATATTGCGTCACCTGTAAAGTCATGGAATCAATTATTAACCAATCCATTATCCTACACTTAGAGACAAACAACCTACTCTCTAATAAACAATTTGGTTTCAGAAAAAAACTATCCTGTAATCTGCAACTCTTACACTGCAAAAACATATGGACTACACAACTCGATCAGGGCAAAAAAATAGACACAATCTACATAGACTTCTGTAAAGCCTTTGATGCAGTGGTACACAACAAACTACTATTAAAACTAAAATCTTATGGTATCTCTGGACACCTGCATAACTGGATAGAAGCATTCCTGTCAAACAGACAACAAATGGTCAAAATTGGGAGTGTCCTATCAAATTCTGTACCTGTCAACAGTGGTGTCCCCCAAGGCAGTGTTCTAGGACCAATTCTCTTCATACTCTACATAAATGACCTCTGTGATCATATTAAGAGCAATTGCATTCTCTTCGCTGATGTAAAGCTATTCAACACCACAGATAATTCTGCTACCCTTCAAAAAGACCTTGACTATGTATCAGAATGGTCAAACAAATGGCAACTTCAAATCTCAACAAATAAATGCTCTGTCTTACATATTGGCCAAAAAAATCAGAAAATAAAATACAGGCTGAATAGTCAAGAGCTTGTTGATGATCCAAACTCTGTCAAGGATCTTGGAGTACTCATCTTTAATGATCTAAGTGCTAGAGCCCACTGTAACTATATAGACAAAAAGGCATTAAGACTTGTTAAACGTAGCTTTTTCTCTGGTAATATCACACTACTAGCTAGAGCATACAAAACATTTGCTAGACCAATGCTTGAATACAGCTCACCAGTCTGGAACCCACATTACATATCTGATATTAACACAGCAGAGAAAGTCCAGAAATATTTCACAAGAAGAGTTCTCCACTCCTCTACTCATTGCAGAATACCTTATGCAACTAGACTTGAGGTTCTAGACCTAGAAAACCTAGAACTATGCCGTCTTCAGTCTGATCTAAGTATAGTATATAAAATCATACATTGCAATCTCCTAACTGTCAATGAATACTTCAGCTTCAACCATAACAATACAAGAGCACACAATAGATACAAACTCATGGTTAACTGCACCAAACTTGATTGCAGGAAATACGACTTCAGCAACGACTTCAACAATGTCTGGAATATGCTACCCAACTCTGTGGTTTCTTCCCCAAACCCCAAAAACTTTAACCTTAAACTGTCTACTACTGACCTCACCCCTTTCCTAAGAGGTCTGTAGGGGGTGGGCATAAGCAAACCAAAGTGCCTACTGTCCCTGTCCTATTGTTTCTTTTCTTATATTAGTCTCTACCTAGGATCAAAATCACAGCCTTCTGATTATATATTCCAATTAAATCAGGAATGTGCACAATCTGTTTTGGATCAGCTTGGCTTTTCAGTAGCATGCCAAAGGTTAGTTTGTGGATGAGATAGGAGTGATTTTATGTGGCGGTTTTGTTTGCTTGTTTGTTCACATTTAATTATGTAAAAATATGACTATGAGACTCTGGTGGCTGAATTCAGGACTGGGAACTATATATGGAGTCTTCCTGTATTAAATAAATGTCTAGGATGATGGCAGTTCAGGGTAGGTACCATGGGCATCTACAGGAGGGCAATCCAAAAGGTCAAAATGGCAGCTATGGCCATATAATCAGTATTCATTAGAAAAAGGGTTAGGATTTTGCTTGCATCATCACAGTCACCATGTTGACATTTTGACTTCTCTCTGATGCCCTTGGAATTCTTTCTCAGAAAATGGCAGAGATTCTCAATAATATATTATTTGTTTTTAATTTTTTGATTATATGATGCTCATTTTCTCTCACTCATCATCTTCTTCCCACTAGTCTAAGTTTTGGAAAAAAGTAAAATAAGATAACAACTAAGTGCTTTAGAACCCTTCAGAAAATGTACCTTGTTAGTATAAATTATTTAATGCAATGTCTGAGTTGCCAATATGTCAGCTGCTGAAGATAACAAAGAAAAAATATATGCCATATTTCACTCTTTGTCCAAGGTGCTAATAAAGCAGGCTGTGTTGCCAGGGACACAGACCAATAAAGCCAAGCAGCAAATAAATGTAGAATGATGTTTTTGTTATTGAAACTGCTGGCCTCATTTTTTTCTTTGCAAAGGGAGCAGACAAAGGGGAAAACTGACAACATTTGCATTCAAGCTCATATTTTTGGACAGAGAAAATCTGCAAACATAGGCCTTGGCATTGCTAGAATTAATGACATGCCTGGTCCCATAGCTTTTGCAAGTCATTTCTTCCTGAATGTTAAATTGCTGTGGGGGCATTTATTATCAAACAAAATTGAATAGAATATGTCAGAAAATAGGCACCAGAAACAAGGAACACTGAGATGAAGAAAGACTGCTATCAGATAATGGAAGTAATTTGTTGAATGAAATGTTCAGTCAAGCGAATCTAGAAGACGTAGAATTTTAAGGTTAAAAATTTGCAGCTATGGGAGGAGAAATTGATACTTAGACACTGAAACATTAATATTATAAGTAGTTCCTGGCAGGAACATCCAGTAGAGAGAGCAAAAATGATGAAATAGCTGGCAACTGCACAAAGTGCCAGCTTTTTTTACATGAATGCAACACTTCTTCATTTGCTTGTTTGCCAAATATTTTAGATTTCAACTCCCATCATTGCCAGGCATTATAAGCAAAGGGGATTGGAAGAGTATAACTTTCTAGAAAGAAGAAACACTCTACATTCAGAAGGCAATTAACTCATATATCACATGAGGAGGATTGCCAGCTTTTAAAGTTATATATATGGAGGTTTAGCAAGTGTGAAATGGGAGTCAAGGAATTTACCACCCTGTGAAACATTTTGGCAGTAAGACTGAGGAAATAGAAATTTATGAATGAGAAAAGACCTGGATCTTCCTTTTGTTTGCTGCTATATATAGAATCAGCCTACCATGTAATTTGATATCAGAAAATGACTAAGTAGGGGAACACTCTGTTCCATCTTGTACTAACCAGCCAAATAAGTCATCTTCTATCAATGGGTTAGTTGGAAGGAATATTAATAACTCCCAGTACCTAGATTAGTGAAACCAAATAGCTACATCACACTGTTTAAGACAGCAGCCTTCCTTCAAAGGAACAAGGTTTGTCACAAAATTTCCATTCTGTTATTTATGGGGCATATTTATATTGAGGCTCCTCTTGGTGTCAGAGCCAATGCCTCACTGAGCAATGATTAGGCAATCATAGGAAGGTCAGCAGTAAAGTGTTGGACAGCCTTAAATACCATCCCAAGAGTCCTTCCATAGTTTTATTTATTTATTTAGCTCTAATTTTAACTGATTACATCCCATTCAGTTCCTGGCAGGAACATCCAGTAGAGAGTGCAAAAAAGATGAAATAGTGCCAGTGCCACCTTTTACATGAATGGATCCTGACAGACTAGAACACTGGGCCGTATCTAACAAAATGAAATTCAATGTAGAGAAAAGTAAAGTTCTACACTTAGACAAGAAAAACCGAAAGTACACATATAGACTGGGTGAAACCAGACTTAACAGCCGAAACTGTGAGAGGGATCTTGGAGTCTTAATGGACAACCAGCTAAATATGAGCCAGCAGTGTGCAGCAGCAGCCAAAAAAGCTAATGCAATCTTAAGTTGCATTAACAGAGTGATACAATCAAAATCAAGTGAGGTATCACTCTATAAAGCCTTAGTAAGACCACACCTAGAGTACTGCATCCAGTTTTATTCACCACATTATAAAAAAGACGTTGAGACTCTCGAAAAAGTACAGAGAAGAGCAACCAGAATGATTAGGGGACTGGAGACTAAAACATATGAAGAACGGTTATAGGAACTGGGCTGGCTAGTCTAGTGAAGAGAAGGACCGGGGGAGACATGATACCAGTGTTTCAATATTTGAGGGGCTGCCACAGAGAGGAAGGGGTCAAGCTATTTTCTAAAACACCTGTAGGCCAGACAAGGAACAATGGATGGAAACTATACAAGGAGAGATTTAACCTAGAAATAAGGAGAAACTTTCTGACACTGAGAACAATCAGCCAATGGAACAGCTTGCCTTCAGAAGTTGTGGGAGTATCATCACTTGAGACTTTCAATAAAAGATTGGACTGCCATTTGTCAGAAATGGTGTAAGGTCTCCTGCTTGGGCAGGGGGTTGGACTAGATGACCTACAAGGTCCCTTCCAACTCTGATTATCTGTTGTCTATTAGCTTTAAACATTCTCTAGAAAAATAGATACCAATATGGCAATCTCAGGAAACGCAAAGAACTGATAGCTTGTTGAGAACTCCTGATACCAAGTTTTCCTACCAGACCAGTTAGAATCGTCACAATTTTAACTATCTCACAGAGCATCTGTCATCACTAGATTTCAGTAGGAAGTTCAAATGTATATATTTGTGTATGCATCTCTCTCTCTCCCTCCCTCCCGCTCTCTCTCTCACCCTCTCTCTCTCCCTCCCTCTCTCATTGAATGTTCCTTGACTCAATATTAATCTAGGTGGTTAGTGGCTTTGATTCACACAGAGACTTTTGCAAATTATAAAGCTCATGCCCTTTCCCCCCTTTGTTAGGAAAGTTGGTGATCTGGAAACTCCTATAAACTTAGGAATACCTTAGACTTGCTGATCTCAAATGCTCCAGCTAAATTTTTAGTGATAAATCCTGTTCAGGCAGTTTTAGCAAAACTATTTATAAATATAAAGCTATACCTTGCTTTGTCTGCCAGCAACTAGGCTCAAATTATTCTAGAATTCTAGTTACACATTATGGTGAACAAAAATAGTACCTTAGATCTATTAATTTAGCTCAGTTATCAAATAATGTGACTTTAATATAATTGAATCTTTCTAGTCTTGCAAGCCATGACAAAGAAGGGGTGAAAGATAAGGGTACAATACTAGGCTCCACTAAAGCCAGTGTTTCTCAACCTCAGCAATTTTAAGATATTTCAATTTTCAGAACCCCGCAGCCAGCATGAAAGCCTAGCAGAGGTGGTATACAGCAAGTTCTGACCAGTTCAGAGATCCAGTAGCAGAAATTTGAGTACTCTGGAGAACCGACAAATACTATGTCTGACTGGAGATTTTACAGTATCCTTCCCCTGCCACGCCCACCAAGCCACGCCCACAGAACCAGTAGTAAAAATTTTTTGAATCCCACCACTGAAACCTAGGCCAATTTCTAGTTGAGGTAACAAGGTGATCAACCATCACTCATCTGGGAAACGAGTTTAGAGAAATTATCAAGCACAGACATGTTTTGATCTACTGCTGGCCTGGGAACAAGCTTTGATGGGCTTTTTAAAACAAATAATTTATTTTATTTTGAAGGTACATAATTTTGGGTCAGGAACTCATGAGAATCAGACATTATCCAAAATCTATTTGTACAGATTTTTAATATGCAGAATATGCAGAAACAAGCATTTTCCCAAGCATAAAGCTAAAAATAGGCTCACCTGTAATTTATGTGGAAAACACAGCCTAGAAAGGCTGCTTTAAACCTTGGCAATTCTAGTAGCAATAGGTTCAGCATCCAAAGGTCATTCTAGGAATATAAAAATAAGCAGGCAGGAAGAAGAACTGGACTCTGATTTTCAGCCACTGTGGAGCAAGATAGCAAATGATCACAATTTCAAATGCAAAGATCAGAACACTTTTTATAATTTCCAGAGAACAGTGTGATCTGAAAGAATATTCATCTTTAAAACATTTGAATAAGTGCATACATAGAAATTTTGGAAGAAAATTTATCTGGTTCAGTTCCAATCCGGGAGAAAGGCACTGGAAATAAAATGGAGGCTGAAGGCTGATTGGAAAGAAAGATTCCCTTTATTGATGAAGCAGAACCACCAACCACATGTGATTCTGGAACAGCTGCCAAAATGGAGTTAGAGTGGGTTTTATATCTTCTGGATTCCTATGGGGTCATGACTGGCTCTATAGGCAAATCCTAGGTAGTTATCAACCTTTGTGTTAGATTTGCATGAAGAGTCAGACGCGGAGTGCTTCAGTGAAGAGTTTATTAGTGACTACAGCTCATAACAGACCCGATTTGGCTGGTCTGTGGCTGCTACTTATAGCCAGCAGCCGCAGTTGCCAGCCAATCAGAGTGCAGGGTTTTTCCCGCACTTTTTAAACCAATCGTATTTGACATTTTACAAGAACAGTTCAAACTAAACCAATGACATTCAAACCTGCATACATAACACCCCTCCCCACTAGGTTCAGTCCATACTCAAACCCCAACCTATCTAATGTATTCTTTTAAATAGGTGGGGCTCTTATGTGTACATTGAGACCTTCGTGGTTCAGAAGTTTTAACGTTCTCACCCAGTGAGAGAGGAAATATGTCTGTTGTCATTTCCCTAGTTGGACTTCCTGTGAAAGAAGACCCTGTTTGATTGTTAGAATCTGGTCTCTCCTCCCAACCCATCTCCAGCCCAATGTCAGCACCCAAGTCAGGTAGTGATGTGCAATCTTCCACTTGTAAGGATGGATTGAGGCCTTGTTAATTTTCTTCATGGCTGCTGCTGAGGACTTGGTAGCTTCCGCTGAAGAAGCTTCTTCTATGGCCTCCTTAAGCGTGATCTTAGGTTTCATTAATAATTTGCTCTGCAAAACCTTGTCTTTTAGGCCTAGCACAAATCGATCGCGCATGGCCTCTTCTAAGTTGATAAATTCACATGCACCCCCAATGTCTCTTAAACTTGCCACAAAGTCGTTAATGTTTTCGCTTTCCCCTTGATCCCGACGGTAAAACTTGTGTCTCTTAATGAGGCACGATACTTGTGGGGCGTAATGGGCTCTTAAAAGCTTTTCTAAATCAGGCCATTCCATTACCTTCATGTCTGCAGCTCCCGCCAATGCCTTCACCATCTTGAAGACTGCCGGACCGCAGTGCGTAAGAAAGACCGCCCTCTTCCACTTCTCGGAAATGTCGGCGAGATCGTTTCCCTCCAAATACATTTGGAAACGATCCGCTTATGAGTCCCAGTCTTCTGCCATCGGATCGAACGGGGCTGGGGGGAGGGTGTTCAGCGCAGCCATCTCTCTCAGCTTGTTTTCTGCGTCGTCTTCTCTTCGGGAAGAATCCCACCTTCATCACCAGTGTTAGATTTGCATGAAGAGTCAGACGCGGAGTGCTTCAGTGAAGAGTTTATTAGTGACTACAGCTCATAACAGACCCGATTTGGCTGGGCTGTGGCTGCTACTTATAGCCAGCAGCCGCAGTTGCCAGCCAATCAGAGTGCAGGGTTTTTCCAGACTTTTAAACCAAACATATTTGACATTTTACAAGAACAGTTCAAACTAAACCAATGACATTCAAACCTGCATACATAACACTTTGGCTTGTTGTTTATCTGAGTATTTGCCTGACCCGTTCTGACCAGTTCTAGAGAACCGGTAGCGAAAATTTTGAATCTGCATTTCTAAAAGCTGGCCTCCTCAATTTCTGCTTGACTCAAGGAAAGTGGGGCTGGTTTTTGCCTCCCTTAAGGTTTTTTTCCCTTTTGGTGGGATTCAAATTTTTTTACTACCGGTTCTGTGGGCATGGCTTGGTGGGCGTGGCAGGGGAAGGAAACTGTAAAATCTCCATTCCCACTCCACTCCAGGGGGAAGGTTACTGCAAAATCCCATTCCCTCCCCACCCCACTAACCTGTTTTCCAGCTCCATTCTCCTGTGCAGGGCAAGAAAAAAAACCCCAGCTGATTAGCTGGGATTCAGGAGGCAGAGAATAGATGGGGGCGGGCACAGTCAGAGGTGATATTTGCTGGTTCTGCAAACTGCTCAAAATTTTCGCTACTGGTTCTCCAGAACTGGTCAGAACCTGCTGAATAGCACCTCTGTTTCACCCCCCCTTTTTCCTTTAGTAGTCTCCTTTAATATCCCCCAAAATATTTCATTCTTTGGGGGGGGCTTCCCATAATTCCCCCTTTTTACCATAATAAGTGTTGGTGACACACACACTTTTACTGGCAAAAGATTAAGAATTGATCAAACTGTTAATACAAAGGGGAGGGCATTGATAGAGGCATCAGAAAAGTATCCCTCCAGTGGCTCCCAAGAGGAGAGCTTTCAACCCATGAAGGTCTAACAGCCAGGCAAAAGTTCTGTAAGAAATTTACAGTATCCAATTATTTTCAGATGTTTAATGTCACTTTCTGTGAGCTTCCAGTCAGGTTTGAAGCAACCACATGCCCCAAAATTCCTCATATTCATGGTTTTGCTTTAATAAATAACTACTGGCTGCCCATTTTCAAGGTTGCTTTCTGAACCTGCCTTAGCTCTTAATTTAGCACATCCAGAGTATATGAGGCCAAATTGAGGTTAGCCAGTGCGCAATCCAGGTTATTTAATATTTTTGAAATTGCACACAATGAGCCCTGGGACTCCTGTTATGATACCCTCAGTGCAACATATTCAGTCTTACTGAGCAGCTAGGCAGTATCATTTGTGAGTCACAATCAGGGCTTGGGATTTGGAAATCTCTTTTCTGCCACCTCTTTAGTGAGGGAATTGCCTGAGAGGGCATATACCCTCCCGCATGGAAGTGGCAGGGAGATATGACTGCATGGGCCTTAGTGCCACAGAGCTAGAACCAGTCTAGGGGAAGCTTTATGTGGAGATGGGTGAAGGGGATAGCTTAAACATTAAAATTTATGGGTACTCACCTTCTTTCCAAGCAGCCATTGAGCTCAAAACTCAAAACTCCCTTTACTATCTTTGCTCCAAATAGCCAAGGTCGGGGGGAACCTATCCACAGACACAATGGATCTGCTGCCGGCAAGGTGGAGGCTTACCCGGGCCAAGTCTGTTGGTCAGGTTAGCTTGGAGTCCCATCTTGGGGTGCCAAATTATTGGAAGGAAAATCCATTTGTTTCAGTTCCAAGCCAGGAGAAAAGCACTGTAAATAAAATGGAGGCTGGAGGCTGCTTGGAAAGAAAGGTTCCATTTATTGATGTAGCAGAATCACCAGGATTTGTGGTTCTGGGGAATCTGACCAAATTGTTGAATGAATGGATGGATCTTTATAGGTTTCTGTGACTTTGAAGTTTGAACTGTTCTGGGGGTTGTACAATGAAGAGGCTTGTATTCTGAAAGGGTGGTGGGCAATTCCAATTGTGCTAATGGCTTTCATCCTGTGTTGAATCTTGGGTGAGGGGCTGTTTATTCTAATCCTACCATTCTGCTTTTGTTAGCTGTCAAACTTTGCTGCAAGGAGTTTTGAAATATCCTGTTTTGAATGAGCAGCTGGCAGTATTTGCTTTGCTTATGAATGGAAATATCTAGATAGTTGGCTTCCTCTTTAAATAAGCTCTTTATGTCCTTAACTGCTGGCATCCACTGTAGGCTATTAAGAAAGACTGGGGGCTACTTTCTGCCTCTAAAAACATGTTTCTCCATTTCTCCTTTGGGGAATTATAATATTCCGCCTTTTTTAATATTTCCCAAAATATTTCATTCTTTGGGGCAGAGTCTTCCCACAGAAAGAAAAGCCCTCCCCAATTTGGTGCCTTCCAGATATAGCGCTTGTTATCTGGCCATTCAGGGAGCTGTGATATAAACATTGGCCTTAATGAAGAACAGATCGTGTATACTGTTTTAGGGTGGATGAAGAATTCATACATTATTGTTTCTGATAGTATACCTAGAAAGGTTGTTTCCAAGTCATTCTGTCACATTCTAATGCAGTGTTTCTCACCGCTTGGCAATTTTAAGATGTGTGGACTTCAATTTCTAGTATTCTTGAGCTAGTCATGCTGTGCATACTGGCTGGGGAAATCCAATAATTGAAGTTGCCAAGGTTTTAAAAATATGTGGTTTAATGTTTCAGCAAATGCCCTTTTACAGTTTTTTTTAATAAAAGAAAAAACTTTCTCTACTTCTGTGTCACTTTTTACAGAAATGTATACAACAATAACAGACTATGCAGAAAACATTATCCCAGCACTAATTGAATCAGTTTCAGAGATCAGATTGCTGGTGAAAAGCTAGATGAGATCTATAAATCTCTCTTTCTGCCAGGAATGCAAGCTTGCCCAGGATACACTGAGTTCATGGCAATTCTTACATCATCAAGAAAGAATTAAAATATCACAGCCTGCATGCTTCTGACAAGTATTGATGTTATTAAACTCTAAATAACCATGTTTGAATATTTTCCTCCTCACAAAGGCAGTTTATCTCTTTTTATGTGGAGGTGATGTGGTTAGATTGTGGGCTGCAATTAGGTAGTAAAGAATCCCCCCCAAAATCATTTTTGGTTGTTAGTGAATGTTTTTGGTTGATTTTGTAAACTAGTGGTTTAATTTTCTCAAGTAGAGCTTATGTTGAATATTTGCAGTTTTGTTATAATTCCTTGGGTAAATTGTTTGGCAAAATTTACAGGCTGATTCTGATGCTTAGGCTCTTGCCTAGCTTTTCTCTTTACCAGAGATGAAATGTCCAGAGTCCCTTAATCATTTATTTTAGTAGGATTATTTGGGAACAAGTAATTACAAAACTGGAATATCTTAATAGCATTCTGTTCTATTACCTACAAAATAGTCACATTCATTAAAAATGGCTAAGGATTAAAAAAGTATCAAAACCCTTGATCCAACCAGATGTAAGCATTCTAAAGCTTTTGTTAATATATGAACTGTGGAGTTATATTTTGAGTGGGTGAAGGAAAGAGAGACAAAAGAGAGAGTCCTCATTTCTCGCCATTAGAAATATTTCCTGCTCCCCATAGGTTTGGGAGTGTCTGTAGAGGGATCAAAAAAAGTTATGATGGCAGTTATGACTAAATAATTGAATCCCAACTTGTTTTTGTATCCTGCCTAAAAATAAGAAGAGACTTTAAAGTGAATCGTCTTCATTTTTTGCTTCCCCTTCCCCTTTGCCCCGATTTGTATTTTTTAAAAAAAATGTACATTACATTTTGTCTTTTTTTTCTTTTGTAAAGAAATAGGAAAAAAACTCATTCTTAGCTGATTCTTATTTTAGGATAAAAGAACTCTTGCTGAAAGCAATCTATGCTTAATTATCATTAAGATATTTGTTAATATGAAATATTCTTAGAAATGGGTCTATTATATTTAAAGCAACTGTCACTATTACAAATGGGTAAATTGGTTAATGAGAACAGTAGATAATTGGAAGCATTATTGCCAAAATAGCTATAATAGTAAGAAAACTAAAATAAATATCATGGAACTTCAAATATATTTAATTATCCTTGAGGCAGAGATAAAGAAAGAAATATAAAATTAAAAAAGAATGTGTGTAACTAATTTATGATTTTTATTTTTAAAATGGTGGCTATATATAATAATAGACAATGTCTGTGTCACAATAGAAGTTTTTTGAAGCCTTATCAAAAAGGCAAAACATACAAAATATTAGTCTAGACTATTATAATATACTTTCCATAATTTATGCTAGCTGAATATTATTGTGTCTTTCAGCACAAAGTATTATTTGTTCCTCTTCAATCAAACCAATAAGTGACTACTCAGATAAGAAATGCTGGGTATCTTGTATATACTTTTCAATTCCAAAATAATGTAGTAATCATTTCCTAGTATTGTATTGTTGAAAGAATTATCCTTCTGGGTTCAGTTCCAAGTGGGGAAAAAGACACTGGAAACATGGAGGCTGTTTGAAAAGATGGTTTAATGGTGTACAGAACCACATGGCTTGGAGCTCCAAAGTGAAAAGGATGATCACATGCTTCAAGGTGAAGGAAAAGAGCAGGGAGGGCCAAGATGCTGAGAGACCATTATATATATTCTCTGTTGGGCCCCACCTTAGTGTTTCCTGTTCCTGTGCAAGAAATGTATCCCATTGGCTGTCAGACTCCCAGAGGCAGGGGTCTTAACTAACTTTGTAGGCTTTGTCTGGACCACATGGCTTCACCTGATACAATCTTCCCAGGCCAGGTGGTGAGATGGGTAGAGGCCTTTATTATGTAGAATACTCCAGCCTAGGCCTTAATGGCCCATTAGCAAAGGGGGGCGCTGAGTTTCTGCCTCTCTGTGGTGAGTTTCTGTTTCTGAGTTTCTACTCTTTTTAGGGGAAATATTCTGCCTTTTTAATATTTCCTAGGATATTTCATTTTTCTAGGAGTGGGGTGGGTGCTAACTTCCTACAGTATTAAATGTTTTGCTATAGGCCAGGGGTATCAAACTCAAGGCCTGCGGGCCAGATTCAGCCCATGGGGTGCTTAGATCCAGCCCTCGGGGCTGGTCTGGAAATAGCAAAGGACTGATCTGCAGTGACTCTGTTGGCAAAAATGGGGCATGGGTGGGCTGCTGTGAGGCCCATTTTCAGTCTGGTCACCTGCAGCACCCTGCCAGCCAAACAGAGCATGGGGGCGTGTGCATGGGTTAAGGTTTTAGCTGGTAGGGTGCTGCAGAAGGCTGTCCAGGGTGAAAACGAACCACGTGGGGTCACCCGCAGCCCCATTTTGGCTGTCAGGGTGCTGCAGGAGGGTGTTTATCCTGTCTCCCCACCCAGCTGGCCCACGGAGGACAATTACAATGCTGATCTGGCCCCCCCAAGAAATCCAATTTGACACCTCTACTATAGCCTAAATAATCTATGCAAGCATTTATCTGTTGCAGAGAAAGAGATTGGAAAAATCTAAGAAGAATAAGACCAGGAAGAACCATAAGGTTTGTTAGAAAGTCCATCTTGGAAGCTTAGAAAAAAAGTCCTTTGAAGGGGAAATCCATAGTAGAAACTATTTTTTCCAGTGTTGAAAATGACCAAATGAAGACAGATCAGTGATAGCCCATGGAGAATTTTGAAGGTGTCCTGGATCATTTAGGAGTCCCCAATCTGGGCTGAAAAAACTCTGTTAATGGCATCTAGTAATTACATTAGGTTTTTCAACCCAGATTTATTATCCCTAGATTCTTATTGACCAGTCCCGAAACCAGCATGTTAATCCAAACATGATACTAGTATAGATCAGTTTCATACTATAAATTTCCATTTGAAAGGGAATGAATCTGAGGAAAAAGTTACTGGCAAAAACAGAAGAGCAAAACAGAAATGCTGTTCCTTTTTTTCTTCAATCTTGCAGGTGTTCTGAAGTTGTCAGACAACATTAGATCTCTTTGCAATGTTCTTTAAATCTACAAATGAAACTAATGGTGAGAACAATATAGAATTTACATTGAAATAATAGAAAGTAAGTGTAGCTCAGGTTTTAGATTTTGGCAGTGGTTTGCTCTCCAAGCTTGTTCTAATTTAGTTTCTGAATGTTTCATTACCAGACTAGGTAACATCATCAGCATGTTTTTCTTGTCCTATTCTCCTTAGCTTATAAATGTCTTGTGTGCCAATGTGGTCAGTTGGACATTTGATTGCTTGTTTGTCTGGAGCTATATTTAAATTCTGAGCAGCTGATTGGTTCTTTGTGGATTGGTCATTGGGATGGCCTGGTTTCTTATATATCATCCTTATCTATTGGCCCTGATGGCTTATGTGCATTCTTCTTAAAAAAAGCTCTCTACTATCATAGCAGAACCCCTAAGCATGATATATGAGATTTCATTCAGAACCAGCTCCTTACCAAACGTATGGACTTTAGCAATGGTCATCCCTATTTTCAAAAAAAGTGACCCCTGTCTGGTTGAAAACTACAGACAAATCTCATTGTGTTGTGTCATGTGCAAAGTTATGGAATCAATTATTAATCAATGCATTACCTTCCACCTAGAGTGAAACAACTTATTTTCCAATAAAAAATTTGGTTTCAGAAAAAAATTGTCCTGCAATTTGCAACTTCTACACTGCAGAAACATATGGACTACACTACATGACCAGGGTAAAGCAATAGATGTAATTTACATTGACTTCTGCAAAGCCTTTGACTCAGTGGTACATGACAAACTACTATTAAAATTAAATTCTTACGGCACTTCCAGATCCCTTCACAAGTGGATTACTGCCTTCCTGTCAAACAGGCAACAAATAGTAAAAATAGAAAACGCCCTATCAAACCCTGCACCAGTTATCAGTGGTGTCCCCCAAGGGAGCATTCTAGGACCCACACTCTTTACACTCTATATAAATGACCTTTGTGATCACCTTATTAGCAACTGCGTCCTCTTTGCTGATGATGTCGAACTATTCAACACCACAGTCAATGCTACCATCCTTCAAAAAGACCTTAATTATGTGTCTGAATGGTCTAATAGTAGGCAACTCCAAATCTCGACCAACAAATGCTCTGTCTTACACACTGGCAAAAAAAATCTATATACCAAATACAAGCTAGGCAGATATGACCAGGGGTGGGATTCAGTTTTTTAAACAACCGGTTCTGTAGGCATGGCTTAATTGGTGGGTGTGGCTTGGTGGTCATGTGACTGGGCATGGTCAACTTGACATCACTCATGTCAAGGGACGCTTCTCCTCACCTGGCCTCTTATGACAGTGGGGATGCTGCAACGGTCACAAGCATGAAAAATGGTCATAAGTCACTTTTTTCAGTGCCATTGTAACTTTGAATGGTCACTCAATGAACTGTTATAAGTCAAGGATTACCTGTACAAAAATACAAAAAGCTTCTTTGCTTGCAAAAAGCTGCCCTAAATACCAATCATTAGATTAAACCATGAGGCAGGAAAAAATTCAAACACAATACAAATAATTAAATCACAACAGTAGCTGTTGCTTGTAGAAGCTGAATAGGGAAAATTATCCCATCAATAAACGAAGGATTAAACTTCACCAAGCACAGAATTAACCTTCACCAAAACCAGTTTTAAACCAAAACTCAGAAAGGGTATGTAAACTCACGTTTGAATGTCAATCTTTCTAGCTAACCAAGACGCCTTGCTGAATGTCACTCATCTTGATTCCCTGTCACTAAAAGTTTTGCTTCATTATTCAATTATTTCTTCAAAGTGCTGATTGTCCAGGGAAGTATTTCCTCCCAACAGCAGTGTAAAAATCTTAAAACAACCCTTCCCCTTTAAGAAAGTCAAGCCTCAAAAGCTCCAGAGACAGGAAGTCTAGGCTGTCTGCCAAGAATGTAATAAGGGTGGAAAAAAACAAAAGGAGATTGCTTCTAACTACCAGTTTTCCGAACTGCTTAGAAAGTTAACAAGGGGTTCTATAGAACCAGACAGAACCAGTAGAATGCCACTCCTGGAAATGACCTTGTTGATGACCCTCACTCTGTCAAGGACCTTGGAGTTCTCATATTGAATGACCTAAGTGCCAATGCTGATTGCAACTGTATTGCTAAAAAGGCTTTAAGAGTTGTAAATTTAATTTTACGAAGCTTCTCCTCTGGTAATACTGATTTGCAAACTAGGGCATTCAAAACCTTTGCTATACCAATACTTGAATTCAGCTCTGCTATCTGGAGTCCACACTGTATATCAGACATAAATACAGTTGAGCGAGTCCAGAAGTATTTTACCAGAAGAGTACTACATTCCTCTGTTCGCAATAGAATATCCTGCACCACCAGACTTGAGATTCTAGGATTAGACAACCTTGAATTATGCTGGCTAAGTTTGGACTTAAGCATAGTACATAAAATCATATGTTACAACATCTTACCAGTTAATGAATATTTCAGCTTTAACCTCAACAACACAAGAGCACACAAAAGATATAAACTTAATGTAAACCACTCCAAACTTGATTGCAGGAAGTACGATTTCAGCAACAGAGTGGTCAATGTCTGGAACTCACTACCTGATTCTGTTGTCACCTGCTCAAACTCCCACTCCTTTACCCTCAAACTAACCTCCATTGATCTCACCCCATTCCTAAGAGGTCTGTAAGGGGCATGCATAAACACACAATCATGCCCACCATCCCTGTCCTATTGTCCCTGTTAAGTTTGCATGAAGAGTCAGACGCGAAGAGCTTCAGTGAAGAGTTTATTAAGTGACTACAGCTCGAATGGACCCGACTTGGCTGGGCTACGGCTGCTTCTTATAGCCAGCAGCCGTAGTTGCCAGCCAGTGGGAGTGCAGGGTTTCTTCCCACACTATTTAAACCAATACCATTTGACATTTTACAAGAATAGTTCAAATAAACCAATAACATTCAAACCTACATACATAACAGTCCCCAATTATTAGTTTCTATTTCTTATATTTAAACTTATGTTTATTGTTATTTCTATTGTATTGTAAGCTTTTGACAAAATAAATAAATTAAATAAATAAAAATATTCATATATTGGATCTAGATCGATATGCTTGTTAATTGCTCCTTTGGTAGAATACCAAGCTTCAATAAATTCATGTGCATGGTGGGTGTTAGCATGGCCAATGATTTTTGTTCTTTCCCAATCAAACTGGTATTGTTTATTATCAATGTGTTATAGGATCAGGGATTTTTGGTCATTCCGTTTAACTGCTAGTTGATGTTCATGAACCCTTGTTCTCAATTTATCTTCTTGTTTGTCCCACATAGAATTATTACAATTGATTTTGTATGCTATGTTGCTGTTGTCTTCTTTCTGTATTTTGTCTTTGACTTTATAGCTGTTTTCTGAGTGTAAATGTGGGTTTGTGAACTATTCCTAGGGGTATATTCCTTGTAATATTCTGGCACCCATTTCGGATGTTCCTTTGATGTATGTCAGGACTTGTTTTTGTGTTGTGGTTGGTTGTGTATTTTGTCAGGGTTTGGATGGCAAGGATTGCGTTATGAAATTTTTTGGTTAGCCATTGCAGAGTAAACATTGAAAACGTGTTTCTTTTCTTAATAACTTGGTGTTGCAATGTGTTTTGGCTCTTTTGAAAAGGATCTGGATGTAGCTCTTCTTGTGTGCAATGAGGTGGTTGCTTGTGAAATTTAGAATTTGACCTGTGCATGTGGATTTTCGGTATATGCAGCTTGTTAGTTTGCTGTTACCTTGTCTCCTTATTTCAATATCTAGGAAGGAGAGTCCTTGTTTTTTTTCTTCCACACATGTAAAACTGATCCCAGTAAATAAATTGTTAAGTGGATGGTGTGTCTCTTCTAATCTAGTGTGTTTGATGATGGCAAAAGTGTCATCTACATCTACATAACATATCTAAAATTTTGCTGGATGGTTGGCAGGACTGTGAATTCAAGTTTCTGCATTACTGCTTCTGCTATTAGGCCAGATATAGATTTGGAACATATATGGAACGTACATGTTCGGAGGCAATATATAACCTGCTCCACAGCCATTGGAGATTGCTAGTTAGCAATAGAACTTAGACTTATATACCACTTCACAGTGCTTTGCAGCCATTTCTAAGCAGTTTACAGAGTAAACATAGTGCACCCAACAATCTGGGTCCTCATATTACCAACTTCAGAAGGATGGAAGGCTGAGTCAAATTTGAGCCTGGTGAGAATCAAACTACCAAACTGCTGGCAGCAGGCAGTCCACAGAGATAGCCTGCAGTACTACATTCTAACCACTGCGTCACCATGACTATTGCTTTTGTGACTTACTCATTGCTTTCTCAGAGGCAACTTTTTAATGGCTATATGAAGCATGCATTTAATTTAATCTTTCAGGTAGTCTTATGTTTTTAGAATATAAGAGTATGTAAGAATTCACAGAAAATTGATATTGCACCAGAACTATCGTAAATCAACATAAATATACTACGCAAAAACTGCCCTGTTGTACTTGCACTCCAGTGTCTGATGTTTGTAAGTCATGGGTTCTGCATAATTGTGTCTTGACATTACAACATGCATTTTACCACTTGCCTCTTTATGATGCTTTTTGAAGACAACTATGTTTCTGTAAATGCAATATTTATTTAAACGTGTCTTAATTGGTAACTTTGTGAGAGTATATATCTAGGGAACATACATGAAGTTTAGCAATGGGGAGAAAGAGAAAATGGGGGACAAATAGCATGAAACAAAAATGTAGTTTTAGTTTCATGCTCTGCTGACTCAACAGAAACAGTTACATTCTAATTTCTAAGCCATTGAAGACCCAAAACAACCAAAGTGCAGAGGGTATAGCTCTAGCAATTTCATTCTATAGTAAATAAAACAAAGTGACAAAAATAATAACTATTTGAAATTGAGAAAACCCATTATATCTAATGGTCCTTGATGTCTTTTTTCAATAAAGTTATATGAAATGAAGCATTGTTTCTCCAAAACTATTTCTTTCATGGGGATGGTAAACATATAGAAAAGTATTGCAAATATTTATGGGAATAAAGAGTTAATGGTTAATTTAGGTTGCTCTTTTCATGAATATTTCATTTACAGCTTTTTACTCTTAATAGAGCAAATCATATTAGATAGGTTCTTTGTCAGATTTAGAATAACACTAATTTATCTCTTGGGTAGAATTGGTAAATATAGAGACAATTTTTTAGGCTTTACATTTTCAGGAAATGTGTTGTCATCCTATAGACTCTTTATATAACTTGTCATTTGTTTGAATTTTTAGTTATAGATCCATGAAACCAGTGGGAATTAATTTAATTATGACTAGGGATGAGCAGGCCAGGGTAAGTCTTAAATGATTACCTTTGCGATTTAATCTGAAAAATTATTATTTCTAAATTAGAAATTGGATCAGGTCAAACAATGGTTGTACTTACTTTCTAATGTTATAAAATTACAGAGGGGATCTTCCTACCTTCCTTTTAATGTCACATTTATATTAAAGCTTCTAATGAAATATGTACATGAAAAGTCCAAAAATTGCATTATTTGCCTCTCTCCAATTTCAAGCTGAGCCTTAGGTCATGTTTCATCTGACAAGGCTTGAAGATCAGTATTGCAACATGTTTGTGGTAAACTTCAAATAACTGTAATGGTATATGGAAATTACCTTGGAGATGGAGTGGGGGGGAGATGCTGCAAAGAGAATGATCAGATAAAAGAGAGCATAGCCTTAGCTGTATAATGGGTATAGAAATAGAAAGAAATAACCTCTAGCTTCTTAGGCTGTAAAAGAGACAGCGGAATATTTGTATTATGAAACTTGCAAGATTGAAGTCAGCCTTCCCAATAGACCTATCAGGAAACATGACAAGAGGGGTTAATTCTACTTTATAGTAAGGCTATATTAACCATATCTTGCACATCTGATAGTATAAATATCTTGCCAGGTCTTTTTCAACCTGAGAAGTTAGGGAGATTCCTTTCTGGGGTTCTTAGCTCATTACAGAGCTAAGGCTCTTTTAAGATAATTCCAAAGGCAGCATCTCTTGTTCTGCCTTCCAAGGTCATTCCCACATACCATTACAAATAAAGAATGTAATATGGATTTCACAAAATGATTAAAAAAAATCTGGATTTCTTTTTTAAAAGACTGAATGAGAAAAATGTGGATATGGGAATGGTTATTCCATTTATTTCCATAGAACTGCAAAGATACTACATAACGTCTTTTACATAATTATATATATGAGCTATATGTAAGTGATTTATTTCAGTGCTCCAACCTATTCTCAGGAAAAGAAATAACATGGATCATATCAGAGAATGTTGATAGAATTCTCACAAGTATTGTTTATTGTTAGTAAAGGCTCAATGTTAAAATTATGTTGTTATTGTCTGTTAAGAACAGTCTCCCAAATGGCTCTGATTGGTACTCTAGCTGTCAGAACGTTTCCAAAGATCTAGGATAATTAAATATATTGTTTAACGTATATGTGGCAATATAACTTTTATAA
The DNA here is from genome assembly GCA_009733165.1 of Naja naja. Classification (NCBI taxonomy): domain Eukaryota; kingdom Metazoa; phylum Chordata; class Lepidosauria; order Squamata; family Elapidae; genus Naja; species Naja naja. The sequence goes on along the minus strand of CM019155.1, from coordinate 51,304,405 downwards.
CTGACATTGACATTTTATGTATTTCTATTGTGTCCTATGCCTCTCTAGATCTTTGAACAATATGGATGTTGGTGCTGAAATAAGTCTTCATCTTCACCTCAAGGTATTGTGAATGGGATAAAAGGTGACATGGAATCTTCACTGCTTTTCACAATGAGAAACATTCAAACAAAAGTTTGAAGTAGGGTTATCTAAAAGGTTGATAAAAGAAAACAGTATCAAAAAATATATTCAGAGGAATTTCAGATTGACACAAAAGTATTATGTGAAGTATAGTTGTGAACAATCCTTATCTGCCTAATGCATCAATTGTTCATTATTTACTCTCTGTTCATATTATCTTTCTTGCCAGGAGCTTAGGCAGAGTTTGCAGAACTATTTACTGCCATTTTTCCTACAATAACAAGCCTGTGAAGCAGATAGGTGAAATGTTAATATGTATAACTAGTCCAGATATGATATGCCATACCCTAAATAAATAATCATAAATAACCTTTGAAATAGCTGGTTTTTGGATGAACACTTTCAGAGATTTTCATTTAAGCTAAAAGGTGCTAATAATCTATATTGGCACGTTTACAAATGAGCAAGCCTTCAATCATATTGCTGCCACCACTCCCTTGCCTATTTGCACCCTCTCCACAATGGAGACCAAGTCTTTATGCCATCAGTTTCATTCTTTAATGAACTGGAATCCTTCTGAAACATTATTTTTTTATTGGCATTCTAATGACATGTTGAAGTACTTCAATATTTTCTTCCATATCAAGCACTTACCCAAAAATTTTAAACATCTGTCTTCTTTTTAAACAAAGTGGAACATATGTTTTATAGAGAGTCATTTCTTAATTGTGAATGTTTTACAGTTAGATTGTTTTATTATTCACTCCACACTAGCAAAGCTTCTGCAGAAATTCACTGTTAGAATTTCTGTTTTATTACATAAAAATGCTAGCAGAGGATTATTATATAGCCATACAGATTGGTAGCTGGTTACATAGCTATAAAGATCAATACAGTGTACAGTCATCATGGGCCTTGCTGCTTAATGGTATCAACTGTCACAAGAAACTCTCCTCTGAACATAAAGAAACCATAGATTCTAACAGAAGATGGAAACTAAACACTGCCATCTACTGGCTTTATTCTGTAGTTGTTACCATACAATTCTAACATGTATTCCAAAATTAACAGATAGAAAATCAATGAAAATAAAGCTATTCTACACTCATGCCAAACATATTACCAATATTAATACCACTGCGTTCATGCTGCCAGGTATGAGGTCAAAGAATCAGGCCACAGTATATATATACAGGCTCATCTTCTGCATTTGCTTCTAAATAAATTTAATCCCTTTTCTTTTGTCCAAAGGTGTTTTTTTAGGGAGGTAACTCAATTTTCTTGATTTTTCTTTGAGGACGTTTTGCTTCTCCTAAAAAAACACCTTTGGGACAACAATGACCTGGATGACTGAGAATCTCTACACACTCCCTTTTCTTTTCTTTTGTAATTGAGTTTACATATAAAATCTACAGTGACATGCTGGAGTGAAGGAGGCAGTGTACAATTAATGACATCATTGTCTATTATGGAAAGTGACAATGGTGTAGTGTTTGGTCTAGTGGCTAAACCAGAGATTGTGAGATCTAGTTCAGTCTCAGACATGAAAGTTGGCTGGATGATTTTAGGCCAGTAACTTTCTCTCAGCCCAGCTCACTTTACAGGATTGATGTGGTTAGAAAAATTAGGAGAAAGGAGAATTAGGTATGTTGGCCACCTTGAGTTATTTATAAAAATAATAAAAGCAAGAATAAGAATAGAATAGAATAGAATAGAATAGAATAGAATAGAATAACAGAGTTGGAAGGGACCGTGGAGGTCTTCTGCTCCAACCCCCTGCCTTTGCTGTTTCTGTGGTGGCTCCGTGGGCTAGATCCAGCCCCCAGGCCTTGAGTTTGACACCCCTGCTCTAGAACTAATATATCTAATTATTACTTTACACATTTTACATCCAACACAAATGAATAAATGAATCTATTTAGAAAAAGAGAGACAGAAAGAGAGAATTTTCAATGCACCTTCTTACATCACTGTATTTTCACTGATGTGCAGAGGTGGCAATGAAACTATCAATCTCACACTTCAATGTCTATTATTCTGCATACATAAAGAATGTGCATGTATTTGTGTGTGTTCTCTTTTTATTTCCTAAACAAATGGTAAAGTACTGAATAAAAGTTCTTATTATCTATCTCACCGTGGTTTAGAACAGTGGTTACCAACATTCTGGCTTGACGGACCAGTGGACTGTGGGGGAGGGGATGGTTTTTGCACATGGGTTGCAGAAGTGGGGAGTGTGTGGGCAAATGAGTGTGTGTGCACTTGTGTGTGTGAAGCTGTATTTCTGAAAGTGGAGTGCATGTGCGCACATGCTCACTTGCCCAATGCTTTCATGGCCCAGTGTCGAATAGGCTGCATCCCAGCAGTAGGCCATAGCCTGGGGGTTGAGTACACCTGATTTAGAGATTATAAAATGAAAGATGACCATCTTGAATACTAGAATTCAGTTTCGAGAAATGGACACACATGAGGTTGAAGAATTATAAGTGTTATGTATGCAGATTTGAATGTCATTGGTTAAGTTTGAACTGTTCTTGTAAAATGTCAGAAGTGATTGGTTTAAAAAGTGTGGGAAAACCCTGCACTCTGATTGGCTGGCAACTGCGGCTGCTGGCTATAAGTAGCAGCCACAGCCCAGCCAAATCGGGTCTGTTATGAGCTGTAGTCACTAATAAACTCTTCACTGAAGCACTCGCGTCTGACTCTTCATGCAAATCTAACACTGGCGACGGGTGGGATCCTTCCTGAAGAGAAGACAACGGAGAAGAAGCCGAGAGAGATGGCTGTGCTGAACACCCCCCCAGCCCCATTCGATCCGACGGCAGAAGACTGGGACTCGTATGCAGATCGTTTCCAAATGTATTTGGAGGAAAACGATCTCGCCGACATTCCGAGAAGCGGAAGAGGCGGTCTTTCTCACCCACTGCGGTCCGGCCATTTTCAAGATGGCAAAGGCATTGGCGGAAGCTGCAGACGTGAAGGTAATGGACTGGCCCGATTTAGAAAAGTTATTAAGAGCCCATTACGCGCCACAAGTATCGTGCCTCATTAAGAGACACGAATTCTACCGTCGGGATCAAGGGGAAAGCGAAAACGTTAATGACTTCATGGCAAGTTTAAGGGACATTGGGGTGCATGTGAATTTATCAACTTAGAAGAGGCCATGCGCTATCGATTTGTTCTAGGCCTAAAGACAAGGTTTTGCAGAGCAAATTATTAATGAAACCTAAGATCACGCTTAAGGAGGCCATAGAAGAAGCTTCTTCAGCGGAAGCTACCAAGTCCTCAGCAGCAGCCATGAAGAAAATTAACAAGGCCGCAAGCCATCCTGATGTGGAAAAATCCACAACAACCCATTGCGAGCAAATAGATTCTGATTCAGACTGTAGTGAGGTGGAGGAAGGAATTTATAGACTCAGAATGGAGAAGAAAAGGAAAGACCTTGGAAGAAAGAGGCAAGACTTTTATTGCAGAGGTTGTGGGGGCACCCCGCACTGAATGCAAGTTTTTGATACCATCTGTCTCCGTTGTGAAAAAGAGGTCACCTAGCAAGAGTCTGCAAATCATCCAGAACTCCACCAAGCAGAAAGAAGTTTCCTGACAAAGATTTCAAGCCTAACAACTTCAGTGAGAAAATGGGGTGCAATACAGAAGCAAATGGGAAGAATGAAACTCATCAAACAGTCACCATTGGTCATTCTTCACCCTTAAGAAGCAGAAAAGTACATGTGAAGGTACTAATTGAAGGAAGGCCTTGCCAAATGGAAGTGGACTCAGGCTCCTATTTATCTATGGTGTCATGGGACACTATTCACAGGCTACTTCCCAACATTCAGAAGAAGCATTTCCAGAAGCAAGCACTGACTCTTAAAGACTACCAAGGGAACAAGATTCCAGTAGTTGGAACAAGAGAATTCATCATGAAGTTCAAAGGCCACACCAAATGTTTCCCCTGACCATCGTGGACAAGGACACCCAAGCTTGCTGGGACTTGAGTGGTTCAATCCACTAGGCATCGAGGTGACTGGCATCAATCACGTGAGCAACACTGAATGGGAGGAGGCCCTGAAGTCTGAGTTTCAGAGGTCTTCAGCGACGGATTGGGCAAGTATATGGGGACCCCTATCACTTTCAACCTAGATCCCAAGGTGCCCCCAATTCGCAAAGCCCAGAAGGGTCCCATTTGCCTTAAAGGAAAAAATTGATGCACAATTAGATAAACTAATAGCTCAAGGAGTTTTAGAGCCCACTGACCACTCCAGATGGGAGACACCCATAGTCACACCAGTCAAGACTGATGGGTCAGTGAGAATCTGTGGGGACTATAAGGGGACATTGAACCATGCACTTCAACAGAAGCATATCCAGTTCCAGTGGTGCATCATTTATTACATTCACTTGGCAGGGGTACAGTCTTTGCCAAATTGGATCTGGCCCAGGCATATCAACAACTAACAGTTGATGATGCCACTGCAGAGGCCCAAACCATTGTGACTCATAGAGGTGCCTTCAAATGTAAAAGGTTACAGTTTGGAGTAAGCGTGGCACCAGGCATTTTCCAAAGCCTTATGGAAAGGATGCTCCAAGGACTGGGGTAGTGCCTTACTTTGATGATGTGTTAATCTCTGCTGAAAATGACACTCAATTACAAGAGACTCAGAGAAGTCCTTACCAGATTCAAGAAAGCGGGGTTAAAAGTCAAGGAAGAAAAATGCACTCTTAGAACTGACAAGGTTGAGTTCTTGGGCTATATGATTGACAAGCATGGCATCCACCCTACAGATGCCAAGGTTCAAGCAATCAAAGAAGCCCCTAGACCAAAATGCAAAACAGATTTGCAAGCCTTCCTTGGACTTATTAACTTTTACCACATGTTCCTACCTCAGAAGGCAACCATTGCAGAACCATTACACAGATTGCTTGACAAAAGTCTGTTTGGGTCTGGGGCAGGAAAGAACAATCAGCATTTAACAGTATTAAAAGACTAATCATGTCTGATGCTGTACTCATACAGTTCTCTGAGAATTTACCTGTTGTACTGACTTGTGATGCATCCCCTTTGGAGTGGGGGTTTTGAGCCACAGGCTTCCCAGCGGGAGGAAGCCCCTATTGCATTTTACTCTCGCACCTTGACCAAAGCAGAGAGGAATTACAGCCAATTGGACAAGGAAGCATTGGCAATTGTTGCAGCTATCAAGAAATTTCATGGGAGAACATTTACCATTGTCACAGATCACAAACCTTTGTTAGGCATTGTGGCAGGAGACAAACCTACACCCATTATCCTGTCACCAAGAATGCTGAGGTGGACTGAATTTCTTGCTGCTTATTCATACAACCTTATCCACAAGCCTGGCAGGACATTGGTGCCTTGAGTCATTGCCCACTTCCTTGTCACAAGGAGGACTTA
>CM019155.1:51266147-51297872 GCA_009733165.1 Naja naja | reverse complement strand
GCTCCTTACCAGATTCAAGAAAGCGGGTTAAAAGTCAAGGAAGAAAAATGCACTCTTAGAACTCAAGGTTGAGTTCTTGGCTATATGATTGACAAGCATGGCATCCACACCCTACAGATGCCAAGGTTCAAGCAATCAAAGAAGCCTCCTAGACCAAAATGCAAAACAGATTTGCAAGCCTTCCTTGGACTTATTAACTTTTACCACATGTTCCTACCTCAGAAGGCAACCATTGCAGAACCATTACACAGATTGCTTGACAAAAGTCTGTGGGTCTGGGCAGGAAGAACAATCAGCATTTAACAGTAAAAAGACTAATCATGTCTGATGCTGAACTCATACAGTTCTCTGAGAATTTACCTGTTGTACTGACTTGTGATGCATCCCCCTTTGGAGTGGGGGTTTTTTTGAGCCACAGGCTTCCCAGTGCGAGGGAAGCCCATTGCATTTATAATGACCTTGACCAAAGCAGAGAAATTACAGCCAATTGGACAAGGAAGCATTGGCAATTGTTGCAGCTATCAAGAAATTTCATGAGTATTTATATGGGAGAACATTTACCATTGTCACAGATCACAAACCTTTGTTAGGCATTGTGGCACAGACAAACCTACACCCATTATCCTGTCACCAAGAATGCTGAGGTGGACTGAATTTCTTGCTGCTTATTCATACAACCTTATCCACAAGCCTGGCAAGGACATTGGACATGCTGATGCCTTGAGTCATTGCCCACTTCCTTGTCACAAGGAGGACTTTGAACCTGAGGCACACACCTTTTTCCTAGAAACTGTTGCCAAGCTTCCAGCACATGCTGAAATTGCCAGAGAGACTGCCAAAGACACTTTATTGGCTCCTATTATAGGAGGCTGGATTAAGAAAGGTTGGCCTCTTCAAGATCTACCTCACCTTGCCCAACCTTTAAATCCAGGCAAACTGAATTATCTGTATTAAGAGGATGTATTTTGTAACAGGGTGGTTATTCTGCAAAACTGCAAAGGAGGTTTGGAAATGCTACATGAGGGTCATCCTGGTATTGTAAGGATGAAGGGATTGGCCAGGAGTTATGTATGGTGGCCAGGTATTGACAAAATGGTTGAAAACTGGGTTGCATCTTGTCCCAACTGTCAGGTAGTCAGGCCTGCCCCCCTCTCGCCCCAAACAGGAATGGGAATGTCCTAGGGGCCCATGGTCTAGGATTCACATTGACTTCGCTGGCCCTACCAGAGGGCACATCTTCCTTATTATAGTAGATGCATATTCCAAATGGCTAGAGGTAATCCCTATGGCATCCACCACAACTGATGCTGTCATCAAGCAGCTTAAAAGCTTTTGTAACCCACGGGTTACCTGATGTTCTTGTCTCTGACAATGGCCCTCAATTTACATCCAACCCTTTTGAATCCTATCTAGCACAACTGGGTATCAGACATGCCCTGACAGCCCTGGGCACCCTTCGCTAACGGCCGGGCTGAACGAATGGTACGTTTTACCAAGGAAAAGCTTCAGCAATTGGGTCCTGGGGACATCACTGAGAAAGTTGAAAAACTTCTTAGTGTTCAGCACATCATCTAACCCATCAACTAACTTATCCCCAGCAGAGTTGTTGATGGGTAGGAAACTTAGGTCTTCCTTGACGCTTCATCCCACTTACGCACCCAACACACCACTAGATTCCACTAGCAAAGTTCGCACATTCAGTGTGGGTGATTCTGTTTATGCTAAGAATCTTATGGGTGAGCCTTCATGGATTCCTGCTGAAATAACTCAAATCACAGGCCCTCGTTCTTACAGGGTACAAACAGAGGATGGACTCCTCTGGAGCAGGCACATTGATCAGCTTAGATCCAGGTTACCTCAGGAACATCGCAATTGTTCCTCTCTAGTTCCCATACCTAATGCTTTTTCTAGGAGGGAGGGGGAGGAAGATGAGGATAATCAGCAAACAAGAATCAACCCCATGTGTAACGAGCCATTACGACAGGAACCATCCCAAAACCTGTCACAATGCCAAAATCCATCCTTACAAGTGGAAGATTGCACATCACTACCTGACTTGGGTGCTGACATTGGGCTGGAGATGGGTTGGGAGGAGAGACCAGATTCTGACAATCAAACAGGGTCTTCTTTCACAGGAAGTCCAACTAGGGAAATGTCAACAGACACATTTCCCCTCTCACTGGGTGAGAACGTTAAAACTTCTGAACCACGAAGGTCTCAACGCACGTAAGAGCCCCACCTATTTAAAAGAATACATTAGATAGGTTGGGGTTTGAGTATGGACTGAACCTAGTGGGGAGGGGTGTTATGTATGCAGGTTTGAATGTCATTGGTTAAGTTTGAACTGTTCTTGTAAAATGTCAGAAATGATTGGTTTAAAAAGTGTGGGAAAACCCTGAACTCTGATTGGCTGGCAACTGCGGCTGCTGGCTATAAGTAGCAGCCACAGACCAGCCAAATCGGGTCTGTTATGAGCTGTAGTCACTAATAAACTCTTCACTGAAGCACTTCGTGTCTGACTCTTCATGCAAATCTAACAATAAGTAACTTCTATTCCTTTTTCATATATTAAATAGATATGTTTTGATATTCAAATTATTAATTCAACTGTGTTTTTCTGACTGTTACCTAGTACTAAGTTCAATAGAACTTAGCTGTGAAGAGATCACAGAATCATGTTGGCAACTTATTATTTGCACTTTCTAATGCCCTATATACCAATTTTTCTTTTTACTTCTACTTTTTTGCATTTTAGCTCATGGTTCCTACTGACAAAAATGATAAAAGCAACTTTTAATAATAGGAAATGCAATCCATAACTTTTTTAATGACACACATTTTCTAGAACTAATTCTTCCTACAGATATAATCTACTATAATAACAAATGTAGCCTGTAGCCTTAGGGCCATATGCAGCCTTTAACTAATTTGAAAAGCCCTCTGCAAATGATCATATCTCTGATAATAGCTACCTGTCCTTTCCTTGGCAACATGATTATGAATAGAGAAGTTGTCAGAAAAGGAAAACTGATGCCATTTGTTTTTTTCATTCCATCTACATCTATTACTGACATATAGTTACCTAATAATATTATTGTTGAATGATTGCAGTTCCTTGCAGGTTTCATTGCTAACCTCAAAGACACCAAAATGATGCAACATGTATTATACATGCAACTAAATTAGGGGAAGAATTTGGATTACAACACAGCAACACATGTTTCATTATTTGCTTCCTTACCCGTTTACAGGTGCCTATGGGTAAATTATCCACATTTCTTTTTCATTTCCTCCTTTCTGACCCATTTTTCATAATGACATTTTAACAGATCTTTGTCAAAATGAGTTGGGATTTGTCACTGTATTTTTTCTTTAATATATCACAGCTGCATTGCTAGCAAAGATAACATGTTCTTCTTTCTTACTCTTTTCATTTTCAAATTAGCCTTTCATCATGTTAGTTTTCAGTATTTTCATTTGAAACTTTTTGAAACCCTTTTCTAAGTAAGATATTACTTTGGAAATTGGCATGATGAGCTGATAAGATTGTCCATGAAAATGAAAGGCAAGGTTATGCTGAGATCATAGTGATGCAGAGGTCTATTATGTTGAGAAGGGAATCAATTAAATTCTGAAGAATAATTGGCATTAATAATGGCTGGCAAAACAGTTTGGGCTGGATAACTGAATCAGTTGTGGTATAAAGAAGACCATGGCCTGGAATAAGACTCCAGATCATAATTGTGAGCAGAGATTTCTTAATATTGCAGGGTAGTAGGAGTAGTAGATTAAAACTGATTGCAAGGAAGGAGATAAAGGAAGGCAACGATTACTCCAGATGAAGAAGAGTCAACCATTTAGTGTCAATTCTTTCTTCTGCGCAATTGCATCTAATTGGACCTGAATGGATTCATCTCTCCGGTGTCCTAGTACTCTTTTTTTTGTAAAGTTTTTTATTTTATATTTATAATAAATCCATCTTTCATTTCAACAGTGTGTTGACTGGGTACATATATCTTGTGCGAACAATTATGATTAATACTTTTCTTACCAATGTAACAATAATCACATTTTCTTATATAACCATTATTTCTAAGATGACCAACCATCCTCCTTTAGGGAGGACAGTCCTCCTTTTGTAAGTTCTGTCCTCTCTCGAAAAGTGTCCTCCTACATGTCCTCCTTTTTGATATTTGAAGACTAATCTGTAAATCTCCATATTTGATCGATGCCTAGCCGATCTGTTGTGTGTGATGTGACGTATTTGTATTGGACATGATGTGATGTGATGTGACGTATTTGTATTTGACATGATGTTTTGTCAAGGCTCGGTACAGTGCAGCGAGACGTGATTATGAGATGCATGTGCTCCACACAGGAGAATTGTTTTGAGAGAGTGTGCCATGCACAAGAGTGCACCATGCACAAGAGTGTACCATGTGCAAGAGTGCGCCGCATGCAAGAGTGTGCCGCGTGCAAGTGGCTTTGTTTTTTTTCTTCAATTTATTTGTGTCCTCCTTTTCATTGTAAAAAAGTTGGTCAACTTATTATTTCTTATGTCTATTATCTTTATAACAATCTTAACTTATTTCTCTATGTATTCATCTACTCCATTTTAACTTGTTTTGTTTTCCAACCATTGATAAAATAGATCCTATACCATCTAATATTCCATTTCTTTTTTCTTTAATTGCCAGTGTTAATCTATTCATCTCTGCACATTCAAATATTTTCTCAATTACTTTTCCCTCTGCTGGTATCTTATCACTTTTCCAATTCTGAGCAAATACAATCCTAGCTGCTGAATAATTAAGTATATTTCTTCTTTGCTGTAACCTCCTGGTACCATCCCTTCAGAGGTGGTATTCAGCAGATTCTGACCAGGTCTGGAGAATCCGGTAGCAGAAATTTTGAGTAGTTCAGAGAACCAGCAAATACCACCTCTGACTGAAGATTTTACAGTATCCTTGCCCTGCCACATCCACCAAGCCATGCCCACAGAACCAGTAGTAAAAAAAAAAATGAATCCCACCACTGCATCCCTAGTAGAAATATTTCAGGTTTCAAATCTATATGTTGCTTTATCATTTTTTCCAACCATGTGTGTATTTTTGTCCAATATCTTTTGGCTTCAGCACAGGTCCACCACATATAAGTTAAATTCACTACTAACATGGGCAACATCCTGCCCACATACTTTTATCTTTCTTGGTGATTTCAATCTACCTCACATTAACTGGACCCTAGACGAATGTAACACTGAACCCATACATGCAGCCTTCTACAATGCTGTAACAAATCTGGGACTGGAACAACTAGTAACCAACAATACTAGACTTAACAACTGCCTCAATCTCATCTTCTGCAATAGTTTGATTTCAATTTACGGCATACAAATTATAGAACCCTTTTCCAACAATGACCACACCATGATTGACTTTTGTCTCAACATACGTCTGTACAAAAATGATCACAACAACGTGATCCCCAATTATAACTTCAAAAAAGGCAACTATGATCTTATAGACAACGATCTCTCATCCCTTGATTGGCAATCTCTATTCACTGGATGCAATACTGTTGAAGACCATTACAACATATTTTTACTTGAAATCCAAAGGGTCATCAAACTATATGTACCAATAACAACTCCCAAAACCAGAAAAAACCAGATTACCCATAACAGTAAGGAAGCTTCAATCCAAAAAGAGATCACTTTGGCGGAAAAACAAATCTGGTCACTTTGCCAACTTCAAAAGCTGATACAAAAATTTATGCCACCAGATAAAGACTGAATGCACCAATTATGACATTAAACAAGAGGAAAACCTTCTATACACCAATTCCAATCACGCTTTCTACAATTTTGTAAACAACAAACTAAAAGACTCAAGGTCCATCCCACCCCTGAAAGGACCTAATGGAAAAGACTGCAATGACAACACCATTAAAGCCAACCTCTTTAACACATTCTTTGGCTCAGTATTTGTAAACAGCAATGGATCATGCCCAGTATTTCCTAGTCGAACCACAGACAACTACAATGACCTAATACATATCGATTTTACAGAAGACAATGTTGAAAAAGCAATACGCAATCTAAAACCATCTCTATCTATTGGACCGGACGGAATATGTACCTACTTCTTTAAAAAGCTACCCACTGCCATAGCCGAACCTCTAAGCATAATCTTTAAAAAATCTTTCAGGACCAGCTCCTTGCCAAACCTATGGTCACTAGCCACAGTCATCCCCATCTTCAAAAAGGGAGACCCCAGCCTAGTTGAAACTACAGGCCAATCTCTTTACGCTGCGTCACCTGTAAAGTCATGGAATCAATTATTAATCAATCCATTATCCTCCACTTAGAGACAAACAACCTACTCTCTAATAAACAATTTGGTTTCAGAAAAAACTATCCTGTAATCTACAACTCTTACACTGCAGAAACATATGAACTACACAACTCAATCAGGGAAAAGCAATAGATGCAATCTACATAGATTTCTGTAAAGCCTTTGATTCAGTGGTACACGCAAACTACTCCTAAAACTAATGGTATCTTATGGTATCTCTGGACACCTGCATAACTGGATAGAAGCATTCCTGTCAAACAGACAACAAATGGTCAAAATTGGGAGTGTCCTATCAAATTCTGTACCTGTCAACAGTGGTGTCCCCAAGGCAGCGTTCTAGGACCAACTCTCTTCATTGTCTACATAAATGACCTCTGTGATCATATTAAGAGCAACTGTGTTCTCTTCACTGATGATGTAAAGCTATTCAACATCACAGACAATACTGCTACCCTTCAAAAAGACCTTGACTATATATCAGAATGGTCAAACAAATGGCAACTTCAAATCTCAACAAATAAATGCTCTGTCTTACATATTGGGAAAAAAATTCAGAAAATAAAATACAGGATGAATAGTCAAGACCTTGTTGATGATCCTAAGTCTGTCAAGGATCTTGGAGTACTCATCTCTAATGATCTATGTGCTAGAGCCCACTGTAACTACATAGCCAAAAAAGCATTAAGTGTTATTAACCTAATCTTATGTAGCTTTTTCTCTGGTAATATCACACTACTAACTAGAGCATACAAAACATTTGCTGGACAAATTCTCGAATACAGTTCATCAGTCTGGAACCCACATTATGTATCTGATATTAACACAGTTGAGAAAGTCCAGAAATATTTCACAAGAAGAGTTCTCCACTCTCTACTTTGCAGAATATCTTATGCCACCAGCCTTGAAATTCTAGACCTAGAAAACCTAGAACTACGCTGCCTTTGGTCTGATCTAAGTATAGTATATAAAATCATACATTGCAATGTCCTACCTGTCAATGAATACTTCAGCTTCAACCATAACAATACAAGAGCACACAATAGATACAAACTCAAGGTAAACCGCACCAAACTTGATTGCAGGAAATACGACTTCAGCAACAGAGTGGTCAATGTCTGGAATACGCTACCCGACTCTGTGGTTTCTTCCCCAAACTCCAAAAACTTTAACCTTAGACTGTCTACTATTGACCTCACCCCTTTCCTAAGAGGTCTGTAGGGGCGTGCATAAACGTGCCTACCGTCCCTGTCCTATTGATTCTTTTTATTTTTATTTTTATTTCTTATATGTATCCATTCCATATATTCATAACTATGTTTATACTTATACCTATTATCTTGTAAGCAATTGACAAATCAAATAAATAAATAAATAAATAAATAAATAAATAATATTCCAAACAGCCAAAGGAATTCCAAAGGAATTGATTCATTTAAAACATGCCTTTATTCATGATATTTCTCCAATCAAAGAAGAATATTCTCTTTGAGGAAATCCATTTTTTCTCCTGATGTTCCTGCCTTATGGCTATAAATCCATTTCAGGCTTTGGCAAGCATGATATTAAGTTTGGCTATGATTGCTTTTTTCAAAAATTGATCCTGAAATGCATTAATAATTTCCTACTTCTTTCTGAACTCTCTCAGAGTCAATAAAGTATAGCTGCAGCAAATACATATTTTATAGAAAAATTTTTTTTGCTGTCATTATCTGTTTAGGGATCTTTCCTTCCATAATACTGTTAAGTTTGCATGAAGAGTCAGACGCGAGGAGTTCCAGCAAAGACTTTATTAGTGACTACAGCTCGAATGGACCCGTCCGGGCTTGGCTACGGCTGCCTCTTATAGCCTGCAGCCGTAGCTGCCAGCCAATGGGAGTGCAGGGTTTCTTCCCGCACTATTTAAACCAATACCATTCAACATTTTACAAGAACAGTTCAAATAAACCAATAACATTCAAACCTACATACATAACAAATACAACATTGAAAATTTCAGTGATTCAATTTTCATTGTAAAAAGCAGGAGACTTCCATTAAATATGGCAATCTTTGTGACAGTTAGTCCAGCTTTTGGACTGCATCATGTATTTAATAAAAGGACTGCTGAGATAGAGTCTTCAACTTATGACCATAATTGACCTGGAAAGATAATCATAAGTCATCCCAGATCATTAAGCAGATAATCATGTGAGTGTGACTGGTGTTTTTGCAGTGGTTGGTAAGCAAATGCCACCAACGTTAAGCAAATTCATTATCCACAATGAATATTTTTTACTGGAAACTGGAAGTAAACACCATTGTCCAGCAAAAAAATATCATAAATAGTAACTATGAGTATGGTCATGTGGCCATGGGATGCTGCAAAGAGTCTTAAATATGGGCCTGTTGACAAGTACCAACATGCTATCATGTGACTGAGGGTGGCAGCAGTCAGAACTTCAAATCTAAATTGTAAGTAGGGGAGGTGCATCATAAGTTTTAATGGTTGCTAAGACTAGTTGTAAGTTGAGGACTCCTTGTAATATATATCAAAAATGTGTGTTCTATGAGATCTATATCAATCAGCAAATAAAAAGGACAGAGAAACTAAACATTTTGCTTCTAAGAATAAATGGAAAGGATTTGCAAGAAGTTTGCAGTATATTTCTTGATCAAAATAAATTGCTGCGTTTTTTGGTTTGTAACAAACAGGAGCACTCAGCTAGATATCATTTTGTGAGCTGTGAAAGCATGGAACAGCATGTAGAAGACTCAGATTTTACACTGTTTGTCCAGCCAGCTTCCCTGTTGAGTTGTCCTTTAGATTGCAGGACTTTACAAGACTTTTCTGGAAACTGCCAGCCATTAAAAAAAAATCTCTAAGAGGATAATGTGTGATCTTTAGTTATATTAATTTATCTTTCTATCTTTTGCAAGAACAAAGTACTGGTAAAAATATGAGTGAAATTAAAAGTTGGGCAGGCAAACCTTTCAAACTTGGGAGGAACAATATTGATGCTAAAAGAGCATAATCTTTGAAATAAAAAATTTCAAATTATTTAGGACTGGTTCCTTACCTTTTTTCCCCCCCCAAAACCTGTCAAAATAAAATTTCCTTCAAAACTTTAGTTTTCAGCAATTTCAAATTCAGTAGCTTGCAGCCTTAGAGTTATCAGAGATTAATGCAATCAAGAGGAAGGTTGAAGTAAAAATTAACTTTGCCAGCAAGCAGCCTTTTTGATGGAATTAAGCAGAGGTGGGCTGCACTTACATTGACAAGGGGTTCGCTGGTCTTGAGCGTGCTTTACATTGTAGCCAAGTGTCATTTCTTCAGTATTGTTTATCATAAGATATACTTAAGTGTTTATTATAAGATAAGGTGACCAACTGTCCTCCTTTAGGGAGGACAGTCCTCCTTTTGTAAGTTCTGTCCTCTCTCGAGAAGTGTCCTCCTACATGTCCTCTTTTTTGATATTTGAAAACTAATCTGTAAATCTCTGTATCTGATCGATGCTGATCCAATCCATTGTGTGTGATGTGACGTATTTGTATTTGACATGATGATTCATCAAGGCTCGGTACAGTGCGGCGAGACGGGATTATGAGACGCATGCGCTCCATACAGGAGAATTGTTTTGAGAGAGTGTGCCGCCCGCAAGTGGCTTTGTTTTTTTTCTTCAATTTATTTGTGTCCTCCTTTTCATTGTAAAAAGTTGGTCACCTTATATAAGATATACTTCAGTGTTGTTTATAAGATTTACTTAAATATTTATAAAATATGAAGGGATGTACTCACTTTTGTGATATACTGTATATCATTCCTGAGTACTATCACCTAAGTACCTTAGTCATTATGTATCTTACCTCTGATAATGTAGGGGGCACCTTTACCATAGCCCCTGTGCAATAGCTCAGCAAATGGACAATATGGGAGCGCCTGCTTGCAGATGAAAAACATGGGCAGAAGGACAATGTTCAGCCTTTTCACTCTGCCACTTTTTTCCAGATACATTTCCAGGTAAAAATGCAAAATCAGCACATGAAAAAGTAAAATGGAACATACCAAGTCTTTTCAGACTAATAATGTATAGCACTCTCAGGCTTTGCTGTTCCGACCTAAAACCTGCCTTCATTGATGAGAAGGAAGACTGGTGCTATAATTGCTAGTATAGAAATATTCACTAGACATTCAAACATTTATTCTGCATCTAAGTAGAAGATTTTGCAGCTAACATTCAAACAGAAAAACTTCATTTTCTACCAAAGTACTGTTCTGTATTATTTTTGAATAAGTGTACAGGTAGTCCTTGACTTACAGCCATTCATTTAATGTTGGTTTGATGTTACAACAGCCTCAGAAAAAGTGACATATACCCTGTCCTTGAAATTGTGACTGTCTCACCCCCCCAATTGTGACTGTCTCACACACACACACAGTCACATGGCTTGCATTTATAATAGTGTAGCAACTTGCAGTCACTTGATCACAATTTGTGACTTTCCCAGTCAGTTTGGGAAGCCAGATTTGCTTAATGACTACATTTACAAAGTAATCTTCTGCTTTGCAAAATGATGGCTTGAAGAATGGCAATAGGGAGAAGATGACAAGCATTTGACCTTGAAATATGCATCATAACTCATTATAAGAGGAATGGTTAGTTCAGTTACAATCACTGAAATAAATGACAACTCAGCTATTTTTTGGGAACACATATTTATTAACTGAGGCACAAAATATGTTGCTTTGAAGTTTGGCACATCAGAGTAAAATATGAAAATAATAATCTTTTATATGGCATCAAATTAAATCACTTCAATTTTGTTTCACTCCTTTCATAAGTAAAGCAAGGTTTCTAGTATGCCAAATTAAAAATCAATATTTCTTTTCTTTTCCTCATGTCCTCCAGATACTTCAATAAATATTCATTTTCAGTGCATTCAAATGCTGTTAACAGGTCATTTTAGAGGATTAAAAAAAATCTTAAAAGCTTGTCACAGGTTTGTCATCCAGGCATAATTTTTACATGCCAAACTGAGAATTAGGACTACTTATATGAATATAGAAGTACAGATAATTGAAGACCACTACTTTATTTACTTTTCGTATTTGTTAAGACAGAATTTCACATATGTCAACAAGGATAATACTGTATCTTGGATATAATACTTTTCTAATTTCAATTTAGTTTTCAGGATAGAGACACATTTTTATCAACATGTATGTATGTATTTGCATATACTATATGTCTGTGTATTTATATATCTACATAAACAAGCAATCATTCATGATGCAGTCCTCAAGAGAATTAAATGCAAGCTTGTTTTTGAATATATTATGCCTTTATATATTTTTATCTGTGCTTCTAAAGCAAGACTTCATAATTACCTTACAAATAAGCTACTTGTAAGGTGGCTGCATATATGTGGAATCCATGAGCTAGGTTGATTATTCTAGAATTAATTTATAATTGCTATAAGAGACCTCATCTGGATGCTTTTTTTTTGTTAAAATAGCCAAGATCAGGAAGCTGATGCTGCCAAATCAATGCTGATGGCTGTCTCTTAAAACTGCTATGATTAATCTTACTTAATCTGTCTACTCTGAAGGTCTCTAGGGTAAATAACAACTCAAATGCTATTATAAACCTTGAGGACTAATTCATATATTAAAAACAAATGGTTATTTGCAAGTTCAGAGGCTATAGATATGATAATGAAAAAGGGGATTCCAGGCTATGGAAATGATTGCAACATAGCGGTCTCACAGGTGTGTGCAGCTCTGAGGATTTTTTCATCAATCTATTTAAAATAGAAAGTAGAGAGTAGAGGTTGAGTGGAGGTCTGCTTGTCAGGAGAATAGCAACAGTACCAAATGACTAGAATGTTTAAGGCAGAATTGTTCAAACTCCCACCAAACAGCAATTTCCAGAATTCTAGGAGTCAGTCCTGGTAATTAAAAGTATTATGAAACTGGTATCTGTTAATATATTCAAAACAGCACCTAAGGCCCATTCTTCCCTTAGAGAATTTTCTATTAAAACAGCCATAATACATAGGTTTTGTATCTATATGGCCATCAAGAAGGCACCCTGTAAAATAGTTCAACTCAATAAGTACCGGTAGCTTCCATGAGAATCATACTCCTTCTGTAGGAGAAGGGCAAGGAAGTAGATCCAGGCTTTTCATATAATGACTTCCTAGTTAACTTCTATTTTCCATCCCCAAACATTTTGTGTCTCTCAATGGGATGGAAATTATTTTACTTATAAAATATACTGTATTGCACTCTATTTAATATGCTGCATATATTGTATGTAAAATATACTGGAATATACTTTATGTTTCTCAAAATGGAGAATCTATAAATACCTGCTGGTTCCATTTCCCAACAACCTTGGAGGAAACCCACAATTTACGGTAATTCTTAAAGTTTGCTAGTGGCATACTCTTTGAAATTGTATTTTGCTGCTTGTTTGGTTTAGATGGGGAAAAAAGATGTTGCTGAGAAATAAGAGGCTTTTATAATTAGAAAGTCAGAGTTTGAGGTTTGGATAGCATGGTTATTTATGGTATGATGTGGACTATAAAAATCATTTTATTAGACATGCCATATAGAGAACATGAATGAAATATAAACTGAGGTTGTGCCCCAAAGTACCTTTATAGATCTCAGCTTAAAAAGCATATTTTTATTTATTTATTTATTTATTTATTTATTTATTTATTTATTTATTTATTTATTTATTATTTGAACTTGTATGTCACCCCATCTCCTAAGACTCAGGCTCACAACTAAAAACAGTAACAATAAATACTTAAAAGGAGATTAAACCAGAATTACAAGCCCAAATAGAAAAACTAAAATCTACAATAATTAAATAGTTAAAAACCCCATCCCCAAGGAGGGTCACAGCCTGGGTTGATCAAACAACCAGGTCTTCAAGTCATGGCGGAAGGTGCGGAGGTCAGGGGCCAGGCGGAGC
Organism: Naja naja; assembly: GCA_009733165.1. Classification (NCBI taxonomy): domain Eukaryota; kingdom Metazoa; phylum Chordata; class Lepidosauria; order Squamata; family Elapidae; genus Naja; species Naja naja. The sequence continues at coordinate 51,284,554 of CM019155.1, read as the reverse complement.
CCCAAGGGCAGTTGGTTCCAGAGGTCAGGAGCCGCGACAGAATAGGCTCGCCGGGGACCGCCAGCCAACATTGGCTTGCCACGGGACCCCGAGGAGTCCTTGTCTATGTGCTCGCAGGGCGGCTGGCATTCGATATCGGCAGAAGACGCCCCTCAAATATTGAGGACCCATGTCGTGAAGGACTTTGTATGTTAAAACCAAAACCTTGAATCTCACCCGAGTGCAACCGCAACCAATGCAGGCAGCGCAGGAGGGGGGTAACATGGGAGAATCGGAAACTCCCATCACCACCACAAGATTTTGCACCAGCTGCAATCTCCGGATGGTATGCAAGGGCAGTCCCAAATAGAGAGCGCTGCAGTAGTCGAAGTCTAGAGGTAACAAGGGCATGAGTGACTGTGCCAGGGCATCCGGTCCAGAAATGGGCAAAGTTGATGAACAAGGCGGAGCTGGGCAAAGGCCCCTGGCAACGGCCCCCACCTGCTCCTCCAACCGAGCCACATCCAGGAGGACCCCCAGATTCCAGCCTCTATCCACAGGGGCAACACCTCTCCCCTATGGCCAAAGATGGATATTCCTGACTGGGCCGAGATGCCGGTATGCACAGCCACTCAGTCTTGGCGGGTTGAGTCAAGCATGTTCCCGCCATCCAAATCCATACCGCATCCAAACACCGGTCATCAGGAGAGGGCATCACTGATCTGGTTTGGGGTGGAAATGTACAGCTGGGTGTCATCTGCGACTGATGGAATCTCACCCCAAAACCCGGATGATCTCACCCAGCTGCTTCATGTAGATGTTAAATAAAAGAGGGGAGAGGACCGACCCTGAGGGACCCCACAAGAGAGCACCCTGGGTCGATCTCAACCCCCTCCAACACCGATTGCAACCACCCTGAGAGGTAGGAGGTGAACCACTGAAGAACAGTGCCCCCACTCCCAACCCCGAGGCGCAAAAGGATACCATGGTCGATGGTATCGAAAGCCGCTGAGAGGTCTAATAGGACCAGGACAGAGGAAAACCCTGTCCCGAGCCCTCCAGAGATCATCCATCAGCGCACCAATGCCGCTCCTGCTGTAACCGGTCGGAAGCCCGATTGATACGGATCCAGGTAGTCCGCTTCATCCAGGAAAAGTGGAAACTGCTGGGCCACCATTCAACAACCTTCGCCAAAAGCGAAGGTTGGAGACTGGACGAAAGTTGTCTAACACGGTCGGGTCCAGGGCAGGCTTCTTCAAGAGGGGTCTCACCACCTCCTTCAAGGTGGAGGGAAAACACCCTCTCTAACGGCTTGACAACTGCCCGAGCCAACCGAGTGGCCTCCTGGCGGCATAAGCCAACCAGGAGGGACACGGTCCAACAAACATGTGGTGGAACTCAGCCGCGATAATCCTGTCCACTTCATCCTCGAAACAGGATCGAACTCATCCCAGATCACACTGGCCAGACTACTTGCACCCACTGCTCAGACCACTGCAAATCAGAGGACAAACCGCCCGAATCCGGCGATCTTATCTGACAGATATTGACCAAACTCCTCAGCCCTTCCTCGAATGGGTCCTCCTTCTATGCGGAGAGAGCGGGTAACCCAAACAGGGCGGCTGGGGGTTATCTGACGCTATGAGGGCGGAGAGATAAGATCTCCTCGCGCCTCATAGCTACCAGGTAAGTCCTAATATGGGCTCTTAGCTGGTCTCGATCGGACTGGGAGCGGGTGGACCTCCACCTGCTCTCTAAGCCCCTCCGATGACGCTTCATCTCCCGGAGCTCCTCAGTATACCAGGGAGCCATCCGGGATCCACGGCGTATGAGGGGACAAATGGGGACAACCCTGTCGAGGGCATCCGACGCAGCCTGCTGCCAGGTGGCCACCAGATCCTCAGCAGAGCTGTGGGCAAGGGAAGAAGGAAAAGACCCCAGTTCCGCCCGGAACCTCTCAGGGTCCATCAGGCATCTGGGGCGGAACCATCTAAGTGGCTCCTCATCCCAGCAGTGGGGGGGTGGCCTGTTGGAAGACCAGCTGCAGGAGATAGTGATCAGACCATGGAACGGCAATAAAAATGGCTTGCCCTCTGTCACTGCGCCACTGTTCAGAGACAAAAACTAGGTCAAGAGTGTTCCCCCCCCCTCGTGAGTTGGGCCTTGAATCAGTTGGGTCAGGCCCATGGCTTCCATAGAAGCCATGAATTCCTGGGACAAACCTGACGCCCTCCCAGGGAGGGCAGATTGAAGTCCCCCAGGACTATAAGGCCCGGGAACTCCACCGCCACCCCCAAGAGGAGATCGAGAAACCCAGGCAGGGCCGCTGCCACACAGCTGGGGGAAAGGTATGCAAGCAGCAAGCCCACCTGACCATTAGGCCCCCACAACAAGAGGAGGGTCTCACTCCCGCCTATCTCTGGAACAGCAACCTCCCTTGGAAACAGGGTCTCCCGGATAACCACAGCCACCCCACCACCCTTCCCCTGGGCCCGTGGTCAGTGCAAGACCCGAAAACCTGGAGGGCACAAATCAACCAGAGGGACACCTCCCTCTGGGCCCAACCAGGTCTCGGTGATGCAGGCCAGGTCCGCAGCCTCCTCTTCAATAGTCTCACGGAAGAGGGAAGACTTATTAGCCACGGACCTGGCATTAAAATACACCAACCTAAGCCCAGGGGTCCCACTTCCCGAGCCCCCTAGGGAGGAGGCCATAGGGTCGGAGCATGCCACCACACAGAGATGGCGGGTACGTGCTCCCAACACATGATATGGCCCTATGCCTCGACGTCTCCTGCCAATTCCAACCACCCTGGGAATCGCAGTCCCCACCTCGCACCTCGGGGTCCCGCCGGCCCCCAGCCCCTGCCCCCGCCACCACCGGCTGCAGAAGGACCCTCCCCCCTCCCTAACCCCTTAAGACGACCAATTAAAATTTTAAAACCTCCCTTCCTAATTAAACATAATTTAAAACCCTTGGTCATGCTATGCCCCTCTCGGGAATAAAACCCACATCAGGAGGGGCTTTGACAGTACGGCAGGCCATCTCAGGGACAGGGGAACACCCCTGAGTGCCCGCAGCTCGAGAGAAGAATAGATGTATCCCATAGTGGTTATTGCTAGGGAGAGATCAAGTCCAGGATAGATGGTAATAATTCAGGTCGCCGATGGTCAGTCAGTTCTAGAGCCAGAAAAAAAACACAGTGGAAGCCTCTCGACCCAGGTGGCACTCTCACTACCCACCAGAAGGTGAGTCCCACAATCTCTGACATAGTTCAGCCTCCTCTCTCTCACAGAGGAGGACAGTCATCAGGTTAGCTCCAGACAGGGGGGGCCAAACACCACTGGTCTCTCACCCCAGTGGTAGTGGCCAAACATGGTGTGCTCCCACCACACCATGTAGTCCCCAAGGCAAACTGAGGCATCTGGGGGTGAGGAAAGATGGTCCAGGCATGGTAGATGGCCACTAGGGGCCCGATGTCTCCACCAGCCAATCGTCTCTGCTTGCATCCTCCAATATGAGTTGTGTCAGGCGGATGGACTACAGGTGCAGAAGCCGAGGCCACCAAGGCCGCCGAGACCATAGGGCCGCAGGCACCGCACCCTCACCATTGTGCCAGGGCACCAGCCAAGAAAAGTCCCGGACCGGCGTCACTGTCGCAACCGCAAACTCCACAACCCAGGAGAACATCCTGGGTCAGATGGTGGACCTTCCAGCGAGCCGTACAAGCCGTAGAAGCTGCCGCTGTTGACATTCCGGCCCGGCAAAAACGCCCCGGGTCAGACGGCAGGCTTCCAGCGCGGACAGCTTCTAGCACGAACAGCGTAGGCCATGCAAGCCCCAGCCTCCAGGCGCGAACGCTGGGCCCAGGCTCCAGGCTCCAGGCTCCAGGCACAAGAACTAGCCCCAGGCTCCAGGCTCCAAGTGCAGACACTGGCTCAAGGCACAGACACTGGCTCCAGGCTCCGCTGGCTTCAGGCTCCACCTGCTCCAGGTACAAACACTGGCCCCAGGCTCTAGGCTCCAGGCTCCAGTTCCAGGCGTGAGCGCTGGTCCTGGGCACCGGGCTCCGAGCGCAAACGCCAAAGCCACCGAGGCTGCCAGGGCCGCAGGGCCACACCCCCAGCCGTCGCGTCGAGCGGCATCCACCAGGAAGGAAGAAAACCCCGGGCCGGCATCGCTGTCCACGCTGCATAAGCCGCCAACGTTCGAATCACGGCCCAGGGAAAACACCCTGGGTCGGGCGGCAAACATCAAGCGCAACCCGTGCAGCCCATACAGGCTCCAAGCATGAGCAGCACGAACAGCGTGGAGCGAGCAAGGCCGCCGAAGCCGCTGGGGCTGCACCCTCAGCCATTGCGTCGCCCAGCACCAGCCGGTAGGTAAAAAGCTCCCCGACCATCGTCGCCGGCATCACCGCCGATGTCCGATCCGGGGAAAGACACCCTGGGTCAAACCGCTGCTAGGGCCATCTCTATGGAGCTAGCAAGCCCCTCGAACGACCGAACCTGGGGGTCTCTCCACAGCTCCACTAACACTTATCTCCTCCGAGCCGCCATAACCCTGCACATGCGCACAACCAATCCCAACCAATTATAGGGGGGGAAAGGCAGGTAAAGATAAATGGCTGGCATATTGGGATTTATTGGAACATTATCAAGGAAAATTTAAAATCAAATTGCAATAACAGTTAATATTAGAAGGATGTGGTTGTTAATGTTTTCCTACTTAAAGTGATCTAAATAATTTAAAATCAACAAAAAAGATTCACAGTATAGAGAAAATTAAGTAAGAATTTGAGCTACAACTGTGCACTGAAAGTGAACAGGTAATTGCTAAAATGTCCAAACTTTTGTTGTAATTTGAAAAGGAAGACAGGGTTAAAGAATGTAAGATAAAGTGGACTAAGAATTCTGTTTATAACATACAGGTGGGAAAATATGTGGTTAAAAGGGATAAGATATAGTGTTATCTCCAAGAGAATTTTTATAAATTTTTATTATATTGTTAGTACATGAAAGCAGAGAAATTATCAAGAATCTATAAAGGCATTTCAAATGTATGTTGGAAATGTGAACAACATGAAGAAACACATTTTAATAAGCTTGATGGACATGTAAAAAAGCTCTAAAAATAGATTCAAATATGTGAGTAGGAGCTTTGCCATGTTAGAACAGAATAAGGAAGTAGTGCCTCGAACTCAGAAAACTCAGAGAAAACGTAGAAGGTGCAAATATCATATTGCATAGTATGCGATTTCCCATATTAGGAAAAAAAGCGTCTGTATTAGTTAGTGATTGGCTAAACATAGTTAGAATGTAAACCAAGCCCTCGTAGGAGGGGTGGCAGTTTAGGGCTATAAAAGCTTTGTTAAAACAAAGACCTGGGTTCCTTCAACGCCTGGAGGAACCCGCTTTCGCGAATGCGTAATAAACTTTGTTTCTTTGGATCAACGAACCAAGTCTTGAATTTTGCTTTGGTGGATCCATCTCACAAATATATACTTCGATATAGAAGTTTTAAAAAATCAATATTCAATAGAAGCTGGAAACTTTCCTTTTTGGATTAACAAATAAACAATTAGAGAAAAAAAGATTATATCGGTATATAATTACTATTATGAGATTGGTATATGCAAAGACAGGAAAAGAATTTCTCTTGTTAGCACATCCTTTTGATTCCACCAAACCTATCAACAGGATTTTGTACAATATTGAAAAACAGATAAAACTCTGAGTAGCATTCATTCAACCAATCAGTTTGCTGTGCTTTTCCTTTGTGAGGTTATGCTTCAGAATAGTGCTGACAGATAGATGACTTCACAAAGGAGAAGTAAATGAGGGCTGAATGAGTTTTATCTTTGTGTATGTGCTGAATGTAAGATTGAGGATTGGTAGCTGAGATCTGATTTAGTTTTTATTTAACTGCATTTACTAGCTTAGGTTTATTTTACTTTAGAGTATTAGTTTGCTTATTTGTTTGTTTATCTTATGTAATATCACACTTGTTTACTTAGCTTATTTTGCACACATTATTTATTTATCATATTTAATATATTAGTTTAGTTTAGTTAGTTTAGTTTAGGATATTGAATTAACCATGGAGACATTCCTATACTATGCAGGGAAAATCCTATTTGAGGAATTACATTTTATTTATTTATTTACTTGTCAGCTTGTATGAGCAATTCTAGAATTAGTTTAGAATTCAAAGAGGTAACTTGACAAGTAACATGACAAATAATAATAATGAAGGAGAACAGGAATCAAAGGAATCTAGGAACAAGAAAAATTGCTTTAGAATAATGTTTAGAATATCTTTTGAACTTGATTTCAAAACTGTATATCTTCTTTCTGGTCCTTTCTTTGTGAATTGTGTTAATATCTTCAATTTAAACATATCCACAGGAAAGCCTTTCAGAAAGGCTGGAAAACATGACTCTGCAGCCTTGCTTGGGGCACACAGAGAAGTATGCATCATGGAGCTGATTGGAGCCCTCAAATACCTCTTCCTAATTACTTTTTAACATTGCTTGCCTCTTTTAAATTTTATATGTGGTGCTCATGTTTTTAATATTGCATTTGTACAGTACTTAGAGTTCCTCCATGATGGAGATGGGCAGTTCTTAAATATGATAAATTAACAAACAATAGAATGTGTTTTAATAACCTAGCATGCTAAACAGCATTGGCCATTAGTTAAGCACCCATTAGACAATAATTAGCTGCAAAAATCGTGCAAAAATCTAATTGGAGAGCATGATTGATGACTCTTGGCTATGGATGTGTTTCGTTGGATACACCCAGAGGAGTGGGGGGGGGGAAGCAGGATCAATGGTGACAGTGAATTATGTATCTCAGAGGGCTATCTGTCAGGATTCCGGCAGTTACTCCAATTAAATCATGAGCCTCGAGCCACACTTCCAAAACTACAAAGGATTTATTATTTATTTATTTATTTATTTATTTATTTATTTATTTATTTATTTATTTATTTATTTATTTATGAGATTTCTATGCCGCCCTATCTCCCGAAGGACTCAGGGCAGCTTACAATAATAAAAAGAACAGTACAAAAATTAAAAAGCAATTAAATAAGAAATCTCACAAAGCCAATAAAATCTATAAAACTACTGCTAAAATCCCTCCCCTCCATCAGTCCGGGTTGGCAAGTTGGAACAGCCATGTTTTTAGGCCACGGCGGAAAGATTGGAGGTCAGGGGCCACCTGAAGCCCCAGGGGGAGCTGATTCCATAGGGTGGGTGCTCCCACAGAGAAGGCCCTACTCCTGGGGGGCCGCCAGCCTGCATTGCCTGGCTGATGGCACCCCAAGGAGGCCCTGCCGGTGGGAGTGCACGGGACATTGGGAAGCCATTATTGGCAGCAGGGTCTCCCACAAATACCCCAGTCCTATGCCATGTAGGGCTTTATAGGTCAACACCAGCATCTTGAATCTCACCCGGAGGGCAACCGGTAACCAGTGCAGCTCACGCAGGATGGGCGTAACATTGGAGTATTGGGACCCTCCCATCACAACCCACACCGCTGCATTCTGGACAAGTTGAAGCCTTCAGGTGGTCCTCGAGGGCAGCCCCATGTAAAGAGCATTGCAGTAGTCCAGACGGGAAGTAACGAGTGTATCAGTGACTGTACGTAGGGCATCTCGGTCCAGATAGGGGCGCAACTGATGCACCAGGCGAACCTGGGCAAATGCCCCCCTGGCCACAGCTCCCACCTGCTCCTCCAAACTGAGTCCTGCATCCAGGAGGACACCCAAATTGCGAGTCCTATCTACGGGGGGCAACACCTCTCCACCCATAGCTAAAGATGGAATATCCTGGCTAACTCAAGATGCCGGTACATACAGCCACTCAGTCTTAGCTGGGTTGAGCCGGAGCCTGTTCCTCCCCATCCAGACCCGTACCACCTCTAGGCACCTGGACATCATGTCGAGGGCGTCACTGGGTTGGTTGGGGTGGAGATGAAAAGCTGGGTATCATCGGCGTATTGATGATACCTCACCCCAAAACCATGGATGATCTCACCCAGTGGCTTCATGTAGATGTTGAACAGAAGGGGTGATAGAACCTGCCCCTGAGGTACCCCACAAAGGAGGGGCCTCGGGGCCGATCTCTGCCCCCCCACCAACACTACCTGTGTACAACCCGAGAGGTAGGAGGAGAACCACCATTAAATGGTGCCCCCCACCCCCAACCCCTTGAGGCGTTGCAGTAGGATACCATGGTCAATGGTATCAAAAGCCGCTGAGAGATCTAACAGGACCAGGACAGAGGAATGACCCCTATCCCATGCCCTCCAGAGATCATCCATCAGTGTGACCAATGCCATCTCCATGCTGTGCCTGGGCCTGAAGCCCGATTGGTATGGATCTAGATAGTTGGTTTCCTCCAGGAACAACGGGAGCTGTCGGGCAACCATGCTCTCAACAACCTTCGCAACAAAGCGAAGTTGTGAGACAGGACGAAATTAGCTGGGTCCAAGGCAGGCTTCTTGAGGAGGGGCCTCACCACCACCTCCTTCAAGGTGGGGGGAAAGGATCCCTCACTCAAAGAACCATTAATTACTGCCTGGAGCCAGCTTCGTTTAACCTCCTGGGCAGCATAAACCAGCAAGGAGGGACACGAGTCCAATAAACACATGGCAGCACTCAGCCTCCCCATGATCCTGTCCACCTCATTTGGAATCACAGGATCGAACTCCTCCCAGATGGAATCCCTAAAACTCATCGTATTACTCCCATCAGACTCTGACCAGTCGGAGTCCAAGCCGGCCCGGATCTGAGCGATCTTGTCCGTCAGATGATGACTAAATTCCTCGGCACGTCCCTGCAGAGAGCCCTACCCCCCTCTGGTTAAGGAGAGAATGGGACACTCTGAATGGGGTGGCCGGGCAATTATCTGCGGACGCTATGAGAGCAGAGAAGTATGCACACGCGCCTCATCGCAGCAAGATAAGACCTAATATAGGTTCTTAACTGCGATCGGTCAGATTCGGACCTGCTGGATCTCCAACAGCTCTCTAGGCCTCTCCTCCGATGCTTCATTTCCCGGAGCTCCGCAGAAAACCAGAGAGTCGACCAGGATCTGCACCGGGTCAGAGGCCGCGAAGGAACAACTCAGTCATGTGCCCCGGAGGCAGCCGTCTGCCAGGTGTCCACCAGGGTCTCAACCAAGCTGTGGGCAAAGGAGGCCGGAATAAACCCAAGCGCAGTCTGGAACCCCTCCAGGTCCATTAGGCGCCTGGGGCGGAACCATCTCATCGGTTCCGCCTCCCAGTGATGAGGGGTGGCATCTTGGAAGGCCAGTTGTAGGAGGGAATGATCGGTCCATGACAGGGGTAGTATAGTTGGAGACCCCCCAGATCATTACACCACTGCCCTGAGATAAAAACGAGGTCGAGCGTGTGTCCCCCCTCATGAGTCGGACCCTGTATTATTTGAGTCAGGTCCAAGGCCGTCATGGAGGCCATGAACTCCTGAGCCATCCTCGATGCCCCCCCCGAGAAGGCAAGTTGAAGTCTACCAGGACAATAAATCTGGGGAACTCAAGTGCTACCCCTGAGAGGACATCGAGTAGGGCAGGCAGGGCTGTTGTCACCCAGCTGGGAGATAGGTACAAGAGCAAGAGGCCCAACTGACCCCCTGGGCCCCACCTCAAGGGGAGAGACTCACATCCACTTATCTGCAGGACAGAGGTCTCCCTTGGGCAAAGTGCCTCCCTGATCACAACTGCCACCCCCCTGCCCCTACCCTTGGCCCGAGGTTGGTGCAGCACACAGAAACCCAGTGGGCATAGATCCACCAGAGGGACCCCTCCCTCTGGGCCCAGCCAGGTCTCCGTGATGCAAGCCAGGTCCGCGCCTTCCTCCTCGATCAGATCCCGGACGAGGGGAGCTTTGTTCACCACGGACCTGGCATTCAAATAGACCAACCTGAGACCAGGGCCCTGATCCTCCAAGCCCCTGGGGGTGCAGGTACAAACTGGCAGGTCAGAGCATGCCACCACTCGGAGACAGAGGGGGCGCACCCCCAAAAACCGCCATGACCACCGTCCATACCTCTGCCACCATTCCCAATCACCGTGGGGATCACACACCCCACCCTCTCCCCCAGTACTCTAGACAGCCCCAGCCCCAACCACTCCCCACCATGACCCAATCCTAACCCAGACTGAGGATATCCCAGTGGAGCCCCCCAGGCTCCAATTGGGCCTGACAACCCACCCGCTTCCTAACTCCCTTAAAAATTCATCTAAAAAATTGAACAAAGAGGCCTTAGGACCCCTCTTGCCATCCCTCCCCAGACCCCTACCCATATCCACGCAGTGCCACCTCTCAGGATTCCAAAATCCATCATCAAGGTAGGCCAGAGATAGTCCGGCGGGCCACACCTAGGATAGAGGGGAATCCCTTAGGGCCTGCAGCTCCACAGCTAAATAAGTCCGCATAATCAAGTGGATAAAACCATAAAAGAAGGGGGGAAGTTAATAAATATGATGGAGGTGTCCAAGTAAAATCCGTGGTCCAGACGTAGTCCTAACCATTTGGAGTAGTCCAATCCCGGGCGCCCTCTCACGATGACCGGGGCACGATAGAAAGGGCCAACTCAGGAACTAACCACTATGCTCTCACTGCCAGTGGAACTCCAATGGTCGTCAGGCCAGGAGTTACGGCCAGGCCAGCAGGAATAGCGCACCCAGCCTTCATTGTCCTCTCACCACAATACGGCAGGTACACTTAAAACTAAGTTCCCTGACGCCCTCTCATGGCAGCAGAAACGTCCATCCCAACAGGCCACACTGGAAACCGAAGAGAGGGAAAGGAGGAAGGCATCCCCATCACCAGTCACAGGGAAGCCAGACCTCTGGGTGGCAGGGAGGAGGCCAAAACCGCCCAGCAACCCTCACCCCAGCCAATAACAACCGGGGCAGGCAGGCTGCCAGGAAACCCCGGTAGTACCCAATACTGACCGGGGCCACCCTATCCCCAACCAAACTCCAGAGGCCATGATTGTCCAGGCTAGGCATACAGGGCCGAGTCCGAGGCCATTCCTGGTCCAATACTAGCAGTCCCCGGGACAAGCCTGGGGACCAGTCCAGCATGGGTCCCAGAGGCCCTGGCTCCGCTGCCTCCCAGCACAACGCAATCGGGAGTAAGTTGACCTCAGGCCAACAGGCCCATCTCCCGTCTGGCAGCGTCCATCCATCCCACCGGCAAAACCAAGTCTCCGGGTAGGTCCCACACCAGAGGCCTCCACACTCCACGCTGGTGAACCACGAGTCCTGGGTCTTCACGCCGGCCAGCACACCTTCCAACAGCGCCAAACACTGACCCCGGGACCAGTACGGAACAAAGCCACACGGCAAACGAAGCAGCAGGAACGGTGGAAATAGCGACAGAGACAATGCAACCCGGCAGCAACAGTCCGGTACCAGCAGCAGCGTTGGTTAGAAGTTAACATGCCAGCATTTGCCTGGGCATAGCCGACTCAGATACATAATTCACTGTCACCCTTGATTGTGCTTTTCCCCCCACCCCCTGGGTGTATCATCCAATGAAACACGTCCATAATCAAGAGTCATCAATCATGCTCTCCAATTAGAGTTTTGCATTGCAGAAGCTTCAGTCATCTAATCAGTCTCTGAAGAAAATATGAATGGAATGTACTTTCGATTCCACACTGCTGCCTGCTCTTTGAAACTCCCCCCTTCTTTCTGTTGACAACTATAAAACGTGTATACAAAATGTTTTATGAGTTGACATGAATATTGTTGTTCCACTACCCCATGTCCCTTTTTAGCACTGGAGAAGGTTCAGAGTGACATTGACCCCCTATTTCAATTCACCAGGTGAATGGCTCAAAGTACTGAGGTAGGGGAAAGGGCCCCCACCCGTTTCTACTGTTTTTGGCTGAGACAGAGAGAAACAACTGCTGCAATGCATGGATGCTGTGTCCTCCCCCATATTCCTGTTCCCATGACAAGCAACCATTTGCTTATATTCACTGACTGCTCCCTCTGCACAAGCACAACACCTGAGAAGAAAAAGCAACTTTCATAAAGGTAGAATCTCACTCCACAACAATTGGCTATGGATTGGAAAAGGAACTTAGAATTTGGAAGGAAAATGGCAGAAACAAATATTAGCATGTCAAACTGTAGGGTTGATCCCATGGCTACGGTTATGCAGGACTGCACATCTACTGTCTCCATGGAGTGAGAGGAAATTATTGAGATAGTACTGTATGATGTTATGAGGGATTTGTTTCAGCTTCTTGACTCTGAGGAAATATGTGGAGCACTTTATATCAGCTCTACTATGTGTAGGCTAGACACATTCCTTACCTGGTTCTTTGGCAATTTTTTTCAGTTGTTGAAAGAGTGTTTGGGCCTTAAGAGACAATGATTTTTTGCACACTTTCCAGTCAGAATTCTAACTAGTGCAGAAACAGCATTCATTGCCCCTGGTGGATGTCAGTCGCAAGACCTGGATGGAGGAGTGCACCTTTCTTTGTAAGGACCAGCCTCTCCCCACTCCCACTTCAAAAAATAAGCATGAACTCTTGAAAACTTTATATTTCAAAAGGAATTTTTTATTGAAGAGGGGTAAAAGCAGGTCAAAATTCAAAGCAGGGTCCTTCAGGGTATGCAACTAAGATAAAAGGAATTAGAACCCCCTCCGCGCAGTCCAATGTGGATTCCACCAATCTGCAGGTGTGAACACGTTATTATCCCACTGTCTCTGAGAAAGCAGATAAGGAAAGGTTCTCAGGAGTTATCTTCCGGCACTGCAATCCACATGGCCCCTTCTCCCCTTACATCCCTCGAAGAGGTGAGATTTATCCAAGCATCTGGGGCACCAGGCAATGATTATAAATTGTGTAACAGCCAATGTAAGAAATAGGATATTAGGATACATAGAGAGGAAAAGAATTAAATGTATAAAATCCAACCCTTTCCCTTTTTCCATTGAAGAATGGCAGATAACCAATCTGACACATTGCCCTCCTCAAAAAAATGGAAATTCCACTTGGAAGACATAAAAGCATGTATTACATTAAGACTTAGGATGGTTTGTGAGGGCATTTCAGGTGAAATTTCCATGCATGTTTTTTGGCTACCCATTTGTTTTGGTTGGAGAGTAGGTGTTTCCATGCTACTAAGTATTGTGTGGAGCCATGGTGAGGGTGGGGTCGATTGAAAGAAATTGGAGCTAAAAGAAAGGAAGGTGAAAAGGACTATTTGAACATTATTTAACAATTGAAATAGAGAAGAAAGGAACTTCTGTGCTACAAGACTGAACGGCTGATGCAACAGATGATGGGAGAGCTTAATAAGAAAGGAAAAGGCAACATTTACATGTAATAAAAGATCAGGAAATAAGGTGATAAAAGAACTCAATGTAAAGTAAAATATTTGACTCAATGCTTTTATTTATATTGTTTATTTGATAGTGCTTAAGGCTGTAATGATTATTTGGAATATAAATAATTTGAAAGTATATGATAGAGTGAAATAGGAAATCTTGCTCTTGACAATAGAACTTTGATAATAGAACTTTGTTGAATATATTTAGCTTAAAGAGAATTAAATATATCTAGTGTATAAATTAAAGTGAGAAATTACCACTTTTAGACTATATAGAGGATTGTTTAAGCTAACTCAATTAATTAATACTTACCAAATAACATAAAGTGCTAAATAATTTTGTAATTAGTTACAAGGTAATGATATATTATTTAAAGTGGATATAAGATTGTGGTATAATCTAATCAAATTATAGTATTTAAACTGGATATAAGATTGTGATATAAAACAATATATTGAACAGTTTTGATCGCAATATTAAATATTAAAAGAAGGGAATAATAGAAAGATTGGAAAGAGAAGTATAAAATATTATTGAGAAGCAGGAGTAACTAGGTGAAAATTAAGTGGATGGTAGAGTGGAGTAAGCTATATAAATTAATAAAAATGACAACTACCACAACAGTTACATGCATGTGAAAGAAAATACCATCAAACCCCTCTTTGGCGTCAGCATCACCTTCAGGCAGAGAACAATAGATACAATGTTAGGAGCAGAAAAAGCAAGTAATCCAGCCAATACACAAATGATGCAGACAACACTTCTGACAATCCATGAAACGATGCTTAAGATGCAAGAGACTATGAATAAAAACCATGAAGAAATGAGAAACAACATGTACAAATGAGAAAACAAAATAGGTGAAGTTCAACAAATAATGGAAAAAAATGAACAAAGAATCACAGTTGAAACTAGAATGGAGCAGACTGAAAAAAAAATGGAAGGAGTAAACCAAAAATTAGTAGCCATAAATAAAGATTTAGAGGAGTCCATCATAAATGTAGAAATGGAACGCGCTGCCTTCTATCTAAGCTTTCAAAATGTGCCGGAAGATAAAGATGAAGATCTGAAAATGATTATGGCAGAAATATTAGCAGAAGCTATTCAACAGGAGATTGGAGAGTTTAGAAATGACATGGACATGTTACGTTGTCCATGTCATTTCTAATCTCTCCAATCTCCCATTCGATAAGTCACGGAATAGTTAGAAGACATGTAATTAATATTAAATGATATAGAGAAACTAAAATGTTAAAAGAAAGGAGTCATTTTAATAAGGTAGATCACGTTAAAGAAAAGGATAAACATTTTCACCATTGCTCAATATATGTTGTAAAATGTATATATGTTATTTGTTTTCGTAGATTTTCACGGGTAAAGGTATGTAGGTCTTGGTGTATTCGGGTCTTGTCCCGTGTAAGATTGAGAATACCTTGGCAATGTTTCGACGAAATCTCATCTGTCATCTTCAGGCTGGTGTCTCCTGCGTGAGCTGCATTGGTTGCCGGTTGCCCTCCAGGTGCGATTCAAGGTTTGACACTAACATTCAAAGTCCTTCATGGCATGGGTCCGGGGTACTTGCGGGAGTGTCTCCTGTCGATATCAAATACCGGTCACCCTGTGCGAGCACACAGGTTGGGACTCCTCGGGTTGCTGTTCGCACGACAATGTCGGCTGGTGGTGACCCGGGGAAGGGCCTATTTTGTATCGGCCCCTGCCTTATGGAATCAGCTACCTGTTGAGCTCCGGCTGGCTCCCGATCTCTCCTCTTTCCGGTGCAATCTAAAAACCTGGTTGTTTTTACAGGCTGGGCTGGACTGATCTCCTGGGGGAGAGGGTGGGTTTTAAATTCGATTTTAATTCGGTTTTATAGTTGTATTTTGGCTTGTCTAGTTTAATTTCTTTTTAAATAATTTATTGTTCTGTGTTTTTATCTGTGAGCTGCCCCAAGTCCTTTTTGGAGAGTGGCGGCATACAAGTCAAAATAAATAAATAAATAAATAAATAAATAAATAAATAAATGTCACTCCTCGTCGCTGGGATACGGAACCAACCAGGTGGTTCTGTCCCAGGTGCCTGATGGACCCTGAAGGGTTTCAGACGGTGCTTGGGGTGTTGCCTGCCTCCCTTGCACACAGCCCAGTTGAGGCCCTGGTAGATGCCTGGCAACAGGCTGCCTCAGAGGTTCTCGACCGTGTTGTCCCTTTGCGGCCCCTGACCTGGTGCAGATCTCGGTTAGCTCCTTGGTTTTCCGCGGAGCTGCAAGAGATGAAGCACCGGAGGAGGGGCCTAGAGAGCAGTTGGAGGTCCAGTCGGTCTGAATCTGATCGATCCCAGTTAAGATCTTTTACAAGGACTTATCTGGAGGCGATGGGAGTGGCGAAGCATGCCTACTTCTCTGCTCTCATTGCATCCGCAGAGAATCGCCCAGCCACCCTGTTTAGGGTCACCCACTCCCTCCTTAATCAGGGAGAGAGGGGGGACCCTTTGCAAGGGCAGGCCGAGGAATTTAGTCAGCATCTGCTGGACAAGATCGCTCAGATCCGGGCTGGTCTGGACTCCGACTGCTAGAGTCTGATGAGGGGGTAACGATGGTTCTTGTGGAGACTGTCTGGGAGGAGTTTGACCCTGTGACTCCAGATGAAGTGGACAGGATCATGTGGAGGCTGAGTTTCACCACGTGCTTATTGGACCCGTGTCCCTCCTGGCTGGTCTATGCCACCTGGGAGGTTACACGAGGCTGCCTCCAGGCAGTAGTCAATGCTTCGTTGAGGGAGGGATCCTTCCCTGCCACCTTGAAGGAGGTGGTGGTGAGGCCCTCCTTGAAACCTGCTTGGACCCGGCCATTTAAAATAACTTTTGTCCTGTCTCCAACCTTCGCTTTGTAGTGAAGGTTGTTGAGAGTGTGGTGGCTCGTCAGCTCCCAGGGTTCCTGGAGGAAGTAGATTACCTGGATCCGTATCAATCGGGATTCAGGCCCGGGTACAGCATGGAGATGGCATTGGTCGCGCTGATGGATGATCTCTAGAAGGCCCATGACAGGGGATATTCCTCTGTCCTAGTCCTATTAGATCTCTCAGCGGCTTTTGATACCATCGACCATGGTATCTTATTGCGGCCTCAGGGGGTTGGGGTGGGAGGCACCATTTTGGTGGTTCTCCTCTACCTCTTGGGTCATTGCAATGGTGTTGGCAGGAGGGCAGAGGTTGACGAGGCCCCTCGCATCTGAGGGTTCCTCAGGGGTGGGTCCTCTCTCCCCTCCTGTTCAACATCTATATGAAGCATGGGTGAGATCATCAGTGGTTTTGGGGTGAGGTATCATCAGTATGCTGATGATACCCAGCATCTCCACTAAACCAACTCAGTAATGCCCTCACCGTGATGTCTCATTGCCTGGAAGCGGTACGGATCTGGATGGGGAGGAACAGGCTCCAGCTCAACCCGGCCAAGACCGAGTGGCTGTGCATACCAGCATCTCGGGTGATTCAGGATGTTCCATCATTGTGCATGGGGGGAGAGGTGTTGCCCCCGTGGATAGGGTGTGCAACTTGGGTGTCCTCCTGGATACACAGCTCAGTTTGAGGAGCAGCTGGGAGCCGTGTCCAGGGGGGCATTTGCCCAGGTTCGCCTGGTATGCCAGTTGTGCCCTTATCTGGACCGAGGTGCCTTGCGTACGGTCACTCATGTGCTTGTTACTTCCCAAGTCAACTACTGCAATGCTGTCTATATGGGGCTGCCCTTGAGGACCACGCAGAGGCTTCAACTGGTGCAGAATGCGGCCGCGCGGGTTGTGATGGGAGTATCCCGATACTTCCATATGACACCCTTCCTGCGCGAACTGCATTGGTTGCCGGTTGCCCTCCAGGTGAGATTCAAGGTGCTGGTACTGACCTATAAAGCCCTACATGGCTTGGGCCCAGGGTTCTTGCAGGAGCATCTCTTGCCAGCATCGACTGCCCATTGCCCTGTGTGCTCCCACAGACAGGGCCTCCTTGGGGTGCCGTCGGCCAGACAGTGTCAGCTGGCGACCCCCAGGGGTAGGGCCTTCTCTGTGGGAGCGCCTCCCCTATGGAATCAGTTACCCCTGGAGCTGCGGTTGGCCCCTGATCTCCATTCCTTCCTCCGTGGCCTGAAGACCTGACTATTCGAACAAGCCAACCTGGACTGAGGGGGGTAGTTTTTAAATGTTTTATATGTTAATGTCTTTTGTGTTTTTAACTATTGTTTGGCTTGAATTTAATACCTTTTAACCAATTTTAAATTTTGTATTGTGGGTTTTATTATGTGAGCTGCCCTGAGTCCTTCGGGAGATAGGGTGGCATACAAGTCCAATCAATCAATCAATCAATCAATCAATATATGCAGTACAATGCAATGAGCCATGTGCAAATCTCTACATTGGGGAAACGAAACAATCAGTTCATAAACACATGGCACAACATAGGAGGACAAACACATTAGGACTAGATTCAGCAGTCCATCTGCATTTAAAAGACACAGACCACTCTTTTGAAGACAGCAAAGTCCACATTTTGGACAGAGAGGACTACTGGTTTGAAAGAATCCATTTATGACAAAACTGAACAGTCCTTTCTCAACAAAGGGGGAGGAATACTACATCTATCTCCAATCTACAACAGAGTCCTTTCAACAGTTCCAGGAAGGCGCCACACCAATTTGCACCACTCAGGTGACCCTGATGACACAGATGACCTTAATAAGTGACCTTACCAACCTGCGAGAAGAATACAAATGATCAGCTGTCTGCAAAGAGTGTAAATCCTTTCATTCCCCACCATCCAGTCAGAGATGAAGAAGCTTCTTGGATGAGAAGCAAAACGTCTTCAAAGAAAAATAAGGAAGTCCAGTTGCCTCTTGAAAAAACACTTTTGGGATAATCATGCCCTGGATGACTGAAAATCTCTACAGACACAAAAGAAAGACAAAAGAAAGCAAAGTAGTACCAGTAGTAAAACACCTTGGATGAAATCCCAAAACAAATGGAGCACCAATGGTGGGATTCAAATATTTTTGCCACCGGTT
>CM019155.1:51228060-51265147 GCA_009733165.1 Naja naja | reverse complement strand
TAATGAGAGAATTCAAAATCTTTAAACTGACTTTGTTTTTGATAATTACGTATGTTGTGAAAGGGCAGGCAGAGCACTTATATTTTAATATAACATGCATAACATGAAAATCTATGAGTTTTACTCTACGTAGTGTAATGTTCAAATAAAAGATAAAAAATAGAGTGCTCACGTTGAGATTTATAAGATCAAAACAAAAGAAGAATAAGATGAATAAGAATAAAAGTCGTGGTTATACAGTGGTTAGAGTGCAGTACTGCAGGCTATTTCTGCTGACTGCCGGCTGCTTGCAATTTGCCACTTTGAATCTCACCAGGCTCAGCCTTCCATCAGTAAAATGAGGACCCAGATTGTTGGGGGCAGTATGCTGACTCTGTAAACCGCTTAGAGAGAGCTGTAAAGAATTATGAAGTGGTATATAAGTCTAAGTGCTATTGCTATTGCTCTAAGTGTTTCATATTTCAAAGTTTCTAAAAAATAAAAATTAATAGGTGATTTATAAGTAGTAAGGAAACCAATTCCCTACTCTTGCCACATTAATTGTATATTGCTTACGTTATTTAAATGAAACATGAATCACTTTCACTGGGTTATGCATAAGCTGCCTAACCATGTTTTCAAAATATCTGTCTCTTTTTGGGATTATACAGTTGAAGCAGTGGTTCAACTGTACAGTGAACTGTTTCTAGCAATCTTTGCTCGGTTGCCTAGTGCTTTTTGGTTGCTTAGTAACAGCAAATCATGCTCCCTAAACATTTTCACAGAAATCCAGAAGTATCTGAGGACTGCCCACCGCAATGCTAGCAGTGCTTTAGAGCCATCTCCGCTGCTTAGTCTTTATTGTCCTTTTCTTGAAATCTGAAATGTGCTGGAGATCCAAAGCCCAGTCATAACATAAGAAGTTACAAGTGACTGAGAACAAATCATATCTTCTCCCTGCCAAATTTACACCTATGCATGCTCTGCTTTTCATTACCAGGACAATCTATTTTTCATGGATGCTTCTGAAGATTTGTTTTGCCTTTTGATAATATTTGAACTATCTACCTCATAATAAAACATGAAACATCAATGAATAATTAACTTCCTTGTATTTTCTCCTTCCATCATCAGACCCAATCATGCTAATCTTTTAAAATGCTCATAATATTCCATAAATTCCATAAAAATTTATTTGGTAGAAATAGGGTGCTAGGTAGACTCAGCTTAAAGTTCCTAATAAGATGTCAGTGAACACTTTGATTCTATTATACACCATTCTACCAACATGACTTTCTAATTTTCAAGTATTCTTTTAATTAAAAGCAGTAGAACAGGAAGGTGTTAAACTAGAAAATGGGGCTAGCCACCAACATAATATTTATTTAAAATTTTGCCAGGAAGCCCTATAAACTATATGTAGGAAATGAAATTGGCAGGTGATTGAAGGCCATTGTTCTGGTTGGAAGTGTGTTCTGCCCAACAAGGATAGACAGATCTCTAAACAGATTGAGAAGGACCACGATTACCAATATGTTTTCTGATTATGAGTATTTGGGATTGATCAGTGATCCAATGTCACAGCATACGTGTTCAGTTCATAGGTGAACCCTTAACGTGATTATTTAGGGAAAAGACCAACAATATTTTCTATTCTAAATTTGTTTAATGTTTTATTTATTTTATTTATACAGCATGTAAAAATTCAATTTCAAGTGTGTTGTCTGGGTATAATTATTTTTAGGCAATCGTAATCAAGATGTTTACAATAATATTAATACTATAATAACAATAATATTTAACTTATCTACTTTAACAAATCTCCATTTGTCCTTTTAATATCCCCATTTCTAATTTCCATTTTTATCTAATCATTGGTAAAATAAGTCCCATATCAAGAAATATTCAGTTTATTCTTTTTCCTTAATTGTAAGCATTAATCTGTCCATTTCGCACATTCTATCATTTTGTTAACTACACTCATCTGTCGGGATCTCATCGTTTTTCCACTGTTGTGCAGATACAATTCTGACTGCAGTTAATATTATTATTTATTATTATTATTTATTTAGACTTGTATGCTGCCCTTCTTCCTAAGGACTCAGGGCGTGAACATATAAAAAGAATACATTTACAATAAAAAATATTAAACAAATACAAGTCTATAAATTACTAAAAATGAATTAAAACAATTAAAATTGAACAGTAAACAATACAATTAAAACAACCCACCCCGGTCAATCCAGGCCGCCTGCTGAAACAGCCAAGTCTTCAGGTCTCACAAAGGAGCGGAGATCAGGGGCCAAACGAAGATCCGCGGGGAGCTGATTCCATAGGGCGGGCGCTCCCACAGAAAAGCTAGCCCTGTGGGAACCGCCAGCCGACAATGCCTAACCGACGGTATTCCCAGGAGGCCCTCCTGTGGGAGCGCACGGGCGATCGGAGGTGATGCTGGCAGGAGGCGTTCCCAAGTACCCTGGACCCAAGCCATTTAGGGCTTTATAAGTTGTTACTAACACCTTGAAGGAAACCCGGAAGGCAACCGGCAACCAATGCAAGTCACGCAGGGGGTGTAACATGGGAGTATCGATACCCCATCACAGCCCCACGGCCGCATTCTGCACCAGCTGCAACCTCCGAGTAATCCGCAAGGGTAGCCCCATGAGAGCGTTGCAGTAGTCGATTCTGGAAGTGACGAGCGCATGAGTGACCGCTCAAGGGCATCTCGGTTCAGGTAAGGGCTGAGCTGGCGAACCAGCCGAACCTGGGCAAAGCCCCTGGCCACAGCTCCCACTTGCTCCTCCAGATTGAGCTGTGCATCCAGGAGGACTCCCAGATTCCTTGCCCTATCCACGGGGGGTAACACCTCCCCCATGACCAAAGATGGCACATCCACTGGAAACCGAGATGCCGGTAAGAACAGCCACTCAGTCTTGGCCGGGTTGAGCTGGAGCCTGTTACTCCCCATCCAGGCCTGCACCGCTCCAGGCACCGCGACATCACGGAGAGAGCATCACTGATCTGGTCTGGGGTGGAGATATAAAGCTGGGTATCATCTGCATATTGATGATACCTCACCCTAAAACCACTGATGATGTCGCCCAGCGGTTTCATGTAGATATTAAACAGGAGAGGAGGCCTCGGGAGTGACCTCTGTCTCAACACCAACACCGCGAAGCGGTCCAAAAGGTAAGAGGAGAACCACCAAAACGGTGCCCCCACTCCCAACCCCGGAGCCGCCGCAGAAGGATACCATGGTCGATGGTATCGAAGCCGCTGAGAGATCTAAAAGGACCAGGACAGAGGAAAAGCCCCTGTCCCGAGCCCTCCAGAGATCATCCACCAGTGCCACCTGTCTCCGTGCTGTGTCCGGGCCTGAAACCCGATTGGTACAGGTCAAGATAATCAGTTTCCTCCAGGAACAGCGGAAGCTGCTGAACCACCACGCCAACAACCTTCGCTAAAAAGCGAAGGTTGGAGACTGGACGATAGTTGTTCAAAACGGTTGGGTCCAGAGCAGGCTTCTTGAGGAGGGGTCTCACCACCGCCTCTTTCAAGGTGGCGGGAAAAACCCCTCACTCAAAGAGGCATTGACAACTGTCTGGAGCCAACCGTGTAACCTCCCTGGAGGCATAAACCAACCAGGAAGGACACGGTCCAATAAACACGTGGTGGAAGACAGCCTCTGCATGATCCTGTCCACTTCATCCAGGGAGACAGGGTCAAACTCAACCCAGATAGAATCCACAAGACTCATCGCCACTCCATCATCTAAACCCTGCCAGTCAGAGTCCAAGCCGCCCGAATCTGAGCGATCTTATCCGCCAGATGTAAACTAAATTGCTCCCCTCAAGAGGGTCCCCTCTCCTCCAAATGCAGGAGGGAGCGAGTGACCCTGAACAGGGCCAGAGGGGATCATCATCTGCGACGGATCAGAGCAGAGAAGTAAGCACATCTCGCTGCTCTAATCGCTTCCAGGTAAGTCCTAATATAGGCTCTTAGCTGGACACGGTCAGACTCGAACGACTAGTCCTCCACCTGCTCTCCAGGCATCTCCTCCGCTTCATCCCCAAAGCTCCTCCGAACCAAGGAGCCAAACGAGGTCTGTGGCAGGAAGAGGCCGCAAGGGGACAACCCAGTCGAAGTGCTGCCGAGGCCTGTTGCCAGGCTGCCACCAAAGTCTCGGCCGGCTGTGGTCGAGGGAGGTGGGCAAGGACCCCAGGGCCGTCTGAAACCTCTCCGGTCCATCAGGCCTGGGGCAGAACCATCGTGATCGCTCCTCATCCCAGCAGTAGGGGCAGCCGATTGGAAGACCAGCCTCAGGAGATAGTGATCTGTCCATGATAGGGGTAGGGTAACCGTGATCCACCCCCAGATCACTACACCACTGTCCCGAGACAAAACCAGGTCGAGCATGTTCCCTCATGAGTGGGTCCCTGAATCACCTGGGTCAGGTCCATGGCTGTCATGGATGCCATGAACTCCCGAGCCAAACCAGACGCCACTCCCAGAGAGGGCAAGTTGAAGTTCCCCAGGACAATAAGCCTGGGAAACTCCACTGCCACCCCCGAGAGGGCATCTAGCAGCTCAGGAAGGGCCATTGCAACGCAGCTGGGGGACAGGTACGTCAGCAACAGACCCAACTGACCACCCGGGCCCAACCTCAGGAAGAGGGACTCACACCTGCCTATCTGCGGGACAGTGGCCTCCCTTGGAAACAAGGTCTCCCTAATAACAATGGCTACTCCTCTGCCCCTTCCCTGAGCTCGCAACCAGTGCAGCATCTGGAAACCTGGGGGACATAGGTCACACAGGGGAGACCCTCCTGGCCCCAACCAGGTCTCACATACATGCCAGATCCACAGCCTCCTCCTCAATAAATTCACGGAGGAGGGGTGCCTTATTAGCCACGGATCTGGCATTTACATACACCAGCCTAAGCCCAGGGACCACATCTCCCAGGACCCCAGGGGAGCTGGCAGAGACCTGAGGGTTGGAGTGCACCACCACTTGCAAACAGTGCCTCCCCACATAAATTTGGCCTCTCGTCCCGTCCACTCCTGCCATAACCGATCACCCTAGGATTGTCAATCCTCCGCTCAGCAGACCCCATGGCCCCTTCACCCTGCCCCTCCACCACTTGAGACCCTCTCTGGCCTGGATAAACCAGACTCTAACAACAAGGGTTGAAACCCTCCTTCCTTCCTATCCCATTAAAACAACCAATTAAAAAATTTAAAAGACGCCCTTAAAACCAAATTTAAAATTTAACTCCTTGGTCGCGCCATGCCACCTCTCGATCCCAGGATCCGGCATTAAGGTAAGCTGTCGATAACCCAGTACACCTCAAGGACAAGGGAGCAGTCCTGAGGGCCCATAACTCCGATAGTGAGTAAACATCCATAAAACAATAGATCATAATTCATAGAGGGCGGAGATGGAATAAAAACATCATATGGCAGAGGTGATAGATGTTACACAGATGTAAAGTGCCTAGGTGAAGAATAAAAGGTCCAGGTATCAGTATCCAAAGAGTTCCACACCACAAGCAGGCCTCTCACACCTGTTTGGGGGGCCAGAGTCAAAATGGACCACCAACCGCTCTCTCACCACGGTGGTCAAAACAAAATTGGAACTGATGGGTCAGTAGTTGAACCCCTCTATCCTCTCACAATAGAGGGGTAGTCCACCCATTGTCCTCACACCACGCCCAACCATCCTGGGAGGGAAGAAGAAGATGGATTAAGGACCATGACCGCTGATTGGTAGATTGACACTGCACCCACAAGAGTGCAAACAGGAGAGTCCGGGCAGCCAAAGCGGCAGTAAAAGGCAGAAGCAGTAGACGGGCCAAGAGTAACACATGGGGTAGGCAGGAAGTCTAGGTAGAGGGTCCAGAGTCAGCACAGCTGTTAATTTCACCACCACAGCCAAGGTCCAGAGCCATGAAAACCAGCTGACCGTGGGGGTCTCTCCTCCGATGTTAATGCCAAGGTCCAGAGCCATGAAAACCGGCCAACTGTGGGGGGTCTCTCCTCTGATGTTAATGCCAAATTCTGACCCCCACCAGGCCAGTACCAGCTCACCCGACCCGGCCAATGCCCAACGGAGCCAACACTCCAGGCTAGAGTCAGTCCAGCCAACTGTTGTTTCCACACCAGCCAACGCCAAACATTTAATACATGTAAAATCAAATATATATTCCTTTTATCATACTTTTCCGGCAGAACGTGCAATAAGAATATTTCTGGTTTCAAGTCTATATGCTGCTTTATCATTTTTTCTAACCAAGTATGTATTTTTGTCCAATATTTTTTGGCTTTGGGGCATGTCCATCACATATGGTAATAAAACTAGGTATCTGGTTGCACTTCCAACATTTAGCAGATCTGTCATGACTCCACAAAAGTGCTATGTGGAGCTGTGACAACCTACTAGTGGGTCTGGCCAGTCCGTATTCCTCGGTGACATGGAGACGGATCTAGTGGCCCCAGCTGTTCCAATGAGCTGACTGGTTGAGGACTATAGGCAGCAGTGGCGGCAGACTGGGTGATAAACCATGACTAAACCTCACGACTGGTGGGGCGTTGGCTTCCTGCCCTGCGCTGCAGCTCTGAATGCTCCATGAAAGCGTGGGAGGGGGATAGCAGAATTGGTGGGGAGTGGGATGACAAGACATGGGAAGGTAAGAGCATGGGGAAGGTGATGAATGAGCAAGCGGGGATGATGAGCGAGGCAAGCAGGTGTATGGCTGGTTGGGAATAAACAAGGATGGATGGAAAGCTACAACGGAGAGCATAATAATAACCTCTCAAAATGTAATGATAAATACTGTGCTATCGTACGTTATAACTTAGAGCTGGCTTTAAACCCTTTTTTGCTCGCTGTAACCCTTTGATTGGAATAAAGAGGAATCAACTGTTCACGAACATTCTTGCGGTGATTGCTTACTCCGTGTTCGGGACATCGGAAGAATAGCTGAGATAGAAAGCCAGCTCTAAGTTACAACGTACAATAGCACAGAATTTATAGTTATATTTTGAGAGGTTATACCATATATGGCTAATTAGCCCCCATCTGTTGCAGCTATTTAACATCTGTCCTTGTTTACTCCCAACCCATGTCCGCACGCCCGCTTGCCTCGTCGCATCATCCCAACGTGCTCATTATACCCATCACCTTCCCCATGCTATGGCACCTGTATCTTGTCATCCCACTCCTCACCGATGTGAACAAGTGGAGGAGGAGGACCATGCTGAGGGTGCAGATGAGAAGGAATGGAGGCTAAACTGGGAGGAGCGTCTGCCAGAAGCAATGAGGGTCCACAAGCGATGAGGGTCCACAACAGGTGGTGAGACCAAAAACACGGCTAGGAAGAAAAAATGGGTTGGACCTTTCCGAGGACTCAGGGGAAAAACGCACATGAAGAAAACCCCCTGCTCATGTCCCTGTAAATCCTGGCTTCTTTGTGAAGTGGAGAGAAAGACAAATAGCTGAGGAAGATTAGTGGAGTACGTCCACATCTAGTCTTGGCGCTAGTACCATAGAACTCCTGAGGTGAACTATGTATTAGGGACCATACCTCCAGATAGCTATTGGGGGTAATGGGGACAGAGGACACTTCATTCTTTAGTTCGGGGCCCTGGATTGAGGGTGACTCTAGTCGAAGGAAAAACATGACTAACCTTGCAACCGGTTATGATGTTTCATTAGCTGAAGTAGTGGGGATGTCGGAACCCTGCTTGAGAGGAACCACACTGACCCCTAGTGGAGATACACCCACATGAAATAGACAACATGAAGGTTCTTAAGAAGGCAATAGAGGGTCTGGAGGTTGGCAACAGTGTCCGGTGTGGGGGGCCACCTCCCCTGCAAACCTCCTTTGATGGGAACCCTGACCACATTGCTTTATTTCTAAGTCAAGTGGTAAATCATTTAGAATTGTATGCCACATATTATCCATCTCAGTGGTCTATGATTGTAGTGATAACAGGGGTGCTGACAGGGGATGCAGCAGATTGGGTCGCAGAGCTGCACAGCGCTAAAGCTAGGGGATTAACTGATGTAAGTTTATTTCTGGATACATTGCGGAATCAATTCGAGGATAAATCTAGAATACATCAGACCGAAGAAGCTATCACGGCTTTGAGACAGAATGGACGGCCGGCTGTAGAATATGTCAAAGACTTCAGAAGATTACCTGGCAAATTGCAGGCTTGGCCTGAATGGCTCTTAATCCGAGAGTTTAGGGCAGGGTTGGACAGAGGATTGAGGCAAGCTTGTGTATACCAGGGAGTCCCTCAAAAAATCACAGAATGGTATAAAACAGTGGTAGAGCTAGACATGGGGTTAAAGGAATTTAAAGACAAACCTGAAACCACATGGAGGACTGGTTCAGGTGAGACCAATACAAGAAGTGAACCAGGGAATGTTTCCTCCAGTAGTAATAGTAAAACAAATCTAAGGTGTTTTCGATGTAATATTGTGGGCCATAGAGCTTTTGAATGTCCAGCACAGAGCATAGAACAAATGAAACAGACAGCAAGGGTGCCATTAGGAACTGTTTCACAAGCCCGGTATGGTGGGAGGGGGGGCTACACGTGAAAGATCACAGGGGTTAAGACAGAACGAACCAACAACCGATCCACCTAAAAGAGAGGTGAAACAGTGTGAAGATCAACGCCAGCCACAAGTAGTGTCAGGATTATATGACAGTGGGGACGAGAGTCAGGAAGAGATCATAGTAGCTCTCCTGTTTGACAACATCATCCCTATATTATTAGAGAATGTAAGTGCGAAAATACAAGGTAGATATGGAGCCCTAATAGATACTGGATGTACCCAGTGTTTAATCAGTCAGCGGGTAGTAGAGGAGCTTAAATTGAAAGTAGAACCACTGCCTAATTCCATGAAGTTTGAACAGGTTGATGGTTCTTTATTGAGAGGGTCACCGGGGACGCTGATGACTATCCCAGTTCGATTAGAGATTGGTACTCATTTGGAATACCTAAGATTTATTGTAGTACCAGAGATACGAGAAGCTGTGATTTTAGGTTTGGTGTGGTTGGACCAATGGAAACCTACCATTTGGTGGGAAGGGGGTTTCTGATGCTTGAGACTTCTTATAGGACCTGACCCTCCACCACAAGGCCCAGAACCCTCAGAGTACAACCCAGAAAATGAACCAATCACTATGTTGATCGAAAGTAAAGAATTACCTTTCCCATCAGTGTATCAAGAGCTGGGGGAGGTTTTTAGTGAAAAGAAGTGTGAGCTGTTACCTCCACGTCAGCCAACAGATTGTGCCATTGAGTTGGTTCCTGGTGCAAACCTGCCAAAGCCACATATGTACGCAATGACCCCAAAAGAGATGGCGGAAATGAGGAATTTTTTGGATAAAAGCTTAGCTCGTGGGTTCATCAAGGCTGGTCGATCCCAGATAGCTGCTCCTGTACTGAAAAAAGATGGAGGCCTGAGATTATGTGTTGATTTCAGGGGCCTCAATGCAATATGTGTTAACAATTTATATCCGTTACCATTAATTAATGAGTTATTGGCTACTTTATCAAAAGGACAGTTCTTCACTAAATTAGATTTGTGAGAAGCCTATTATCGTGTATGGGTACAACCAGAGGATGAGTGGAAAACAACATTCAATTGCCCCCTAGGTAGTTACCAATTCCGTGTAATGCCCTTTGGGTTACAAGGCACTCCCGCGGTATTTATGCAGCTTATTAATGAAGTGCTGCATGAAGATTTATATCGTGGAGTGCTGGTGTATCTGGTGATATATTGATTTATACCCAAAACATGGAGGAATACATACAATTAGTATGGAGTGTGCTAACTAAATTATTTAAGGCTGAATTATATGTAAAGTTATCTAAGTGTGAGTTCCATTGCACGAAACCTGATTATTTGGGGTATTGCATTTCCCACACAGGACTAGAAATGGATCCAAATAAAGTAAAAGCTGTAATGGACTGGCAGGTTCCCCAAACCAGAAAACAAATACAGAGTTTTTTAGGTTTTGCTAATTTCTATCGTCAGTTCATACCTCATTTTGCCCATATTGCATTACCATTAACTGAATTATTGAAAACAAAGGAACAACCACACAAGCCAAAGCCAAATCAACCAATTCAGTGGTCAGAACAATGTCAACTGGCATTCAAGATATTAAAATTGTTGTTTTCTAAAGAACCTGTGTTACGGCATCCTGACCCATGTAAAAAATATATCATCCAAGCTGATGCCAGTGATGTGGCCATAAGAGCTGTTCTGCTACAGGAAAACGAGGAAGGAAAGTTACAACCTTGCACCTATACATCCCGAAAATTTACTAATACGGAGAGGGGGTGGGCAATATGGGAGAAGGAGGCGTTTGCGGTCAAGTGGGCGTTAAGCACGTGGAGGCATTTTCTGGAAGGGGCTACAGAAATGTTTGAGGTGTGGGCTGATCACTGAAATTTATTGGCATGTAAAAATATTGCAATGGATTTCATAGTGGATTTACCAGACAGAAAAGAATACACTGTAATATGGACAGTGGTAGACTTGTTTTCAAAACAAGCACACTTCATCTCTTGTTGGGGTCTCCCTTCAGCCAGAAAATTAGCAGAAATGTTTGTCAAGAATATATATCGACTGCATGGCTCGCCCAAATTAAAAAAATGTAATTAAAAAAAAGAATAATATCTGATAGGGGAGTACAATTTACTGCGAACTTTTGGAAAGCATTCCTTAGAGTGTTGGGCTCTACCCAAGGGCTTAGTTCAGCCTATCATCCAAGCACAAACGGGGCAGCTAAAAGAGCAAATGCCATGGTGGAACGCTATTTACAATCAGACTGACAGAGAGAATGGGCTGAGTTACTGCCCTTTGCTGAGCTTGCTTACAATAATGCCACACACAGTATTACTGGACATAGTCCCTTTTTCATAGTATATGGGTTCGAATTTGGACAATTGCCGGATTTTACATGTAAACCAGAAGACCCAATAAGTGTTAGAGACTGGTCAACCAGAGTACAGGATTGCTGGCATGATATTTGAAAGGCCTTAGAGAAGACTTCCATGGAATATAAAAACTCAAGCGAACAAAAAGAGAGATAGTAATAAACCTTTCCAAACAGGAGAGAAAGTATACCTCTCTACTAAATACATCAAATTGAAACTGAACAGTCAAAAACTAGGTCCAAAATATGTGGGTCCTTTTGAAATAACGAAAGTCATCAATCCAGTAACTGTTAGACTAAAATTACTGACGTGGTTAGGACGGATGCATCCCATATTTCATATGAGTTTACTAAAGTCTGGCAACTTAGTGATGAAGTAACATCCATAACACCTGTACTTGGGGACACAGTCCATGTTGAAATAGACAAAATACTGAACTCCCAAAGGCATAGACATACTATTTAATATTTAGTGCAATGGAAAGGATATCCTGAATCTGAAGCTTCATGGGTTAATATCTCTGATATGTGTGCACATAGACTGATAAGAAAATTTCACAATACAAATCCTGGTAAACCAGGACCAGAGGTCTAATTGTATATATTTTTTTGAATCTATGTTTATTGATCATATCTTATTTTTTTTAGGGAGGTTCCTGATAGAGGGGGCCGGATGTCATGACTCCGTGAAAGTGCTATGTGGAGCCGCGACAACCTACTAGTGGGTCTGGCCAGTCCGTATTCCTCGGCGATGTGGAGATGGATCTAGTGGCCCCAGCTGTTCCAATGAGCTCACTGGTTGAGGACTATAGGCAGCAGCAGTGGCGGACCGGGTGATAAACCATGACCAAACCTCACGACCAGCGGGGCCAAGCAGATGACCCCGGCTTCCTGCGCTGCGGCTCTGAATGCTCCACGAAAGTACAGGAGGGGGATAGCAGAATCGGTGGGGAGTGGGATGACAAGACACGGGTGCCATAGCATGGGGAAGGTGATGGGTATAATGAGCACGTTGGGATGATGTGACGAGGCGAGTGGGTGTGCGGGCGTGGGTTGGGAGTAAACAAGGACGGATGTTAGATAGCTGCAACAGATGGGGCTAATTAGCTGTATATGGCATAACCTCTCAAAACATAACGATAAATACTATGCTATCATATGTTGTAACTTAGAGCTGGCTTTAAACCCTTTTTTACTCGCTGTTACCCTTCGTTCAGAATAAAGGGGAATCAATTGTTCACAAACATTCTTACGGTGATTGCTCACTCCGTGTTTGGGACGTCGGAAGAATAGCTGAGATAATCACTAATCACTAATTATTTTTAGGCAATCGTAATCAAGATGTTTACAATAATATTAATACTATAATAACAATAATATTTAACTTATCTACTTTAACAAATCTCCATTTGTCCTTTTAATATCCCCATATTTCTAATTTCCATTTTTATTATCTAATCATTGGTAAAATAAGTCCCATATCAAGAAATATTCAGTTTATTCTTTTTCCTTAATTGTAAGCATTAATCTGTCCATTTCTGCTCATTCTAATATTTTGTTAACTACACTCTCATCTGTCGGGATCTCATCATTTTTCCACTGTTGTGCAGATACAATTCTGCAATTCTGCAGTTAATACATGTAAAATCAAATTTATATTCCTTTTATCATATTTTTCCGGAAGAATGCCCAATAAGAATATTTCTGGTTTCAAGTCTATATGCTGCTTTATCATTTTTTCCAACCAAGTATGTATTTTCGTCCAATATTTTTTGGCTTTGGGTCATGTCCATCACATATGGTAATACAAACTAGGTATCTGGTTGCACTTCCAAGATTTAGCAGATCTATCTTTAAACATTTTTGCCAGTCTTGTTGGTGAAAAATGCCATCTATAAAACATTTTATACACATTTTCTTTATATACAGTTGACACAATTAATTTAACATTTCTATCCCACAATTTCTGCCACTTATCCAGTTCTATTGCATATCCAAAGTTTTTAGCCCAAGCTATCATTGCCTCCTTTACTTGCTTACTTTTCAATATGAATTTAAATTTGATACTTAATAAGTAGCTATATATTTTCTTTATCAGTTTTTCATCCATTCCAGTTAATATCTTGTCCAATTCTGTTAATTCTTTATTAAAACCATACATTTTAGCATACATTTTCTCATATTGAGATTGTATCTGCATTTGTGGCCACCATGCAATGTCCATCCCTTGACTTTCAAGTTCTTGCTTGGTTTTTAGTTCCCCCTTTTCATTCAGAATATCTTTTTATCTTACAATTTTTTCCATGTTAATAATATTAGGATGTATCAATGCTTCCATTGTGGAAACCCAGACTGGTATTTTCAAATAATGTTGTCCTTTAATTTTAATCCATACTGATAACAATGCATTTCCAATATAGTGTCTTTGGAAATAGCTATGCATCTTATTCTTCCCATGCCATAAAAAGCATGCCAACCTAATTGAAAGTCGTGTTCTTCTAAGAGTCTTTTATGCCTTAAATTGATCCATTCTTTCATCCATGTAAGTACCAAGGCCTGATAATACAATTACCAATCTGGCAACCCAACTCTTTTTATGGAGTCTTGCAACATTTTCAAACCTATTCTTGCTTTTTCCCCATACCAAATATATCGTTGTATTATTTTATTTAGTTCTTCAAAATATTTCCCCCCAGTTTTATTGGAATTGTTTGAAATAAATATAATAATCTTGGTAAAATATTCATTTTTATTTTTATTCTTCCTATCAACAACAATAGCAGACTTTTCTATTTCTCCAAATCTAATTTAATTTGTTGTATCAGTTGCATATAATTATCCTGTTTAATCATTGCACATTTTGCTATTAGTTGTATCCCTAAGTAATTTACTTTCTTGACTATCTGTATGGAATCAATTCATTCCATCTATATTCTTTTCTGTGTATCTGTAAGAGTTTTAACTAGAATTTTTGTCTTTTCTTTATTTTCAATCCTGCAACTTCCCCGTATTCTTCTATCTTTCTGACTAACTAACTTCAGTCCAGTTTCTAGTGGGTCTTCTAGTATAAAAACCAAATAATTTACAAACGCCTGTAGCTTATATTTTTCTTTTTTTATTTCCATTCCTTTTATTTCTTCATCTTGTCTAATATTTCTGGCTAACACTTCCAGAGATAGAATGCTGTACAATCAGGCCAGGAATATATTAACAAGGGAAATCAGAGCAGCAAAA
This sequence comes from Naja naja, assembly GCA_009733165.1. Classification (NCBI taxonomy): domain Eukaryota; kingdom Metazoa; phylum Chordata; class Lepidosauria; order Squamata; family Elapidae; genus Naja; species Naja naja. The sequence goes on along the minus strand of CM019155.1, from coordinate 51,250,977 downwards.
AGAAGCTACTCTGAAAAGTTAAGGAATCAGTTCTCAACAAATGAACCAGCAAACATGTGGAAAATGCTTAAAAATATCACTGGCTACGGCAAACCTCCTTCCCATGCTGAAAGAAATCAACAACTGGCAGATGACCAGAATGTGTTTTACTGTAGGTGTGAGACAAAACTAATGCCATCCATCTTCACAATCCCCATCTCAGGCACAGCAACAACAGCCAAGCTTCCTACAACTGATCCCATTTCAGGTACACCAACAACAGCCAAACCTCCCACAACTGACCCCAACCCACTGGTTCACAACTTCTGGTGATCACAAAAAATAAATGCAAGTTCTATTCACAGAAAAAAGCCAGGAAAAGCACCTGGAACAGACAAGATAACTTCCTCTTGCTTAAAAGTCTGTGCTGATCAATTGGCCCACATCTTCATCCAAATCTTCAATAAATCACTAGAGATGTGCTATATTCCTTCTTGCTTCAAATGCTCCACTATCATCCCAGTGCCGAAGAAACACTCCATCAAGGAACTGAATGACTACAAACCAGGTGCTCTAACATCTGTAGCTATGAAAACCTTTGAAAGGCTAGTGCTGTCCCACCTGAAAACCATCATGGATTTGCTGCTAGACCCCTGCAATTTGCATACTGAGCAAATAGATTGACAGATGATGCTGTTAATATGGTTCTGCACTACATCTTACAACATATTGAATCTCCAAAGACCTATGCAAGGGTCCTCTTTGTAGACTTTAGTTCAGCATTCAATACCATCATTCCAGACATTCTAACTAAACTAAACCAGCTAGCAATACCTGAACACACTTGTAAGTGGATCATAAGCTTCCTAACAGACAGGAAGCAGCAGGGTGAAGCTAGGCAGAATCATATCAGATACCTGTACAATTGGTACAGCCCCCCCCAAGGCTGTGTGCTCTCTCCATTTCTCTTCTCCCTATACACCAATGACTGCATCTCAAATGATCCATCTGTTAAACTTCTGAAGTTTGCAGATGATACAACAGTGATTGGTCTCATTCGAGACAATGATGAATCCACATAAAGAAGGGAGGTTGAACAATTAGCCTTGTGGTGCGACCAGAACAATCTGGAATTGAACACACTCAGGACCATAGAAATGGTGGTAAACTTTAGGAGAAACCCTCCCATACTATCATCTCTTCCAATACTAGACAATACAGTATCAACAGTAGAGACCTTCAAATGTATAGGTTCCATCATATCTCAAGACCTAAAATGGATACTTAACATCAAAAATGTCATCAAAAAGGAACAACAAAAATGTTCTTTCTGTGCCAACTCAGAAAGCTCAAACTGTCCAAAGAGCTGCTGATACAGTTCTACAGAGGAATTATTGAGTCTGTCATCTGCACCACTATAACTATCTGGTTTAGTTCTGCAACCCAACAAGACAGACATAGACTTCAGAGGATAATTAGGATTGCAAAAAAAACAACAATTACTACCAACCTGCCTTCCATTGAGGACCTGTATACTGCACGAGTCAAAAAGAGGGCTGTGAACATATTTACAGACACCTCACATCTTGGACATAAACTGTTTGAACTCCGACCCTCAAAATGATGCTACTGAGCACTACACAACAGAACAACTAGACACAAGAACAATTTTTCCTGAACACCATCACTCTGCTAAACAAATAATTCCCTGCTTGTATCCTTACGATTTATATTGACTGTTTCCTAGTATGATTTGATTGCCTATTTGTACCCTATGACTATATTAAGTGTTGTACCTTATGATTCTTGATGAATGAATCTTTTCTTTTCATGTACTCTGAGAGCATATGCACCAACACAAATTCCTTGTGTATCTAATCACACTTGGCCAATAAAGAATTCATTCATTCATTCATTCATTCATTCATTCATTCATTCATTCATTCATTCATAGTCAGTATAAATAGTAAAGGGGACAACGGACATCCCTGTCTTGTGCCTTTTTTATATTAAAATTCTCTGTCATGTCCCCATTTACCATCACTTTGGCTGATTGTGATATATTGCTTTAATCATATTAATAAATCTCTCCCCAAAGCCCATGTATTTTAGTTGTGATAATATAAATTTCCAATTAATGTTACCAAATGCCTTCTGTGCCTCTAGAAACATCAACACCATTTGTTTTCCAGGATGTTTCATAATAATCCAAATATTGTAAATTTTAATAGGATTCCAAAGGATCAAAATAATTAGGGATCCCTAAACTAAACAAGTGTACTGCGAAGCAGGGCAATCACAGGGGAAAAAAAGGTGATGATGGAAGTAAGAACTACATTACTGAAATTCTGCCTCTTCTATACTTACATGGAAGTAGAAAGTTTTCAGTTGAAGGATCTTAGCCATCATCTTGATTCCACCATATGTCCCAAGGAATTACGCATTTATTTATTTATTTTATTTATTTTATTGGATTTATATGCCGCCCCATCTCCGGGGGGACTCGGGGTGGCTTACACAAAAATATATAAACAATAAATACAACATTTATCAAATTATCTAATCCAATTATAATAAAATCTAATTAAAATACCCTTAAATAAAATTCCCAACCCTGCTCAGTCCAGGCCAGCCTGCGCAAACAGCCAAGTCTTGAGATCCTTGGCAAGTTTGCTTAAACCATGGTATAACACAGTGTTAGTATTTCTCAACATCAGCCTGCCCAAGATACAAACTAACATAGTGTTTGTATAAATTATCTACACTAATCTGCTTTATATGAAATTTTGGCATAAGAATATTTTTTGTGTGTGTTGTATGGTGTCTTGCTGAAGTCTGTATTTCTGTAGGAAGTAGATATTCAAAACAAACAATTATAGTAAACAACCTATCATTTTATGTCTTTTTCAGTACTATCAAAATATCAAAATTTTACTGCATATGGCTTCTCAAATTCATTTTGAAAAACAAGTCTGAATAGTGCTTTAATCTATCTAGAATAATTCTAGGTGGAGGGTAAACCAGAACAAAGACATTGTGCCACATCCTTATCTTTTTGCTCATTAACAGATTGGGGGTGGGTGGGCTTGTAGAGAAAGCAGTTGAAAAATACAGGAGAACTACAGATAGACTGTCTATTACATTTCATTAATCAGGAGGTGTGGTTGCATGCTAAAAGCCTCATCTAGAAGTATTTCCAGTTGCTTCTTTGAGATTTGATGTGGAATGGCTATACTGCATATCATCTCTGAAGATAAATACAAGGATAGTTATATTCAGGTACATGGCTTTAATATAACATGTAAAACTAGGTAAATTACTTCTTATAAATTTATAGAAAGTTGTGTTCTGCAAATTTACAATTTGTCATTTCTGACATATTACCATTTAGCAAAATGTGTATCAAAACAAATTTTTACTATCTGAGTTCGGTCTCACTCCAGGGAGGCCACAGATTAAATAACCTAATTTAGGTTAGAAAAATGATTCTGCATATGACAAAATCTGGATCCAGATTAGAATAATAGACCTATGAAGTTCTTTAGGCCATTAGCTCAAAGAAGGAACTCAAATTAAAAGTCACTGAACACATCTAATGAAAGATAATTCACCGATTTTCTTGGTAATTGATTCTTCTGCTCTTACTGTTAGAAAGGTTTCCCTAACATTCAACTGGAATATTCCCCTTTTGTGACTTCAGGTCTTTATTCTGCATTCTTAATATTATGACAATCAAGAAAAAAATTATGATGTTATTTCAGGTATTTAAATAAATACATAATACTCCCTCCATAGACAACTTTTTAAAAAGCTAATCATAACCAGTTTCTTCAGTGTTTCCTGGGGAGACTCTTTCCTATCTACATATTTGCTTTTGCTCCTGTAACTGATCTTCCTCAAAGAGCAAGGCAAGAACTGAACAAAGTGTATGCAGTGAGCTATGTATTTATGTTATTTTTCCCAGATTAAGAAGATTTATTTCTATAAAATTTTATTTTGTGGTTTTCAATTGTTGTCTCTATCAATATCTTTTTGAATTCCATAGCTGCTTTTTAAGGCATTTAAACCATTAAAGCCCAACCATCTTATGTTATCTGCAAATTTGAGAAACATTACTTCTTTCTCTCAATCCAAATAATTACTGAAAATATTGAACACAGACCAGAACTGTCCCTTCTCCTGACAATAACTTGCTCCATTCTGATATGGAACTGTTGCCAGCTGTGCATCCCCTGAAAAGTCATGCCATTTTACCCATGTATATGGTTTGGAAATTTGAATACACTCCCGTTAGATTCTCTACATCTGATTTGAGTACATAAGTTGATTGATACGTCTGGAAGCATTTTAAAGTACTTACAGTTAGCAGGCAACAAAATATGTGTGTGTATATATATATATATATATATATATATATATGTGTGTGTGTGTGTGTGTGTGTGTGTGTGTGTGTGTGTGTATGTGTGTGTGTGTATGTGTGTGCACGCACACATCAAAAGTCATAGAAGTTGCTCTGATTGCATAATTACAGCTCCATCTTAATTTTTCTGTGGGTGCCCCTGTTTTAATCCCTTCCATTGATGCTCTAACACAGAAATAGCATTTCTGGAATCTTTTAATATATTTCTGAATATATTTTTCAAAAAATACCCATAGTTGTTCTTTAAAGATTGATTTTAACATTGCTTTTAACACTAATTACTTCAAGAATAATTTTAGCACTAAGCCACTCTAATCAAACCCTAGGATTGTTTTAAGGATATCCAGTTAAGATAAGCTTTCATGTATCCAGCTCTGTTGTTAGGGGGAAAAAAGATTAAAGAATCATTGTGAGAGCACAAGAATATTGCAAATAGATGATGGTGTCATGTCATCTAGTCTGAGTAAAGTGTGAGTGATTCCATCCTCCCTGATTAATATAGTATTGCCCAGCATGCCAGCATGTTAACATAAATCTGTTAAAATCTATTCCAAGAACAATTTTCATTTCAGGGCCCACAAGTAATTGCTTAATATTTTAAAAGGCTGATTTGCTTTTAGTTTACTGTATGTACATTTTTACAGCTCTTTTTATCATGTTGTTTTATGCCGACAATTGTACAGAAATACCCATGAGCATAATATAATTAACTACTGCACATGCCTGCACATGCCTGGGTTCCTAGTTGTCCCGGGGTGGACTGAGGGTCTTTTGTCCAAGGGGAAGCTATGGGGGGTGTTGAGGACCCCCCCACCTGAATCTTGTTGCGGAAGGTCTGGGGCGACGGGAGATGTCATCTTGCCCGTGCCTCGCTGGGCACGCGATGAGGGAGCGGGCGCCAAGTCCAGCAACGCTTTCCTCCCAGACCTCCAGGTCCCAGGGGATGCCGGTGTGACTCAGCGGCGTTGGAGGAGGTGGCTGACTTCTCAGTCAGGAATATGCAGTCGGAGGTGGCTTCGGCGGTGTTGGCGATGCCGGCGGTTGCAACGTCGGCGTCGGCGGGTGCCCCTGGAGGTCGAGGGCGACGGCGGGGCAGCGAGGATGATGGTGACAGCAGCGGAGGGGCATTGGGCCAGCGGGCAGCTATGTTGGGCCTGGGGATGGAGAGTGGAGGTTGCCCCATGGTCCTGTGGTCGATGCTGGCACTGGCCCTTCTGCCAGGGTACTATCTTTGGAGCGCTGTTGCCTGCTGCCCTGCCACCACCACCCCGCTGCCCCCCCTGGCCTTGCTGGTCGCACTGTTTATCCCTGCTGGTTGCTCCATCTTTGGGCGTTTGTGTTCCATCTGTGCCTGGATTCGGGGTGCCATTGTTCCTGGCTTAAGATCATGATCATCGAGCTGGAGCCCATGGATGTGCTGTTTGGCCATTCTGAGGTTTAGGCTTGATGACTGCCGGGCTGTCATATCCCCTTTAACTCTGTTTTTGGCTATGGGATCTTGTTGTGCCCCCCCACTGGGATGAGAGAGCAGTGGGGGGGGGTGCACTCCCTTCTTTTTGAGCCAGCTTAACATCATCTAGTCATCTGCCTGATGGTTCGGCTGGAGGTGCCCGCAGTGAGAGCGCGAGGCCTAATCCCTGTGGACACCCTGACCATCGGCCATAGGGTTGCCGTGAGAGGGCAACCTGGACTTGGACCACGAACTACCTAACTGACCATTTTCAGGACTGAACTGAGTTATTATCCAGACATTATTCTTTTTCCATCTATAGACCGCTCTCCCCCCCCCTTATATGTACATCTCAATCATCCGGACTTATATGGGAACGGAGTTGCGGGCCTTACAGGAGCACCCTCTCTCCTGGGTTTGGCCTGCTGAACTGTCACTGGCCTATCTCAGGGAGGCCAGTGGGGGCCCGGGGAATGGGGCAGGAATCGCGATCTCCAGGGTGGTGGGGATTGGCAGTGGATGGCGAGACAGAGGGCCATATCATGTAAGAGGAGGCGTCCCGCTATCTTGGCGGTGGTGCACTCCGACCCTCTTTCCTCCTCCCGAGCTCCGGGGGTTTTGGGAACTGGAACCCCTGGGCTCTGACTGGTGTACCTTAATGCCAGGTCCGTAGCTAATAAGGCTCCCTCCTCTGGGAGGCGATAGGAGGAGGAGGCTGCGGACCTGGCTTGCATCACCGAGACCTGGCTGGGGCCAGAGGGGGGAGTCCCTCTGGTTGATTTATGCCCCCCAGGTTTTTGGGTGTTGCACCGGTCTCGAGCCCAGGGGAGGGGTGGCAGGTGGCTGGTTATTATCCGGGAGACCCTGATTCCAAGGGAGGTCACTGTTCCTGAGAGGGTGTGAAGAGGGCGTGTGGATCCCTGGAGGCCTGGAGGTCGGATGGCTTGCTGCTTGCATACCTCTCCCCCAGCTGTGCAGCGGCAGCCCTGCCTGGGCTTCTCGACATCCTCTCGGGGGTGGCAGTGGAATTCCCAGGGCTTATGGTCCTGGGTGATTTCAACTTGCCTTCCCTGGGGGCATCGAGCCTGGCCCAGGAGTTCATGGCCTCCATGGCAGCCATGGGCCTGACCCAGTTAGTTCAAGGCCCGACTCATGAGGGGGGTAACACGCTTGACCTAGTTTTTGTCTCGGAACAGTGGTGTAATGATCTAGGGGAGGGTAATGTTATTGCCCTACCTGTACCATGGTCAGATCATTATCTCCTACGGCTGGTCTTCCAACAAACCACCCCACACCGCTGAGATGAGGAGCCACCTAGATGGTTCCGCCCCAGGCGTCTGATGGACCTGGAGAGGTTCCAGACAGAACTGGGGTTTTTCCCCACTTCCCTTAGCCACAACTCTGTTGAGGACCTGGCAGCAGCCTGGCAGCTGGCTGCTGGGAGCCTCGACAGAGTTGTCCCCATGCGCCCCCTCATTCGACGTGAATCCTGGTCGGCTCCCTGGTATACTGAGGAGCTCTGGGAGATGAAGCGCCGTCGGAGGGGCTTAGAGAGCAGATGGAGGTCCACCCGATCCGACTCTGACCGAGCCCAGCTAAGAGCCCATGTTAGGACTTACCTGGCAGCTATGGGAGCGGTGAGAAGGTCCTATCTCTCTGCTCTCATAGCATCAGATAACGCCCAGCACCCTGTTTAGGGTCACCTGTTCTCTCCTACATCCGGGGGAGGTGGTGGACCCACTGCAGGGTAGGGCTGAGGAATTTGGTCAATATCTGTCGGATAAGATCGCTCGGATTCGGGCCAGGTTGGACTCTGGTTTGCAGTGGTCTGACGAAGGGGTGCAAGCAGTCTGGCTAATGTGACCTGGCCTGAGTTTGATCCTGTTTCTGAGGATGAAGTGGACAGGATTATGCGATGACTGAGTTCCACCACATGTTTATTGGACCCGTGCCCTTCCTGGTTGGTTTACGCTCCAGGGAGGTCACCTGGCTGGCTCCGGCAGTGGTCAACGCCATTAAGGGAGGTGTCTTTCCGCCGCCTTGAAAGAGGGTGGTGAGACCCTCCTGAAGAAGCCTGCCCTGGACCCAGCCGTGTTAGACAACTTTTGTCCGGTCTCCAACCTTTGCTTTTTGGCGAAGGTTGTTGAGAGTGTGGTGGCTCAGCAGTTTCTGCTTTTTCTGGATGAAGCGGACTACCTAGATCCTTACCAATTGGGCTTCCGACCCGGGTACAGCACGGAGACGGCATTGGTCGCGCTGATGGATGATCTCTGGATGTTTCGGGACAGGGGTTTTTCCTCTGTCCTGGTCCTGTTAGACCTCTCAGCGGCCGATACCATCGACCATGGTATCCTGTTGCGGCCTCGGGGATTGGGAGTGGGGGCACTGTTTTGCAGTGGTTCTCCTCCTATCTCTCGGGCCTAATCGGTGTTGGCAGGGGCAGAGGTCACTCGAGGGCTCTCACTTGTGGGGTCCCCAGGGTCGGTTCTCTCACCCTCTTGTTCAACATCTATATGAAGCTGGGTGAGATCATGGGTTTGGGCTGAGGTATCATCAGTATGTTGACGATACCCAGCTCTACATCTCCACCCCAAACCACATCAGTGATGCCCTCTCTGTGATGTCCCGTTGTCTGGATGCGTACGGACCTGGATGGACGGAAACATGCTTCGACTCAACCCGGCCAAGACTGAGTGGGTGTTCATACCAGCATCTCACTCCAGTCAGGAGATTCCATCATTGGTCATGGGGGGAGAGGTATTGCCCCCTATAGAAAGGGCTCAGAACCTGGGGTTCTCCTGGACTCATGGCTCAAGTTAGAGGAGCAGGTGGGAGCCGTGGCCAGGGGAGCCTTTGCCCAGGTCCGGCTGGTTGCCAGCTACCCATTTCTGGACCGAGATGCCCCGCGACAGTCACTCATGCTCTTGTGACCTCCCCTCACTACTGCAATGCTCTCTATTTAGGGCTGCCCTTGCATGTCATCCGAGATTGCAGCTGGTGCAGAATGCAGCCGCTGGTGGTGATGAGGGTTTCCTGATACTCCCACATTAAACCCCTCCTGCGCGGCTTGCATTGGTTGCCGGTTGCCCTCCGGGTGAGATTCAAGGTTTTAGTGTTAACATTCAAAGTCCTACACGGCATGGGTCCGGGATATTTGAGGGAGCGTCTCCTGCCAATAACGAGTACCAACTGCCCTGTTCGAGCACACAGACAGGGGCTTCTCCCAGTGCCGTCGGCAAGTCAATGCCGGCTGGCGGCACCTCAGGGACAGGCCTATTCTTTGGTGGTTCCCACCCTATGGAATCAACTACCCCTGGGGCTCCATCTGGCTATTCGAACAGGCCGGGCTGGGCTGACCTCCGGCGGGGGAGGGTTAAATTTTAAATGGTATACTGGGGTTTTAACTTAAATTAGACTTGTGACTATTTAATATTGTTTTAAACTAATTTATTGTTATATTGTTATGTTTGGTTTTAATTGTGAGCCGCCCCGAGTCTTCGGAGATGGGGCGGCATACAAGTCTAAATAATAAATAAATAATAAATAAACTTCTGAGACTATTATCCTTTAGAACATGAGACACATGCTAAAAACATTTGCACAAATTTCTGCTTCTGAGAGAAAGGTTTCTTTTCACACTGTCTTAGCAATCTGTGGTAGTGGGCATAGATCTATAAGATGCAACCACCACATATTTTGATGTTCACACTGCAATGAAAGGAAACTGAGAACAATCATAACATATTTCTTCAGTATTTGATCAACTGTTGCAAATAATTTCATTTTCCCCCCAATCTTTTTGCTATGGTTGATAAAGATGGTTAATGATTTCCTAGTAATTCTTGAAGTGTCATTTGAATTTTGAGCTCGCATAATCTTAAAACATCAGAACTACATAATCAAGAAATCATTAGAAGTTCAGCTTGACTTTAGCTATTTATTGATTAAAAGTTGGAAAACTAAATATGTTCACATTAAAATGTGAGATAAAACCAATTTTCTTCCATCCCTGGTTACCTCATTCTCAATTCATTATATGTTAGTGAATAAAATGTGTGATGCAGTGGAAAATAGCATTAATGAATGACAGCAAGAAGTGGTGCTATAATATCAGAACAAATGCATTTAAGAGGCTGAGTCAATATGTTAAATCAAGGGCTAAAGAACATGCAAGATTTTAATGTCAGACAACATATACAATAATAAACAGCTTTTTAGTCATTGTTTAAAGTTAAAGAAAATGATAGTACTGTTTAATAGACAAAATGATGATATGAATTATCTTCAACCCATTTAATCAACTATTAATAATGAATTTTCACCACAGTCTTGTGAGGTAGATTAGTCTGAAGGTAAGTGACTAAATCAAGACCATTCAATGACAGTTAGAGTTATGTAACTTTGCCACTGTATTCACATGGGAATAATCCTGGGTGAAAAGCTGTGGCCTGGACAATAGTCTGATAAATGAAATCTGAGTTTGAAAGAGGGATAGGGTGTGTGAGAGAAGGAAGTCTCAGAAGGGACCCGCTCTAGTTTTTAGGAAAGTAAGGGAGGAGAGAGGTTCTTTCAGATTTGCAAGATTCTGTTACTGTAACCTATAGTAACTTTCATTGTAACAGTACCAACTATGTTAACTCATAGTTGGTGCTTCTTGTCTGGACTATCTCAAAGGACTGGCAGATTATTTTTATTTCTTGTATATAACAATTTTAACAAACATTGATGTCACTTGAGAAATAATGTAGATCCTCATTTGTGTTGTCATGTAGATAAAAATGAAAATGGAATATTTAATTTTATTTATTAAAACTTTATAACATTAACATGAAGTTATACCTGATAGCTCTTCTACAAATGCAGAACAACTCCCATCCACCCTACTCTATACATGATTTGGAAGTCTTTGGAAAGACAACTGCTAGTATTAAATTGGTGTATATGTACAGTATAATATAGCAATTCATGTAGCTTTATAAATAACATTTGGAGAAAAGAAACAGATAAAAATAAAAATAAAAAATTGCTGTATTGTCAATATGAACATAAAAATCATTAAAACAGAGTTTGGGAATACAATGTGAAAATGTGTAGTTAAGTGTAATAGATCCATGAGTTACAAACAAGTACAACTATATTTTAAATGTCATTTGGCTGCAGACAGTTAAAACATGAAAAGGATTTAAGCACCATTATATGCAGTCCCATACAAACAGCACATAGCCAAAATTCCAGGAGAATGACTAATATGAAGTTAGCTTTTATGAATAAAGGAACAAATTACATATCAACAAAGTAATTTAGTTCACTGTGTTTGGAATAAGTAGGCTGGTTCAGCAAGAAACCAGAAAAAGTAAAATAGATGTAGGAAAGATTGTTTTACTTTAAAAGTTCTTTCCTTCCTCCAGAGTTTTCCTTTTGGTAATAATGTAGATTTCAACTACAATATTCCATCAATTTGTCTTTTTATACTAAAGACGTTCCTAGATCACAAATAGCCCTTAGTTTATCTTCATCTGGCTCATGGCAATTAATTTAATCTGTCCAATATATTTTCTCCTCTCTTTTTAGCAGTCTGCCATGGAAAGAAAAATGAATAGGAGAAAAGAGGGAGACACATGAGGGTCAAAGATAGAACAACGGGTGTCAAAACAGATGGGATAATTCTGTCAACTCTTGACTCCATCTGCTGCTTATGTCACTCAGACTTCCAGGAATACAGGCCTCCAACAGATTATCTCCAAATTAGATGCCCCTTAACAATAAAAAAAGGTTGCCCACCAATTGTTTATGCCTATGGGCAATACACATAATGTTTGATGCAACGTCTTTATCCATCAAACCGTTTTTTGATGGTGCAGAATGGATGAAGGCTAACTCACTCTCTTATTTTCTATTTCTTTTTTGCTATGTTATTTACTAAAAAGGGTTAAGGGTTCATAGTCAAAGGCTATTCCCTTTGAGACCAACCCATACTAATTACACACAATATTGTTTACAGTAGCTCTGGAAAGCCCTATGTCTTTTGATAGATAAATACACCTAATATAAATTCTTGTCTGTTATGTATCTCTTTCCTTCTGTCTACTCTCTATTTTTTCTGCCTTGTATTCTATTTTACCAGGTATTTCATGCCTGCTAATTTTTAATAAATACACATTTATACCTATACATTTATGCAGCAGTTGGTTGTAATTGTAAAATACAAATTACAACCAACTGCTGCAATCCACAAACAAAACAAAACAAATAGTCCTTGATTTCATCAGATTTAGAACATTATTGACTGGTAACATAGTTTATGTATATACTATATATTCATGTCCTTGAAGCAGAATTTGAGTTTGATGGGACAGAGCATGGGAAGATTATTTCAACCTAAATCTCTCTAGAGATGATACTATTATTTCATAAAATTTCTGAGTAGATTTTATCCATATTAGACAGACTTCCAAATCCCTGGAGTCTTTGACATGCTGCCATAGCAAAGGTGATTATATCTATATTTTATTATGAAAGGCATAGTTGTTACTGAGGAAAATATAATGCTGCATTTTATATGCATATATGAACCTATGGAACTTACGTCATTATTAATAGAAGGGATTATTTAGCACATGTTTGAATTTCCAGCACTGTGACTTTGGTTATGCTTAATTAAATCAATGTGATTTGATATTTTCCAGCCATTTCATTTTTTTAACATCAAACTAGAGGGAATATTCATTTTATAAGAGCAGATACATCCAGTAATATGTGCTTCAACCTTGAGGTCATATTATTGGCTATCTCTTAAGTATTTTGAATGATAACAGATGGCATGTATTGTCGATGACTGAAGAATAATAAATACATCTGTGGATTGATGAAATTAGATTGTAAGAATTACAGTTTGGCAAAATAAGAAGACAATTCTATTCCGTTAGCAAATCCTTGCATCACAACCCATAGGAACTGACTTTATATTAGTAAAGTTCCAACAATGAGTAAGATAATGGACTTTTATTTAATGTACAGGATAACATATTTCTTTTGCAGAGATCTAGCATAGGTCATCAATTACACATTTATTAAACCAAATAAACAGTGTTAGCTGGATTCATCATTTGCTTTTAAATGAATTATTCAATAAGCTATTTTGTATAAACTTTTATGCTGCAAATATTTCAAGAGAGCTGCTTGTTTTACATCTTATTTTTAAGAATTCATCAATACACAAAAGCTCTTGCTCTCTCTAATAATGGAAAGCCATTTTTAATTTTTATAATTTTATAATGAGAACTCATTTTTATTTTTAATTTTTAGTAGAGTAAGATGTTAAAATATGTCAACAAGATAATTCAATAAAGGCTGAAATCCACAAAGGTTGTATTTGGATAAATTATTCTTTGGAAAGAGCATTATATGTTTATATGTTTTATTATGTGTTTATATGTTTTATTATATGTTTATATGTTTTATTATAAAATAATATCCTAAAATATCATGAAGATGATCAACAATATCATATTGATAGTCCCAGATGCTTTCCAATATTGCTGATAAATGCAATATCTCTTTATTTAAGAAATATTAAATCACAACAGGATGAATCAAATTTCGTAAATTAAATCCTTCCCTTGGCTAATATCTCCTATAAATTATTGGCTGTGGATTTCAGAAAAGTTTTTAATTATTAACTTATAAACTTTATAGAATAGTCTTTATAAAACTTGTATGAAAGAAATGAATTTCAATAGGTTCAAAACAGAGTTGGATCTGTTTATTATAAAATACAACCTATGATTTTAAATTCTAGAAATGCACAAATTCTTTCTGGTTAAGTCACTTTTGTCCTTTCAGTTGTATGCCTATCATTTAGTGGCATTTCAAACAGTAGGCTAGACTAGGATAAATTTGATCTAAGTTAAACTGGTATTAATTAAGTTAGTTAATGTAATATCCCATATATGTAACAATTCCCCCTTTATGTCAAATGTAATAACTGTGGAAACAATACTAAGAACTTAACAATCAAGTTTTTCATTGGACATATGAAACTGGAGCAACAGTTTGTTGATCTTTAGTCAAGGGCCTCATCCCACAAGTTAGGGAAGGATGGCCATAAGATCACTAGGCAATGCGATTGTATTCCTTGACAGAATGCATACTGGAGATGTAAAATGAATGAAGAAATGTTGAGACATGTAAAGGCTAGTAAAAAGGGATGTTTAGCATGTGGTCTCTTATGAAGAACTATACTTGTCAAAAGAAGCAGCCATGGCTCTATCAAATAGAGTTACTTACTTCTGCTTCCCTAGTTAAACTGAAATTGGTGATTAGGAGGTCAACATAAAAGTAATATGGTGGCAATGGAGTCCTTAAAAAGTAAGCGTGGTAAAGCAAGAAGTGATAAGGTCAAGAATAAATGGATGCTCATTATATTAGGATTTATGAGTCAGATTTTTCACTTTTTTAGAGGAAATCAGTCATAGAATTAAAATAGGAGATCATGTTTTGGCCAATAGTTAATTACACCCATTACTGGTACCTTTGACAGCTTCTATTTGAACAGATCCAGAAAAAGATAATCTATCATTTCCCTGTATAATTGAGTCTACTGTTAAACTGCTTTTTCTGCTAGGAAGTTTTTTTCTAACATTCAGTAGAATCTTTGTGCCAGTAGCTTCAGTGCATCATTTTGTGTCTTGTTTTTGGTAATAATAGAGAACAGGATATGGCCTTTACAACCTCATACCATTTCAGATATTTAAATGATATTACCAATTACTTGATCAGCCTTGGTTAAATAGTCTCAGTGCTGTCACAGAATTCTTGTATTCATGCACAATAACATAATAAACATGAAAAAAATCTCAACCATGACAGTTTGCATCATGATAAAGAATCTTGAGAGTCAGTTTCTATAATGGTTATGGTATGAAGGTAAAAACTGGGAGAACAGGAGTTCTATTCCCACATTAGGCACAAAGCCAGCTGGGTGAGCTTGGGCTAGTCACTTTCCCTCAGCCTTAGGAAGGAGCAGTGGTGAAACATTTCTGCAAACCCTTGCCCAAAAAACCCTTCAGGGACTTGTCCAGTTTCTGAGAATTAGGCTTTATTGAACTGAAGAAAAAGGAAAAAAATCTTGCATAATTATAATCCATCTACAATGGAAGAATGGATGGTGAAGCTGACAGAGGAAGCAAAATTGCCAGGTTTGATTAAAAAAAAGACTTTGATTAATTTTATATCTACTTGAAAACCACTTCTGAATTTTTTTGTGAGAAACTAAAAGAAATGAAATGTTGATTTTGGGATTCAAATTATTAGAATTATACAGGGTTATAGAAATATTGCAGACAAATGTTACCCTTTGAGTAAGAGTCTGATGTATTTTTTGACATGCCAATGAACATGTCATTTGGAAACATGGAAATTTTAGAACAACATACAACATATGTACAGGTATTACATGCACTCACTGCATGCTTCTTTTATTTGAGTCATGAATATTTCATTCTGATTTTCCAAGCTTTTCATCTACCACTGACTCTTGGTGAGTTTTTAGCTCTTTCTGATTTCTGTTTCCTTGCTAGCCTTGTCAGATGTATCTGCTAATCACTTACTTGATCATAATCTTCTTGCTTTTTTTTTAATCCAGGAAACTGTTACTTGAAGAAATCTTCATAAATCAAAAGACTGGGGTGAGATTCTACCAGTTCCCACCGGTTCTATAGAACCTGATGTTAAGATTCTGCCCAGTTTGGAGAACCGGTAAATCATGCCCCTGGCTGGCCCCGCCCCTTCCCCTCCCGGCCACTCACCTCTGATGAGGCTGAAGATATGTTGCTGGAGATGCCAGGCTTTAAGCCTGGAGCAAGAATCCCTTTCTCTCCTCCCCTCCCCGCCTATCTCATTTGGAAGATATTGAGTTTTGCTTATGCTGATTACGTCCTCCATGCTTCCTAAATGAGGTAGATCGAGTGGGAAGTGGCTGGCGTGTGCATGTGAAATTAAGCCTCATTCCTAAAAATCCATTCAGTAAACAAAGGAGCAGATTTGGTTTAATTCTGCTTCAGCCCAGATTGCTGGGAGAGAAAGTAGTTTAAAATTATTTAATTGACTAATTCATTGGCTTCCCAGCACTTCTTGTAGCACTGAGCTGCTTGCCTTTTAAAATCCAGCACTGCTTCTCCAGCTGCAGTCTTGAAATCCAAGAGTACTGGATTTCAAAATAAAAGCCAAGGAGCTCAGTGCTACAAGGAGAAGATGTTCCAGGAAGCGTTGCTGGAGCTGAACTGGGCTATAAAGCATTTTAAAGTAGCCTGGAGCAAATATCCCTAGGGGTGTGACTTTACTTTTTAAAGCTATGTCCTTGTGATGAAGGAGCAGTTTATATTACATTTTATAGATTAATCCACCTGTAGAAAATAGGTAACATCCATTTGAGGTCAATCCATGCATTTAGTGAGGAGGAGGCAGCGGCAATATTAAATCAGAGCCTTGGTACAAGGGGCAATTCAGTAGAAGTGCCTTGATGGTTCTGTCCAAGCAGAGACATGAGCGTGTTAAGTATGGAATCTTATTAAATCAATTCATACAGAGATACAATGCTCAGTATCTTTAAAGTTGGTAATTCTTTCATGTTACTGACTTGGGAGTAATCAATTGATCAGGTGTCATGCTGCCTGGGGAATTCTGGAAATTGAAGCCCACATGTCTTAAAGTTGCTAAGCTTGAAAAACACTCAGAAGTACAACTTCTTGTGAGCCTGGGTTATTTTCCTGCATTTTGGGAATAAGGAAATTATCCTATTGTGTCTGGTGCAGAGATGTAGCTGAAATGTATTTAGATGCTAATTGGAAGGTCAAAGCCGTCTTTGACTTACAACTATTTGTTTAGCCTCCATTTAAAGTTACAACAGCACTGAAAAAAGTGACATATTCCACCCCCCCATGGACAAGGGAGGCAGGGAGGGAGGGAGAGAAAGAGAGACAAGACACACACACACACACAAAGAGAGAAAGAGAGAGAGAGGGAGGGAAATAGAGAGACAAGAGAGAGACAAGAGACACATACAGAGAGAGAGAAAAAGAGGGAGGGAGGGAAAGAGAGAGAGACAAGACAGAGAGAGAGAGAGAGAGAGAAAGAGAGAGAAAGAAAAAGATGAGAAAGAGAGAGGGAGAAAGACAGAGAGAGAGAGAGAGAGAGAGAGAGATACCTGTTTAAAAGAAAATAGAAAAATGGCTCTTTGAGTGTTTAAGATTGCAAACCCCGGGTTAGGCAAACACCATGGTCATTAAGTGAACCTTGTGGTCATTAAGCAAACACTGTGGTTGTTAAACAAGTCCATTTTCCCCAATGGGCATTTTTAACTGGAAACCAGAAGCAATTGTTGGAAACTGGCAAAAAACATAGAAAAGCTCAGTCACAAGATTGTGTGGGATGTTGTAACTGATCATAAGTGTGTGTGTGCACATGCATTATTATTATTTATTCTTGTATGTCAGCCCTACTCCCTAAGGACTCAGGGGCTGAACATTAAAACAGAACAAATTTACAATAAAAAACAATTAAATAAAACAAGTCAAATACATTAAAACATTAAAAAAAATTAAATAACCCTAAAAAACCCCACCCGGGTCATTCCAGGGCGGCCTGTTGAAACAACCAGGTCTTCAGGTCTCGGCGGAAGGAGCGGAGGTCAGGGGCGAAACGGAGATTCACGGGGAGCTGATTCCAGAGGGCGGGCGATCCCACGGAGAAGGCCCTAGCCCTGGGAATCGCCAGCCAACAATGCCTGACCGACGGAATTCCAAGGAGGCCCCTCCTATGGGAGCGAACAGGGAAATTGGAAAGTGATGCTGGCAGGAGGCGTTCCCTCAAGTACCCTGGACCCAAGCCATTTAGGGCTTTGTAAGTTGTTACTAACACCTTGAAGGTAACCCGGGAGACAACTGGCAACCAATGCAAGTTGCGCAGGAGGGGTGTAACATGGGAGTATCAGGACACTCCCATCACAACCTGCGTGGCTGCATTCTGCACCAGCTGTAACCTCCGGGTCGTCCGCAAGAGCAGCCCCATGTAAAGAGCGTTGCAGTAGTCGATTCTAGAGGTGACGAGCGCATGAGTGACCGTTCGAAGGGCATCTCGGTTCAAATAAGGGCGGAGCTGGTGAACCAGCCAAACCTGGGCAAAAGCCCCCCTGGCCACAGCTCCCACATGCTCCTCCAAAGTGAGCTGTGAATCCAGGAGGATGCCCAGATTCCTCGCCCTATCCACAGGGGGCAACACCTCTCCCCCCATGACCAAAGATGGTACATCCAATGAAAACCGAGATGCCGGCAGGAACAGCCACTCAGTCGGGTTGAGCTGGAGCCTATTACTCCCCATCCAGACCTGTACCGCCTCCAGGCACCGGGACATCACGAAGAGAGCATCACTGATCTGGTCTGGGGTGGAGATATAAAGCTGGGTATCATCAGCATATTGATGATACCTCACCCCAAAACCTCAGATGATCTCGCCCAGCGGTTTCATGTAGATATTAAACAGGAGAGGTGAGAGAACGGACCCCTGGGGCACCCCACAAGTGAGGGGCCTCGGGCCGACCTCTGCCCCCCTGCCAACACCGACTGCAAACGGCCCGAGAGGAAGGAGGAGAACCACCACAAAACGGTGCCCCCCACCCCCAATCCCCGGAGCCGCTGCAGAAGGATACCATGGTCGATGGTATCGAAAGCTGCTGAGAGATCTAACAGGACTAGGACAGAGGAAAAACCCCTGTCCTGAGCCCTCCAAGATCATCCATCAGTGCGACCAATGCTGTCTCCATGCTGTGTCCGGCCCTGAAGCCCGATTGATACGGGTCTAGATAATAAGCATGGCTATCAAAATACCAAAAACAGGTCAAGTAGCTCTGGGGAGGTCAGTCCTAAATTAGAACACTTGCTAAGCAACTGGCCATTAAGCGAGGACCACTTATATTTGGTTTGCCTGTCACATGGCCACCTAGCCATGCCTACCCCAGTCACATGCCCACCAAGACACACCCATAAATTAGACAACGCCCTCAAAACCAGTTGTTAAGAAATTTGAATTCCACCCCGGGACCTAAGCAAGAGAATCTGCAGGGAATTGTTCCAGGTTTATTGGCTGTCAATGATGTAACTCATTATTCATTTGTTTTAACTCATCACAACTTCCACAAAGGTTTCTTGAATTCAGTGTTTACCTGGCTGTAGAATCATACAGTTGCAATGGGCCACTTGGCCACTGAGTTCAATGCCTTATTCAGAGCAGGAACCCCAATTATAGCATCCCTGACAAATGTCTTTCTACCCTGTGTTTGAACCCATCCAGTCAAAGGAAGCTGCCACTTTTCTGTGTATTTTGTTCCAGTGTCAAACTCCTCATACTGTTAAGAAGTTCATTTTTACATTCAACATCACATTCCCTATTATTTGAATTCATTATTTTATCTGTTACTATTTATTTGTTTGTTTGTTTGTTTGTTTGTTTGGTCTTATATGCCGCCCTATCTCCCTGGGGACTCAGGGTGGTTCACATCATAAAAAAACATACAATAACAAATTTTAAAAAGTTAAAAAATTATTAAACCAATTCGACCAAATAAATTATCTAAAACCAAAGCAAACATTTAAAACTAACCCAACTCTCCCCCCCTTAGTCCAGGCCGGCTTGTTCAAATAACCAAGTCTTTAGGCCGTGCCAGAAAGAACAGAGGTCGGGGGCCAAACGGAGCTCCAGTGGAAGCTGGTTCCACAAGGTGGGCGCACCCACAGAGAAGGCCCTACCCCTAGGGACGGCCAGCTGACATTGTTTGGCCGACGGCACTCCAAGGAGGCCCTGTCTGTGGGAGCGCACCAGGCGATGGGAATTCGATGCTGCAGAGCGTTCCCCGTACCCGCCCTAAGCCATGTAGGGCTTTATAGGTAAGTACCAGCACCTTGAATTAGAAAAATGGAGAATGTTCCTGACTTTCTTTTGTATGGCATCCTTTCAGAAATTTCACTCAGTTTTCTCTTTCCAAGGCAAAACATCCCATCTCTATAAAACATTGCATATGATATTATATCTAGCCTTTAATCATTTCTGTGCTTCTCTGAATTGATTCCAATTTATCTAAAACTTTATTTAAATAGGGTGGCCAGAATCTGATGCAATCTTCAAAGTGATGTAGAATTAATACAGAATAAAAAGGAATCATTACGTCCTATGATTTGAAAACTATACTTCTATTGATAGAGCCTAATATTGCACTTTTCAAAATATTTTATATTGTCTTTAAAATTGCTCATCACAAACCCAATAGATTTACAACTTTGCAGAAGACATAGTGCTTTGGACTACGTGTTTTGGATTTCTACTGCTATCAGTTCTCATTATCTTGGTCAATGACAAACAATGGTGGCTAGTGCAGAACATCTGGTGTTGGTTAACCAGACTGCCCCTCTTATACAAGGACATGGTTCAAAATTTTGGATAAAAACCTATTCTCCAAAGTTACAGGCATAATTACTTGCTGAATGATTCTGATACTAATGTAAACCCTGTTTGTCAACTGAGTAGCATATTGGATGAAGGAACAGCTTTTCTTCCATGAATACTGAATGGTTCCTGCAGGAATCCTGATAGTAGTTGTGCTCATGAAAACCAGTTAAGCCAACCACATAGATAATTCTTATAGAGAAATCTCAGTTCATACAAAGTGGGCTTCACATAGTAGGGCACAAAAATAATGAAGACTGCAACTCATCATTTATCTATCCATAGAAAATCTCTGAAATTCCAATCCATTTGGAATCAAAGATATCAGGAATTTAGGTACCAAAGGAAGGAAAGCATTGGAGTATATGGGATTCAAAACAACATACCAAAGTTCTTACTTACAGTAACATATAAGATGCTTTCATGTGTTTTATATATATGTATGTATGTACAGGTGAAACTTGAAAAATTAGAATATCGTGCAAAAGTTCATTTATTTCAGTAATGCAACTTAAAAGGTGAAACTAATATATGAGTTAGACTCATTACATGCAAAGCAAGATAGTTCAAACCGTGCTTTGCCATAATTGTGATGATTATGGCTTACAGCTCATGAAAACCCCAAATCCACAATCTCAGAAAATTAGAATATTACATGCAATCGATAAAACAAGGATTGTACATAGAACAATATTGGACCTCTGAAAAGTGTAAGCATGCATATGTACTCAGTACTTGGTTTGGGCCCCTTTTGCAGCAATTACTGCCTCAATGCAGCGTGGCATGGAAGCTATCAGCCTGTGGCACTGCTGAGGTGTTATGGAAGACCAGGATGCTTCAATAGCGGCCTTCAGCTCTTCTGCATTGTTCAGTCTCATGTCTCTCATCTTTCTCTTGGCAGTGCCCCATAGATTCTCCATGGGGTTCAGATCAGGCGAGTTTGCTGTCCAATCAAGCACAGTAATCCCATGGTCACTGAACCAGGTTGTGGTGCTTTTGGCAGTGTGAGCAGGTGCCAAGTCCTGCTAGAAAATGAAGTCAGCATCCCCATAAAGCTCATCTGCGGAAGGAAGCATGAAGTGCTCCAAAATCTCCTGGTAGACGGCTGTGTTGACCCTGGACTTAATGAAGCACAGTGGACCAACACCAGCAGATGACACAGCTCCCCAAATCAACACAGACTGTGGAAACTTCACACTGGAGTTCAAGCATCTTGCAGTCTGTGCCTCTCCATTCTTCCTCCAGACTCTGGGTCCTTGGTTTCCAAATGAGATGCAAAAGTTGCTGCCATCAGAAAAGAGGACTTTGGACCAGGTTTGTTTTTCTTTAGCCCAG
The DNA here is from genome assembly GCA_009733165.1 of Naja naja. NCBI lineage: Eukaryota > Metazoa > Chordata > Lepidosauria > Squamata > Elapidae > Naja > Naja naja. The sequence goes on along the minus strand of CM019155.1, from coordinate 51,229,300 downwards.
GTAAGACACTTCTGACGTTGTTTGTTGTTCAGGAGCGGCTTCACAAGTGGAATACGACATTTGAAGCCCATGTCCAGGATCCGTCTGTGTGTGGTGGCTCTTGATGCACTGACTCCATCCTCAGTCCACTCCTTGTGAAAGTCCCCAACACTTTTGAATGGCCTTTTCCTGACAATCCTCTCCAGGCTGTGGTCATCCCTGCTGCTTGTGCACCTTTTTCTTCCACACTTTTCCCTTCCACATAACTTTCTATTAGTGTGCTGTGTTCTATTAATACAGCACTTTGGGAACATCCAACTTCTTTGGCAATTACCTTTTGAGGCTTTCCCTCCTTATGGAGGGTGTCAATGATGGTTTTCTGCACAACTGTCAGGTCAGCAGTCTTTCCCATGATTGTGATTCCTACTGAACCAGACTGAGAGACCATTTAAAGGCTCAGGAACCCTTTGCAGGTGTTATGGCTTAATTAGCTGATTAGAGTGGGACATTTTGAGCCTAGAATATTGCACCCTTTCACAATATTCTAATTTTCTGAGATTGTGGATTTGGGGTTTTCATGAGCTGTAAGCCATAATCACCACAATTATGACAAATCATGGCTTGAATTATCTTGCTTTGCATGTAATGAGTCTATCTCATATATTAGTTTCACCTTTTAAGTTGTATTACTCAAATAAATGAACTTTTGCATGATATTCTAATTTTTTGAGTTTTACCTGTATATATTCATATTGGAAGTGTGACTTCAGTTGTGCTGACTGATCAGCACTTGATCATCTACTAACCATAACAGAAAATTGGATGTAGATGTTAGTAATTTCCACTACATCCCTTCCTTCTTTCCTTATGAAATTGCAACTGTCAAACTACCTACTTCCTGATTTTATCTTCCCACAACACTTGTTCTCTGGCTCTCCCTGATAAGATGTAACTAAGAAGGATCTAGTCTTTGTGTATTTCCTTCCTATGTATTTCAGTTAATAATCTTTTTTTTCCTGTTAAAGTTACAAATAATTGTTTTATTAATCCTGACCTGGGTTATTTATTTGTTTATAAAAATGTATTTGGTCCCAGTTACTCCAGGAAGCTTACAAAGACAAAAACCTCAATATAAAACAATAAAAAAGCAATAATCACTACCCCCTGGTGATAACAATCTATCAATTAAATAAGTCACTTGATAGGCTCCATCTCACTCTGAGTTCCCCAGGCCTGTTGGCAAAACCTTAATGGATTTGGG
>CM019155.1:51210332-51227060 GCA_009733165.1 Naja naja | reverse complement strand
TCAGAAGGATGTCATTGTCAGTTGTATCATAGGCCACCAGGAAGTCAAGTAGAGTGAAGAGGGACACATTATCCCTATTCTGCTCCCGTCAGAGATAATCAAAACGTGCAACCAATGCCACTTCCATCCCATATCCAGGCTAGAACCCTGCCTGGAAAGAGTCTAGACAATCCATTTCATCCACAAGTCTCTGAAATAGCCATGTAGCCACCTTCTCAACAACCTTCCATAGATAGGAAAGATTGGAGGCAAGACAAAAATTATTCAGTAGGAGGGGAGTCTAATGATAGCTTCTTAAAAAGAAGGTGGATCTCAGCATCCTTAAAGTGCTGGGGCATCATTGCCAGACCTCACCTGCATGGCACCTCGTGGGAAGCTTTCACAACCCAGAAGGAACATGGATCTAAAACAGAAATGCTTGTGCTCATACTCCATAGGATCCTGTCCATGTCAGGAGCAACAGAGTCAAACCATTTCCAGATAATTGGTCAAGAATCTGCCCATGTATTATCATCAGACCAGCAATCATGCCAACATTTAATTGGGAATTATTTTGAGCAATTTTGTTATTCAGAAAATCAATAAATTCCTCAGAAGGTGGACCTATGTATTCTTTCCCAGAAAGAGGGAACTTATCTTAAAGAGAGTCACTGGGTAATAATTTGCAGATGTGATTAGCATGGAGAAGTACTTATATTTCATTGCCTGAATTCTGCAGGGAGGCTCATGCAACAGCAAAATCCCACCTGACCCCTTGAGCCCAACCTAAGAAAAAGGGTCTCACAATTAGGCACTTGTGGAAGTTCCCTGGAGGAACTACCAAATATTCTCAACATTATCTCTCTATCCTCACCCTATAGTCTAGGCTAGTACCATATTCGATGATCCACTGGGCTTATTTCTGAGAGAGCAACAACCCAGCCAGGTCTCAGTGATTCAAGCTTGGTTAGTTGCAAACGTGGGTTAGTTCTCTGTTTTCCAAGATCATACACAAATTGCTTCTCCTCATCAAAATTACAGGCCAGATCTATCACTGAAAAAGAAAGGGTCAGTTTTCCTGAGATTATCTGACAAAGAAAGAAAAAAATCAGAACCAGACGGGAAAATATCAGCCCATTGAAAGGTTGGAAGGACCGGAACTTTCCAATTATCTTTCATAATAGAAATTAGCGGCAATTAACGATCAGGAGTGACTGTCAGATTTGGTAAAGAAAGAAAAGATATTGCAGCTAGAAGTAACTTTAAAAGTAAAGGAGAGATTGGATTGTTAACTCTGTGAAAAACAAAATTGTCTCAAATTTCTGGACTATATTTTTACTACTACTCAACTTGAAGAACTTTGGGAGACTATTGGAAAACAATCTTATTCAGAGTCATTTTGATTGTAGTAAAAGTGTTTTAATTCAGCATTTGTTGCTCTGTTTCAATAATCCAGGGTGCTTTTGGATATCCTGTTACAGCCTGTTACAAACTAGCTTTTGCTGATAGCAGCAGCCATCAGAGCAATAAATCCCTCCCACCCAGTGGATCAAATAGAAGCTACTAGTAAAACAATTAACCCTTTACTTGTTGACTCTCAATACAGTGTTTAATCAAACACTGATTATTTCACTACCTTAAAATTTTTAACTTTTCTACCTCATTACCTATATCAATGATTAGATAATCAATTTCTATAAAATTATTAATTTATCAATGGTTTAATTGATTTATTGTTTTAATTGATTAATGTGATTGGAGTGTTTAGTGCAAATAGTGTGTTTACTGATTAGTTTAAAAGATCAGGATTCATGTAATTTAATTGACTAGTAAAATTAGTGATTTTAGTGAATTTAATTGAACAGTGTGATTAGCAATTAGTGTAATTAATCGATTAGTGATTAGTGTAATTAATTAATCAGGCTGATCGTTGCTTAGCAAAATTATTTGACTAGAGAGATTATTGTAATTGATTAATTGGTGTGATATTGGCTATATTGATTACCCAAAATTGTTTCATAAGCAATCTGATCAAAGTACTATCGCAACAAATCTACCATGCCAAGACAAAAATCCAATGCCAAACCACAACCAAAAGAGAAAGAAATCTCCATCAATGAACTACAAGACTCCTGCACATGCCTTATATGCCATGAAACTCTAAAAGATAATGAAAATTCCATCAAATGTTCTCTATGTGACAACTATGTTCATCATGGCTGCTTGAGATTAACCAAGCAAATATTTCAATTCCTAGAGTCCAACCATGCATTTCCATATTTCTGCCAACAATGCAGACCCAAACTGGACAAATATATAGCCCTGTTTGAAAGAGCTGATGCCATAGAAACACGAATAACATCCCTTGACACCATAGTAGCATCCCTGGACTCTTTAAAAGAAAGATTAACTAACTTTCAAAAAAAAACAACTGAACAGCCAATAGCTACAAACCACATCTCTACCCAACAACAACAACCCAATCCACAAAAAACCATAAATCCAACAAATAATGATATCCCAATCCTTGTCAGAGCTGTCAGTCGCAACGAAACATCCAAACACCATCTTATTTGGTCTAAAGGGCATCAATGACAATGATGACATCACAATTGTCCGCAACATCATCAGTGACTATCAAGCATCAACCATCTCCCCTGATGAAATACTTGACATTTCCTGCATCGGCCCGGAGATCAAAAACAGAGACAGCTCCGTGGCCCCACACTTCTCTAGGGTCATTTGCAAAAATGAATCAAGCAAACATAAATTCATTTATACTATAAATTCATTCGCCAAAAGCAACACCAACCATAAGAACCTCCATTCTCACCATGACTTAACTGTACAGCAACATGCCCACTCCCGTGTACTCTGCACAGAACTTGAAAAACATCTAGACAATGGAGAGAAGGATCTGTACATTGACTACCATGCTGACTGTATCAAAAGTAAGTCACACAACCAACAACTCAGCATCCAACCCTACTTCAACCAATCCACCATCACCCAAGACTGATTGATTGCAGTTAAGATCTTTTACTAGATCTTATCTTGCAGCAATGGGAGCAGCGAAATTTGCTTACTTCTCTGCTCTCATTGCGTCTACAGATAATCGCCCGGCAGTCCTGTTTCAGGTCACCCGTTCCCTCCTCAATCAGAGGACGGGGGAGGACCCTTTGCAGGGACGGCCTGAGGAGTTTGGTCAACATCTGGCGGACAAGATCGCTCAGATCCGGACCGGTTTGGACTCTGACTGGTTAGAGTCTGATGGGGGGGGAAGCGACGGGTCTTGGGGATACCATCTGGGAAGAGTTTGATCCTGTGACTGTGGATGAAGTGGATGAGATCATGAGGAAGCTGAGTGCCGCCACCTGTTTATTGGACCCGTGTCCCTCCTGGCTGGTTTATGCCGCCCAGGAGGTTACACAAGGCTGGTTCCAGGCAGTGGTTAATGCTTCTCTGAGTGAAGGATGCTTCCCCTCTGCCTTGAAGGAGGCGGTGGTGAGGCCCCTCCTCAAGAAGCCTGCCTTGGATCCGGCTATTTTGAACAACTTTCATCCCATCTCCAACCTTCGCTTTGTGGCGAAGGTTGTTGAGAGTGTGGTGGCCCGACAGCTCCCATTGTTCCTAGAGGAAGCTGACTACCTGGATCCGTATCAATTGGGCTTCAGGCCTGGGTACAGCACGGAGACAGCATTGGTCGCGCTGGTGGATGATCTCTGGTGGGCTCAGGATAAGGTTATTCCTCTATCCTGCTCCTATTAGATCTCTCAGCGGCTTTTGATACCATCGACCATGGTATCTTACTGCGATGCCTCGGGGGGTTGGGAGTGGGAGGCACTGTTTTACGGTGGTTCTCCTACCTCTTGGGCCATTCACAGTCGGTGTTGGCAGGAGCATTGAGGTTGACCCCGAGGCCCCTCACTTGTGTGGTACCTCAGGGGTCAGTTCTCTCCCCCCTCCTGTTCAACATCTACATGAAACCGCTGGGTGAGATTATCCGTGGTTTTGGGGTGAGGTATCATCAGTATGCTGATGTTACCCAGCTTTTTATCTCCACCCCAAACCAACCCAGTGATGCCCTCGACGTAATGTCCTGGTGCCTGGAAGTGGTACGGGTCTGGATGGGAAGGAACAGGCTTCGACTCAATCCAGCCAAGACCAAGTGGCTGTACGTACTGGCATCTCGGATTGTCCAGGATGTTCCATCTTTGGTCATGGGGGAGAGTGTTACCCCCATGGAAAGGGTGCACAATCTAGGCATCCTCCTGGATGCACAGCTCAATTTGGAAGATCATGTAGCAGCTGTGGCTAGGGGGGCATTTGCTCAAGTTCGCCTTGTGCTCCAGTTGCGCCCCTATCTGGACTGAGATGCTTTGCGTACAGTTACTCATGCGCTTGTTACCTCCCGTGTAGACTACTGCAATGCTCTCTACATGGGGCTGCCCTTAAGGACCACTCGGAGGCTTCAACTAGTGCAGAATGCAGCCACGCGAGTTGTGATGGGAGTATCCCAATACTCCCATATTACACCCTTCTGCGTGAGCTGCATTGGTTGCCGGTTGCTTCCTGAGTGAGATTCAAGGTGTTGGTAATCATCTATAAAGCCCTTCATGGCTTAGGTCTGGGGTATTTGCGGGAGCACCTACTGCCAGCAATGGTTTCCCATCACCCTGTGCACTCCCACAGACAGGTTCTCCTCAGGGTGCTGTCAGCTAGCAACCCCCCAGGGGGAAAGCCTTCTCTGTGGGTGCACCCACCCTCTGGAATCAACTACACGTGCAGCTTCGAATGGCTCCTGACTTTCGATCCTTCCGTCGCGACCTGAAGACTTGGCTTTTTCGATCGGCCAATCTGGAGTGAAGGGTTTTTTAAAATTGTTTTTAATTTGTTTGTTGGTTTTTTAATGTTTTAATATGTGTAATTGAGGTTTTTCTATTTAATAGTTTTTTAAATTTTGTATTCTTGTTTTTATTGCTGTAAGCCCTGAGTCCTTCGGGAGATAGGGCGGCATAGAAATCCCATTATTAAATTAAATTAAAATTAAGACTAGGCACGCACACCCCTAACTACCTCAATTCCAACTACAGCTGGCCTTAAATGCAAGCTACGCAATACGAGAAGCCTTGTGAATAAAATACCTGAATTTCTCCTCTTATTAAATATGGCTAAATTTGACATCATATTTGTCTGTGAAACATGGCGCAACACATCTCTCCCTGACTCCATTACCACAGTAAGAGACTATCATGTTTACTGATCAGATCATGAAATCCGTAGGAGGCGGTGTTGCTATCTTCTATAAAAAGTCCTTACATCTAAAAAACATCCAAGTTACCCAGGAGCTTGCTCTTCCTGAGACCATCATCTGTGAACTGTCCTTAAATATCACATTTCAATTCTTACTATGTTACAGAGCTCCTGATTATGACATTGAACATGTAAACAAGCTAAATTTATTACTAACATGGGCAACAACCTGCCCATACGCTTTTATCTTCAATCTACCTCATATTAACTGGACCCTAAACAAATGTAATACTGAACTCATACATGCAACCTTCTACAATGCTGTAACAAATCTAGGACTGGAACAACTAGTAACCAACAATGCTGGACTTAACAAATGCCTCGATCTCATCTTCTGCAATAGTTTAAACTCAATTTATGGAATACAAATTAAAGAACCCTTTTTCAACAGTGACCACAACATGATTGACTTTTGTCTCAACATATGTCCACACAAAAATCATCACAACAATGTGATCCCCAATTATAACTTCAAAAAAGGCAACTACAATCTTACAGACAACGATCTCTCATCCCTTGATTGGCAATCTCTATTCACTGGATGCAATACTGTTGAAGACCATTACAACATATCTTTACTTGAAGTCAAAAGAGTCATCAAACTATATGTACCAATAACAACTCCCAAAACCAGAAAAAACAGATTACCCATAACAATAAGGAAGCTTCAATCCAAAAAGAGATCACTTTGGCAGAAAAACAAATCTGGTCACGTTGCCAACTTCAAAAGCTGATACAAAAATTTATGCCACCAGATAAAGACTGAATGCACCAATTATCACATTAAGCAAGAGGAAAACCTTCTACGCACCAATTCCACCTGCGCTTTCTACAATTTTGTAAACAACAAACTGAAAGACTCAAGATCCATCCCACCCCTGAAAGGACCTAATGGTAAAGACTGCAATGACGACATCATCAAAGCCACCCTCTTTAACACATTCTTTGGCTCAGTATTTGTAAACAGCAATGGATCACGCCCAGTATTTCCTAGTTGAACCACAGACAACTACAATGATCTAATACATATCAATTTTACAGAAGACAATGTTGAAAAAGCACTACACAATCTAAAACCATCTCTATTTACTGGACCAGATGGAATATGTGCCTACTTGTTTAAAAAAGCTATCCACTGCCATAGCTAAACCTTTAAGCATAATTTTTGAAAAATCTTTCAGCACCAGCTCCTTGCCAAACCTATGGTCACAAGCCACAGTCATCCCCATCTTCAAAAAGGGAGACCCCAGTCTAGTTGAAAATTACAGACCAATCTCTTTATGCTGCGTCACCTGTAAAGTCATGGAATCAATTATTAACCAATCCATTATCCTCCACTTAGAGACAAACAACCTACTCTCTAATAAACAATTTGGTTTCAGAAAAAAAACTATCCTGTAATCTACACCTCTTACACTGCAAAAACATATGGACTACACAACTCAATCAGGGCAAAGCAATAGACGCAATCTACATAGACTTCTGTATGCCTTTGATTCAAACTACTCCTAAAACTAAAATCTTATGGTATTTCTGGACAACTTCGTAACTGGATAGAAGCATTCCTGTCAAACAGACAACAAATGGTCAGAATTGGGAGCGTCTTATCAAATTCTGTACCTGTCAACAGTGGTGTCCCCCAAGGCAGTGTTCTAGGACCAACTCTCTTCATACTCTACATAAATGACCTCTGTGATCATATTAAGAGCAACTTCATTCTCTTCACTGGTGATGTTAAGCTATTGAACACAACAGACAATACTGCTACCCTTCAAAAGACCTCGACTATGTATCAGAATGGTCAAACAAATGGTAACTTCAAATCTCAACAAATAAATGCACTGTCTTACATATTGGAAAAAAAATCAGAAAATAAAATACAAGCTGAATAGTCAAGACCTTGTTGATGATCCAAACTCTGTCAAGGAACTTGGAATACTCATCTCTAATGATCTAAGTGCTAGAACCCACTGTAACTACATAGCCAAAAAGGCATTAAGATTTGTTATCCTAATCCTAACGTTTTTTTCTCTGGTAATATCACACTACTAACTAGAGCATACAAAACATTTGTAGACCAATACTCGAATACAGCTCATCAATCTGGAACCCACATCACGTATCTGATATTAACACAGTTGAGAATGTCTAAAAATATTTCACAAGAAGAGTTCTTCACTCCTCTACTCATTGCAGAATACCTTATGCCACCAGACTTGATGTTCTAGACCTAGAAAACGTAGAACTATGCCGCCTTTGGTCCGATCTAAGTATAGTATATAAAATCATACATTGCAATGTCCTACTGGTCAATGAATACTTCAGTTACAACCATAACAATACAAGAGCACACAACAGATACAAACTCAAGGTAAACTGCACCAAACTTGATTGCAGGAAATACGACTTCAGCAACAGAGTGGTCAATGTCTGGAATACTCTACCTGACTTTGTGGTTTCTTCCCCAAACCCCAAAAACTTTATCCTTAGACTTTCTACTATTGACCTCACTCCTTTCCTAAGAGGTCTGTAGGGGGGGTGCATAAGCGCATCAAAGTGCCTACCATCCCTGTCTTATTGTTTCTTTTATTTTTCTTATATGTATTCATTTCATGTATTCATAACTATGTTTATTCTTATACTTATTATCTTGTAAGCGATTGACAAATCAAATAAATAAATAAATAAATAAGTCCCAAGTAATGGCCTCAAATATGCCATAATCCAAAACAAGCCATTTTCATACAGCTCAAAATGCAGAATGATTTATAAAAAAACCTTCCACCCAAAAATGTTAACATGGATTGTACAGAGGATAAACCAGAGCAGCAAAGCAAGTTACTGTAAGAGCTCTTTATAGTTGGGACAAAAGGACAACACAAAGATATCCAGAAATTGTTCATAAATCAAAGAATTAAGCCAAAGAAATGAGACTGTAATCAACAGTCTGAAATAGACAGCTTGTGCCCATTGGTATTTGGAACCGTTTGTCTTGGCACTTGACTTTTCCCTGTTTGACCCACAATTTTTTTTAGAAACTATTTTAATCAAAAATAGATAGATGGGAAATTGATATGCTGCAAAGCAAAGCACTATTCTCTAGGATCAAAACATTTCCATGAATGCTTCTGGGCAGCACATATGTCTCTCATTTGCTTTTAGAAGCTTACTTATTTAAGAACTCATTCTGGAGTGCATTGTTGAATGTTAGGTCCTGGAGAAAAATATCTGCTTATTTGTCAAAATATTGTTTTCTGGCTATGCAAATATTTTCATTCTTGTTGATAGCCACCTCTCCTCAAGCTTAATAAGGCCTCAGCCACCTTCCTTAGAAGATCACTATTTTCCTCCTGTGCTTTTGTTCAAAGCCAAGTCTTGAAGCCAAATCTTTCTGAGCTCTTTCATCCTGCTCCACTTGCAATCTTGAAGATTACATCAAGAAGATAGGAACTCAGATAACTTATAGATTTTACTAAAAAAGCTTGCAGGAATGGGTAGCTATTTCTTGCAATAAATTGTGAAAAAGGCTGACTAGGAAATATGTTATCAACTTTACAAACCAAAACAAGAGACAATGTTTATTTTTAGAAACATTGCATCATGTCTGGAGATGAATTTGCCAATTAATTGGAAATGGTAAAGCAGTCGCTCAGTTCACTATTTTTTAATCTAGCAAAAATTCTTCCAGAATCATAGAAGGTATGTATTGGAAGAAATCTCTCTCTTTATTTCTCAAATGAGAAATTATTAATTCATTTGTTTGTCTAACTCTTACTTTCAAGAGTTTGAAGCTGTATTTTAGAACTAATAATAGCAGGCCATGGTACATTCAGGAGAAGTGAGAAAATTAATGAAAATCGCAAGAAAGACATTTGAATAAGGTTTACATAGGATAGTCATTAACATAGCCTTCTCCTATCCTGGTTGACATGCCCTGTGATCTATCATTCCAGCTAAAATAGCTGGGAAATATAATCCCAGCACATCTGTATGTCATTGCATATATCAGCAGGAAGCAAAATCAAAAACGTAAACATTTTAAGAAAGTCACAAATGTTGATCTGATCCTGAGGATAAAATTCTAACTCATTTATTCTCAACCAAACGGTTTTCCTGCTTTAAATATTTATTTATTTGTTTGTTTGTTTGTTTGTTTGTTTGTTTGAATTGGCCTTAAGAACTTAGAAACAACCACCCACGGCTGTCAAATTATCATGCACACATAATTTTCACCCTTGGTTGATCACAAGCTTCCTGACTGTAAAACCATGAATGTAAAGATAAATTCACCCGTGTACAAAGCAATGAATGGAGAACCAAGAGTGAAGATTCACTTTTTAATTTTCATGGGGCACCTGATTTTCCACACAGTTACCTAGGGCCCAAATGTTTCCTTTGCAAGCTAATCCCTTGTGGATGATCTTAATCAATGAACTTGGTGCCCATTGTAGTAATGGCTTTAAAACTAAGGGTAACATTTGCTATCCAGGGTATGCTGTCCAGCCAGTTTAGAGTTAATGGGATATGGGATAGGTAGTTAGGAATTGAGAGCTGTCCCCTTAAGGGAATGCATCATGGTAAATGTAGTTAAGGTATCCTGGGAAATGTAGTCCATGTCATGTGGTCACATCTGTAACTCTGATTGGTCACTGAATTGACCCTTGGTGGGTTGAGGGAGGTTTCTCCTCTTCTTGCCTGAATACACAACTTCATGTAGCAGCTATATTCACTACCTCTGTAATTATGGAATGAAATATAGGTATGAGAGTTTAATGTCTTTCTACCCCACGATTCGGATATGCAAAGGATTGGACATTAAGAAGAACCTCATCATAACTGTGAGTTGACAGGATGCCTGATGAATGAATATCTGAAACAGAAAATAAGGCAGAAATCCAGAGCCTCACTTATCAAAGAAGTACAAATGACTGTCTTGAAGGTGATAAGTGACAATAGTTTGATATCAATTCCTAAGCTGATCAGGATGAAGGTTGTTTGCTATTCTCCTATTTGTACTTACTGATATGTAAATATATGAAAATGTTTTATAATCAGAAGAATACTACTTCAATATATACAAAATTATAGATGTTCATCTTAATATTTTACCCACAACCTACTATATAGCTAATATCTGGAAACCATCATAAGTAGATCCACTATCTTAAATTAAAAACTATTTGTTTCATCACTGGTAACATTCATGGGCAAGCTCTAAATTGTTGCAGCTGCCTTTTAAATTATCTTAAATTGATGGTATCAGTTCTACTGCTTGTTTTAAGCAGCATTCAGATATGATTTGCGTAATTTAATTTTCCCCTTTCATGTAAATCATCTGTTGAGTCTTTTTATGGATGGAATCCATTTTAAAAATGATTTTATAGATACCATGAAAGATGCAAACTGATCACAGCAACCTGATGCAAATTTATGAGTTGGTGATAATTTTATCACATCCTGTATCTTTTCAAAATTGATTGATTAAACACAAATTTCATTTTGCAATATGCTATTTGAAGAGCTGGTATTACATAAAAAGATAGCAACAGTAAAAATTAAAAGAGAGGTAATGATAATCCAATAAGAGAGAAAAAATCAGGTTTAAAAATTCAATGAATTTTTAAATGCTTGCCTGCATTTAAAAAAAGACTGGGAAAAGTGTTGTTGTTGTTTTTGAGCAAAAGAATTTTGCTTTGGCATTGAAAAGATAAAATTTGACTGATTATTAATGGGGGTCTGAGGAAAAGCTAATAGGATATTTTAGTTTTGCTTCCAAGGATCTGTGAGATTTTCTTCCTCAGAGAAACAAAATACTTTATCCAAACCTCTATACCTAGACTTTGGGATTGAACACACTGATAATTTCAGTAGCAAAATGCCTTAATTTTGCTCTATTACAGTGGTTCTCAATGTTTCCTTCACTATGGACCCATTTTAAATATCTTTTGTGGCCATGGACCATGTCCATCGATTCCCAAGACCTAACTCAAGATTTAAATCATATCATTTCTTCAAGCCTTTGTGGACACCCTGTGGCAACATTGCAGCTCCCCCAATGATCTGTGGACCACAAATTGAAAATCAATGCTGTATTATACAGCAGCAAAAAATAACAAGTGAAGAATGCTTAAGAAAAAAATTGATAAGACAACATGCTTAACCTTGAAGTAATTTGCAGATATAGGTACATGTAACCCCTGAGTTGTTTGTATGATCCCTCTGGTGTAATGTCTTTAAATATTTATAGTGGTTTGATGACTAATAGCCACACAAATATATATATAAAATAGTGGCCATGTACATCTTCTAAATCAGCATTATTCAACCTTGGCAAGTTTAAGATGCCTGGATTTCATCTCCCTTCTTTGTTAAAACTGCCAAGGTTGAGAAACACTGTTATAAATAAATGTGGGCAAGAACGAGGATGTCAGAAAAATAAGCATGACAGCCACAACAGCATGAGTGGAATTCCACCTTATTTACATGCAATGCACACAAAAATTGACAAAGCTGTGAGGGCACAGCCCCAGCTGCCATCTATTTTTTTTAACACACAAGGGAATGCCTGTGCTGCAAATTTGTTTTCTCATTTATTTAACAGCTAAAGTGGTGCTTGTTCTGCTCGATGAGATACAGCAGAAAACCCATCATTAAGTGATCAAAAATAAATCATTTTCAAGAACTTATTTACCAACATTTTGATAAAGCAAGAGTACAATAAAACAAAGAGACTATTGATATACATAACATCCAGGCAATTGAAAAAGCAGGTAAAGGCTAATTTTATAATATTCATGTGGCCCTGTTCTGTCAGAATCACCCTTTAAAAAATATCTGAATAGAAAGATAGTACTGAAGAAGGGATTGTTTTACCTATTGTGAGTGCACAGTTTAGTTCTCTCTCCTTTTTATTGGCTGCAGCATTCATTCTGTATCTCATGCCTTAATAGATGGATTCCACAGAATATGACATATGTAACTGACGCAGAAGCAATGCCATTCTGGGAGCAGTTTTTCTCAGGGAAAAAGCAAAGCATACATTCAAATTATTAAAATTACAAGAACACTTTTTGGCATGCTACAGTATAATTGGCTAGTATGATAGTGTAGTTTATTCATTCAATATAAATATATTTGTATGGTTGCTGCATTTTAAAAACCTGTCCTTGAGTGTGTGAACATGTGTGCAAGCTGAAGGCCAACCATATAATCAAAACCTTTGATTGCATGGTTGTGATCTCCATCTTGACTTTTTTTTTGGCTTTGTCTGTAGAGCCTGTCCTAGATCCTAACACTCTGTTATACACTGAAAAACTAAGCATGTAGGATTCTGCCTCCTGAGTTTGCTTGCTCAGTTCATGACAAAGGTAACAGAGCTGATCCTTTTCATATAGATAGTCATCATTATAGCTTTGATGGAGCTTGCTCAATCATAAATCATAATCATAAAGCAGATTGTTTATGATCAAGCTGATTTTTAAACTTTTTTGCATATATCATTAAGTAAATCATTGTTATTAAGTGAATCTTCAGTAATTAAATAAACATTGTGGTCAGTAAGGTAAATAATTATTCATTTGGGAGCATATTTGCAAAAAAACAACAACCCCAAATCAGAATAAATTCCAGGTTTTGGCAAAAATGTTGTAAGTATAGGCACATGACCTATGCTATAAATGCCCACAAATGTGGGCCAGTTCCCAAGCACCCAAAAGATGGCCACATGACCATGAGGGGCCCCAGTTATCAAACCTTTGGAACTGGTCATAAGTACCTTTGGGAGGTTTGCTTTAACTTCAGAAGGTCACTAAGCAACAGTTGTCAACTGAAGACAATCCATAATTGAAAACTGAAAGCAGCTAAGAAGTACAAATAAGTATTGCACAAGCAAGGACTTTCATGTTTGTAGTCTGCACCTTTATTTAAAATTTAATCCCATTGATACAGGAATCATTGCTACATTATAGAATGGCAGCATATTTTTAATAAGGCAGCATAGCATAGTGAATTGTTTTGTAATTAATTTCATTTTACAAAGTTGGCAACTCTAATTTGTGATTTGCACCTCAGCTTACATAAGTTAAGATTCTCCATTTGTCTTCCCTGAGATGAGAATGACTGCATTAAATGAATTATGGTTTTCTTCAATCTCACAGGGATTTTTATAGTAGCAGTCACCCTGGAATCCAGCTGTTATTTCTAGGGCAAGAGATGAGAATCATATACATGCCTTGCATTAAAGCCCAGGATGAATGTACTTGCTGGGAAATGATATAACAAACAAGGGGAGGGGAATAGCATTGGCAAGAGAATGGCAACTTGTGTTGTTCTCAGGCCTGTGAGCAACAATATTAAGATGGATATCTGTCAATAATTTGGCCATGTCCCTGGCCTACTAACTGGATCCCTAATGCCAAGGGAAGGGAAAGGAAAGGGAAAGGAGTCATGAAAGCACTCAGAAAAGCACACAATGAGATGATTTCTCCCTGCATCCTTGGCTGGTGCTGTTGTAGTTAATTAACCTCTTTGATTTATAAGAAAAGAAAAAAGGAATAGGATTTGTTTTTTGACTGAAGAAGATGGAATGGACTTCATGTCCTTTATTTCCAGCATAGTGTTAGCGACCTGGCTTTGGGACTAAAGTGCTATCTATCACTTTTTATTCTCTCTAATCCTCCCGCCCAACCTTATGATTAGGGTTAAAAGCAAACCTAGTAATAGCGATTTTTCAGGAAGAAGCACCACATGACAGTATCTAGCTTGACAAATAAGAATTACTGGAACAATAAAAAACAAAAACTTGATCACTTCTTGGAATATTCCACTTTCAGTTGGTCTCCATCCAGTACACAATATATGTCAAAACATGATAGGTGAGCTAAGTCTGTATTTCTGCACCACCTTATTCTGTCACTGTATACTGTATATTTTTTTGGCTTCCATGTTTCAGCTATTCTTAAATGTAGCACCTAGAAGCCAATAAAAAATAAATAAATAATACGTTTCTCTTCCCCCCACCCCGATTGAGCAAACAGCAGCTTGTTTGGAGGATATCTCTATGTATGTATTACAGAGAAAACAAGATTTATTAAGAAAACAGCATGAAGCAAATGATTAATTTTACTGACATATGGATTATTTTTTTAAAAAAGTTCAGTAATGTTTGCATAGTTATTCTATTTTTCAGAATTAGATAAAGATTTGCAGCTTGAAACTTAAGCTGCTATGCAGTAATATTAAAAATTAGCCTGATTCATTTATATTTTTATTTATGTTAAAATATTTCTAGAATACTTACAATATGCAAGTAGTCCATTCAGTTGCTTAACAACTATTCAAAGTTACAACAAACTTCCCCAAAGTACTTACTGCCAACTGCCACCCTTCAGTCACACGACTGCATTGGGTGCTCAGGAAGTGGTTACATTACAGCTGCTTGCAGTGTCCTGCAGTCACATGACCACAATTTATGATGTCTTTTGCTAGAAAAAGAAATTCATGCCTGGTTTCCAGCAAAAAAATATTCATTTCACACATCAGGTTGCTTAATAACTGCAGTGTTCGCTTAAGAACTCGTGGTGTTTGTTTAATGACTTCATGGCCACTTTATAACTGCCATGTTTGCTTTACAACTCTTAAACACCATTGTAAAAAAAGTCATAAAATTAGGTCAGTTACCCACTACCTTGATATATGACTGTAATTCTGAATCAATTACACTTCTAAGTTGAGTACTACCTGTAAATAGCTCTATGAACAAAACACAGGAAGTCCTCATATAGCAACTATAACTGTGACCAGAATTTTCATTGCTAAATGATACAGTCATAAAGTGTGATATTATGTGGCCATGCTGCTAAGCAACAGCAGTTCCCAGTTACTGTCATTAAGCAAGGATTTTATATAACTTCAACTTCTGATTTCCTGCTGATTTCCCCACTGATTTGTGGGAAGATAGCAGGCAAGTTTGCAAATCATGGACATGTGGCCATGACACATTGCAATAGTTGGAAATCTGGCCTGGTCTCCAAATGCCCAGATCATTATTACACAACTTTGATACCAAAATTTCAAGGACTGCTCATAAGTACCACTCATTCAGCATTGCCACAAGTTCACATGATCACTGAACAAGTGGGTGTTAAGCAGGACCACCTGCTTAACAAACATGATAAACACAACTGTACACTAGTTTGCAAAATATTCAGCAGAGCATTTAGTATCAGGATGTGCCTAAGCAAAGAACTGTATCATTAATAAAAATAGCAGAAAACATATAGTAAAGGAAAAGTGCTCACTTGCAAGAATCATTGCCACTAACTGATAAATTCTCCCTTGATTTATTTTATTTTATTTTTAATTAGATTTATATGCCGCCCTTCTCCGAAGACTCAGGGTGGCTTACAATTTTTTGGGATACAACCCAGTGTGCTCAGCAATAGCCTTTATTCCATTGTGTATGCCTGCTTATTACTAAGCGGCATTTTTACAAATTTATTATTGATTTATCAGATTTATTCTATCAAAATATATTGTTGTTTGAGCACCAAAAATATAAAAATGTTTTGATTAATATGAACTTTCATTTAGAGAATTCAAAAGCCTAGATCTTAATTTATTAACAAAATGATTTTCTTCCAAGAATATTCTTTGTTATGATCCGGATAATTTGTATGATTCTGATTCATGCCATTTATAATTTATTAAAGGATTAATCAAAATGGTATAATGTTCTCAGCAATTTCCCTTCTTAATTGTTTTCTCTAATTATTTTGGTTTATGACCAAAAATTGAATAAATGAAATGAAATGCTTCTTCTGTGCTGCTTTACTATCCCGGACAGATATCTCCTGGTTGCAAAGAAGACGATCCAAATGCATACAGAATGATTCCTTCTGTCAGGCCCCAGGTGCTTTTCGACCCGTTTGGAGCCCGACACATCAATGGGGCGTGAGGGGTTGCCGTCGGCAAGCTGTAGCCACCCAGGAGACCGGGACTAAGCACTAATTACCTGGCGATCTGGCATGAAATCCATCGGAGCTGCTGCAAAATGGAAGGGCACACACACACACAGCCAAGCTGGATTAATGAAGGTGGCTGCAAGGAATGCCAGAGTTGGAATGCACAGGGGAGCACGGAGGTGATAGGATAACCTAGAAGAGAGATAACATGGAATAGGAAGTTTTGGGTAGCACAGGGTTATAGAAATGGGGATGTGATAAGGGAAGTGAAGTGGGAGTGTGATAAGAGAGGCAGAATGATGGGCGGATATTAGGAAGTGCAGCTTTAACCACTCCGGGCGGATGCTGGATAACCTAATGATGGATTACAAGGTGATGAAGAGGTATTTAAAGCATTGAGAGAAACTAGCTCTCAGTGCTGGCTTTTCATGGATTGTCTGTTCTTGCTGCTGTTAAATCTGAGTTCTCAAAATAA
>CM019155.1:51124895-51209332 GCA_009733165.1 Naja naja | reverse complement strand
CTAGCAGCACCACTAGATTCCACTAGCAAAGTTAATGCGTTCAGTGTGGGTGATTCTGTTTATGCTAAGAACCTTATGGGTGAGCCTTCATGGATTCCTGCTGAAATAACTCAGATCACAGGCCCTCATTCTTGCAGGGTACAAACAGAGGATGGAGTCCTCTGGAGCAGGCAGATCAGCTTAGATCCAGGTTACCTCAGGAACATCGCAATTGTTCCTCTCTAGTTCCCATACCTAATGCTTTTCTAGGGGAAGGGAGGAACATGAGGATAATCAGCAAACAAGAATCAACCCCATGTGTAACGAGCCATTATGACAGGAACCATCCCAAAACCTGTCACAATGCCAAAATCCATCCTTACAAGTGGAAGATTGCACATCA
Source organism: Naja naja (assembly GCA_009733165.1). Lineage (NCBI taxonomy): Eukaryota > Metazoa > Chordata > Lepidosauria > Squamata > Elapidae > Naja > Naja naja. The sequence goes on along the minus strand of CM019155.1, from coordinate 51,208,950 downwards.
CTACCTGACTTGGGTGCTGACATTGGAATGGAGATGGGTTGGGAGGAGAGACCAGATTCTAACAATCAAACAGGGTCTTCTTTCACAGGAAGTCCAACTAGGAAATGTCAACAGACACATATCCCTCTCACTGGGTGAGAACGTTAAAACTTCTGAACCACAAAGGTCTCAACGACGTAAGAGCCCCACCTATTTAAAAGAATACATTAGATAGGTTGGGGTTTGAGTATGGACTGAACCTAGTGGGGAGGGGTGTTATGTATGCAGGTTTGAATGTCATTGGTTAAGTTTGAACTGTTCTTGTAAAATGTCAGAAATGATTGGTTTAAAAGTGGGAAAATCCTGCTGATTGGCTCGGCTGCTGGCTATAAGTAGCAGCCACAGACCAGCCAAATCGGGTCTGTTATGAGCTGTAGTCACTAATAAACTCTTCACTGAAGCACTTCACGTCTGACTCTTCATGCAAATCTAACATCTTCAACAAAGTGGACAGAACGCAGACCAAGTGTAGCGCTCTCAGTAATCTCTAAAGGTCCCTTAAATAGCTCTAGCCCGAAGGTGAAAGTCAGTAGAGGGTTGGACCAATATGATTTGCAGTCTAGATGTGCCCATAATGTGATGGGTTCCTTGACACCACCATCTAGGGCTTAGGGGGACCCTGGTAGGCAAGACTGGCAGAATCTTGGAACAGGCCACAACCAGGGAAATGGGGTCCTCCCCCCTTACATGTCACCTTTGATGGGGATCCTGATAGGTTAGCAGTATTCCTAGTCAAGATCATTAACCATATAGACTTATATGGAAGGTATTACCCCTCCCAATGAGCTATGGTGGTAGCTGTTACGGAGGTGGTAGACGGAGTGGCTGAAGAGTGGGCTGCGGATTTACACTGAGAATAGTCCCCTGAATTGGCTGTCATTGGTCTCTTCTTGTTGGCCTTACAGTCCCCATTTGAAGATAACTCCAAGGGACAACAAGCTGAAGAGGACTTGTTGGCTTTAAGGCAAAGTGAACGGCCAGCAAGGGACTATGTCAGTGAGTTTCATTGGACAGCTGGCTGGTTTCATGCCTGGCTGGAAAAACTGTTGATGCATCTGTTTAAAGGACGCCTGGATCGGGAATTGAGCCAGGCCTGTTTGTACAGGGGCCTACCACAGAGACTGCAAACTGGTATCAGATGGCTATTGAGCTGGATTCTGGTCTAAGGCGGTTACGAGCCTGAGGAGATGGTGGGTCAGGGATTAGGCAAGGACCTACCAACCAAGCAATCCCTCCGAGTAGCACTAGCACTCCATCTAGGGGCTCACAAGGTCACAGCTCATTTAGGTGCTTTCAATGCAATAGACAGGGACATAAGGTGGTGGGCTATCCTATATTGCCATTGGGAGCGGGACTATGTCTAGCAGAAACCACCACTCCAAGACCTACACAAGGAGGATCTTTTCATGGCCGAGTGGACAGAGGTGCCTGGCAGACAGTAGAAAGATCAAGTGGTGCAAGTCAATTACACACTAACACCTCTATGGACAAATCAATAGAGGAAGATCCCTCATTACCCAGATGTTCTGGGCTACCTGAGGGTGACATTTGGAAAGAAGGATCCAAGGACGATCTGTTGGTAAGTATGCCCACCTGCCCATTCATCATAGCAGTCTTATTACATAATAGGTGGACAAATCAGGTTGCAGAACTTGGAGCGTTGATTGATTTGGGATGTACCAGGTGTTTGGTGACACAGGCGGTGGTGGATACATTAGAGTTGCAGGTTATACCATTGTCCACCCCAATCAGATTCAAACAAGTGTATGGGTCCACATTAGGTAGTAGTCCAGTGACACATAGAACTGAACCTGTGAAATTGGTGATGGGTGAGCACTGGCTTTCATTTGTGGTGGTTCAACATATGACAGAGGCAGTAATACTACCATATGGTGGGAAGGAGGGTTCAGGAAGCTCCAACTGGTGGTGGGACCTTATCTAATAGAAACAGATAATGTTAAAACAGGGTCGGGAAGACCAGTAGAACCACTAACCATTAAAGCTGCATATCCATTGGAATATAGGGAATTGGCTGATGTATTTAATGAGAAGGGCAGCGACATTTTACCACCACATAGGCCAACTGACTCTACCATCAAACTGCTCCCAGGAGCAAAGTTGCCTAAACCTCATATGGTTCAATGACTCAAAAAGAACTAGAGGAAATGCGCAAATACATTAACAAAAACTTATCTTGAGGGTTCATTCAGCCAGGCGGTTCACACATAGCAGCCCCTGTATTGTTTTGGGAGAAGAAAGATGGGGGCCTGAGATTGTGTGTTGACTTCCGAGGATTGAATGTTGTCTGCTTGGAACCATTGTACCCACTACCACTTATGAAGGATCTTCTAACCACATTGGCTAAAGGGCAGGTATTTATGAAGTTGGATCTATATGAGGCATATTATCGGGTATGAATCAAGTTGGGAAATGAATGGAAGACAACTTTCAATTGCCCACTTGGTAGTTACCAATTTAAGGTCATGCCTTTCGGTCTGCAAGGGGCTCCAGCTGTCTTCATGCAGCTGATTAACAATGTGTTGCATGAACATTTATATCAAGGAGTTCTCGTCTACCTGAATGATATATTGATATATCCTAATAATATGGGTGAGCATGTGCAATTAGTAAGGACTGTACTTTGAAAGTTGCTGGACACTAAATTATATGTTAAATTGTCGAAGTATGAATTCCATCATATGAGACTATTTGGGTTATAGAATTTCAGGCAATGGTGTTGAGATGGACCCACATAAGGTGCAGACTATATTGGACTGGGAGTCACCTATGACACAAAAACAACTGCAAAGTTTTCTAGGCTTTGCCAATTTTTATCAGCAGTTCATTCCCTTATTTGCATCCATTGCGTTACCCTTAACCAATTTGTTGAGGATGAAACATCTTGGAATAACCGAACCAACACCTAGAGTGGACTGAATCATGTCAAGATGCATTTGATAGGTTAAAACCGTTGTTTGCTAACAAATCTATATTGAAACATCTGGACCCCATGCGGCCATTTGTAATACAGGCAGACGCAAATGACATGGCTGTGGGCGCAGTTTTATTGCAATGGAATGTTCAAGGGATATTACAACCTTGCACCTACATGTCCAGAAAATTAAGCCCGATGGAAAGAGACTGGGCGATTTGGGAGAAGGAGGCCTTAGCAGTCCGTTGGGCATTAGTCACCTGGTGACACCTGTTAGAAGGTTTGCAGTCTCCATTTAAAATATGGACAGCCCATAAGAACCTGGAAGCATTACAATCACCCAGGAGACTGTTGCCCAAACAGGTTCATTGGGCGTTGTATTTCCGGCGATTTAATTTCAAATTGAAATATGTTCCAGCAGGCAGGAACTTCCTAGCAGATGCGTTATCATGCCTGCCACAATATAAAAGTCAATGAGAGAACGTAATACAGTCAATACCACAGCCAGATGTTGTGCAGTCCCTAACAACCAATATTATGACACTGGATTTGCTGGACATGGTAACCCATAACCAATGGCTACTGGAACACAAAACCCAATGTGAAATGTGAGATGGGATAGCCTGGAGAGGGGATAAAATGTATGTACTGGCATCAGTCAGGCCTCTAGTACTAAAATGATGTCATAATGCCAAATAGGCTAGACATTAGTTCTTAAAGATTTAGCAAAACAGCAGTTCTGGTGGCCGTCTCTGAGACATGATATAGAAACCCATATAAAACAATGTCCAGTGTGTGCTATCACCAAAATATGTCCTGGAAAACCTTTGTGCTTACTACAGTATGTCACTGATTCTAATCAGCCATGGCAGGATATTGCCATGGACTTCATAGTAGATTTACCATCTAGCCATGGGTATACTGTTATTTGGACAGTGATAGATTTATTTTCTAAACAGGCACCCTTTATTTTGTGTAAGGGGTTACCATCAGCTAGGAAGCTATCAAATATGTTTATCAAACTTGTATATAGACTACATGGTGTACCACACCATATTACTTCAGATACAGGGGTACAGTTTACTGCTCGGTTCTGGAGTGAATTCCTACGGTTGATTGGATCTGCACAAGGATTGAGTATGGCATACCACCCCAGTACGAATGGTATGGCAAAACATATGAATGCAGCCATTGAGTGATATTTATGTTGTTACATCACATATCAGCAAACAGACTGGGCAGAACTCATACCATATTCTGAAGTGGCTTCCAACAATACGGTGCATAAAAGCACAGGATATACCCCCTTCCAGGTAGTACATGGACTGGAAATTGTGCCTATCTCGGAAGGGTCCTGAATATCTCAGGATCCCACTACAGCAGCAACCTGGGCTACGAGCATACCAAGCACTTGGAAAGGCATACAAGAGGCATTAAATGAAGCTGCCAAAGCGTACAAAAAACAAGCCGATAAAAAACAGACAGATCACACACTGTTCAACATCGGGGATTGTGTATATCTATCAACTATCAAAATGAGCCTTGGTGGCTCAGGCTGTAAATGCCTGCTCTTAAGATCCAGCTGTCTACAATTACTGTAGGCTCGAATCCCACCAGGCTCAAGGTTGACTCAGCCTTCCATCCTCTCGGGGTAGGTAAATTGAGGACCCAAGATTGTTGGGGGCAATTAGCTGACCTTGTAAAAATGCCGCTTAGTAATAAGCAGGCATATACAATGGAATGAAGGCTATTGCTGAGCACATTTGGTTGTGCTCCAAAAATTGTAAGCCACCCTGAGTCTTCGGAGAAGGGCGGCATATAAATGTAATTAAAAAAAAACAACTAAGTATCTGAACATGGGGTTGCCATGTAAAAAATTGGGCCCTAAATATATTGGTCCTTTCTCAATAGTACAGGTAATAAATCTGGTGACTGTCCAATTATGGTTACCCTCACAATTTAAACAAGTCCACCTGGTGTTCCACAGTAGTTTGCTGAAACCAGCTACTGGGATGAACCTAGAAGCAGACACCCCGGGGCCTGTGCAGGATGATCATTATGAGGTAGACCGTATCCTTGATACTCACCAACAGAGGGGCAGGCTTCAATACCTAGTTAAGTGGAAAGGGTATCCTGTTGATGAGGCATCCTAGGTGGATCACGAACATATGGCAGCTCCACAATTACAACACCACTTCCATAAAACAAATCCCACTAAGGCGGGTGGGAGAGGGGAAGGTCCTGGCTATATATCTCATGTCAGTGCATTTTGTCTTCCAGACAGATCCATGGTAGAGGGGGCCACAGGTTGGGCTCTGGGTGCTTTCTGACTCGTTTGGAGCCTGACACATCGGTGCGAGGGGTTGCCGATGGATAGCTGTAGCTGCTTAGGAGACCTGGACTAAGCACCAATTATCTGGCGATCTGGCACAAAATCTATCAGAGCTCCTGCGAAATGGAAGAGCACACACACACACAGCCAGGCTGGTCTAATGAAGGCGGCTGCGAGGAATGTGGGGGTTGGAATGGCAGGGGAGTAAGGAGGATAGCCTAGGAGAGAGATAGCATGGAATAGGAGGGTTTGGGTAGCACAGGGTTATAGAAATGGGGGTGTGATAAGGGAAGTGAGTGTGTGATAAGAGAGGCAGAATGACAGCCAGATATTAGGAGGGTGTGGCTTTAACCACTCTGGGCGGATGCTGGATAACCTAATGGTGGATTAAGAGGTGATGAAGAGGTATTTAAAGCACTGAGAGAAGCTCTCAGAGCTGTCTTTTCATGGATTTTTGCTGCTGTTAAAACTGAGTTCTCAAAATAAAGCAGAAATGTGACTGCATCAAAATGTGAGTACTGTTTGCCTTGTGAGTAACTGCTCAGGAGTTCAGAAGCAGCTGAGACCCTCACTGATTTACGATCATAAACTAGAATTTCTTAATTAAATGTTTGCCCTGCAGTTATTGATCTTTGTATTTGAAACCAGTTATTAAGGGTGAATATAGTAACAGGCAATTTCTTGTTTAACTTTTGATTTACTATTGGAACTTCCTAGTTGGTTATCTCTCAACCAACTAGTGACTCACCTGTTTTAATGTGTTTTCAGAAATTATTGATAGAGTTTAATGAGCATCTCTGTAAATCCTTTCAGAACTTAGATTAAATATTATGTATGGATGTGCTAGATGCTACCATGAATAGTATGAATAGTTGTTTCTTTGCTTGCATCCATCCTTACTTTCTTAAGAAGTTACCTTGACTCTCAAAGCCTGTGATTTTCCAGTAGGCTTCTCCTTTGCTTCTTAACTTTCCAAAGCCTAGTCAACATCATCCCCTCCCCCCTTATAAAATTTCAATTTAATTAACACTGTTAGTTTTAAATTTGGGATTGAATATATGTAGGCTTTGCTAATGATCCTTTTATATTTTTTCCCTCTGGCAATGGCTTTTTCCTCCTAACAAGAGACAGTAAGAAAGGTTAGTCAGTTTAATCACTAGTCTGAACCAACCTCTTTGAAAAAAATGTAAGTTTAAATTTACAAGTTGCCCCATTTTCCCCTAAAATGTAAAAATATAATTGCTAGATATAGTGTAATTTCAATCTGAAAAAAATGCATCAAAATTTAATGTGTCTACAAGACCAAACCTGTTAAGGGATTGATTCAAACCCATTGAAATACATGGAGGCTGGTAAAACAAATGACTGTACTGATATAACAGAATAAATGGATGCAATCGTTCTGAAATTTGTGCAAATTTCATGCTTCCGATCTGTTGTGTTTCTGCTAAGCTTTTGGCAGTTTGCTGCTGTTCCAGCTGAGAAAACAGACTTTAGAAAGGTAATGGGAAAAAGTAAATATTGCTTGAAAAGCCACTCTATTGCTGTGAAAGGACAGCATCTTATTAAATTTTATATTTCTGATTGAAGTGTTGTGAAACCCAAGCACTTTCTTCTTTAATTAAACATGACCATTTCTTCCTTTTAAGAAGAAAATGTCAACTTAGAAAAAAATAGAATTAAAATTAATTATTCAGATTTGTCATTCAGGCAGTGGTATAAGGCTGCACTTAAAAAAGTTTGTTAAATTTATTCAGCCTGCAATTTAACAAAGAACAAAATAGATTTAGAGGAGGACAGCAACCATAGCACAGTAGGAGAGTTAATGCTGTTTATATGAAAGGTTGCTGTTCACTTCCTAGCATCCCAGTGAAATATACTTGTCAGATGTTAACAATTCATTGCCATGCATGGTAAGGCAGAAAGCATAGAATGAACACAAGTGTGCTGCAATTTTGCATTTTTTACTTTCTATCTCATCTCCACCATACAGCCAACATTTTGATTTGGGTAATGTAGTAATTGCCAAGATATTACACATGTGTTGTGTAATCAGTGTAAGGAATAGCCAAAAATAAAATAAATTTGTTGATGGCACACATACATACATGAATCAAAGCTTTTTAGCTTATCATCATGCACAAATGATATCTAAAAAGACCCAAAGGATTATTTTCTGTCCAGGAAAAGCAATCTTTAGTATCACTGAATTTAATCCTTGCCAATTTGAAATATCAGGACTATTTAATGTTATTGAATAGGTGGGCAATATATGGCTTTATGTAGTAATTCTTAGGCCTCAGTTTTCATAATCTCACAGTATTGGCCATACTGATGAGACCTTGAATTCAAGACCATCTGTTCTATAGTCATGTTTTTTGTTCGTTTTTCTCCACCTAAGTGATCAGGTTCAGCTTTGGAAGCGGTCAGTTTGGATACTTGCTTGGAAACCAAATACAGTGAGATGTTGAGCTGAAATTCTTTGTAGTTTTGAGTGAATTGCATGTGGTAAATTAGTCGCCAAAGCAAAGAAACAAATCCCAGAAGTTTCCAACTCTTATTTCAATATCCTAAAAATTGGGTATAAATTACAAATATAATTTTTAACAATATTCTTCAAAGTATATTTGGTTGGTCTATTTTTAATTTAAGGTTATTTTACCAAGATTTTCTTGTTGTTTTTGTTGTCTAATTTCTAACCAGCTTTTTGTTGATAAAAGTCAGGATAATTCTTGATTTTGTTAGGATTGTTTTGGATTTTTAAAAAATATGTTGCACAAGTTGTACAATTTAGCAGCACTAGAGCCAGGTGCACCCACAATGTATATGTGTATGTGGATATTTGTAAAAAAAATTCAAGATGACAGCTTCAGTCATGCAATCATGATGGGCATCATGAACAGAAACTCCACCTGATGCCCCAATAAATTAGTCAGGATAGCATTTATTGCAAAGATGGTAAGCCTAGGATAAATTGTGATAATTATATGCCCTAGTGGTTCCTACCCTTAACTTCCTGTTCCTACCCATATTGCTTCCATAGCTAACCAACCAAATGCTTATTTTCCAGATTATTTCTTTCCTAGCCTCTTGCCAATGGCCATACAGGTTGGAGTTAATGAGAGCTGGTCCCAGACATGTTGCAAAATGTTATTTTCTTTGATGATGAAAAAAAAAGAAGGTATCTCCCAATAGTTGTACTAGATGGCTCTGAAGAGAAATATATTCAAAATGTATTTCCTCTCAATGCACAATTCTCCAGCAACATCAAGTAAAGCAGAATTTAGCCTCTGGCAATGATTTTGCTCATCTCAGTTGAACATGTAATCATTCTGAATATATGCAGTGAAATCCTTTGGTATTAGCATGGCCATTAAAAAGTGGAAATGAATGCACAAGTCATTTTTGTGATCTTTCCCATTTAGAAATCATGTAAATAGCACGACACCCTAGATGAATAATTCCTTCAGAGGAAAGGATGATCTTCCATGCTATCTTATAGTCATAGAGGTCAATTCAGGAAGCAATATAATGAGAACTAGTCACAGAGACAAAATGAAATCAATTCTACATTCTTTATATTTAGAAGGACAGATGTTGACTTCCAGTGTAATGGGATGGAAACTAAGTAATTAAACTAAAAATAGAAGAGAACAAAAGTTAAACATGGAGGAACTACACCAAGCATTTGGAAGGTATAAAAAACTCCATCAGTCTATATTACCGAAACCATGCATTAAACCAGCTGAAAAATCTGAGCTGATGTACTTATAAAAACAGACAAAAATCGCCATTGTTTCTTCAACATTAGACAAAGTTAATAGGAGTAAATGGAAATTTTCTAAAAGACTTTATTCATACATTAGATCAAGCTTAAGACAGAAAGATAAATAAGAGAAAATACAATAGAAGTTATGGATTAGCATTTAGGCTATATGATCCAGACACGAGTTGCATTAACAATCTTTTAAAAACAAAAATTAGGATGGATTTATACAAGAACAATTCTCACAAGCTTAAGGGACATAACTTAGGCTATCCCCTATAAATCTAAACAAGTGAATGGTGCAACAAAATATTGCAGTGAGAAAATATTCAGTGTTCCGTTAATCATTTTCTCTAGAATCTCCTATTAATTTTAGTTTTTTTCTGCTACAAAACTCTGTGTTTATGGCAGTTGAGCATACCTAGTAATTATCTGGGAAATATAACTGCTTAGATTTTGCTTTTATTTTTGACTGTCCACAATCTCTCTCTCTCTCTCTCTCTCTCACACACACACATTATCATCTCTAGGTTAGACTACTGTAGAGCATTTTACATGGAGCTGTTTTTAAGGCTTTTCAGAAGCAGCATTAGGAGAGTCTGTTGGCAGGTGAAACCAATCCTGCAAGCATAGCATTGGCTTACAATAGACTTCAAATATTTCTTTTACAGCTCAGCATTCATATATCCCTAATTTCTTTCAAATAAAATCAACCCATCAATTGTTTTTGATACTAAAGGTATAGATAATCCCTATCCAGAACTATTCCAGATAACATCCTCTTTAATAATTTTTAAAAAAGTAGTAAAGGCTGAGCCTTTTTGCAGAGCTTTTCAATTTCTATTTTTTTATTTAAAGCATTGTCACTGGATAATAGATGCTAAATGGATTAATGGTTTTATCATTTTTGACTAGTATTAACTATTTATTGATTTTATTTGGATATATTATTAATTGGCATGCATTTTTAGGAATTTGATATTTCAAATCTGTCATCTATTTCTATCATCTATCTTTTATTTATTTCCATCCATCCATCTATCCATTCCACCAAACCTGCTCTATGTATGTGTTTTTCAAAGGTGCTCCTTTGATACAAAACTAATACTTACATTTAAACTTTACAGAATTTGGAATGAGAAATTTCATTCAGCAACCCAAGCTTTGCCACTCATCGATGGATGGGTAGAGAGGATTTGCTTCAGCAGATGTTCAATGAGGCAATTAATAATGGTTGTTTCAAGCCACTGGAAATGTGATAGTACACAGTGGTCCATATGTGAAAATAACTGCTTGAATTGGCTATCGGAATGAATCTCAGTCCATTTCAAAATATTTTATCATTCTGGGACCTGCTGCTGTGGACTAAGAGTGAGAAAAGCACTGTCAGCAATTGTTTCTGTCATGATTATGTATTTTGAAAGATCCCAGTAAAGATCTCTATGTCACTGTAGGATTACGCCTTTTATCTTCTTTTAACAAACTTCCATTTGGAGAGAAATTGGCACAAGACAGAAAAGATTATGATTTAAGATAAGCAGTGCTTCCAAGTTTACGCATCTTTATATTATCAAGTTATCTCTGCAATTTGTCCATGAATAATAAAAGTGTGTTCTTTTCTTTACTCTCATTCATAACAGTCAGTTCCAAGTACATTGATTGTGTTTTCTTTCCATTAATCATTTACTATTTTCAAACAGAACTCTTGCCTGGAAATGTTTAGAGGGCAAGATGTACTTACCAGTACAGTCTATGACATGACACCACAACAAATCCATTTTATTTTTTATCATACAAAGACTTGCAGAACCTAGAGACTAACCCATTTCTTGTCATCTATAATTCTATACTGTATGTCTCTGCTCAAGTTTGCCAAAACTTTTGCTATCAAGGTGCACCAGATATATCTTATCATACCAGGGCTATGACCAATAGAAGGAAAAGGCTAATTCTATTACAGAGTCTTCTATAGAGTCTTAAGCATTCCTTAATTTTTCTTGTTTTCATCTCAGTGACCCAAGAATAACAGAAAGAAGTTAACTTTGCAAGAAAAAGCATTTAATTCAGAGGACTACCTTTGTTATATGCTGGCATTAAATATTTGTATGTATCAATTCTTTTCATCTCATTGAATATACAGGTATTATTTACAGAAGTGTACAGAGTAAGTGAAACAATATTATCAATGCTGGCACAAAGCCATACAAAAAGATCTGGTGTATCTAGAGCTTGACATTCTCTGGCTATCATATCACACAATGCCAGCTTCAATGTGGCAACATGGTTCCAATAGGAAAAATAAATCTGAACCTTGGCAACTTCTAGGCAGCAGAATTTCATAATTTCTTTTTTCTCTCCCTTCGACCCTCCTGATGTAAGTTCACATCAGTTGCCTGTACCAATTTTTTGAAGAAAAGTTTCAAATTAAAGTCAATGAGTTGCCTGTGGTCCTAGAGCTGTAAATTACTCATTTCTGCTCTGGAAAGATAAATAAAAAACATACACATCTGTATGTGTAAAAACATACATATCTGTAATCTATAATTCACTCTGAAAAAAAATGAGAAAATGCATCAAAATATAATTAAATTACATAAGAGAGACTGTTTAGAGTAGTAGTTAAGGCAGCAGGGTAGAAAAGAGAGGCCATGAGTTCTAATAGTTCACAAAAGTAAAACAAAACCCAACCTAATTAAAGGATTGATTCTAGTAAGTGAAGTGTCCTTGACTTTTAAGATGGAGGAAATTATTTGCCTGCTTCTGTGATGAGTTGAGTTTGGGATCCATTCCTTATGAGGACAATTGGGAGAAAATCCATTCTGGGATTGAGGCATTAAGAGGACTTTGAAGGCAGAACCAAATTGCAGTTTAACTACTGGCATTCTAAATTCCAAACTTTTTCTTAAAACGTTTGGACTCATGTTTAGTCACTTGAATCATTTAGGACATTGATCAATCACTGATGGGGAAATGACAGAGGATTTGTGAGAAAAACCAAGGCCCTGCTCTGGTTTCACTCTCTGAAATAGGAAGCTAAAACAATGGAGAGAAAATCATGCCAACCCTGTGTAACTCACAAGGTTAAATCAACAAGCTGCCACTCTGGCCTATTAACAAGTTGTTAATAGCCTTGAGCATGTGAATGGCTAAGCTGTGTTATGTTAAGGATGTTGGAAGAAAGGCAACATAATTAATTAGTATCAGCAGAGCTAGGTGCTACTTTGGTCTCTGTTTTGTTGGTGCCCTTTATTGCAAACCCCATATTAATAAACTCTAGCAAAGTTTTGTGGCACTGAACACTTCAAAATTACCTCTTTCACGTCTCCTTGATGCTTTACATCAATATTTAGGGTAGACTTTTTTGTTGCTAATATCTTGTACTGAGTAGTAACATATTCTGCCTTAGTTTTTAATTAATATTCCAAAAGATCAACCAAAAAACATAATGTTTTCTTGTGCTGATCAACAGAATGGCAATAGGTTATTAGGTATTTATCTACAGAAGAGCAAAAAGTTGTATCTATTAGACTAACAGTATTTTTTTTTCAACAAATTCAAAGCAATCAACTTGTACTTTGTCATAAACTTCTTAAAAGTTCCCTTCTCAACATTGTCTTCTTCAGCATAACGTATTAGAAAGCGAACTGGAGCCTCAAAAAATGTATGCTGTAATAAATGTGTTGATCTTTAAGTTACCATAAATCTGTTTTTACAATAGAAATAAATGCTGTCAACACAATCATCTAGGCTTACACAGATCAAAGGGAGAATGACCTTTTCTAAGATTTTGCTGCTGTGGCAACTAGAGGAAACAGGCTGCAGGAGTCCCATAGTTACTTCCCAATTTGTTAACTCAAGTCCACAGCAGGTGGGGATGGACAGGCATTGGCTGAGTAGAAACAGAAATTTATTCTGGAAAATGTTTTAAAATGGCTCTGACAATGTTTTGAAACATTGCTGCCAAAGCTAGCATTTTACAAATGTTTAAGATAACTGCTTCTCATCAATCCTAAAATAGTGTTTTTATAATCAATGGAGCAAGTTAACTTGTTCTGCTGGTTATCAACTACTCAAGCAGATTCAGTAGTTGCAAGAAATTAATTCTAAATATACCTAAACCTGGATTCAATCATTTGTATTTAAGTAAGGATGGGTGAATTGTTTTCTGTGTTGGAAACATAGCAGTTGGTATGAAACAATAGGAAGATGCATTTATTTCCCCTAAAGCTTGCCTCAGGCTATCTGTTGCAAATAGTTCTTCTATGTTTGTCATTTCTGAAAAGTATTCTTCTTAACATAACAATAAATCATTCTGCCTTCATCCAGCCAGCCACCACAGTGCCCAAAATATTCTATCAATCTTCCAGTTCCATTATCCTCCTTCTTACTGAAAGGAAATGCTTTCCAGAGGTTTTGGACTACAGTTCCAAAAATTATTTGCTATTGGGTATATCCTTCAAAATTAATTGAGGTGATTAGTTTGCAATAATTTAGATTATACTATTGAAGAACATGGTAGGAAGAGTGTTAAGAACAAAACAGAAATCCAAATTCCCTTTCACCTTTGCTACAGTATTAGTAGCTAAGATGAAAGACTTTCACTGTTCTGGAGAAGTTTTTGTGAGTTGGAGATGAAATTTGGATATTGCTTCTGGTTTTATTCCTCCCTCTGCTTTTGCTATGCAAAATAATGTATTTATTCTTTAGAATGCAGCCCATATTTGGAATTCCATAGCACTTTATAAAAAATAGCTGAAGGATGGAATAGTGGAATTTATGTCATACCAGTGAGAAATAAACCTAAAAATAAAAGACTAATAAGGTCTAATCAACTAAATATACTATACTGAAAAACTGAAAAGATATTGAGGAGCTCAGTCTAGGGAGATTTCAGAGAGATAATGAATTCTACCTTGAAAGATGTCAAAAGGAACATTGAATTCTAACAGTTGCTTTGTCTTTCACTGTTCTGAGATTTGCCTTATAATTATAGCCTTGCTTTGTGTCACACTTGATGGCTACACCTCAGTAACTCTCATGCCTTGTAATCTTTGAACAACAGGAGACCTAGATATGTCCACTCTCTTCTGATACATACAAAGATAGAGGATTTTGTAGAATGCACAAAGCCAATCTATATACAGTGTACAGCTATAGAAACTATTTAATGCTATATATGCAAACAGAGCAGAAATAACAATTGAAGTCAAAGCCAACAAACGTATTCCAAGTTTTGTTCCAGGCACATTACATATGCATAAGTGGGATTGAGAGGAATATTCCTAGACTTTCTGTTTGAGATCTCTTGACATCGGCTATGGACTAAGTAGAATTTGCTATGCTCCTCTCTCCTGTCAAGATGAATCAGCTTCTATTGCAGTCTTTCAGGACTTAAGATATAACAGTAGCACACTCCAGGGTCATACATCACTCACAGGACCAGGAGTAATTTAGGCAAAAATAGCAAGAGCATTCAATTGTCTTTACTGAATCCGGATGTGAATGCATGTGAGTAAACCATTTCATTCCCACTTGGAAGAATTCACTATCATTTTCTTATTTCTCCTTCTTCATCCTTTCTTTTATCTTGTTTTCTGTTATTTTCTAAATCAGCGGCCCCCAACCTTTTGGGCATCAGAGACTGGTTCCATGGAGAAAGGGTTTTTCTGTGGACTGGAGGGGGTGTGATTTTGCATGCTGCTTTCATCCCACAGATGGGGCTTTGCTTGTTTGCATGGACTGGTTGCTGGAATGCTGTGTACCGGTGCCGGTCCATGATAGAAACCCTGTTCTAAATGAGTTCTCTTTTACCAAACACATTGAAGCAAAAACTGGGTAACTGTTATGAATGCTTTAATTTGAATTCCTTTATGGAACAGAAGGGTGGCTTGGATGCTTTAGATGTCCCCCCGCCCCAACAGACCTACATAAAATATTCCAGTTGCTAGGACAAGTCATGGGTTCAGGTTGGTGCAAACCAGGATTAGAGACTAAATGAGGTGACTTAGTTGGTAGCTGTAACATAAGAAAATTATACTTCACATAAGAAATTTCCATTCAGTCCTGCATATATGTCAGTTGCCAAGCATCCAAATTTTGATCATATGACCATGGAGATGCTGCAAAGTCATGTGTGGAAAACAGTCATAAGTCACTTTTTTCAGTACTCTTGTAACTTTGAGCAATCATTAAACCAATGGTTGTAAGTGGAGAATTACCTGTACTCATTCTTACACTCTTAACAGATAAAATAAAAGGAGGTATTATAAGGATAGATGGAAACCAAAGCTTTCCCATTTCCCCAATTATTCCCAGAATGCAAAGTGTATTACAATGATGATTACGGATTCTAAAAAGATTAAGGTTCAGGTATTGGGGATGGGGGGAAATTAGCTATCTAAAATCTTGGGAAACCTAGATTAGATATCTTAGTCTATTGTAGAAAAGACAACATTCTAATCACTAGTGGACAATCAAATGTATTTAATTATTTCAAGTTTTCTTTTTCTTTGAATTTTAGGTCTTTCTGATTTTATGGATTTACTGATATTACTACTATCTTAATTGATTTAGATATACTTTGACCATAATTATCATATATTTACATCAATCTGATTAATCCTACCTCTGAATTTCAGCACTAGAATCAGATTTTCATCCAATGCTTAAAAGTTGGTTGCATTTTTTAAAGATATATTTCATAGATCTGAGACTAGCATCTTGAATTTCTAGTAAATGCAGATTTAGCAGAAATGAGATAAATTTTCTTTGCAAAAATTTCTCCAAGTCACTGCACTTTGCTATAAATTATTCAACACTTCTTCTATAGAATTTATTAATGGGCAGAGGAGGCTATTGCAAAATGAAACTTCAGTAATGTTTATTCATAAATAGTAAATGTGTTTATGTTTATACATATTTTCTTGTTAGTCTTGGTAACTGAAACAGTCAAATACTTTTATCATTATTTTTGCTCTATTTTTTAAATAACAATCTAGATTATCTTTATTTTTGTCTGACAGAAAATTAACATGCATAAGGATTTATATATATTTTCCTAGGATAATAGTTGAGATTGGCACCTGGACTGCATCTAGATGCTTTTAAAGACTAAAAGTGCCTAAGGGAATACGAAATGCCAAATTGGAAGCCCCATTGGCGGAACTGGAAATATACAGGTAATCCTCAAGTTATGAATGTAATGGAGTCTGCCAATTACATTCATAAACCAAGGATTTGTTGGAGTGAATCACACTGAATGAATGTGAAAACTCTCTACCTTTGCCCATGTATTTGCTAATCAAATGTATGGGTCGTTAAGTGCACAAGGTATCTCAGGATAGGGAAGAACATGGAGAACCTAGTGCATCCAACCACCCAAGGCATCCTCCAGCCAAGAGATATCTCATGGTTCCCCCTCCCCCCTGTCTGACTGAGTCCACTTACCTTTTGAAGATCTGTCTTCTCTCCA
Organism: Naja naja; assembly: GCA_009733165.1. Taxonomy (NCBI): domain Eukaryota; kingdom Metazoa; phylum Chordata; class Lepidosauria; order Squamata; family Elapidae; genus Naja; species Naja naja. The sequence continues at coordinate 51,192,410 of CM019155.1, read as the reverse complement.
GCCTCTCTGCCATGGTTTGGCCTTCAGCTAAGGCTTGCCAGAGCCTAGAGGGACACTGTGTCCCTCTAGACTCCAACTGTCTTTGCAAAAAGCCTTTGCCAGAAAGAACAGAGCCCAGGAGGGATGCACCTGCCTCTCTCAGGCTCCTCTTGCCAGCAAAGGGTTTTTGCAAAGACGACCCAAGTCTACAGGGAGACAATTTCCGGCTCCTGCAGGCTTTGGCAAGAGAACAGCAATTGGAGGGAAGGTCTGAAGAACCGAAGCCTTTCATCTGTTTGGAAGGCCTTTGGCCACAGATCTCATCCAGGCCTCAATTCTCAGAGAACAGAGGCCTAAAGTAATGCAAGATCACGTAAAATCAGTAGTGTGAGATCTCATGCTGATGATCTTATATGGTCTCGCACTACTTTAGGCCTCTGTTCTCTGCAAATGCACCAAAAGCCTGAAACAACGAAGCAGGCAAAGAAACCAAAGGCTTGCTAAATCTTTGCAAGATGAATCTTCACAGGCCCAGTGCCTGTGGAGACCAGCTGGGGGTGGGGCGAATATTGCAGTGCCTCTATGGTCATTTATAAGGATGAATGACTACTGTAGCAGTGCAAGATTAATAACTTTGGGACTGTGTCATAAGTAATTGGGTGGGGGGTTATGTTGTAACTTTGAACGGTTGCTAAATGAACTGTGGTACTCGTGAATTACCTGCAATGTATGCAATTGAGTTTCTGAAGGTACCAATTCATAGAATAAGAAACTGATATATGATAACTCCATTAGATCTACAGAGCTTAGTAATGAGTTTGATTATAGTTCATATGGATATGTCTGAAATGTTTATTTTGTCTTCATGCACTTCTGTGAGACTTTTGAAATTACTAATGTTTTTTTTATTAAGATAGATGAGCATTTAAATACTCCTCTATTTTGCAGAAAATGTTTGTAACTGATTTTTCCACTCAAAAACTAAGGATAATTCAGAGATTTTCTTTTTTCTCCCTATTTGTCAATTATCTTAAATTTATTTTATCCATTCTGTTTGTGAGAGTTTAAGTGCATGTATGAATTCTGATCCCTTATTTTTATTTTGGAATTCCTGGTTTTTGTTTTTTATAATACAAAAATTTTCTAATTATATAGATGATTTTATACACATATCTGAATAATTAAATTACTTTATTGTATGCTTCAAGTGACTTAACATTTTTTCTTTCAAGCTTTCACCTTGTTGCTATTTATATTGTATTACTCTTGAAATAAGCTAATTGATCTAATGAAGAACGTGTTTTATCAACAGCAATTGGATTTTCTTCCTTTCTCTTTTGTTTTGTTGATATTTCCCCCTTTTCAAGCATTTCTTAGGGTTAAAAAGTAGGCTTATTTCTGTTTCCATTATGGAATACTTTAATTATTTTCAAGTCTGGAAAGGAGAGATAAAGTTCTGAATATAGCATCACAGTTCGAATAGAGGATATGGTAACCAAAAAATGGACACTAATTTTATAAATTGGATGGGTATGGTTTGTGATGTATTAGTGGTGTACATTAATCAATGAACAATGCATCTGACTTTTTTTTGACTACAGGTGATTCTCGACTTACAAACACAATTCTCAAAATTCTCAAATTTCCAAAGTTCCAAATTTCAAAAGTCTCAAATTTCCATTGCTATGCAAGACCGTTAAGTGAATTTTGCTCCACTTTACAATCTTTCTTGCCTCAGTTGTTCAGTGAATCACTGCAGTTATTAAGTTAGTAATATGGTTGTTAAGTGAATCTGGTCTCCCTATTGACTTTGTTTGTCAGTAGTTGCAAAAGGTGACCACATTACCCCGGGACACTGCAACTGTCATAAATACATGCCAGTTGCCAATCATCCAAATTTCGATCATGTGACCATAGGGATGCTCAATGGTCATTAAGTGTGAAAGCTGTCATAAGTCACTTTTTTCAGTGACTCTAAACAGCCACTGAACAAACGTTTGTAAGTTGAGGGCTACATGTGTTTCTTTTTCTAATGAGTCAATTTATGCTTATTTCATAACCTTTGCAAAACTAATATGTAATAAAGCAACTGTCCAGTTTAGCTGCTTTGTGATGACAGCTTGTTCCTGACAATAAGGAAAACAGCATATAATCAATACATGACAACATCCCTGTTCAATAAAATTGAAACTGCGTTGATTTATACACACTTTCAGGTTGTGTTGTTATGCCAGAGTAGTGTCTGGAAATACAATTTAAAAGAAGAAAAGTATCCAATTTATTAAAACTTACACAAATTACTTCCAAGGAGGGTATTTCCTTTAGAGATACATATTTTCTAATATTCATGAATCTATTTATTCTGGAATTCAATTCAACAGTTTAATTCAATATTCAATTCAATAGTAAATCAAAAGACTGAAACACTGGTTGAATTATATATTCCAAATAAAGGTTGTCTGGAAGGAAAAATTAGTGATGGGTTCTCCAATTTCAGTACTTTGAAATTTCTCAACTGAAATATGTTTCAGAATGTATGATGAACACATAAAGAAATTTACGTGCTTCTGGATTAATTCAAGAAGTCATCCAGTGTCTCTTCTTCCCTTAAAAAGCTTAGAAACTGTTGATATGTGATTGTCAGGAATCGATATTATAGTAATTTCATAATTAATTAATTAAAGAAATTCCCCCAGTAAAAGAAGATACCTTCGAAATCAGAACCAAACTCAGATTATTACCCGATCAAGTTAGTGTTGGGATTTTAGTTCTTCAAATTTACAGTTGGCTACATAGCACAAGATTAAGTAATGTTATTCTATGTATTTCAAGTCTGTGTGAAGAACTAATTGCACTGCACTGTATGATTGTATTTAACAGGCTGAGGTCCACTGGCAGGCCTCTGTTCCATTACCTTCAGATGCCAGTTCACTTTGGGTATATTTCTTCGTATATAATGAAGAACAAGAAATTCGAAACAGTCTAACTAAATAAAGATATTGAAATACTGAACAATAAGGCCCAGTTCCAGAAACACTTGAGTTCTGAAAAACAAATAAAGAAACAAAAACTTGTAAAGAGAGATTACCAAGGTAAGAGTACAGTGAGACACTCAAAATTGTAGAAATGGTGACACAAAATCTAAAGTTCAGAATGAGCTAAAGTTAGTAGAGGATTAGAAAAATGAACAGGTTTTCTTTAAGTATATTTAAAATTAAAGGAACAAAAGCAAAATGCGAACAGAACTATCCAACTCTGTTTTGACCATATCATCTCTAACAAGAAGATATATATTTTACCACTCATGAGCATATTTAACAGGAAGGATTAAGCTCAAGCCTGACACAAGTAAGGTCAGGAAATCTCAATTTATCACGACTAGTTTAAATATCTAAGGCTTAATGAACTACATGGTAGGTTGCTAATGGTCTAAACCAAATATTTATGAATTATTTCTGAAAAAATCCTTGAGACCTCATGATATGCTAGATGACTTGGAGAAAGTCAAAATTCGTATTTGTTCAATAGATGGACTCAAGAAACTATACACCAATCTAAAATTGATGTTTGGCTGGATGAAAATAAAGACAGCAATCGGTAAGCACCTTGAAAACAATGAAGAAACTATTTTCAGCATATATTTGTTAATAATAAATCTTGCTAGATTAAGTTTATCATATTTTAATCTTGATAGGTTAAAATGATAGAAAAAAACAATTCTGACTGAACATTAGAAAAACATTAACAATATTTTGTTAGGGGAAAATGTATTTTCAGAGCTAGTTTTCTCATTGTCATTCAATGAAGCAAGAGGATATAGAGCTGTCTGTTAAGATACAGAAATGCTTTAATTTGGATTTCTGCACTTAATAGGGAGTTAGATAATAGTCTGAAGGTCTCCATCAGTTCAGTGGTTCTGTATAAAAGTGGTTCTAATAGAAAACCTCTATATGGTAGCAGGTAGCAGAAATGGTTTGCCACTGCTTTTTTTGTTTAAACTTTCTAGTATAGTCAATAGCTCTGGGATTCCCCTAACCTAATACTGACAATAGCTGTCACAGTTGGGCTTTCAATTCCAGGGATCTTGATCTGTTTCACAGGTTCTAATTATACAACACGTTCCTATGGATTTTAAGGTTAGAATCCAGCCCATTTCATCAAATATTGACAAGATTTTCTATATCTATCTCACTTACAGATACACAGTAAAAATTGAAGATTGAGCCAAAGAACTGCGAACTATTTGCATATGCTCTTTCATACTTATGAGAAATAACTTACATAATACTGGATGTGGATTTTCTAAAATTTAGGATGAAAGGAGAGGGAAGAAAAATTATATTTCAAACTCAATTCAAAATAGATTTGCACAGATAAATTCTCCAATGCTCTCTTTGAAGCTAAAGCAAAAACTATTCTAACATTTAGTACATATCTATTCAAATATAACATTTTATGTTCATTACAATAAACTTCTTCCCAATATCCACCAGATGTTTTAGAAATTAACTCCCCAAATCTGCAGCAGATAAGACTTGAAACTCAAAATCTCGGTACCAAGTTACGGAAAGCTGCATTGTTGCATGGCAGCCAGAATAAAAATATATGAGTGCCAAAATCAATAGTAAGTGGATCACTTGAATTCAGCAGATTGGAACTAACCAAACATTAACTTGATAATATCTAAATGACAGTTGTATACTATGTATATTCTAGGAGCCTAGAATGGTATTATGTCATATAATAAATAAACTCTCTCATAAATATATCAATACATATCAAGGTTTAGATATATATTCAGAGAGCCAATTTCAGGAATTTTGAATTGGCCTGATTCAAAATCACTTTTTGATCAGTGTAAATCTGTGATCTGTCCACATAGCAATAGCCAAACAAGGCTTATAAGGCAGTCTTTGGGTCAATAAATTACTCTGCATTTACATGGTTCAAACTTTATCTTTTATTTGGTTTTAAATTAAAAAAATAAATTTCATTATTAAAGAGTGGAATGAGTCTAAACTAATGTTTACATTTTAGTTCACTTGGTTTAGCATACCACCAGAGAAACAATAAAAGAGTACTGTTATTATCCCAAAACAGACGTCTTTTTTTTAAGAAAGGTTGACAGTGGCAGAATTCTGTATAATTGGAAAAAGTCTTTAACATATTGACCATATTGAATGTTAGAAGGAAACAGCTGGTATCCGTGCTCTCCATACCTAATGGCTACCTCAGTCTGTCACAGGGTTTGGACGCATTATACAACAGTGCTAATGTCATCTGCTTCATCTGGTTTTTTCTGCCTGCTTGGCAGAGATTTCAAGTACTCCAGGTGCCGGCGTGCATCCTCTTGATTTTGCCGCACATAGTAAACTACATAGGATATCACCATGGTGAACCAGCCAAACATGGTGACTAGCATGGCATAATCTGTTGTCTTTTTAGGAATATTACATAGGTCAGCATCAGCTGCGTTGAGAAATGGCCTCCCAGCATGTTCATCTAAATCGGAGGTCTTACAGATGACACTGTTGGCTGTTTCATGGTTGGAAGCCATGCTTCTCAAGACTTGCTGAAGGGTGCAATCACAGTGCCAAGGATTGTTAGCAATTCGAGCCCTAGCCTTCAAGTTGTTAAAAGCATTTTTGTGCACGCTTTTAATCCGGTTGTCTGACAAGTCTAGCATTTGCAAGGTTTCTGCCACCCCTTTGAAAGAGTGCTCATCAATGAATTCAATTATGTTTTTGGATAAGTTGAGGACTTTCAATTGGTGCAAGTCCTTGAAAATCTCATTTGGGATGGATGTAATCTGATTGGAGTCTAAATAGAGAAGGACAGTTTCGGGAGGAAGATCTCTAGGTATTTCTTTCAAGTTCGCATTGCTGCAGCTGACATTCAAACCTCCAGAATGAGAGCAAAGGCAACCTTTGGGGCACATACTGGCAGAATGAAAGCATAGTATCATGAGGACAAAGCTTTGTAGAAGCAGACACATGGAGAGGGAGCGAGTTAACCACAGGTCTACCAAATGCATACTGGAATGTCAGCATAATCACCCAACCGCTTCTCATTTACCCAACAGTGGCAGCAAAGTGTCTCAGGAACAAAACTGCAACCTCATTCTCACCAACAATGGAAGTCAAGAACAGGTTAGTATATAGACATCTTCATGGTTGGTTTGCTTTTTAAAAGGACATTCCTGGAAAAGGAAAACAAAAAAACCTTTTAGAAGACTGTGAGGGATATTTTTTAAATGATGTCAATATATATCTTAAGGTATGAACCAAGGCAAAACTATTCAGAAATAATCTCCCATTAAGTTCAGTAGGTCTGGTCCCCAAATAAACATGTAGAGGATTGCAGTCAAATGGGAAATCTTGATGGCAAAGTCTAATTTATTCAATGTCCAATGTTGTTATAAATGACCTTAAGATGTTCTTTCACTCTAATATCACCATTTCCAAAGCAGACTATTTCTTTTTTAAACACAGGTTTTCTAGAACAGCAATAATGAAACTTAATTACTTTCTTCCATTTACAGTAGCAGACACATTAATGAGATTTGCAGTGAGACTCATGCAGCAGTGACAAATTAAGCAAGCATTTTTGTGGTTAATGACCTTGCACTACAATGTTCCATATTGCTTTAAATCCAAATTAAACTATTTGAGGAAGGCCCCCCCCCCTTTTTTACAAGAATGTACTTGTTTTTCAGACAAACCAAATACTGATAGATCTGAAGTCATGAACATGTTTTTGCATCAAGTTCACAGGCATCTTGGTTGGGACATTATGGGAGGTGTACAGGAGTTGCCAATCTAGGGAAGACTGAATGTTTTCATCTGGTTGTATGATAAAGAATTTTGCTATAAAAGCTCTAAAAATTATCAGTATTTTATATGTATGTAAAATAAACTCTAATGACATAAAAACTTGGTTTTTTTTCAAGAAACTCTATTTACTGAAAGGGAAGAGGGTTGAAATAACTTGAACAGAACCTAAAGAGATTGTGGAATGGTAAAATACAGTTTTTTTAATTACTTCGTTATGAAGTACCTCCATCTTTTCAATCATATATATCACAAACACATATAACTTTTACCAACAAGCTGAGAAGTTGCATTTTTTCAAGCTGTATTTAAATATAAATGAAGTTCATTTTAACATGTAAGGAAAATAATACTAGGACTAGCAGTGAGTAAAATATTCACTCTTTTATTTTCAGATGTAATCTGGAGAAAACCATCTTAGCAATTGGGTGATGATGTAAACATTTACCGCTGGTAATGAATAGGTTTTCCATTATTGATACATGATGGTTATCTTATTATTTTTGAAGACAAATGAGTAAAGGCTATTTGGATACGAGAGTTATTGGATACAAGATAGGCGGCAAATAAATTTTATAAATAAATTAAGGCAGAAAGTATTCAGCTCTTATGGCACCCAAGAACAGTGAGAAGTGTTTTCCAACAAATTTTATTTGTAAATGGATGCTACGAGAGAAATAGTTCTGAACCCCTTTTAATATGAAACTACTCTTGAAGAATATTTTAGCATAATACTCACAAATGTGATGAATAAATAAAATATACAGCAATCTTAGAATTTGAGTTAATTATTATCATATCAAGAGAATGCTATCTCTAACCTAGGATATGAGAGTTGAGAAAATTCCAATTAACCTCTCTATATCATTTTAAAAAACACAATATAGAGTAAAATAAGATCCAAGAACCTGCCAACTTATTGTAGCTCAGTTACTTTGATGAAGTGTCTTGGGGATTGGAAGGAAGCTTCTTAAGTTGCTCCTTTTTTCTGTCAAAGAGGTAGAAAGAGATCTTGCTGAATGAATCACATGGTGCCATCTCAAATCTTATGGTCAGAAAATCTTAAAGAAAAGAGAAACAAACTGATTGTTTTATAAGGTTGTGCAAAATTGAAGAGTAGAACAGTTCTACATGTTTAAATTGGAAAAATCCTATGAACCATAGAAAATAAATGAACACATGTATTTTGATGATTAGAACATACAGGGTTGTTTCACTAGATTGGAACATATGGGGAAGGGAACCTCTAGTTGAATTCTAAGAGACATATAAAGTTTGATGCTGTAATTACTTTTGAGAAGTAATTAAAAGGTAGCGAACGTTCTGAAAGAACTAAAGATGTGTTTTATATAATTTTTATATAGGTGAGAGGGAAAGAGGGAGACAGCTGGTAAGTGTACAGGGATTTTGGCTGCAGGGGGGGCACACACTTGACCTGGTTTTTATCTCCAGACAGTGGTGTAATGATCTGGGTGGGGGATCACCAACTAGCCAACCCCTGTCATGGACCGATCATTACCTCCTTTGGCTGGTCTTCCAGCATGTCACCCCTCGTTGCTGGAATACGGAACCAACCAGGTGGTTCAGTCCCAGGCACCTGATGGACCCAGAAGGGTTTCAGACGGCGCTTGGGGTGTTGCCTGTCTCCCTTATCCACAGCTCGGTCAAGGCCCTGGTGGATGCCTGGCAACCGGCTGCCTCAGAGGCCCTCGACCGTGTTGTCCCTTTGCAGCCCCTGACCCGATGCAGATCTCGGTTAGCTCCATGGTTTTCCGCAGAGCTCTGAGAGATGAAGCGCCAGAGGGGCCTAGAGAGCAGTTGGAGGTCCAGTCAGTCTGAATCTGACCGATCCCAGCTAAGAACCTTTACAAAGACTTATCTGGGGGCGATGGGAGCGGCAAAGCATGCTTACTTCTCCGCTCTTATTGAGTCCGCAGAGAATTGCCCGGCCACCCTGTTTGGAGTCACCTGCTCCCTCCTTAACCAGGGGGTGAGGGAGGATCCTTTGCAAGGGCGGGCCAAGGAATTTAGTCAGCCTCTGCTGGACAAGATCGCTCAGATCCGGGCCGGTCTGGACTCCGACTGGCTAGAGTCTGACGAGGGAGTAACGGTGGGTCTTGTGGATACTATCTGGGATGAGTTTGAGCCCGCGACTCCAGATGAAGTGGACAGGATCATGCAGAGGCTGAGTTCCACAAAGTGTTTATTGGACCCATGTCCCTCCTGGCTGGTCTACACCGCCCGGGAGGTTACACAAGGCTGGCTCCAGGCAGTGGTCAACGCTTCGTTGAGGGATCCTTCCCTGCCGCCTTGAAGGAGGCAGTGGTGAGGCCCCTCCTTAAGAAGCCTGCCTTGGACCCAGCCATTTTGAATAACTTTCGTCCTGTCTCCAACCTTTACTAGGTTTGGTAGGAGCCTTGTGGTGAAGGTTGTTGAGAGCATGGTGGTGCGTCAGCTCCCGGAGTTCCTGGGGGAAGCAGATTACCTGGATCCATACCAATCGGGTTTCAGGCCCAGGTACAGCACGAAGACGGCATTGGTCATGCTGATGGATGATCTCTGGAGGGCTCGTGACAGGAGATATTCCTCTCTCCTAGTCCTATTAGACCTCTCAGCGGCTTTTGATGCCATTGACCATGGTATCTTATTGCGACGCCTCGAGGGGTTGGGGGTGGGAAGCACCGTTTTGCGGTGGTTCTCCTCCTAGCTCTCGGGTCATTCGCAATCAGTGGTGGCAGGAGGGCAGAGGTCGACCCTGAGACCCCTTGCTTGAGGTTCCTCAGGATTCAGTCCTCTCCGCCCTCCTGTTCAACATCTATATGAAGCCGCTGGGTGAGATCATCAGTGGTTTTGGGGCAAGGAATCATCAGTATAATAGAAGAGCCTTGGTGGCTCAATAGAAGAGCCTTGGTGGTGCAGGCTGTTAAACGCCTAGCACTTAATTCCAGCTGCCTGCAATTAGTGCAGGCTCGAATCCCACCAGGCTCAAGGTTGACTCAGCCTTCCATCCTCTCAGGGTAGGTAAAATGAGGATCCAAGATTGTTGGGAGCAATAAACTGACTTTGTAAAAATGCCGCTTAGTAATAAGCAGGCATATACAATGGAATGAAGGCTATTGCTGCGATTGGGTTGTGCTCCAAAATTGTAAGCCACCCTGAGTCTCCGGAGAAGGGCGGCATATAAATATGAATTAAAAAAAAAAGTATGCTGATGATACCCAGCTTTTTATCTCCACCCCAAGCCAACTCAGTGATACCCTCACTGTGATGTCTGTGTCTGGAAGCTGCACGATCTGGATGGGGAGGAACAGGCTCCAGCTCAATCCGGCCAAGACCAAGTGGCTGTGCATACCGGCATCTCGAATGATCCAGGATGTTCCATCGTTAGGCATGGGGGGAGAGGTGTTGCCTCCCGTGGATAGGATGCGCAACTTGGGTGTCATCCTGGACACACGGCTCAGTTTGGAGGAGCAGGTGGGAGCCGTGTCCAGGGGGGCATTTGCCCAGGTTCACCTGGTGCGCCAGTTGTGCCCTTATCTGGACCGAGATGCCTTGCACACAGTTACTCATGTGCTCGTTACGTCCCAAGTCTACTACTGCAATGCTCTCTATATAGGGCTGCCCTTGCGGACCACGCGGAGGCTTCAACTGGTGCAGAATGTGGCCATGTGGGTTGTGATGGCAGTATCCCGATACTCCCATATTACACCCCTCCTGCATGAACTGCATTGGTTGCCGGTTGCCCGCTGGGTGAGATTCAAGGTGCAGGCACTTACCTATAAAGCCCTACATGGCTTGGGGCCAGGGTACTTGCAGGAACGTCTCTTGCCAGCATCGATTGCCCATTGCCCTGTGTGCTCCCACAGACAGGGCCTCCTTGGGGTGCCGTCGGCCAGACAGTGTCGGCCGGCGGTCCCCAGGGGTAGGGCCTTCTCTGTGGGAGCACCCACTCTGTGGAATCAGTTGCCCCTGGAGCTGCGGTTGGCCCCTGACCTCCGTTCCTTCTGCCGCGACCTGAAGATGTGGTTATTCGAACAAGCCGGCCTGGACTGAGGGGGGGGGGTTTAGATGTTTTAAATGTTAATGTCTTTTGTGGGTTTTTAGATATTGTTTGGCTTGGGTTTAATAACTTTTTACAAATTTTAAATGTTGTATTGTGGGGTTTTATGATGTGAGCCGCCCTGAGTCCTTCGGGAGATAGGGCGGCATACAAGTCCAAGCAATCAATCAATCAATCAATCAATCAATCAATCAATCCAGATGACAATTAGAGTACACCAAGGAATTAGCATTTTCTGTATTTCTTTTCTGTCATCTCATGATGGATTATATTTTCTCAGCCAAATTACTTCATTTTACAGACACCTCTCTCAATGAAATCCTTGTGAATCACACTCCTACTAAAACTTTACATAAACCAAAAGGGCGTTGGTACTTACCTGAGACGCCCATTCTCTTTGAGCTGTGAAGAGCATCCAGTAGTGGGAGGTGCTTAGTCTCTTCCTAGACAGGCTGGGCTTAATTATTAGGACGCTCCTCCTCCTCGAGACTCCACCCTAGCGTCCCCAGTTTCTGTGAAGACGAAGTGGTAACCCTTCTAACTTCAACACATCTAAACTGTAGTTGGCCAGAACGCTGCCCCCCACAGACAGATACAGGGTGGGGCTGGATGCTCTTCACAGCTCAAAGAGAACAGGCGTCTCAGATAAGTACCAATGCCCTTTCTCCTATGAGCTGTTCAGAGCATCCAGTAGTGGGACATGCCAAAGCTAGGACTGTCCTATGGGATCCGTCTGACAGATCTCTACTCTCACTCCCTACGAACTTGTTGCAACACTCTTCTGCCAAATGAAGGCTCCGCAGAGGCAAAAACATCAATTTTATAGTTTCTGATAAAAGGCGAAGGTAATGCCCATGTAGCCACCCTACAAATTTCCTCAATTGGGGCTTGAGTGGCCCAAGCTGCCGATGTTGCCGCACTCTGTGTGGAGTGGGTCGTGATGTCCTCAGGTACCGGGATGGATTGACTTTCGTATGCTTTAGAAATTGAAGCTCGCAATCACCTTCCAATAGTCATGGAGGAAACTTTGTGACCCTGAGACCTTGAGAGAGAAACGAAGAGAGCCTCTGTTCTCCGGAAAGGTACCATGCGTTTCAAATAAATCCGTAAGGCTCTTCGAATGTCAAGACGGTGCCACTGAATCTCAAGTCGATGAGACGGAGTTGAGCAAAAGTTAGGGAGCACTAACTCCTGGGCCCTGTGGAAGGACGAATTGACTTTTGGCAGAAAGGTTGGGTCAGGTCGAAGGACCACTCTATCCTTGTGAAATAAACATAGGTCCTTCCGAATGGTCAAACCTGCCAATTCGGATATCCTCCTAGCTGATGTTATAGCAATCAGGAAGGCCACTTTATACGTCAGCAATTGTAGACTGATGGACCTCAGGGGTTCAAAAGGATCTTTGGTAAGTGAGTTCAATACCTTGTTGAGATCCCAGGTAGGGAATCAATGCACTACCGAAGGCCACAAGTTAGTGGGCCCTCTATGGAAACTGTGAACCCATGGATGTTGAGAGATGGATTTGCAGTCAGCCCAAGAGACCACCGATGCTAGGGCTGCCACCTGACATCGTAAGGTGTTTGGGGACAGCCCCTTGTCCAGTCCAGTTTCTTGCAGAAACTCCAACAGCTGAGCCACTGATGGAGACGAGGCATCTGCCTGTGTTCGTGAACACCAGCGACAGAAGCTGGATCAGGTTGCATTGTAGATTCTAATGGTAGATGGTGGTCTAGCTGCCTGGATGGTGTCAATGACCTTGGCTGACATGTGTTCCTCTCTCAAACGTCTCCGCTCAACTTCCAGACGGCTAGGTTGAGCCATTGGGAGTCTGGATGCAGCATTGGTCCCTGGGAAAGAGTGATTGTCGATGGTGGAATCCTCCATGGTTCTTCGACAGGTCCCTCAGGTCTGCGAACCAAGTTTGTCTGGGCCAGAATGGAGCTACAACTAATATCACCGCCTTTTTTTCCAGTATCTTTTGGATTAGTTTGGGTATCACTGGCAAGGGGGGAAAGGCATATAGGAGCCCTGGGGGCCAAGGGCAACGAAGGGCATTGACATTCTCTGCCCCCTGGAAGTGAAGCGTGGTAGTTGCGTATTGAGAGGAGTGGCGAATAGGTCGAGAACCGGGAGACCGAATTTCTGTACTGCTGATTGAAAGATTGAGGGGTGTAGACGCCACTCTGACGGATTGCTCGTGGCCCTGCTGAGCCAATCCGCCTGAACGTTCGAAATACCCGAGATGTGTTTGGCTTTGAGGGAGATTAGATGTTTCTCGGTCCATAGGAACAGTTTTTCTGTTTCCCTCATCAGAAGTCTGGAGTGTGTGCCCCCGTTTATGTGGGCTTTTACCATGATGTTGTCTGTGAGCACCAGAACGTGTTTGGAAGGTAGATGTGTCAGAAAGGTATGGAGGGCAAGAAAGACTGCTCTCAGTTCCAACCAATTTATATTTTGCGCTTGTTCTGTGATGGACCAGCGACCCTGTGCTGAGTGGGAGAGATAGTGAGCTCCCCAACCGAACAGACTGGTGTCTGTCGTGATGGTCTGCCTGTGTGGCTCTCTGAACGGGCATTGATTGTGGGAGAGGACCACCAACGAAGAGACCTTAGGACATCGACCGGGACTGTGACTCGAAGTCTGGAGCTGTCTCTTCCCGCCCGTTGATACAGCAACAGGAACCATTGCAGAGTCCTGGCATGGAAACGAGCCCAAGGGACAATGCAGGAGATCATTTTTCCTAACAATTGCGATAATAAGGCTAAAGATATCCTCCTAAGGGTTCTGATCTCCTGGACAAGTTTCCTGATACTCTCCTGTCTGTCGGGTGAAAGGAACACCTTCCCCTGTACAGTGTCGAGGATCGCTCCTAGGTGAATCAGCCTGGATGTGGGAACTAAATGACTCTGGGCCCAATTAACTGAAAAACCATGATGTTGAAGGGAAGCTATGGTAGCCCTCGTGTCAGTGTCCGACTGATGAGTGGAAGACAACAGAATTAGAATGTCATCCAAGTAACATTGCAATCTAATAGGCTTAGCCCTTAAGGAGGCGGCTAGGGCCGCCAACACCTTGGTAAAGGCTCTAGGGGCTGATGCTAAGCCAAAAGGGAGGCGACGTACTCGTAGTGCGCACCGTTATAACAAAATCTGAGAAATTTACTATGAGAAGGTCGAATTGGAATGTGCAAATATGCTTCGGTAAGGTCAATGGACGTGAATACGTTGCCCTGCTTGATGAATTGACTGTAAGGTAGTCATCTTGAATTTACCATAGACTAGGGACTGATTCAGACGTTTGAGGTCTAGAATCACCCTCCAGCCCCCAGAACTCTTAGGGACCACAAAAAGGTGGGAATAAAACCCCTGACCCCATTGGTCTGATGGGACAGGTTGTATGGCTCTAATTTCCAGCAGAAGAGATATAGCCTTCTGCATAAGAGCTCTCCTCTTTGGGTCCTGGGATAGAGGGCTTGACATAAAGAAATTCAGGGGGGAGTGGAACTTTAGGGCCAGGCTGAATCTAATGGTGACCCTGACCCAGGCATCAGAGGTAGAGGAGTCCCACTGATCAGCAAACAATCTTAAACGACCTCCAGTGGGAATATCCTCACCTATCCTATTTGGGGCAATGAAAGGCCCTGTTGCTCGCTCCCCAGAACTGCCTCCTAGGTTGGCTGCCCCTATGGCCCCTGTTTGCAAGGTTGGGCCTGTCTGACTGCTGCCCCGGGCTCTGAGGGGAAAATTTCTGGTATCTCAAAGAGCATGTCCCCTGAAAGGAGGAGCGAAAGGGGCTTCTACGAAAGGGCTGAGTGAAATGAGATTCCGATTTTCTAAACAGGGAAGGAAGAACCTTTTTCTTGTTCTTTGTCTCAATAAGGAGGGGATCCAAGGCCAAGCCAAATAATTTTTCACCAGAAATGGGCACAGAGGAAAGCTTCCACTTGTGTTTAGTGTCCGCCTGCCAGTGCCTTAGTCACAGAAGTCTCCTGGCTGAGACCTGAGAAGCAATGGCCCGCGAAGAGAACTTGACTGCATTGAAGGTTGCGTCTGCAGAGAACTCTGCAGCCGCAATAATTTTTGCCACATCTTGGTGAGCCTGTATGTTGGAGGGAGGTATGGTCTCCCTAAGGTGTCGGAGCCATCTAAGTGAGGATCTTGTAAAGAAGGAGGTGGCCATAGCCGCTCTGATGGCCCATGCATCTGATACATATGCCCTGCACAGGGCCAATTCTGCTCTCTTCTCTTCAGGTTTGAGGGCCTCTTCTGCCTCCCCTGGGATGGCAGAGGATGAAACCAAGGCAACAACTGGGTCATATACCTCTGGTGTGTTCAGAGAATTAGAAAATCCTGGGGCCAGGTTATAAAACCTCTTGTCATATCCAGAGGGGGCAGGGTAGGATGCCAAAAGGGCCGTTTGTGGACCAGATCTTCAAATATACGGGGGACTGGGATCACCTCTGCTTCGGTGGTTGGTTGAGAAAAAATTAAATCCCCTGGCTCATCCTGGGACCCCGAGGGTTGGGGTGTGGGAAAGGGCTCATCAAGGTGGGCTGTGTTCTTAGCCTTAAATAATAGAAATTTGAACAGGGGTGGGTGGAATAGACCCGTAAATACAGGTTGGTCGGGAGTTATGCCCTCATCATCAGACCTCCCCTTCTCCAAAGGATCTGCCTCTGAAAGGCCCTGGTCTAAGTTATGGATTGACCCCCCCTTCTTGTTCCATCCAATTGCCTCGAGTCTCAAAATCTTGAGATTCCTGTGGGGGCATAATGTAAGGTGTAGGGAGGTCCCTGTGGGTAGATACCTGCTGATCAATTACACTCACGGATCTTTCCAATATGGACATGCAGTTGGGAGCTGGAAGTTGATGGTTCATCCGCAAGGATTGTTGCAGGCCCGCTGCGATGCTCTTTTGAATTGCCATCTCCATCCAGGACCTCACTTTTGCTGGGACTTCCTCCATCAAGTCCTCCTCCTGATGGAGGCCTGCAGCTGTAGGAGTAAATGTTGCCTCTGGCATTCTGTGTGGAAAATCCTGTGGAGATAAAACTGACAAGACTGCATCTGGGTTGAGTTGATAGATCCAGAGCAGGTGCTGGAGGACTAGGGGTCTTAGTAGGAACTAGATTCTGTTGAGTTACAGCTGTTCCGACTCCCTGGCCCATTTTCACATTTGTTTTTCTAAGGCCTGGTGTCTCCTGTGGGCATCCTTCTCAGCCGCCCTGGATGGCCTACTGGGATCAGTGGATTTATCCTGGATCCTAGTAGTGGAAGATCTGGAACTATAGCTACTAGCCATACTTGTAAGAATTGGAAAGAAACTTGAGTGCCAGTACAGACTTAGGAATCTCAATTGAGGGACAGGGAGTCTTGTTTGTATTTTCTTCTCCTCTTTTTTCTTCTTCATAAAATAGTAATTGAGTAAACACAGATCATTAATTTGGGGCCGTAATCAAGGCCTGATGGTTGAAGAATGCTTGCTGTATTTCTATATATGTGCTCCTGTGAGCCTCTGCATGAACCTCAGAGAAAGGAACTTTGGGGGGGTTATGCCTTACCCAGGTCCCCAGGAAGGGAAACCTAAGGGTAGAGAGGGGAGAAGGGCTCCAGAGCCTGGCCCCCAGCAAGGGAAACCTATGGGGCAAATGATTAGAAACAGGTATCAATAAAGGAGGACTGCCACGCGGTCTCCAAAATAGTGCTGTAGCTTCGCTGAATGCAAAACCAAAAGCGCCTTACAAATGGTCCCCAGGAAGGGAAACCACCAGATAGTTAAATTAGAAAAAGCGAGAAAGTCGATATCTGCTCCCCGCAGGGAGATCGTGTAGAGAGAAGCAGAAATAAATAAGGAGATTGAGAGCCCCGGGCGTGGTCCCCAGCAAGGGAAACCACAGAGATAATTAGCGTGATCGCTGCAATTGGAAAGATAAGGCTCTGAGGCAGCCGCTTCAGAGCGTTGTATTCTCGCTCTAATGAGACTCGCAGCCAAAGCAATGCTACTGCAAAGGGATCTTACGATACCCTCCTAAGGGAGGAAGGGAAAGAAAACCAAACCTGAAATGCAAAACTACTGAATTTCTATCTGTTCCGGCCAAGTACCAACTGCCTGCTACGAAGGCTGAGCTGAAACTGGGGGCGCTAGGGTGGAGTCTCGAGGAGGAGAAGAAGCGTCCTATTAAGCTCAGCCTGTCTAGGAAGAGACTAAGCACCTCCCACTACTGGATGCTCTGAACAGCTCATAGGAGAACTATAAATTTTCCCTACCATTGCATTAAAATAGATAATTTCTTATTTCTTATTGTTATACCCCACTTCTGCCATATGATATACATTTAAAGACACATAAAATTATTTTTAAAAATAACCTTAAACTCAACTAAGAAGTTTTCAGATTTTCTGTTTGCAAAAGGCTGTGAGCTTTCTGTAAGGCTGGACTGTTTCTTCAGGCTTTTGGACCAGAGTTTTAGGAGCTCTATAGGTGAGATGTGATGTTTCTTTTGAGGGTTAACCAGGATTTCATGAATTTATATCCAGAGTTACTAGCATGAAGTGGTGACTATGAAACTTACGTCAAACAATCAGCATTAGCATTTAGGGATTATGTACAAAATTAAATCCTGACAAAAGTCTATGGAAATATCTTTATCAATAACTCAGTTATCAATAACACAGAAAGAAATCAGTGGGATAAGACACAAAGTCCAAGTACGAAAGAAAGATGTTTTCCTCTACAGAACATCTGCAGAGTTCAGTTTTTTACATTTCTCAATTCCAATTCTGTAAGTTTGTTTTGACATACAAACAAGAAGTTGCAATTTAAGAAAAATATAAAATCTGAAAGTTGCTTAATTATTCCCTGCTATTGTTTTGTTTTTCTTATTGTTGGGAGGGGGTGAGTGCAATTTAGATACTTAAGATATTTTTGTTTTAATCATGATTTATGAAAATGGTTGCCATATAATGGTGAAAGTGCTAATAAACAAATATGGATCTAATCCATGTTCAGACATGGAAGTTCTCTGGATGACTTGGCCAGTCTATCTTTCAGCTCAACCAACCTCATCAGGTTGTTGTTTAAGAAAATTGGGTGGAGGGAACAATGATACGCTGTCTTGAGCTGCTAGGAGTGATATGGTATAAATCAAATAAATGAATGTTAGTGACATGATTTGCAGAGGATATTGAATCTGTAAATTATTACAGCCACATTTATATATAACATTAAGCCAAAATCAGACAAATCACATCATGGCTACATCAAAGTTACAACAGCACTGAAAAATTAACTCATCACTGTTTTTCACATAGAATCATAGAATAGCAGGGTTAAAAGGGACCTTGGAGGCCATCTAGTCCAACCCTCTGCTCCAGCAGGTGACCTTATATCATCTGGATTATTTTGATGCCTCTAACAGAGAGGAAAATTGCCAAAGAGGAGTTTACTAAGACAAGGCTGCCATGCAGAGGAAGGCAGAGCTATATAGTCCTTCACTTATGACAATTGACCCCAAAATTTTGGTTGCTAAGCAAGAGCATTGTTAAGTGAGTTTTGCCACATTTTACTCAATCTATGACATCTCCTGGGTCTAACAGTCATGTGCAGACTAGGGATGTAAATCTGAAGGTGTGTGTAATGTTCTAATATACAGAAGTTATAGTTAAATGTGTGGCAGAAAATGGACTCTGGGTGTGTTTTTCCAGATGTAGTAAATGAGGTTGAATGTGCATAGTTTTAGAAGAGCTGTGTGTGTGTGCATGTGTGTGTGTGTGTACATACACAGAGTATATATAGTAGATAATTTATTTTTGTGTGCCTATACACACACTATACTATGTAATATGGATGTACACGTATGGCATATATACATAGGATTAAATAGTGTATTTTGGATGTTCAGTAGTAGTAAATAAGTAGGCAGGGAAATTGTATCTCTTTGAGGAAAGGAGAGGTCAGGCAAGGCACCCCTTGACGTGAGTAATGGCAAGTTGGCCACACCCACCCACCCACATGACCACCAAGCCACACCCATAGAACAGGTTGTAAAAAATTTGAATCCCACCCCTGGATGAGGGGATCTTTTAACAATAAAGAAGTGAATGTAGAAGACTCTCAACAAATGGTGGGAAAAGATGAACAAAATATTCAGGTGATGGATGAGAAATAAGAAGTAGGGGGGGGGGGGAGACAAATCAAAATAAGTTACAAAATAAAAAAATAAAAACGAAGAGACAATAACAATAAATACTAAGAATTGAATAGACAATACCCTAAAAGTTTACAATAGTATAGAGGAAAAAAAGGAGAACTTCCCAAAAATAATGGAAGGTTTATGGATGGGTATCCAAATGATAGATGGAGATAAGGGGAAAGGCAGAGGGGACATTCAGTCTGTGTAGATATGTTAGGGAAAAATATAGGATCTCAAGAGAGAAATATAAAAGAATCATCAAAAAAAATCAATAAATGATGGAATTCTAAAAAGAACGAGAGGACGGATAAACATAAGATTCTGTAACACTATGATTATATTAAAAATTAATGGATAAACTGGGAAAATAGCAATACATATATAGATACATAATAGAATTTATTATAACCATAAATATATCAGGTTAGGAGGTGGAAGTCCTGATTAGGCATACCTAGATGTACTTTCACGATTAACAATGGGCAAAAAATATACTGGAATTCGTACTTTTTAGGATTACAAATTCAGGGGACTCAGAGATATAATCTCAGGAGTGATTGAGTTTTATTAACAAATGGTTTTATTGGTGTTTATAGAAAATTGAGATTTCGGAAATATGGTAGATTTTGAGTAATATTTTAAATACTAAAATATTAATGATTTAACAAGGGTCAATAAACACATTGTATGAAGAAATGTAATTGACGTTTAAATATAAAGAGAGAATAGTATTGTTTAAAGATAAAAAGGTGAATATGGAAGAACCTCAACAAGTAGGGGGGGAAAGTATAAATTGAGAAAATAGTAGCATATAAAGCGATATATAAAATATATTATTATTATATATTAAGGTTAGAAGTATATTAAGGTTAGAAGTTGGAAGATCAAAACTAT
This sequence comes from Naja naja, assembly GCA_009733165.1. Lineage (NCBI taxonomy): Eukaryota > Metazoa > Chordata > Lepidosauria > Squamata > Elapidae > Naja > Naja naja. Next base: position 51,172,456 of record CM019155.1, on the reverse strand, counting down.
GTATAAGTATTACTATTGTCAGCACTGTGTAAAAAAATGTATTGACCCAGTCATTACACTGTCCACAAATTATGTTGGTTGTTAAAGAAAAACTGCAAATAAAACATGCGTGTGTGTATGTATATGTATATATGCATGTATATACATGCGCATATATATGTAGCAATGTGTGTGTGTGTGTGTATGTGTGTATGTATGTGTGTATGTATGTAGCTATTTATCTATATACATAGCATGCAGATTTCAATTACACTAAAAGAAGCAAATACTCAAGGTGGGCTTTGCTGAGATAAAAATATTAAAAATAGTGATTTCAGGAAAATGAAGGCCCACAATCTAGTCATTTAATTTTTAAATATACATTCCATCTCAGGACATTCTGCACATTTTTAAAAGAATATTTGGGGGGGGGGAGGAAGGGAGACAGAGACAGAGACATACAGATAAAGGTAGATAGGATCAATTTGCAAATTGATAGAGGGGCCATACCAAATCAAGAAGAGAGCAGGCCCTGTGAATTGTGTGATTAAATTTCCAGAAATCTGATGTAAACCTCAGTTGAACTACATGAACTTTCAAGTCTTACTGTGGATGAGAAACTGCCGAGTTTAATATAACTAGAGATCTAATGGAAGAAATGAGAGTTCTGATTTCTGCTCGGAAATTGGCATGAGAACAGAATATCTGAGATCCCACAACCCCCAAACCAGCCACAATGACAGAAGTCTGGCAACAATGCAACTGATCTGCTGCCCAGTTCATGACATGAACTGAATACATCAACCTAGCCACCAATTCCAAAAAAGGATGCTATTCTATTATCTACCCTTTGGAGGTATTATACAACTTTACTACCAACCTGCCTTCAGTCGAGGACCTGTATACTGCACGAGTCAAAAAGAGGGCTGTGAAAATATTTACAGACCCCTCACATCCAGGACATAAACTGTTTCAATTCCTTCCCTCAAAACGACGCTACAGAGCACTGCACACCAGAACAACTAGACACAAGGACAGTTTTTCCCGAATGCCATCACTCTGCTAAACAAATAATTCCCTCAACACTGTCCAACTATTTATAAAGTCTGCACTACTATTACTATTAATCTTCTCATCGCTCATCATCACCCATCCCCTACTTGTAACTGTATGACTGTAACTTTGTCGCTTGTATCCTTACAATTTATATTGACTCTTTCCTAGTATGATTTGATTGCTTATTGTACCCTATGACTATTATTAAGTGTTGTACCTTATAATTCTTGATGAATGTATCTTTTCTTTTATGTATACTGAGAGCATTTGCACCAAGACAAATTCCTTGTGTATCCAATCACACTTGGCCGATAAAAGAATTCTAATTCTAATTCTTCTGAGGAGTTGAGTTTAGAAAAGATTGTGCATCCCTCTAATGGTTACAACATGAGAAAAATAAGCTTTGTGACAAAAAAGAAATGCATTGAAACTTGGCTTTGCAAGATGAAGACATCACGTCACTGTTGTGCACACCTAGAGCCAAATTATCATTATTACAGATGGTCTATGCTGGGAGCTATATTAAACACTATTGCAGCTTATGAATATAAACAGGACATACATGCTGTGCAATGTTTCCTACAGGCTTTCTGTTATAAGTGCTAACTTATTGCTTTAGAACAAGATTCCTAAATTCTGAAAAACTGATCAGTTAAAAGGAAATCAATTTAGTCTCAATTTAAAGGTAAGTATATAATATACACAAACACACACACATTTTATATATCTATACCTCCCTTCTTCCCTCTCTGTTTATATGAGCCAATTGGGAATCTCTAGTAAGTATTCTACAAACGTAATTATCATCTTCCAATAGGAAGTAGGATTAGAATTCAGGGAGACAAAGCAGAAATTTGTTTGCACCTTGGTTGGCAATTGTCATAGAAACTAACTCAGTAAGGATGAGAAATTTCTTTATTAGGCCTAGGATGCAGCTCTGTGTCTGGTAAGTAATACTTGGGGAACAATAAGTAAGGTAAACTCCACAGGTGAAGAATTTGCTAATCTTGTCACTAATTTTTAGTTTCTTTTCAGTGCTGTTTTTGCTGAGGTGCAAAGCACTATTTTTAACTAATTCAACCTTTATCCCTTTTCGTTTGCTCATATTAGTGATATGGAACTTTAGGATTGACAGTCTCTTGTAATTTAATGTAACTAGCTATTTATTTTTGTGAGTTTTATTTTTATTATATCTTAAGGATCTGATAACCAGCCAGCATGATCAGTGCTAGCTAGGGAGAACTACGGATAAGATGAAAAATAGCTAGACAGAGCCATATTGAGGAGAGTGCATGGCAGCATGTATTTTCCAGTAGGGTTCCATTGTTTCTTATATAATAAGCCAAGTTGCAAAACAAACCTCTTAATTTTCTACACTGTGTAATTTACTTTTATTGTTGAAATGATGAATGGAGCTTGGCAGTAATTATGTGCTTCTTAAGTTATACCTTGAAATAAATAGCTGTGGTTGATGTAGTAGCCATGATTTCATATATAGAAAATGAAATGTATTATTATTAATGCTGAAAAGAGATAAAAAGTCATTTCAGATTGTCGAAGGTATCAGCAGTTATTTTGCATTTATTGTACTGTACAGCAAGGATGATGAGTATACCAGCTGCAGATTTCTATGGAATCTCTACTTTTACAACTCTTTGATCCTGAGTTCTGCAAAAGAGGATTTGGTTTCAAGACTGTCAGAGTTCCCTGTTTACAAAAAACATGATTCTTGTAGTTAAAGAAATATTTGCTTTTCCATGCTTTGACTGGAACTTCCCCAATCTACCATACTGAGGCCAAGAAACCATGTTTATTGCAACAGTTACTGGATACCTGCTTTATAAGAATAAAAAAAATGGAAAAGCATAAAAAATGGAAAAGCAAACATTTTTACCTACAATCTTAGGAATCTGATTTGCCAGCTGTTATTTGTACAATTTGAGAAAGTGGGCCTTTCAGGAGTGTGGGAAGTCCACTGTTAAAGAATTGGAATATTGAAAATAATAGAGCTGATTGAGATGGAACTTCTATCTATGTTTCAATTTCCTTGTAATGGCTGCTCTTAAACTGGACTTGGGAGCTTGTAAAGGAGGCTTCTATTATTTTGTTTAAATGGGATTGCAGAGGGCTTTGTCTATCTTTGCATCAGAAATAAGCTGCATCAGAAAGATAGGAAGAAGGGTGCAGGCTCCATGCATTTGCTACAGTTATTTTCTCTATCCACTATGAGAATGAGACACAATCAGTGATTGATTTTTTATCTCTCCAAACTTCAGAATTTATTATTTATTTATTTAGACAATTCCCTCTTACAGTTGGGGGGGCGGTGGACCCTCTGCGGGGCAGAGCTGAGAAATTTGGTCTGTATCTGCAGGATAAAATTGCTCGGATCCGGGAAGGGTTGCGCTCAGACTTGCAGTGGTCTGAGGAAGGGGAGGCGAGCGGTCTGGCTAATGTAATCTGGGCTGAGTTCGATCCTGTTTCTGAGGATGAAGTGGACAGGATCATGCGGCGGCTGAGTTCCACCACATGTTTATTGGACCCGTGCCCTTCCTGACTGCTTTATGCCTCCAGGGAGGTCACGTGCGGCTGGCTCTGGGCAGTGGTCAATGCTTCATTGAGGGAGGGGCTGTTCCCTGCCGCCTTGAAAGAGGCGGTGGTGAGGCTCCTTCTGAAGAAGCCTGCCCTGGACCCAGCCGTGTTGAAGAACTTTCGTCCGGTCTCCAACCTTCGCCTTCTAGCGAAGGTTGTTGAAGTGTGGTGGTGCAGCAACTGCCACTTTTCCTGGAGGAAGTGGACTACCTGGATCCGCACCAATCGGGCTTCCGACCCAGGTACCGCAAGGAGACAGCATTGGTCGCGCTGATGGATGATCTCTCTAGGGCTCGGGACAGGGGTTTTTCCTCTGTCCTGGTCCTGTTACATCTCTCAGCGGCTTTCGATACCATCGACCATGGTATCCTGTTGCGCGCCTCGGGGTTGGAGTGGGAGGCACTGTTTTACAGTGGTTCTCCTCCTACCTCTCGGGACGTTCGCAAACAGTGTTGGCAGGGGGCAGAGGTTGACTCCGAGGTCTCTCACTTGTGGGGTACCTCAGGGGTCGGTCTTCTCGCCCCTCTTGTTCAACATTTATATGAAGCTGCTGGGTGAGATCATCCATGGCTTCGGGGTGAGCTATCATCAGTATGCTGATGATACGCAGTTATACATCTCCACCCCGGGCCACATCAGTGATGCTCTCTCCGTGATGTCCCCTTGTTTGGAAGCGGTGCGGATCTGGATGGATAGGAACATACTTCAACTCAACCCAGCCAAGACAGAGTGGTTGTGCATACCGACATCTCGGTCCAGTTCGGAGGTTCCATCTTTGGTCATGGGGGAGGAGGTGTTACCCCCTCGTGGACAGGGCACAGAATCTGGGGGTCCTCCTGGACTCACGGCTCAAATTGGAGGAGCAGGTGGGAGCCGTGGCCAGGGGGGTCTTTGCCCAGGTCCGGCTGGTTCGCCAGTTGCACCCATATCTGGACCGAGATGCCCTGCACATGATCACTCAGGCGCTCATTGTCTCCTGACTCGACTACTGTAACACTCTCTATTTAGGACTGCCCTTGCATACCACTCGGAGGCTTCAGCTGGTGCAGAATGCAGCCGCGCGGGTAGTGATGGGAGCCTCCTGATACTCCCATATTACACCCCTCCTATGCGACCTGCATTGGCTTCCGTTGCCCTCCGGGGAGGTTCAAGGTTTTGGTGTTAACATTCAAAGTCCTACATGGCATGGGTCCAGGATATCTATGAGAATGACTCCTCCCAGCATCTAATACCAACCGCCCTGTAGGGGTGCATAGACGGGGTCTCCTCGGGTGCTGTCCGCAACTCAATGTTGCTTGGCGGTGACCGGGAGGGCCTACTCTGTGGCCCCCACTTTATGGAATCTTCCGCCGAACTCCGGCTGGCTCCCGATCTCCGCACCTTCCACAGCTAAAAACCTGGCTGTTTCTTCAATCTGGGCTGGGCTGACTCTTTGGGGTTGTTTATTTTAACTGGGGTTTTAATTTTAATTCGGCTTATTAGTGTTTAATATGTTTTAATTAATTTATTCTTACTGTTGTATTTTAGCTGTGAGCCGCCCCGAGTCCTTTCAGAGAGGGGGTGGCATATAAGTCGAATAAATAAATAAATAAATAAATAAATAATAAAATTGTTATGAAATTCATTTGGGCAACAAAAAAAAACGAGAATAAAAAAAAACTTACAAGATAACAAAAGCAGAGGTGGATTTGGACTCCCTGTCTGGGAGATATACTATAAAGCGGCAGCACTAATGTAGATAAAAAATTGGATTAATTTGAGGAATAACAGAACTTTAAATTTGGAGGGCCATGACTTACAGCTAGGTTGGCATGCATTTATGTGGAATCCGAGTAGTAAAAACAACCTATATTTTAATAGACACGTAATTTGAAAATTTTTAATTAAAATCTGGACGGATGTTAGAAAAAATCATTATACTAAAATCCCGAGGTGGTTCTCAATGATGGAGGCGATGTTCCACCTAATTATGATGGATATTAATAAAAAAAACTTAAGTACCAGCAAATATTAGATAATGAGAGAAGAATTAAAACTATACAAGAACTAGAAACACAAGGGATAGTCATCAATAATTGGGCATACTTCCAAGTAAAAATGAGATATAATAGAGACATAAAAGAATTTGGAATTGAGGGAAAAGATACACAATTAGATAAAATACTCACAGGTGCTGAGAAAAGTTTGATTTCTAAATTATATAATTATTTATTAGAAAAGGAAATGGTAGAGACAATTAAGAAAGGACCTATGTTGGCTTGGGGAAAAAACTTTGGTTATAGTATTGATCTGGATGATTGGGAAGAAATCTGGCAGAAAAATCTTATGTTAACCAAATCAGTAGCACATAAGGAGAATTTGTATAAAATGATGTATAGATGGCATCTTGCACCCTCAAGATTGGCCAAAATATTTCCGACTGCAAACCCAAGCTGTTGGAAATGCAAGGAAAAATTCGGTACATATTTTTCATCTATGGTTGACATGCCTCGAGACAAAGAAATATTGGTTAAAAATAAAAGTGTGGATAGAAAAAATCATAGTGTGTGGATTGGAAGCAGGAACTATTCCTGTTGGGAATAACCAAAGAGATTATTCCCCTAAAGTAAGATATTTAATTATACACTTACTAACAGTGGCACGGATTTCATTAGCTCAATATTGGAAGAAACCAAATATACCACCAATACATGTTGCTATTCAAAAAACTTACGAATGTGCTCAACTGGAGAGACTTACACTCAAGATAAATGGGAAGGAGGATACAGACTATTATCAGTTATGGGAAAAATGGTATAAATGGGTAGATTATAAAGGAAAAAGTGCTAAAAACAAATGAACCCAAGAATCATATTATATTTGGCAACTTATTCAGAAAGCACAAAGATAACAAAGATATGGAAGCTTCTTTTCTCTTCATTAACATTACTATTTACTTAACAAGTTACTCTATTTAATACTTAAACAGTATGAATGTATTATTAGTTGAAAAATAGTTATAAACCAATGTAGAGAAGTCAGAGTTATTTAATGCTTAGATGATAGTGAACAAAGATGAGTTAGGGCATTGGTACCTACCTGATATGCCCGTTCTCTGTGAGCTGCGTAGAGCATCCAGGATTGGGAGGTGCTTCAGTCTCTTCTAGTTAGGCTGGCCTTAAACTTTGAGGACGCTCCTCCTCCTCCACGTGACTCCACCACAGCGTCCCCAGTTTTGCGAAGGCAAGGCAATGAGGATGCCCCATGAAACCACGACATCCTAACAAACCCTGGCCAGAGTAGATCCCCACCAGACGGAGAAAAACATGGAAAAAAACGAAAGGAAAACAGGGCGGGGCTGGATGCTCTACGCAGCTCACAGAGAACGGGCGTATCAGGTAGGTACCAATGCCCTTTCTCCCATGAGCTGCTCCGAGCATCCAGGATTGGGACGTACCAAAGCTGGTCACTTGGCCTAAGGGAGGGACTCCGTCTGGTCTGAAGTCCGCTTCCTGATCTGAAAGGACCCTTTGTAACACCCTCCTCCCGAATGAAGCCTCGGCAGAGGCAAAATCATCTAACTTGTAATTCCTAATAAAGGGAGAGGGAGAGGCCCAAGTGGCAGCTCTGCATATTTCGTCTATCGAGGCCTGGGTGGCCCAGGCAGCTGACATAGCCGCACTCCTAGTGGAATGAGCAGTTATGCCGCGGGGCACTGGCAAGGCATGAGAGTCGTAAGATTTGGCAATTGTAGCCTTCAACCAGCGTCCAATGGTTGATGAGGATACCTTACTCCCCAGAGTGGCCGGCTGGAATGACACGAACAGTGCTTCCAATTTCCTGAAGGACACCATGCGTTTGATGTAAATACAAAGTGCCTGTCAGACGCCCAGTCTGTGCCATCTATGCTCGAGCCTGTGGGCAGGAGACGGGCAAAAGTTTGGTAGGACCAATTCTGGAGCCCTGTGAAAGGCCGAATTAATCTTTGGCGTGAAAGTAGGGTCAGGCCTGAGTACCACCCTATCGACATGGAAGACGCAGAGATCCTTCCGCACCGATAATGCTGCCAATTCGGAGATGCGTCTCGCGGATGTGATGGCGACTAAGACGACCACCTTATACGTCAGAAATCTTGTAGGTATGGTCCATAGCGGATCAAAGGGACCTGTAGTCAGGGCCCTTAGGACTTTGTTAAGATCCCAGGTCAGGTAGCGATGGACCACTGTCGGCCTCAAATTTCTAGCTCCCCGAAGAAAACTTCGAATACGGGGGTGGTGAGCAATGGAATATAGCACCCCCAGGAAATGACAGATGCCAGCGCCACTACCTGCCGTCGCAGCGTATTCAGAAAGAGACCCTTATTCAGGCCCTCCTGTAGGAATTCCAGAATCTGGGCAACAGACGGAGCAGTGGGGGGAGTTTGATGACTCATGCACCATCGGCAGAAAGCCGACCAAGTAGCCTCGTATATGCGGTTGGTGGACGGACATCGAGCCGCTTGTATAGTCTGAATGACCTGGCTGGAAATGTTCTCACTCCTCATACGTTGCCGCTCAACCTCCAAATGGTTAGGTTGAGCCACTGAGGGTCTGGGTGAAAGCACTGGGCCCTGGGACAGCGAGATCATCGTCAGGATCCTCCAAGGCTGCTCCGTGGACAGGTCCATCAGGTCTGCGAACCATGGCCAGCGAGGCCAGTAGGGGGCCACCAACAGAATCTCCGCTCATTCCACCAACATCCTGCGGATCAGTTTGGGTATCACTGGGAGCAGAGGGAAGGCATATAACAGACCAGTTGGCCATGGACATCGTAGGGCATCTACGTCCTCTGCACCCTGAGTCGGGTACCGCGAGATGAACCTCGGCAGTTGGGCATTGAGAGGGGAAGCGAACAGATCGATGGTTGGGAAACCGAACCTCTGCACTGTTTCTTGAAAATGCGACAGATGCAGGCGCCACTCTGTTTGGTCAACTGCAGCCCTGCTCAACCAATCCGCCTGAACATTGGAGACCCCCAAAATATGTTCTGCCCTGATAGAGAGAAGGTGTCATTCAGCCCACAGGAAAAGACCCTCTGATTCCCGCATGAGGTGCTTGGAGTCGGTACCTCCCTGCTTGTTTATGTGCGCCTTGGTGGAGATGTTGTCTGTTAGCACTAGAATATGTTTGGTGTGAAATAAGTGCAGGAATCTGCAGAGAACGAGGTGAACTGCCCTCAGTTCCAGCCAGTTGATGCTGTAGGTCTGTTCCTGAGCCGTCCAACGCCCTTGAGCCATGTGATGTTGATAGTGGCCGCCCCATCCGGAGACGCTGGCATCTGTAGTGACCGTCGCTCGTTCTGGTTCTCTGAAAAGATAACCCGAGTTGATAGAAGCAGATGTCCACCATTTGAGAGAAATCAGGACCTTTTGTGTCACGGGGACTCTAATTTTAGAATGTGCTCTGCCCGATCGTTGATACGGCAATAGGAACCACTGCAGGTGTCTGGAGTGAAACCGGGCCTAGGGGATTATGGAGATACAAGAGACTAGTTTCCCTAACAATTGTGACAAGATAGCTAGGGTTACCTTCCTACTGGATCTAATTACTTGAGATAGACTCCTGATGCTTTCTAATCTCTCTGGGGAGAGGAAAACCTTGGCTAGGGCCGTATCCAGAACCGCTCCTAAGTGGTTTAGCCTGGTAGTAGGGGATAAATGACTCTTTTGCCAGTTAATCGAGAACCCATGCTGCTGCAGGGTCCTGATTGTCAGTTGGGTGTCAGCATGGGCCTGCTGGAAAGAGGATGACAAAATTAAAGTATCGTGCAGGTAACATTGGAGACGGACAGAAAAAGTTTGGAGGGAAGCAGCAAGAGCTGCCAGGACATTGGTAAAAGTCCTGGGGGCAGAAGCTAATCCAAAAGGGAGTGCCACGTACTCATAGTGACGACCACCGTAGCAACCACCGGGAGGGGTTGAACTCCAATTTGCAGTGGTCTGATGCCGAGGGTGCGAGTGGTCTAGCTAATGCAACCTGGACAGAGTTCGATCCTGTTTCTGAGGATGAAGTGGACAGGATTATGCGACGGCTGAGTTCCACCACATGTTTGTTGGACCCATGCCCTTCCTGGTTGGTTTACGCCTCCAGGGAGGTGACATGCGGCTGGCTCCAGGCAGTGGTCAATGCTTCTTTGGGGGAGGGTACCTTCCCCGCCGCCTTGAAGGAGGCAGTGGTGAGGCCACTCCTGAAAACGCCTGCCCTGGACCCAGCTGAATTGAACAACTTTCGCCCGGTCTCCAACCTTTGCTTTTTAACGAAGGTTGTTGAGAGTGTGGTGGCTCAGCAGTTTCCGCTTTTCCTGGAGGAAATGGACTACCTGGATCCTTACCAATTGGGCTTCCAACCCGGGTATAGCACGGAGACGGCATTGGTCGCACTGATTGATGATCTCCTGAGGGCTCAGGACAGGGGATTTTCCTCTGTCCTGGTCCTGTTAGATCTCTCAGCGGCTTTTGATACCATCGACCATGGTATCCTATTGCGGCGTCTCGGGGGGCTGGGAGTGGGAGGCACTGTGTTGCAGTGGTTTGCCTCTTTCCTCTCGGGATGCTCGCAATCGGTGTTGGCAGGGGGCAGAGGTCGCCAAGGGCTCTCACTTGTGGGGTCCCCAAGGGGTCGGTCCTCTCGCCTCTCCTGTTCAACATTTATATGAAACCACTGGGTGAGATCATCCATAGCTTCGGGGTGAAGTATCATCAGTACGCTGATGATACGCAGCTATACATCTCCACCCCAGGCCACATCAGTGATGCCCTCTCCGTGATGTCCCGTTGTCTGGATGCGGTACGGATCTGGATGGACAGAAACATGCTTCGGCTCAATCCGGCTATGACAGAGTGGTTGTGCATACAGACATCTCGGCCCAGTCAGGAGATTCCATCTTTGGTCATGGGGGGAGAGGTGTTGCCCCCCGTGAATAGGGCACAGAATCTGGGAGTCCTCCTGGACTCACGGCTCAGGTTAGAGGAGCAGGTGGGAGCCATGGCCAGGGGGGGCCTTTGCCCAGGTCCGGCTGGTTCGCCAGTTACACCCATACCTGGACCGAGATGCCCTGCGCACGGTCACTCAGGCACTTGTCACCTCCTGGCTTGACTACTGCAACGCTCTCTATCTAGGACTGCCCTTGCATACCATCCAGAGGCTTCAGCTGGTGCAGAATGCGCGCGCTGGTTGTGATGGGAGCTTCCCGGTACTCCCATGTTACACCCCTCCTGCGTGGCCTGCATTGGCTACCGGTTGCCCTCTGAATGAGATTCAAGGTTTTGGTATTGATATTCAAAGTCCTATGAGACATGGGTCTGGGCTATCTACGGGAACATCTACTGCCGGCATCGAATACCAACTGCCCTGTACGAGCTCACAGGCAGGGGCTGCTCGGCATGCCGTCTGCGACCCAGTGTCATTTCGCAGTGATGCAGGGGAGGTCCTACTCTGTGTTGGCTCCCGCTCTGTGGAACCAACTACCTCTGGGGCTCCGCCTCGCCCCTGACCTCCACACTTTCCGCCACGACTTGAAAACCTGGTTGTTTGAGCAGGTTGTGCTGTGCTGACTCCTCGGGGAGGGGTTCATTTTATATTTAATCATAAATGGGTTTTTAGTTTAATTTGGCTTGGTTAATTTAATTCTATTTTAGATAATTAATTTATTGTCTTGGTTTTAATAGTGAGCTGCCCCGAGTCCTTTTTGGAGAGGGGGCGGCATACAAGTCAAACAAACAAACAAACAAACAAACAAACAAACAAACAAACAAATAAATAAATAAATAAATATCTGAGAAATTTAGAATGGTTAGGCCGAATTGGAATATGGAGGTATGCCTCAGTGAAGTCGATATATGTTAGGACGTCTCCCTGTCTGATGCTTAGGAGGATGGACTGGAGTGTAATCATCTTGAATTTGCGATAGATTAAGTACCAGTTCAGGCATTTTAGGTCCAGGATAGCTCTCCAGCCCCCCAAGCTCTTAGGGACCACAAACAAATGGGAATAAAACCCCCGGCCTTGCTGTTCCTGGGGAACCTGTTGAATTGCTTTGATTTGAAGAAGATGGGCTATAGCAGTTTCCATAAGGGAACGCCTTTCTGGGTCGTTGGATTGGGGGGATCCCATAAAAAACTCTGGGGGTTGGGAGTGGAACTCCAGGCTCAAGCTGTGTCGAATTGTGTTTCTGACCCAAGCATCAGATGTTGAGGCGTCCCACCTGTCAGCAAATAACCGTAATCATCCCCCGATAGGAATTTGATCCAATTCATTATCTGGAGTGACGAAAAGTCTATTTCCCGCGCCCTGGCCTGTCTCTTATTCTGGCTCCCCCGCCTGAACCTGTCGGACTGCTCAAACTTGTCCTGTTGCAGACCCTGCTGGGACCCTGGGTTTCTCTGAAATCGATAGTAGGGGGGGCTCTGGTAGGAGGGCCGAAAGGGACTCCTCCGAAAGGGCTGTGGAGACTCACTCTCAGATTTGCGGGAAAGGGAGGAGAGGGTCTTTTTAGTCCAGGTCTCTATGAGGAGCAGATCAAGCACACTGCCAAACAGCTTTCCCCCCCAAGATTGGTGCAGCAGCCAATTTACATTTGTGCTTGGTATCGGCTTGCCAGTGCCACAACCACAATAATCTTCTAGCGGACACCTAAGCAGTGATGGCTCTGGAGGAAAATTTGACAGCATTAAAAGCTGCGTCAGCTGAGAACTCAGCTGCTGCTATAAGTTTGGCAATGTCAAGGTGCGCCCTTGTATTAGAGACCAGAATAGTGTCTCTGAGATGTCTGAACCATCGTAGGGAAGATCTTGTAAAAAAGGATGCTGCTGTGGCAGCCTTTATGGCCCAAGCGTCTGACACGTGAGCTCTATGAAAGGCCAGTTCCACTTTCTTTTCCTCAGGTCGTAGGGCCTCCTCCGCCTCTGTGAGAATAGAGGAGGAGGAGGCTAAGGCTACTATGGGTTCATCAACCTCTGGGGTATTGAGGAAATTTGAGAAGTCGAAAGCCAAATTGTAAATTTTTTTGTCTTGGGTTGTTGGGGCTGGATAGGAAGCAGCCGAGGCCCATTGTCTGTGGACTAGGTTTTGAACAATTGTGGAACCGGAATAATGTCCATTTTGTTGATGGGCTCGGAGAAGATTAAGTCTCCTGAGTCCGTTGAGGAGGTAGGTGGGTGAATTTGGGTTGTAGTGATATCAAGTCGGGCGGTGTTTTTGGCCTTGAATAACAGGGACCTAAACAGCTGTGGGCGGAACAAACTGGTGAAAATCGGCTGGTCAGGAATGAGGCCTTCATCATCGGACATGCCCCTCTCCAGGGGGGTCCGCCTCCGACATGCCTTGTTCAATAATCTGCAAAGATCCCGCCTCTAATCGTTGCAATTGTTCTTCTTGGTCCTCCAGATCGAGGAACCCTTGAGGGTGAACATCCTGTGGGAGAGAAAACTCCCCATGGGGAGGTACCTGAGTGGAATGATGGTCAATGACGCTGGGAGAGTGGTTCGAACAGGAGCCCCAGTCCAAAGCCTCCTGTTGTCTGGTCTGGAGTGATTGCTGTAGGCCGGCCGTCACGCCCTTTTGGATGGCCAATTCCATCCATGATCGGAATCTCTCGGGGATTTCCTCTGGTGGGTCTTCTGACAGATGGAGACCTGCTGCAGTTGGGGTGAATGTCATCTCTGGCACACTGTGTGGTGGTGGAGGGGTTGGCCTGGGCAGGATTGATAAATCCAATGGAGAGGACATGGGGCCTGATCTGAGAGTGGATAAGGTGATTCCTGCTCAGCTTCTCTGGCCCGCTTCCTCACCTCTTTTTCTAGAGCCTGATGCCTTCTGTAGGCATCCTTCTCCGCTGCTCGGGAGGGTTTGTGGGCTCCGTGGCTTTATCCTGAGCTTTGCCAGAGGAGTGGGCTTTTGAGCCATGGCCTCCAGCCATGGTGAGCTACTTGTGTGATGTATTGAGATTCACTCGATGATTTATGATTATTGACAACTGTTGTTGTTGTTATTATTATTACTATTCTGAAGTTTGTTGAATACTAAGATGATTCCTGGTGAAACCACTCAATTATGCTGCACCCCTGGTCCCCAGGACAGGAAACCTGGTGGGTGAAAAATATTTAGGCCTCTTGCTAAGTGATCTCTGTTGGGAAGGCGGCTGCTGCTGGGGGTTAATTTCTGGATTCCTCCCGCCCCCAGGAGATTCTGGTAGGCAAGAGAGGCCAATCAGTTGTCCCCTGGTCCCCAGGGAGGGAAACCTGTGGGGAAGCACACACTCGATCCTCCTTATCTTGCTGCTTAGTAAAAACATAATGGCGGTCGCCACGAGGATTGCGCTCTGGTGATTAGGGAATTGTTTGTGAAAGGTAGCTCTCGTGAAGTTAGCCAAGCGAGTAGGGAACGAAGGAGAGACGTTGCCTGTGCCAATTCTTACGAGAGTCTTCGTCGTGTAGGCTGATACGGAGCGAAAAATGGAACTCCAGTGCCGAGAAAATGAAAGTAGAGCGAAAATAAATAAAAAAGGGCAGACAGGAAACTAAAGAGCAAGGGGAAAGGCAGGCACCCACCTCCCAAGCCCTGAGCGAGCTGCTAGCGCCCGAAGGCAGATGATCCAAGCCTCTAAGATCGGATCTCAGATTGTCGGCTGAGGCTCGGGGGGGGAAAAAACACTAGCGCATGAGAGGCAGCTGCCTCCCACGCCTTGGGCTCAACTAGCAGCCCGACCCAACTTCTGCTAGTGCAGACTGCTTAGTTTTAAGGCAGCAGTCTGAATCTGTAGTATTTTAATAATTAGCCTCACAGAAAATTTGGAAAAGCCAATTCAAACCTGAGAAGTTTTAGTTCTACTCTGGCCTGGAAGGGATACACAGCCTGTTCCAGCGAAGGCTGAGCTAAAACTGGGGACGCTGTGGTGGAGTCACGTGGAGGAGGAGGAGTGTCCTCAAAGTTTAAGCCCAGCCTAACTAGAAGAGACTGAGGCACCTCCCAATCCTGGATGCTCAGAGCAGCTCATGGGAGAAAAGTATTAGTTTGTACAGACTAGTAGATTGTATCAAATTCGATATCAATGTAAAAATATTTATATATTAGTGTTTTTTTGTATTTTCTATCAGTGTTTTTGTACACGTGTGTTTTTAAGTTTGTAAATAAAGTTGTTTTTTAAAATATTAAAAAAAATCTTTGAAAAATCTTTCAGGACCAGTTCCTTGCCAAACCCATGGTCACAAGGCACAGTCATCCCCATCTTCAAAAAGGGAGACCCCAGCCTAGTTGAAAATTACAGACCAATCTCTTTATGCTGCGTCACCTGTAAAGTCATGGAATCAATTATTAACCAATCCATTATCCTCCACTTAGAGACAAACAACCTACTCTCTAATAAACAATTTGGTTTCAGAAAAAACTATCCTGTAATCTACAACTCTTACACTGCAAAAACATATGGACTACACAACTCGATCAGAGCAAAGCAATAGACACAATCCGCATAGACTTCTGTAAAGCCTTTGATTCAGTAGTACATGACAAACTACTACTAAAACTAAAATGGTATCTCTGGACACTTGCATAACTGGATAGAAGCATTCCTGTCAAACAGACAACAAATGGTCAAAATTGGGAGAGTCCTATCAAATTCTGTACCTGTCAACAGTGGTGTCCCACAAGGCAGTGTTCTAGGACCAACTCTCTTCATACTCTACATAAATGACCTCTGTGATCATATTAAGAGCAACTGCGTTCTCTTCACTGATGATGTAAAGCTATTCAAAACCACAGATAATTCTGCTACCCTTCAAAAGACCTCGACTATGTATCAGAATGGTCAAACAAATGGTAACTTCAAATCTCAACAAATAAATGCACTGTCTTACATATTGGGGAAAAAATCAGAAAATAAAATACAAGCTGAATAGTCAAGACCTTGTTGATGATCCAAACTCTGTCAAGGAACTTGGAATACTCATCTCTAATGATCTAAGTGCTAGAACCCACTGTAACTACATAGCCAAAAAGGCATTAAGATTTGTTATCCTAATCCTAACGTTTTTTTCTCTGGTAATATCACACTACTAACTAGGGCATACAAAACATTTGTAGACCAATACTCGAATACAGCTCATCAGTCTGGAACCCACATCACGTATCTGATATTAACACAGTTGAGAAAGTCCAGAAATATTTCACAAGAGTTCTCCACTCCTCTACTCATTGCAGAATACCTTATGCCACCAGACTTGAAATTCTAGACCTAGAGAACCTAGAACTACGCCACCTTCAGTCCGATCTAAATATAGTATATAAAATTTTACACTGCAATGTCCTACCTGTCAATGAATACTTCAGTTTCAACCATAACAAGAGCACACAATAGATACAAACTCAAAGTTAACCGCACCAAACTTGATTGCAGGAAATACGACTTCAGCAACAGAGTGGTCAATGTCTGGAATACTCTACCTGACTCTGTGGTTTCTTCCCCAAACCCCAAAAACTTTAAGGTTAAAACTTTAACCTTAGACTGTCTACTATTGACCTCACCCCTTTCCTAAGAGGTCTGCAGGGGGCGTGCATAAGTGCACCAACATGCCTACCGTCCCTGTCCTGTTGTTTCTTTTTATTTTTCCTATATATATCCATTTCATGTATTCGTAACAATGTTTATACTTATACCTATTACCTTGTAAGCGATTGACAAATCAAATAAATAAATAAATAAACAGGCTCGGCTAAGGACAGGAAGCAGTGTGATGAGAGACAACAGATGTCCTCTGGCAAGGAACAGCTGCCTCCCACACCCAATCGGAGATACATAAGAGTAGAGCTCAGAGGAGGATCTCTGAGGAAAGGCTGCTCCATCCCTCATCACAAGGAACACTTGGCTTGGAGTGATTTAACTAAGGTCCAGGGGAGGTGCTTTCTTTGGGAACAAACGTTTGTCTCAATATTCACTTCCAACTTTTGGAGACCTTGACTTCTGGACTTCGACATTTTGCATACCTTGCTTTACAACCTCTGGATTGTGGTTTATGGAGTTTGTTTCACAGCCTCTGCACCAAGTTTATGGACTTCACCTTTCTTCCTGTTTGGGGGTTTGGTTCTGGTGATTATTGGACTCAGCTGATGGGATTGTATTACACTGACTGTGGGTAGTTGTTTTTTGGAGGGAAAGCAGAGTAGAAGTTTACCAATACTCCTGGTTTAGCAGTACAGTAAAATACTTTACTGGTGCCTGCGCTTGCCTTCATGACCTGAGTCATGAACAGTGGCAACAATATTGGCCGCACTTTGGGATAATCTCATGCAAGAGCAGGATGGAGGTTATGTACAATCCTTGTCCTGTTTAAATTCTTTGAAATTTTTGGTATCACTAACCCTGGTATGCTTCTGTATTAAGATTGAGGGTGTGTGGCACTTCGTTATGTTGGCTCATCTTTTTCTGAACTTGATTTTAACTAGTAGTGATTGAAGAGGAGAGATCCCACCCTCAGACTTTACTGTATGGGTACTAAGGTATTTGGTACTCTCTCCACTCCTATTCAACACCTACACGAGGCTGCTGGGTGATCTGATCTATCATCATGGTATGAAGTATCATCAATATGCTGATTACATCCAAAATACATATTTCTGTCTCTAGCAAATTAACAAAGTCATGGATGTATTATCCTGGTATCTGAAGGCTGTGAGGGTCTGGATGGGGACCAACAGGCTTGCTCTAATTCCTGACAAGACTGGAATGGCTTTGGGTTTCGAGGACTGCCAGTTCTAATCCTATCTTTATTGCTAGTTGGGGCTGCACTGTTCCAGACCCCAATGTGGAGTTTGGGGTCCTTCTGGACTCACAACTCTGGTTCAAGAACTAGTGGCAGTTTTGAATAGAAGGGTATTAGCAGAGTTTTGTGTTGTGCATCAGTTCCACCCATTCATAGATCAGAGGGTTCTGTTCAAAGTCACTATACCCTAGTCACCACCCATCTGCAAAAGGTAGTGGTGTTGGTAGATATGTGTGCTTATACAGAAGCACAAATTACACTTCTGTACTACAAGCTACACTAGTTGCCAGTTTTATTTTCAGGTCCAATTGCTGATTTTAACCTTTAAAGTCCTTCATGTCAGAGGGTTAGGTTATTTGAGGGAATGCCTTTCACTGATTACATTTGCTCACTTCATCAGATCTATCAGAAGATGCATGCTATAGATCCTATTTGCTACTGAACTATACTTAGCAGATCCCAGGAGGTGAACCTTCTTTTCTGTGGTGCCCACTTTATGAAACACTTTCCCTCCCAAAGTGAGATTGGCATCATCCCCATTTATTTTCTAGAAATCTCTTAAGATCTGGATATGTTATCAGGCTAATGGACCTGGAAGTTACATATGTATGAATGTATGTGTAAGTATGTATATGTGTATTATGTGTAAGCAAGTATGATACATATTTCTCATTGTAAGTTGCCCCAAATAAATAAAATGCAGCTCTTGGAGCCCAGTTTCTTTCCCCCTGAAAACTTTCTATTGTTTTATATATGATTTTATATATTATATATGACTAGCATTCAGCTTTTACAAAAGCTCTGGGAAGAAAACAGTTAATAATCTCATGTCATAAACAATTAACTTCAATAGTTACAGAAATATGAAATGGTGACTATTTAAAGCTTTAATTATACAATGACTGCGCAATCACCAAATACATTGCTCCGTATCAGATTAAAAATTTCCTTAATTATATTGTACGTGTAAATGAATCTGCACTTGTCAACTGCTGTGTTCACTTCATGTTCAAAAGGCATTTCAGTTTGCTTTTATACCTCTTGAATCATACATTATTTTATTGCAATTACTGAAGAACTGATTGGGCAAGTCTCTAAGTATACAAATATACATACACATGCACATCTTTAAGCATGGCATGGAAGTAAACAATAAAACACTATGCTTATCTGCCATCCAATAAAATTAAATAGTGTGCAGTCTTACTGAGAAAATATACATTGAAAATAATGATTTATAATAAAATTATTTAAGTTCTTCAAAATAACAAAATCACAAAAAGATTTTTAAAACATTGCTGCAGCTATTCAGATTTTGCAAGGTTTATATCACACTAATTAATCTGTCCTACTCAATGGTTATTCACTGAAAAACTGAATGTGTAAAGACATTAATAACTATATAGATCGGTGCATTTCAAACATGACAACTTAAGAACTTAAGAAGGACCAGTTCTGGGATTTCAGGTCCATACACCTTATAGTTGCCAATTTTGAAAGACACTGATATAATTTATCGTGACTGCAAGACATAATAACCTCAAATTATTTCATTTAAGAATCGTGAGAAGCTTGCTTCTCTTGTACCACAACCTTTAAAAAAACCTATAGATTCTGGTGAGACAGGGCTATCAGCCTATGAGGAAATTAGCTACTTGCTGTAATCAATAACCTGTACATACACATAACTGTAGCAGATAATCTTTATAGGTTATGTATGGTTCTACCTCTTCAATGCTTAAATTAATAAACCAAAAGTAGGACAGAAAAGGTATAGATCATTTGGAAAATAAATAACAGCCAGTGGCAATAATTTATTTATTTAAAAACCCTTTTTGTGATTTCGTGACTTAAAAAGTATTTTCCTCTGCAGCATTAGGGATATAAAAGCATTCTGCCTGGAACATCAAATTAAATTTCTATTTGAAGAATCGATTCCTAGCACAATGCTAATCTCAAAGCGGCACCGTCCCTCTGGAATATGCTCCCCACGGAAATTAGAACCATCCCAAATCTACTTGCCTTCCGCAAAGCCGTTAAGACCTGGCTTTATCGGGGGGCATGGCATTGAGACCTTGTCCTTCCCCCGTGTATGTTTGGACTGATAAAATGAGTTTTTGTTTTTACATTGTATAGAAATCGTTTTTATCTTTTTATACATCGCCTCGAGTTCCCCATTGGGGGAAGTGAGGCGGGATATAAATTTAATAAATAATAATAAAATTTAATAAATAAATAAATAAATAAATAAATAAATAAATAAATAAAATCAACGCACATTTGTCATTCCTTTATCAAAATCCTGGGGAGAAAAAAAAATCTTAAAATGCATGCCTGAAAGATGTATGTGAACAGCAGCCTTTAAAATTTATCTTGAAAATTTAACTCTTAAAATCCCACATCAGAAAAATATTATATATTTTAATATATATTTTATATAAATAAAAGCAAAATACCGCTCATGCATCATCACCAAATCTCCAGAACCATAAAGCCTACAAACTTGAAATTTGGCACGTATGTTCCTCTTGGCTTCTAGATGCTCACTAAGAAAGGATTTTTTAAAATGACCATCAGAGCATTAGTATTTCATATATTATTATTAACATGCTCTGATGCTAAGGAATTCTACTCCTCCTCTCCATCTGTTCCAAGTTCAAAACACAAGCAGAGGAGAAGTTTCAGTTTCACAGCAGAAACCAGCTTTAATACAGAACAGTTGAGATAAGCCATGCCCAGGCTCCTTGCTGTCTCCTTCTTGCTCACACAGCAAATACTGTTTCACTTTCCAAACAGCCAACAACTCTCCCACACACTGACAGGATGCTATACAAATGAATACCGATGGATGCTGGTAGACAGAGGGAGAATTTTATTTCCTTATTTTCCTCCCCAAAAACTAAGCCCAACTACTTACTTTTGTAGCAAAGCACGGGTATCGCGCTAGTATTATATATCAAAATATCAAATACAGGATAATATATTTTTCTGTAAAAATGAAGCAACATAGAATGATGACATATACGAAGTCAGCCTGTATTTATAAACCTTGCAGCAAGATAAACAAAATGATGTGGAGGAAAGTACACAAAGGAATATTTAATAACCCTTAAATGCTGTCCACTCCCCCCACCTTAGATTCTAATGCTTGTAAAAGGTGAACAAGGGAAAAATGGACACTGAAAGCACAAGAACTTGGCCTACAACTCTACTAGCCATTCTATGTGGCATGCATTGTTAAAATTCAATTTATAAAAATAAAAAAAGCCACTTCAGCCCAATGATCAACTCCTAATTGAATTAAGGAACTCACTTAGGCTATATGGGCATCTATAAGAGTGCAAAGGGGTGATGAAACCAATGTTTTGACATCAGCTTCTTTTTATAAGTGTATTGTGACATTGCGTGCACACACATAGGAATTGGAGCTGAGCTACAATGCTTGTTTTGACA
This sequence comes from Naja naja, assembly GCA_009733165.1. Lineage (NCBI taxonomy): Eukaryota > Metazoa > Chordata > Lepidosauria > Squamata > Elapidae > Naja > Naja naja. Next base: position 51,151,605 of record CM019155.1, on the reverse strand, counting down.
TTCTGATGAAATTTGTTAGATTCTGCAGACACCACTCACCAATCTAAAATACTTGCCACATGATTACTTCTACCTGATCTTCATTTTTGTAGAGAAAGGGAAAACTCAGTGATCCCTCCCCGTGATGTCCTGTTGCCTGGAAGCGGTACGGATCTGGATGGGGAGGAACAGGCTCCAGCTCAACCCTGCCAAGACCAAGTGGCTGTGCGTACCGGCATCTCGGGCGGTCCAGAGTGTTCCATCGTTGGTTTTGGGGGAAGAGGTGTTGCCCCGTAACAGGTCTCTTAGCGGGTGTCCTCCTGGATTCACGGCTCAGTTTGGAGGAGCAGGTGGGAGCCGTGGCCAGGGGTGCAGTGCAGGAGTCCGCCTGATGCGCCAGTTGTGTCCCTACCTGGACCGAGATGCACTACACACGGTCACTCATGAGTTGCATTCGTCCTGGATCAACTACTGCAATGCACTCTACATGGGGCTTCCCTTGAGGACCACCACGGAGGCTTCAGCTGGTGCAGAATGCAGCTGCACAGGTTGTGATGGGGGTGTCCCGATACCCCATATTACACCCTCCTGCACTGAGCTGCATTGGTTGCTGGCTGCCCTCAGCGTGAGATTCAAGGTGTTGGTGCTTACTACAAAGCTGTCATGGCTTGGGCGGGGTACTTGCAGGAACGCCTGCCAGCATCACCATGCCTGGTGTGCACCCACAGACAGGGCCTCCTTGGGGTACCGTCGGCTGACAATGTGGCTGGCCGGTCCCTAGGGAAGCCTTCTCTGTGGGGGCGCCCTTTGGAACAAGCTTCCCCTGGAGCTGCACTGGCCCCTGACCTTGGCTCCTTTAGCTGCCTAAAGACTTGGTTATTCAAACAGGCCGGCCTGGACTGAGGGGGGGGGGGGTTGTTTTAATATTTTAAAAGTTTGTTAGTGGGTTTTAATGCTTATTTGGTCGAATTTGGTTTAATTCTTTTTTAACTTTTGTAATTTGTATGGTTGTTTTTATGTGAGCCGCCCTGAGTCCCTCAGGAGAGGGCAGCATATAAGACCAAATAATAAATAATAAAAACAAGTGGTATTCACAATCATTTATTTAGTGACCGTTTGAAGTTACAACAGCACTGAAAAAGTGACCTTTGACCGTTTTCACACTTATGACAATTGCAGCATCCCTATGGTTATGTGATCAAAATTTGGATACTTGGCAATTGGTTCATATTTATGATAGTTGCAAGTAACCCGGGGTCATGTGATAACCTTTTGTGATTCTGACAAGCAAAGTCAATGGAAACCAGATTTACTTAACAACCCTGTTAGTAACTTAACAGCTGCAGTGAACCTCTTAACAACACTAGCAAGAAAGCTTGAAAATAGGCGTTGGCTTACCTGAACTCAGTTTCTCAGCATACCTTGGGATAATCCACACATATGGGTTGAATCTGCCTTTCTGCCCAGAGACTGAGTCATCAATCTTTGCCACGCCTCTTCCTGTTGGGGCAGGAAGCCCCCTAGACCCAGTCACGATGAAGGCACAGCCATTTTTTTAAAATTCACATTTATATGCCGCCCTTCGCTGGAGACTCAGGGTGGATTACAATCTTTGGAGCACAACCCAATGTGCTCAGCAATAGCCTTCATTCTATTGTAATGCCTGCTTATTACTAGGGCTTTTTTGGCTCAAGCGGCATTTTTACAAAGTCAGCTTATTGCCCCCAACAATCTTGGGTCCTCAATTTACCTACCCTGGGAGGATGAAAGGCTGAGTCAACCTTGAGGCCGGTGGGATTCGAGCCTGCACTAATTGCAGGCAGCTGGAGCTAAGTGCTAGGTGTTTAATAGCCTGCACCACCAAGGCTCATTTGATGATCTTCCTGTGGCATTGGCTCTGCCTCCCACCTGGACACTGGACCAGATGTTCACCAGGGTGGGAATGGATTATCCCAAGGCACGCTGAGAAACTGCATTCAGGTAAGCCAACACCTATTCTCCAGCATGCCTTTGGGATAATCCACACATATGGGACATACCAACGCTGGCAGTCCCTATGGGTGAGAAGAAGTCTGGTCCTATGCACTCCTGCTGTATGCACTCGCTGTAGCACTCTTCCGAAGGCCGCCTCAACTGACGTGTATGTGTCCAGTCTGTAGTATTTCACAAATGGAGACAGGGAGGACCATGTAGCTGCCCTGCAGATGTCCTCAAGTGAGGCCTGTGTCACCCAGGCAGCTCTGGTAGCTGCGCTTCTGGTTGAGTGAGCTGTCACTCGTCTGGGTGTTGGAACAGCCTGAGTCCCATAGGCCTTGGCTACATAAGCCCTGATCCAGCAGCCTATAGTTGAAGAGGAGACTTTAGTGCCCATTGAAGATGGCTGAAATGAGATGAACAGGGCCTTGGTTTTACAATATGCTTATGTACATTTGATGTACCTGCGAAGAGCCCTCCAAACATTCAATTTTTGCCATCTGTGCTCTCTGTCATGTGAAGGAGCAGGGCAAAAGTCGGGAAGAACGACTTCCTGAGTCCTGTGGAAACAATGAGTTTATCTTCGGGATGAAGGAGGGGTCAAGGCGCAGGACAACCCTGTTGTCATGGAACGTGCAGAGGTCTTCTCTGATGGAAAGAGCTGCTATTCTGATATGCGCCTGGCCGTTGTGATAGCCACTAAGAAGGCGACTTTGAATGTCAAGAAGCGCAGGCTTACAGATTGAAGACGGCTTGTATCACCGAGACCTGGCTGGGCCCAGAGGGAGGTGTCCCTCTGGCTGATAAGTGCCCACCGGGTTTCCAAGTCTTACACCGGCCACGGGCCCAGGGAAGGGGTGGAGGGGTGGCTGTGGTTATGCGGGAGACCTTGTTTCCAAGGGAGGTCACTGTTCCAGAGATAGGCGAGAGTGAGACCCTCCTCCTGAGGTGGGGGCCTAATGGTCGGGTGGGCCTGCTGCTCGCATACCTTTCCCCCAGCTGTGTGACAGCGGCCCTGCCTGGGCTTCTCGATGTCCTCTCGGGGGTGGCATTGGAGTTCCCGGGCCTTATAGTCCTGGGGACTTCAATTTGCCCTCCCTGGGGGGCGTCGGGTTTGGCCAGGAATTCATGGCTTCCATGGAAGCCATGGGCCTGACAATTGATTCAAGGCCCAACTCATGAGGGGAAACACTCTCAACCTAGTTTTGTCTCCGAACAGTGGCGTAGTGACAGAGGGCAAGCCACTTTTATGACACTGCCCGTCCCATGGTGTGATCACTACGGCTGGTCTTCCAACAGACCACCCCCCACTGCTGGGATGAGGAGCCACTTAGATGGTTCCGCCCCAGACACCTGATGGACCCTGAGAGGTTCCAGACAGAACTGGGGTTCTTTCCCTCTTCCCTTTCCCACAGCTCTGTCGAGGATCTGGCGGCCGCTTGGCAACAGGCTGCATCGGATGCCCTTGACAGGGTTGTCCCCATCGTCCCCTCTCGCCGTGGAACCCGGATGGCTCCTTGGTATACTGAGGAGCTCCGGGAGATGAAGCGTCATCGGAGGAGTTTAGAGAGCAGGTGGAGGTCCACCTGCTCCCAATCCGATCGAGACCAGCTAAGAGCCCATATTAGGACTTACCTGGTAGCCATGAGGCGGCAAGAAGGTCTTATCTCTCGCCCTCATAGCGTCATGAATAACCACCCAGCCGCCCTGTTTGGGTTACCCGCTCTCCTTGAGGGAGGGCAGACCCGTTGTGGGGAAGGGCTGAGGAGTTTGGTCAATATCTGTCGGATAAGATCGCCCGGATTCGGCGGGTTGTCCTCTGATTTGCAGTGGTCTGAGGCGAGATACAGGTAGTCTGGCCAATGTGATCTGGGATGAGTTCGATCCTGTTTCCGAGGATGAAGTGGACAGGATTATCGCGGCTGAGTTCCACCACATGTTTGTTGGACCCGTGTCCTTCCTGGCTGGCCTATGCCGCCAGGGAGGCCACCTGCGGTTGGCTCCGGGCAGTCGTCAATGCTTCATTAAGAGGGTGTTTTCCCACGCCTTGAAGGAGGCGGTGGTGAGACCCTCTGAAGAAGCCTGCCCTGGACCCGACCGTGTTAGACAACTTTCGTCCAGTCTCCAACCTTCGCTTCTGGGTGAAGGTTGTTGGGAGTGTGGTGGCTCAGCAGTTTCCACTTTTCCTGGATGAAGCTGACTACCTAGATCCGTATCAATCGGGCTTCCGACCTGGTTTCAGCACGGAGACGGCATTGGTGCTGATGGATGATCTCTGGAGGGCCTGGGACAGAGGTTTTTCCTTTGTCCTGGTCCTATTAGACCTCTCAGCGGCTTTTGATACCATTGACCATGGTATCCTTTTGTGGCCTCGAGGGGCTGGGAGTGGGGGCACCGTGCTTCAGTGGTTCACCTCCTACCTCTGGCGGTCACAATCCAGTATAGGGGGGCAGAGGTCCCAGAGGGTGCTCGTGGGGTCCCTCAGGGGTCAGTTCTCTCCCCTGCTATTTAACATCTATATGAACCGCTGGGTGAGATCATCCGTGGTTTCGGGTGAGTTACCACCAGCGCAGATGACACCCAGCTGCACATCTCCACCCGAACCAAATCAGTGATGCCCTCTCCTGATGACCCAGTGCTTAGATGCGGTACAGATCTGGATGGCGGGAACATGCTTTGACTCAACCCGGCCAAGACTGAGTGGCTGTGCATACTGGCATCTCGGCCCAGTCAGGAATATCCATCTTTGGCCATAGGGGGTGCGGTGTTGCCCCCTGTGGATAGTGCGAATTTGGGGGTCCTCCTGGATGTTCGGCTCTGGTTGGAGGAGCAGGTGGGAGCCGTCACCAGGGGGGGCTTTGCCCAACTCCATCTTGTTCGTCAACTACGCCCATTTCTGGACCGAGATGCCCTGCGCACAGTCACTCATGCCCTTGTTACCTCTAGGCTCGACTACTGCAATGCTCTCTACTTAGGACTGCCCTTGCATTCGGAGACTGCAGCTGGTGCAGAATCGTGGCGCTGGTGGTGATGGGAGTTTCCCGATTCTCCCATGTTACCCCCCTTCTGCACTGCCTGCATTGGTTGCCGGTTGCACTTTGGGTGAGATTCAAGGTTTTAGTTTTAACATACAAAGTCCTTCATGACATGGGTCCTCAATATTTAAGGGAGCGACTCCTGCCGACATCGAATGCCAACCGCCCTGTGCGAGCACACAGGCAAGGACTCCTTGGGGTCCCGTTGGCAGGCCAATGCCGGCTGGTGGTCCCCCGATGACGAGCCTACTCTGTCACGGCCCCTGACCTCTGGAACCAGCTCCCCCTGGGGCTCCGCCTGGCCCCTGACCTCTGCACCTTCCACCATGATTTGAAGACCTGGTTGTTTGACCAATCCGGGCTGTGACCTTTTCTTTCCTGGGGGGGGTGGTTTTATATTTTTAATGTATTTTAAATCTGTTTGGGCTTGTAATTGGGTTTAATCTCTTTTTAATTATTTATTGCTGTTGTTTCTTAGTTGTGAGCTGCCCCGAGTCTTCGGAGATGGGGCGGCATACAAGGCCCAATAATTAATTAATTAAATTAATTAATTAATTAATTAATTAATTAATTAATGGGGCCTGAATAAGGGCTTGTAACACTGTAGACAGGTTCCATGAAGGATATCTGTGGATTGATGGTGGTTTAAGATTGACGGCTCCTTTGAGGAAGCAGCAGACGACCAGATGATGACCTAAGGAATTCCTCTTCCCATAGTGCAATATGGTGGACAGGACTGATACCTGCCTGCGTAATGTACTAGGGGAGAACCCGTTGTGGAGCCCTGTTTGTAGAAAGTCCAGGATCTGCGGCACTGAGGCCACAATTGGATCTGTGCCCTTCTTGGTACCCCACTGACGCAACGCTTTCCAGGTAGCATCATATATTCTGTTCGTGGAAGGCCTCCTGGAGGCTTGTATTGTTGTGATGATATTTCTTGAAAGGTTATCTCTCCTCAGGATCCTCCTCTCATGTGCCAAGCAGTCAACTGGAGCCACTGAGTCTCCAAGACCCCCCTGGCTGAGAGATATCCTGTCCTGAGGATTCCTCCAAGGGCAGGACACTGACAGGCTCACTAGCTCCTCATACCACGACCGTGTGGGCCAGTGGGGAGTGATGAGGATTATTTCTGCCTGTCCTAGAAGTACCTTCCTTATGAGCCCCAGTATGAGGGGAAGAGGAGACCTTTGGGCCAGTGGCCGCGAAGGGCATTTAACCCTTCTGCGCCAGGTGACTGGAATCTGGAGTAAAATTGGGGGTGATGGGTGTTCGATGGAGTGGCAAAGAGGTCGAGCACTGGCCACCCGAATCTCCGAGATATGTTCTGGAACAGATCTGGATGGAGACACCACTTGGAGTTGTCCAACCTGTTCCTGCTTAGGTAATCTCCCTGGACATTTGCCATCTCCGATATGTACTCTGCCTTGATTGACAATAGGTGAGCCTCTGCCCAGATTCCCAGTTGCTGTGTTTCGGACATGAGGGATATGGAGTGGGTCCCTCCCTGGCGATTGACGTTTGCTTTGTCTGTTAGGATCAGCACGTGTTGGCCAGTCACTGTGGTTTGGAAGTGTTTGAGAGCTAAGTGAATGACTCTCAGTTCTAACCAGTTTATGTTGTGTTGAAGGTCTGCTGTGGACCATTGACCCTGTGCGAGCTGGGACTGTAGATGGGCCCCCCATCCCAACAGACTCACATCTGAAGTGACTGTGATGTGATTGGGTTCCTTGAATAGGGACCCCTTGGTGATCACTGGGGAAACCCACCACCTGAGGGAACTGAGGACATCCGACCTGAGTCGGATCCTGACACTGGAGGTGCTGGTGCCTGCTCTTTGAAACGGTAGGAGGAACCATTGGAGAGGCCTGGCGTGCAATCGGGCCCATGGTACTATGGCTATGCGTGAGATTAATTTTCCCAGAAGCTGGGAAAGCACCGCCAGGGGAGCCACTCGCTCTGCTGTGACCTAGATGATTAAGGACCTGATGCTTAACCTGATGTTCCTGGGACAAATATACCTCGCATAGCTTTGTGTGTATCACTGCATCCAGATGAAGAAGGAAGGTGGAGGATGTTAGCTGGCTCTTCTGGAAATTGATTGAAAATCCGTGGTCCTATAGGACCTGGATTGTGTAAGTCAGGACTGATTTGGCTTGTTGGCTGGAATTGGACTGGATTAGGATGTCCTCCAGATAGCACTGGACGCGCACAGGACCAGTGCTGCCAGCACTTTTGTGAAGGTCCTGGGGGTTCATGACAGTCCGAATGGCAGGCCCTTGTATTGATAATGGCCCTCTGCAAAATAGAACCTGAGAAACCTCAGATGAGAGAGGTAGATGGAGATGTGAAGGTACAGTAAACCTCTGTCAGATTGATGGATGTTAGGAGATCGCCCCCCCCCCATGTCTCCAAGATCGACTGCAGAGATTGCATCTTGAATCTCTTGTATTCTAAATGAGCATTGAGCTTTTTGAGATCCAGGATTGCTCTCCACCCCTCTGAGGACTTGGGAACTACAAACAGAATGGAGTAAAATCCGTGCCCCCTCTGGTACTGGCTCGATGGCCTTGATGTCCAGCAAATGCTGACCACTGTGTCCATGAGCTTTCTCCTTACATGGTTCCTGGAGGTTGGGCAATGGGTAAAAGTCCTCAGAGGAGTGGACAGAAAATCCTGGGTGAGACCGAATCGCACTGTTTTCAGGACCCAGGAATTGGATGTGACAGTCTCCCATCAGTCTGCAAATAGGGCCAGATGGCCACCGATTAGAGGAAGGGTCCGGCATTCATTTGGATTGACGGTAGGGAAGACCTCCTGTGCCACAAAAGGGCCGTTTAGGTTGAAACTGTTGTTTGTTTCTATCTCAAAATCCCGCTCTATCTGCGGGTTGATGTGATCTGGGCTGGTAGGACCTTTAGAATTGTGAGAATTCCTGGCATAAGTCTGAGGAATGAAATGGCTGTCTACGGTTGTAGGGAGAAACCTATCAGCGTTCCTCGTAAGAGAGAACACCTGTCTCTTGTCTTTATTCTTGACTATGAAGGGATTTAAGGCCTCTCCAAATAGGGAAGAACCCGTGTAGGGGGCAGAGGCCCTTTATATTTGGTTCTAGCATCTGCTTGCCACTGTCGTAGCCACAGCAGACGACGAGAAGTGATTTTGGAGGCCAGGGCCCTGGAAGAGAATCAGGCTGCATGCAGGGAGGAATCGGCCACAAATTCAGCAGCCGCCACCAGTTTGTTGACGTCCTGATGCACTCTGATTTCCTCAGGGGGAATCCTAGCCTGCAATTGGCGAAGCCAGAGAAGGGATGTCCTAGTGAAAAAGGAGGTGGCCGCAGCTGCTTTAACCACCCAGGCGTTGGCCTCGTGTGTTCTGCGGAAATTTTGTTCCGCCCTTTTGCCCTCTGTCTTAAGGGCCTTTGCTATGTCACCAGATATTGCAGAAGGAGACCAAGGACGCCAAAGGTTTATCCAGAGGGGGAAGTTGTAGTGACTCGGAGAGGAGAGGAGCCATATTGGAAAAAAAATTATCATTGCCCCCCGGAGTGGGGAAGGATCCAGGCTGTGCCCATTGTCTCTGAACTACATCCATAAATAATTTGGGACAAGGAATCTCCTGTTGGAGAATTGTGGGTTCAGAAAAAACCCTGCTGTTGGGCCCGTATCCGGTGAAGCAGTTGGTATAGTTTGGGCAGTGATCCTAGCCTTGTGGAGGAGGATTTAAACAGCCCCGGGCTAAACAGACCTGTGAACGGGGATGGATCAGGTGACAACCCCTGCTCCCCTGAGTTCCTCCCTCCCTCCCAGATACCATGCTTTTGATGGAGTGGGTTGCAGAAGACTCCCTCTGGTGCCTGGAAAACCCATGGCTGCAATGGCTGAGGATCAGACCTAGGAGAAGAAGAAGGGCTCCTCTCCCTCAGGGTGGAAGCTACCCCATGAGAAATGGCCTGAGCAATAAGGGCTTTAAAATCCTCTGATAATTCTGGGGCCACCCTATCTGCTGAGTGCATCCCCGCTGTAGTTGGAGTAAAAGTGGCCTCAGGTGTTCCAGTCCTGTCTCTGATCTGCAAATCTGCAGGACGAGGAAGCATGCAATCAAAAGGAAATCTCTGAGTTTGGATTTCCTCTGCAGGAGGGATAAATTCCTGCTCTCTATCTCCCTCTGGTGACCAAGCCCCAGAAACTGCATGCAAGCCCTGTGCTAATGGCTGCTGAGGGGAGGGACTAACAGGTCTTGGCTGGGGGGAGGGGGAATACCTCTCCTGGTCAGCTTGCTTCTGAGCTCTGGAGAACTGCTTTTCCAATGCACTTTGCCTCCTTTCTTCTGCCCTTGTGGTCTTTCTGGAATAAAGAGCCTTTGCCTTTATCTTGTTAGCAGCCTCCTTACTTGAAGATCTGGCCTTCCTGGGACTCTGTATCGCTTCTCGTGGGCTCCATGCTGCCTTGGTCAGCCATGCTGCTATTGCCCAGATTCCAGAGAGGATAGCTCTCTCAATCCTCCAATCCTGCTTCTCCAAGGGAAATTCCAGGCCTCAAAGCCTTTCCTGGGCTATGGCAGTGGCAGCCCTACCAGTCTCCTGGATAGCCTGCACAACTTGCCAGGCGGCCAAAATGCCCCGAAAATCAGCTGGAGACCTTGAAAACAAAAGTGGCTGCTCTGGAGCTACCTGATTAAGCCTGGGAGCTCCACGATGCGCTGCGGGCCATCGTGGCTTCAGCGCCCCCCCCATGGGGTGGGGGATCATTTTGGGGCTCCCCCTTGACTGCCTGGGCTTTTAGGCCTTCAACTGGTAGTTCAGGGAGGGCCGCAAAAAAAAACGGAGCAGGCAAAAGTTCCAATTGCTACCTGTTTACAATGTTTTAGATACTTGGGGAAATATTTGCAAACTTTTGGGAGAATCTATACTTTAAACTGCTGCTTTCTGCTGAATTGTTGGAGCCAACCTTTGCCACGTCTCTATAGGGCCAATTGAGTCGTGACTGGGGCTAGGCGGCTTCCTGCCCAGACAGAAAGAGGTGTGGCAAAGATTGATGACTCACTCTCAACCCACATGTGTGGATTATCCCAAAGGCATGCTGGAGAAATGCTGCAAACTCAGTTAACAATTGTCTTGCTAAGCAATAGAAATTTGGGCTCAAATATGATTGTAAGTCAAGGACTACCTGTAAATAGGAGCTCAAATTTATTACATTTTTAAACCTTACAAAATTAAATTAGCTTTCATTTTGCATTAACAAATCCAGATGATGTTGCCCTAAACTGAAGTTTCAATTTTGTATATCACTGCTTAACTTATATGGAAGATAGAGATTAGAAACCATAGCTTTTGCTTGCAGCAAATCTTTTTAAAATCAGCCTTTTTTCTCATTATCAACTGTAGGGTTTTTTTCATGAGATTGTCATACATCAATTTATATAGTTTTATCAACTCGACTATATGTTTTATATACAGAATTCCATTCTCTTTGGTGTTATTGTCCATATGTTTGCTATGTAATAGATTCTGAAAAAAAATTTCAATTGCAAAAATTAAAAAAGAAAAAGGGCATTGGTACTTACCTGAGACGCCCGTTCTCTTTGAGCTGTGTAGAGCATCCCATAGTGGGAGATGCTTAGTCTCCTCTTGGACAGGCTGGGCTTAATTGATAGGACGCACCTCCTCCTCCTCGAGGCTCCACCCTAGCATTCCCAGTTTTCAGCAAAGACAAAGTGTAAGAAACCCTTCTAACTTCACCCGATTAAAAGGTAGTTGGCCAGAACACTGCCTCACCCTAACAGACGGATACAGGATGGGGCTGGATGCTCTACACAGCTCAAAGAGAACGGGCGTCTCAGGTAAGTACCAACGCCCTTTCTCCTATGAGCTGTTCCGAGCATCCAGTATGGGACATGCCAAAGCTGGGACTGCCCGTTGGGAGGGAATCCGTCTGACATAACTCTCCTCTCACTCCCTATGAACCTGCTGCAACACTTTCCTGCCAAAGGAAGCCTCAGTATAGGCAAAAACATCAATTTTATAGTTTCTGATAAAGGGCGAAAGGGAGACCTAAGTAACCACCCTACAGATTTCCTCGATCGGAGCTTGGGTGGCCCAGGCTGCCGACATCGTCGCACTTCTGGTGGAATGGGCAGTGATTCCCTGAGGCGCCTGAGGTCCCTGAGTGTCACTGTAATTAGGCTGAGGAAGTCTGTTGATAATAAGTCAGCATGGTGGAAAAGGTGTAAATTCCAGAGGGACATATAGCCGGCAAGAACCACATTAATACCCATTGCCTAAGAAACTTAGTTCATTCTGGTGGCACAATTTGTTCCAGAAACATGGTATCACTAGCCAGCAGATTAGATAGAGGTGCTATAGAAAAAGTGGCTAAAAATACTAAAGGTACTACTTCATCAAAATATCATGAGGATGAGGATAATTATTATATTATTTCTGTTGGGCTTGCTTGAATCTGCATAATTGGCACACATTCAAGCAGACTTTTGAATCTGTCTATCTTACTCATTTGGAAGGAAAGTCGAGGACTTAATTCCATTAAGCAGTTCATATAATCCCAGCAGTTCTTTTAATCAAAAATGTCAGAAGTTGTAATTTTTATTCCCTAATTCAGATAGTATTTTCTTCTCTGTATAACAGACATATTCTTTTCTGATTTTTTATGTAGTACATATCTGAAGATTTATTTAGTTAATTTTTAAAAGATTCCATGCTTTGATATAGCAGCAGTTTGTTCTTTCCACATACTTTTTCACTTTAGCAACGTCTCCTGAAAAATCATGTCCCATTTAATTTTTAAAAAGATAGATGAAAACTAATACAAGCTAATATAAAAAAAAGAAATCAAAGAGAAAGCTAAAAGTACAGAGTAGAAGAAAGTGAAAGAAAAACAGAAAGAAAAAAGATACAAAGAAGTAGCCTCCAATTTTCTCTATAATAGTTATAAAGTACAATTAAAAATTTATGTTACTCTATGGCAGGGGTGTCAAACTCGCGATGACATATTGTTATCATGTGACGTATCACAACCATTTCCCCCTTTGCTAAACCGGAAACCGGGGGTGGGCATGGCCAGTGCGTGATGCATCTGTTCGTGGATTGCAAGTTTGACACCCCTGCTGTATGGTTGCAACATAACTATCTTCTTTCTATAATCTTTTCTGTCTAATTTTCAAAACTGTAAATGAGAAGTTCATTTTTGTTTCATATAAAAGTTCACAAGGAGTTTCCAGTCAGCAATAAATACAGTTATTTGTCTCTTCTCTCATCAAAGGAATCAATTTAGCCATCTCATCATGTCCCATCATCTTCACCAATCATTCTTCCATTGTACCAAATTCTTCCATCTTACAATACTCTCACTGAAATTATTATATTAAAAACAAAGTCCTATGACATTTTACAACTCTTTGTCCATCAATCCCAAAAGAAAAACATCTTATCTCATTTGTATCCGTTAAAATCCTCTGAATCAGTGTGTATTTGAATCAAATTGTTTTGTTACAAGTCTACCAAATCCAAGAAAATATTCTTGTTCACATTTCCAACATAAATATGAATTCCTTTTATGCATTCTAGACAATTTCTCAGTGATATATGCCAAAGTTATGTCACATCATTTTATTAGAAACTCTCTTTATGATTATAAGATGTAAATTATAATCTTTTCAACCATATATTTTTCCACTGTTCCATCTCTATATTATACCAAGCCAAAGTTTATACATATAGTATTACATACTATTTCAAACTCAGTTTTACAATATTCAAATGATGAAATGCAATTGCTAAAATGTATAAATTTTTACTGGAGAGTCATATTGCCATGACTGTAATAGTATGGCAACTTAATATAACACATGGACATTCCAGGAAGTACTGCTAAAATACAACATGTGAGGAAATAATATTGAGAAAAATCACAGAAAAAAATGTTTGGTATTCTTATCTTGAACACAAGATAAGAATACAAAACAAAGGTGGCACAGTAGTTAGAAGGCAGTATTGCAGACTAATTCTGTTGACTGCCAGGTTTTAATCTTAATGTAAACCATTCCAAACTAGATTGCAGGAAGTACGATTTCAGCAACAGAGTGGTCAATGTCTGGAACTCACTACCTGATTCTGTTGTTACCTGCTCAAACCCTCCACTCCTTTACCTTCAAACATCTATCGACCTCACCCCATTCCTAAGAGGTCTGTCAGGGGCATGCATAAGCGCAAAATCGTGCCTACCGTCCCTGCCCTATTGTCCCCAATTATTAGTTCCTATTTCTTATATTTAAACTTATGTTTATTCTTATTTCTATTGTATTGTAAGCTTTTGACAAAATTAATTAATTAATTAATTAATTAATTAATTAATTAATTCTCACTGGCTCAAGATTGACTCAGCCTTCCATCCTTCCGAGGTCAGTAAAATGAGGTGCCAGATTGTTGGGGGCAATATGCTAATTCTGTAAACCCCTTAGAGAGGACTGTAAAGCACAGATAAAATATCTGTTAGTGAAAGCAAATGTTCAAAAGGTTAATAAATGGAACATTGGTCTTACCTGAATGTTCTTTCTCAATTTGTGGTGAGAGTGTCCAGTCCATGGGGTGACTCTTGTCCTCGCTGATTGGACTGAGTCTATCTAAGCTGTTTGAGCTCTGCCTCTGTTGCTGGCTCCTCCCCAGCTTTCGGCAAAGAAACATGACAGACTGGACGTGTCTCTGCATATATAACAAGAAAAAACACACATCATCACTCCCCACATCCCATGCCCCTGACCAGATGTACTTAAGGTGGGCCTGGACTCTCTCACCACAGAAAGAGAAAGAACATTCAGGTAAGACCAATGTCTTTTTGTGGTTACGAGAGTCCAGTGTATGAGACATACCAAAGCTGGATTGTCCATGGGAAGGTTCAAGTCTGGTCCTGCTCATTCCTTTGCCCATGAACACTCTGCAGAACCCTCCTACTAAACACAGCATCTGCTGATGCGAATGCATCCAACCGATAATGTCGGGTGAATGGAGAGAGTGAAGACCATGTAGCAGCCCTGCAGATTTCTTCAATAGGTGCCTCTGTGGCCCAGGTCGCTGTTGTAGCTGCGCTTCTTGTAGAATGGGCAGTCACACCCTGAGGCATTGGAGGAGACTTAGTTTCATAGGCTCTAGAGATGCAGGAATGAATTCATCTCCCCACTGTTGATGGTGTGATCTTTCCACCCAAGGTGGCCGGTTGAAATGCTACAAAGAGCGCCTCTGTTCCATGAAAAGCAGCCATTTGTCGAATATAAATCTTCAATGTTCGGCAAACATCCAGAGAATGTCATGCCCATTCCAAGGCGTGAGTAGGATTAGGACAGAAATTAGGCAGGGTAAGGTCCTGAGCTCTATGAAACCACGAATTGATCTTAGGCACAAAAGTAGGATCTAATCTGAGAACTACCCTATCTAGGTGGAAGACAGAGATCTTCCCTAACCAACAGAGCTGCCAGCTCTGAAATCCTCCCAGCAGAAGTAATTGCCACTGGGAATATCACCTTAATGGTCAACATGTGTAGGCTAATAGAGCTAAGGGGCTCAAAGGGAGCCCAAGTCAGTGACTGTAGCATCTTGGGTAGGTCCCAAGTCGGGAATCTGTGTACCACAGGAGGCCTAATATTAGATGCCCCTTTAAGAAACCTACAAATAGTGGAACTGAGAGATAGGGATCCTGACCTTCCAAAGGAAAGCACTGAAGACAAGGGCGCTACTTGCCGATGAGTATTGGCTAAAAGTCCTTTATCCAGGCCATCCTGAAGGAAATCTAAGATGTTGGCGATGGAAACAGCCATAGGATGAAGACCACCAGCCTTACAGCACCACTGACAAAAGGTCTTCCAGGTAGCATCATAAATATGATTTGTGGAGGGCTTTCTGGCTGCCTGGATCGTGTGAATGACCCTCTTGTCAGCTATGGAATTCATTGCTGCCATATAGTTGAAGAAAGTGGGAGGGGGTGATGTTAATTGAATAGCTGTTAGTAGACAAAATATATTATTTTGATAGTTCAAGGTTACAGAGTGTGGCACAGAAAGAATTAAAACTTACTTTGGGATTGGTGCACATGATCTGGTGATGAAGGAAAAGGGGATGGGTTGTAGCTTGGGACTTTGTGGGGAAGCCGGGAAGTTTTAGTTCCCGATTTCCCCAGTATGTGCCAGGTACTGTTCTAATAAAAGTACTTTGAGACAGCATGTGTCTTGGAGTTACTGATAGGAATGGAATTTCCCTGGAACGCTGACAACTCTCTGAAATATTATCCTCTCTCTGAGTCTCGCTCAAGCACCATGCGGTTAGTTGTAACCACTGTGGCTCTGGATGGATCAAGGCCCCCTGATGAAGTGATATTCTGTCTGGTAGGATTCTCCATGGATTGGTGATAAGACAGATTCACCAGGTCCACGAACCAGGAACATCAGGGCCAGTATGGTACAAACAGTATGACCTCCACCCTCTCCTCCAAAACTTTCCGGACCACTGCTGGCAGCAGTGGAAGACCCTAAACCTAACCTTGAGGCCACCGGCTCCTGAGGGCTTTGGTCCCCTTTGCCCCCGGGGTCATGAACCTGGTGAAGAACCTGGGTAGTCTGACATTGCTTGGAGTAGCAATCATGTCCACTACTGGTTGGCTGAACCTCCTTGTCAGCTCCTGAAATAAAAGGGGAGGAAGACTCCACTCTGAATGATCTATCCTGGCTCAGCTGGCCTGAATGGACAAAAATTTCTCTCTGCTCAGCAGCTCAGGCTTTCTGCTTCCATCATCAGAGACCTGGACCTTGTCCCTCCTCGCCTGTTTATGTGGACCTTGGTGGCCACATTGTCCATCATAATCAGGACATGAGTCACTTGTACTAAAAGTTTGAAGCTTCTGAGGGCTAAGCAGACTGCTCTCAATTCTAACAAGTTGATATTCCTTCCCTATTCTGGCCCTGATCACTGGCTTTGTGCCATCTGGGATTGAAGATGCGCTCCCGATCCAAAGCGGCTGGCATCGGTTGTAATGACAAGCCATAGAGGCTCTTTGAATAGGTACCCTTTGCAAATTGCTTGGGATTGCCACCTGTGGAATGATATTATCACCAATCTGGAGACCTTGAACAAAGAGTGACTCCTGCTCGCCATTTGATAAGAGGAACCACTGCAGTGTCCTTGCATGCAGGCATGCCCAAAGTACGATGGAAATGCATGACACCATCTTCCTCAGAAGCTGAGAGAGGGCCAGAGGAATGGTCACTTCTCTCTGAATCCTGCTTGCCAGGGCCTGCAAACTGTCCCGCTGATGCTGGGAGAGAAAAACTTTGCATGAGATAGTATCAATATTAGCCCCCAAATGCAATAAACTCATAGTGGGGGAGAAGTGACTTTTCTTAATACTGATGGAGAAGCCATGGGCCTGTAACAGCAAGACTGTAGTCTGTAGGTCTCTCAGGGCCATGTGTTCTGAGGATACTGGATTAAAGTATCATCCAGGTAACATTGCACTTGCACTGGGACAGCACATAAATGTGCTGCTAGGGCTGCTAGCACCTTAGTAAAAACCCTAGGTGCAGAGGATAGCCTAAATGGCATGGCACTGTATTGGTAACGTCTCCCAGAATAGCAGAAACGCAGAAAACATCCATGTGATTGACATATCCAGATATGCTTCAGTCAGCTCAATTGATGTGAGGAAGTCACTCTCCCAAACACTCTTTAAAATTGTCTGAACTGTTTGCATCTTAAAACGTTTGTACAGAAAGTGTTTATTAAGCCTTTTTAGATCCAATATCGCATGCCACCCCCCAAGGTTTTGGGGATAATAAAGAGCCTGGAATAAAATCCCATTCCACTTTGACTCTGAGGAACCTCCTGAATTACTCTGATATTCAGCAAATGCTGGATGGCTGTCTCTATAAGCTTCCTCCGTGATGCCTCCCTGGACAAGGCACAAAAAACCTGGGGGGCTGGGATCTAAACTCAAGAAAAAGGCCTGATCTCACTGTTCTAAGCACCCAAGCATCATTGGTCAGTGAAGCAGGATAACCTGCCTCCAATGGGAGGACTAGCATTGCAATCAATGAGAACGCCAGAAAGGGTGACTTCCTCCTCCTCGAAAGAGCTGCTTGCCTGAATATTGGATCTTGCCCTTGCTTGCCTGGTCCTGTGGTTGCTCTTGGTGAGAGAATGTTTGTCTCTGTGACCTTTGTAGCCCCGGGCTGGATTCCGGTCTGAAGAAAGGTCTCCACAAGTATGGAGCAGAGCGATAATCAGAACATCTAGACAGGGAAGGGAGGAACTTCCTCTTGTCCTTGGCTTCTACTAAATTAGGATCCAAGGATTCCCCAAATAACTTATCACCCCATGGTAGCAGGAACCACTTTCCACTTGCACCTGCCATCTGCCTGCCAATTTTTCAGCCAGAAAATCCTGCATGCAGCCACCGATGACATTATGGCTTTTGAGGCAAATCTGGCACCATTCAGAATGGCATCTGCCATGAACCCTGCTGCAGCCACCAATTTATTGATGTCCTGGTGCGCACGGACATCAGTGATTGGAATTCTATCTTGCAGCTACCTGAGCCAATGTAAGGAGGCCCTTGTAAAAAAATGATGCTACAGTTGAGGCTTTGACCACCATGAAGCTTCCTGATGGGTTCTTTGAAGAGATTGTTCAATCCTCTTGTCTTCCGCTTTTAGGACCTCCTCTGGGTCCATCAGGTTTGAGGATGAAGACACCAAGGCCGCCACATGGCCATCTACCACCGGCATCTTATGTGTCTTGATTAGTTCAGGGCTCATGTTAAAATAACGGCATTCATTTGATGATAAAATGGGCGCTAACCAGCTGAATCTAATTGCTTGTTGACTACATTCAGGAACAGTCTTGGTGACAGTACTACCTGTGTGCGCAAAGTTAGTTCAGAGAAAAGCTGGTCTGGGGGAGCTGGAATATCTCCCACTGGCTCCCCAACATCTACCACAGGCCCCAATTGAGCTGTATTCTTTGCTTTAAATAACAAAGTTCTAAATAAAATGGGCCAGAACAGACCAGTAAAGGCCAGTTGATCAGAAATTAATCCATCATCATCAGAGAGATCTGATTCTCTCTGATTCTCTTCTGCTGCCATAGAAGACTGACTGCACACTGATGGATCAGGTGAACCTGAATCTTGTAAGATCGGCCTGATCCTATGTTGAATAGTTGGATCAGGCCCCGATATAATGGATTGTTCAGATGACACTGATTCTGGTCCCTTGAGTAATTGGAGACTTTCAACTATACCCCTTCTAATAGCCTTGGAAATGATGGCCTCCATATGAGCAAGCACTTCAGGTTCAGATGACTCTGAATGATGAAGGCTTGCTGCTGTAAGCATAAATGTGGTCTTTATACCAGACCTGAGCCTGTTTGGGGGTTGCTCCCATGGTTTTTCCTGAAAGGTCACTTGTAGAGTTCTTTCATAATCTCTGCCTACTGAAGTTAACTGCAGGACTGTAGGCTCCAAAGTCTCATCTGGGGACCAGGCCTGAACCTGAGGCCTACACTCAGGAGCAGGCCCAGGCTCTACTTGCAGTTCACTGGTCTGGTGAACTGAATCATCCTGGGGAGGAGATCTATGACTCTGCCCACCTGCAGCTCTTTGGGGTTTTTTGAGCTGCTTTTCCAGAGCCATCTGGTGCCTCATGGTATCCTTTTCCTCTGTCTTTGAGGCTTTTTTTGAATTTCTGCTCCTGGACTTTCCTCTAGAACTTGAGGGGCTGTGACCACCCTCCTTTTGAGGCTTGCCTAGAGCCTGTGCATCCGCCATCTTGACCTGAAGGATAGGTATATATATGCCACTGGAGGGAGAGAGGGGGAGGGGGAGGGGGAGGATGCTGCTATTAACCCCCCCACTGCAGCAGGCCCCCCTGCATGATGATCTCTCTTACCACTCTGTCGGCTAGATGTAGGCCAGGCTAGACTTAATGCTGGGGCTGCAACCATGCCCTGCTGGATTTATTCTTCCAGACTTTTGGGTGGGCTCGTGTTGCCACTTCACGCCGGAAGAAGCCACACTAGGCCCAGTTGAAATGGCGCCAGATCCAGGAGGTCTCTACAGGCGGGCCATGCGACTTCTAATCTGGCACTAGTGGCTGATTTGCACCAATCAGCTGTTGTGTGGGCCGATCCTGCCTACCGATAGCGCGAATCGCAATCACACAGTCACAGCCTGCACGCTTGGGGCCAAAGCCACAGCGCTCTGCTGAGCTTGGCTAGGGTGTTAAAAACCCTTTTACAGCCAAATTCACTGGGCCATTCCCTCTGGGAACCAAGGCCTGTGGCACTGACCTCCTTTTACTGTTTAAAACAAGGCAATCACAATTGAAACACCACTCCAGCAAAACCAAAAGTGGAGCTGTTGAAAACACATCCGTCCTGGCTGAGAGACTGAGTCAAAAACTGGGGAGGAGACAGCAACAGAGGTGGAGTTCAAACAGCTTAGACAGATTCAGTCCAATCAGTGAGGACAGGAGTCACCCCATGCACTGAACTCTTGTAACCACACAAAGGAGAAAATAATCATTTTCTAATCACAGTTCAAAAGATTAATAATAGGGTAATGTGAAATATAAGTAAAAGAAAAAAAATACCTTTTAAACTGCAGAAAATAAAAATTGAGAATTATGAGCTATTTCTTTTTAATGAGAAAGAATAAAAGGAAAATAATGTCTAATTAATAAGAAAATTGATCTTTAGAACTGTAAGAGAAATAGGAAAGCAGAAGTCTGAACTTCTTCTGGCATTTTCATCGAGGATGGACCAAAGACTGCGATCATGCATGGCTTCAATCCACGCTGTTCCCACGGTTCCAAACAGGGCTAGAACCACCTTGGAGGGGTGCAGAAGAAGGGGGAGACCGCCTGTTGGATTGAGGGGAGCTGCATCCCCCCCCAACTAGGTAAACTCCCCCCCAAAGACGGGCTGCAGCGATAGCTAAACATGGCCACCCTGAAGACAGAGAGCTATCCGGGACAAAAATTGTGCAGGAGCGGTGAAGAAGCGGACAATGTGGAGACCAGGCAAACTAGGCACAATATTTGAAAATAAAGGTACCCCAGATCTAAAATTTTAAGAGGCTTGTAAGAAAGATTGGAAAAGCAGCAATCAGAGGGAGGGGGGAAAATTGGACATAAGTGAAAGTGGCTTTGAACTTTAAAAAGAGTTAAATTGAAAGAGGAAGCTAGAAGAAAATATCTGCTCAAATTGGATTATATTAAATTATATGATATTGGCACTAAACAGGCAAAAAAAGCTAAACTTGAATGTGCCAAAAACAAATAATACTTAACAATTGGACATTGGATTATTGAAACTTAAAAACCTTAAAAGGGAAAGGAAAGTGAAAAGAAAAGATGAAACTTAGACATAACAGAGAGTGCCACCTAATGGTAAAGGAAAAACTTCAGTTTGGTTCTCTAAAAATTGGAACTTGATACAAAGTAAGAGGAACTTTGATACAATAATATAGATCAGTGGTTCCCAAAGTGGGCAGTACCGCCCCCTGGGTGGTGGTGGGATGCCTTAGGGGGGCGGTAAGAGGCAAGGAGGCTGGCAGGGGGGTGCCCCTCGCAGGCACAATTCAGGGGTGAGATTTTACCAGTTTGCAAGAACTGGTTGTTACCGTTCCAGTAGGTTGGAGAACTGGCAAAAAGGGCCCCTGGCTGGCCCTGCCCTCTCTGCCCATTTTCTGCTGTCAGTCTTTATTGCGCATGCATGGCATAGTGTGCATGCGCAACAATCGCTGACAGCATTTCCCGCCCGCCCGGCTCAGTCACTCCTTATGTAGCACATGTGTGCTCATTTCCCGTTTTCCCGCCCGCCATCGCTACCAGCACCAGCCAGCCAGCCCGCCCTGCCTGCCTACCACCATCTGATATAGGTGAGTTACACTCTGCAAGCCCACTCCGGCTTTCCTCCACTTTCCCGACGTGCCTGCCTCCAACGCAGCGGCGGCGGGAGTAGAGGAAAGCCAGAGTGGCTTTGCTCTCCTTTTCAAATGTCACGCCGCCGCTGCGTTCAAGGCGAGGCCCTGCAGGCTCACCCCATTGAGCCCCTTGCGTTGGAGTGTGCAGCAATCAATTGGGTGAGCCTGTGGGATGTTTGAAAAGGGGAGCAAAACCACTCTGGCTTTCCTCCACTTTCCCGATGTGCCTTCTAGCTTTTCTCCCCTTTCCCGACATGCTTGCTTTGAACGCAGCAGTGGCAGGATGTTTGAAAAGGGGAGGAAAGCCAGAGTGGCTTTGCTCTCCTTTTCAAACGTCCTGCCACAGCTGCGTTTGAGGCAAGGCCCCGCAGGCTCGTCCCATTAAGCCCCTTGCACCAGAGCGTGCAGCAGTCAATGGGGCAAGCCTGAGAGGGGGAAAGAGAGAAAGAAAAGAGAAAGGGACAGAAAGGAAATGGGACAGACAGAGAGGGGGGGAACGAAAGGAAGGGACAGAAAGAAAAAGAAAGAAGGAGGGAGGGAGGAGAAAGATAATGAGATATCTGTTCTAGTCCAATCACCTGCTCCAGCAGGGTTAGAAGGAAGTGTGTGTGTTTGTGTGTGTTCTCCTTGTAATTTACCAGTACATTTTGGTTTTGCCTTCTTCAGAATTGGCACTGTAATTCATTGGGGAAAAGTAATTTTTTAGGGTGGCGGTCTGGTCCAATGGATCCTGTTTAAGCTCAACAAAATGTGAGAGCTTTCTGATAGTCTTGGCCATGTTTCGTCCACAAAACCTTTAATTAATAGAAGCCAAATAAGTTTCAATGTGCTGGCAAAGATGCTGGCACAGATGTTTCAATGTGGAAAAGGGCCACTAAACTAGACCTCATTTCAATCTGATGCATCAGGTCTCTCTGTCTCTGTCTCTGTCTCTCTCTCTCTCCCCCCCCCCCCTCCCTCCATCCCCCACTCTTTTTTGTCCCTTTTTCTTTCTTTCCCTTTTCTCTTTTCTTCTTTCTTTTCTCTCTCTCCTTCCCTCTCTCTTTCTTTTCTCTCTCTCTCTTTCCTTCTCTCAGGCTCACCTCATTGATTTGGTGCACCACTCCGCTCGGACATAAAACAATTGAACAAGAATCGGCAAAGCATCTCTGATTAGATTCTATTCACTACTAGAATCTAATCAGAGATGCTTTGCCGATTCTAGTCCAATGACCTGCTCCAGCAGGGTTAGAAGGGAGTGTGTGTATATGTGTGTGTATGGCTGTCAAAACTCCAAAACAGGTCAAGTAGCTCTGGGGAGGCCAGTCATAAATTAGAACACTTTCTAAGCAACCTGCCATTAAGTAAGGACCACTTGTATTTGTCTGTCAGTCACCAAACCATGCCCACCCAGTCATGTGACCAGCAAGCCATGCCCACCACCATGTGGCCAACAAGCCACACCCACCCAGTCATGTGACCAGCAAGCCACGCCTACCCAGTCACATGACCAGCAAGCCATGCCCATCCAGTCACGTGACCAGCAGGCCATGCCTTCAAATTAGGCCACGCCCACAGAAATTTGAATCCCGCCCCTGGGTGGGGGGCACTGAGGATGAGTTTGTAGCACCAAGGAGGTGGTAGACTGAAAAAGTTTGGGGACCACTGAGATAGATAAAGGAAGAAGAAAGAAGCTTGAATTTGGGGAATAGTATAGGTGACTTTGAGAAAAATTCAAAACCCAACAAAAGGAACTTAATAATAAAAATATACAAACATTAGACTATTCTGACCCTGGAAAATTGAAACAAGATTTAACAGGAGTGGATGACCAAAAGCTTGTTTAAATAAACTACTGGACAACTAGACTGGACTTAAATACTGAAGAAAAAGGTAAAAGAAAAATTGAAATTGAAAGAGGTGCACAAAAATGGCAGAATTTTGTTTGGAAATAAAATCAGACTGAAGAAGCATAAGGGAAATGATATGTGAAAGAGTGGAACTGTGCAGCCTTACAAATTTAAGAAATGGCGACGTTGGAGAACAAAGAAGAACAAGGAGATCCAGAAGGGGAGGAGTTGATTACAGAAGAGGCCAGTGTCAATGAACAAATGGAGCAACAAACATTAAAACAAGGGGGGGGAAACATGGAAATTAAAATGTGGAGTTTTGAGGGGGCATTTAAAGAGGTAACTGTTTGGAAAGTCAAACAAAGAAAAAGGAAACAGCAGAAAAGGGAATTACAGGAGAAAGCTCAAAAGATGGAAGGGGATAAAAATTGGAGTCAGAAATGGAAGGGAAAAATAAAGGAAAAGGGCCAGAAAAGAAGGGGAGATAGAAAGCCAAAAAATGAAAAGAAGTTACATGGCTAGAAGACTTAGAGATAACGGTAGATAAAGAATAAGAAAGGGAATTTTGCAAGGTAATGTGTAGTGAGATATAAAAACTTAGATTTAAAAAAAAATAGAATGATTGGAACTGATGTTTTTTTTTTCTATCTGATTATTTTTTAAGACTGATGGTTAAACTATAATTGGAATAAATGTAAAAGTGGGAAACTATTATAAGAATGTTAATTAAATTAAATGAAATTAAGAATATACCTAAAATGAACTATGAGAATTGAATTAAAAAGATTAATATTAGTTTCTACAATTATCTGAAAAGATTAATATATTTGAAATAATAAATGACTTAGAAAGTAAAGAATACCATGTGGAATCTAACCTAAAATGTATATGTGATATGTAGTGTTTAGGTGATAACTAAAAATGTTAAAGAGGAGTAAACTGAATGATGTATAAGACAAAAGGGTGGTGCATTCAAACGGGCAATTAAGGGGGAAATGT
This sequence comes from Naja naja, assembly GCA_009733165.1. Lineage (NCBI taxonomy): Eukaryota > Metazoa > Chordata > Lepidosauria > Squamata > Elapidae > Naja > Naja naja. Next base: position 51,127,809 of record CM019155.1, on the reverse strand, counting down.
TTGGAATTATTAAAATTAAGATGGAATTTATTGAATGATGAAATAAGAGTATGCGATGAAATTGCAAATATGACAGATAAAAGTATAAAAGCATAATGAATATAGATATGAGTATAATTAAAGAAAAATGGAATAAGTTAAGATATGAATTGAAAATGGATAAAATAAGTGTAAAAAATATAAGAATATTTGTGAAAATTTACAGAAAACGGAAAATGTAATGATAAGAAACTGAATATGAAAGATGAATATGTAATTATGGTCATGTTTGTATGGAAATGTAAAAACCTGAAACCACGTTGTTCACCAAAAGAGATGTTTGTAAAAGATAAAAATAAAAAACTTTTTACCAAAAAAAAAGTCTACAGCAGGCAGTGGAAAAAATTACATTCAACAGTTTTTTGATCCTGAAGTCTTCTACACCAGGTTTTTTTTTGCCATGCTTGTCCTTAGAAGACTTGAAACAGCATCAGTGTGATGACCAACACCCATGACAGGATCATCAAGAATGGTGTGAAGCTATGCCACTTAGAATATGAGATAGTGCTCAATTGTTTTTAGAAACCCAACACTCATTTTTTCCCCTGCTCATCCTTTTTTTTTTGCCTTGAAATCTCTTCTTTAAATTACAATAAGAGAATCATTAACCCATTTTACAAAGAAATGTGGAATAAAACACATGGACTTATGTATATACTTGAAAAAAATCAGGGAATGAGGAACCATGGTTATTCTTAGGTTGACTGGAATGAGTGGATCTACTTAAGGACATGCTCTATAGTCTCACGACACAACAATTGAGGGTGATTTATGACTCTGAAAGGGTTTAGAACGATCAGGCTGAGATTATAGTCTCAGGGCAGAGACTCTATAATCTCACATCTCAAAGCTATCAAGATTTTTATGATAGGAATTAAATTCCAGGTTGTATATGAGGCTACTATGTGATATATTCCTTGAAAGTCAGAGGAATCCATATGGAATAAAGCCAATAGGACAATTGTTAGTAGAAACTGTCAGACAGATGTGTCCCAAAAACTCCCTCCCCACGAAATTGATAGAACATGAATTGAGATTCATTCATTTCCTGAATTTTGAGCACCACACAATGCCACTGCAAATGTATGTTGCACATGTTAAGAAGGATTAAGAAACAGATTTGGATTTAATAAAATAAGACCTAAGACCATGTTCAATATGAAACTAGTTTCAATATCCTTTAATTCTTTGCTTTTGCCCCAAATCCTATAAATTACCAAAACAAACAAAAGAAGAAGATTCACAGCACTCCAAACAAATCTACAATGGGGGAGGGGGGGCTTCATTTGAAATAACTCACTGACTTTTTTGTTTAAATGTTATTTTTTAACTGAAAAATTACTTGCTTCTTTATCAGTTGGAACAGTTGGTAACATTAAGAAGGAACCATATTACATGCCCACCAGCTTTCATGAGGAAAAAATAAATCAACAATTCCTATCAAATTAAATTATAAAATGGATTGACATAGCATGTTGTGACAACTCAAATCACTGTACTGCAATTTGTAAGCTCTGGTTTTGCTTTCTTATAACTAGTAACCAAGCACTTTTGCTTAAATGAGACATAAATATAACTGAATAAAGGAAATAATGACTTTTCATATGAGATTGCATCCATGTGTAAACATAATACTTTATTTCTGCAAAAAGAACTATATTTTTCACAATCTATTTCTGTGTGAATGAAACTAGTGCTTAGAAAATAAATGAAGTTATTTTATGTAATTATACTCAGAAATAAGTCCTCATACCTCCATATTTATTTCTGGATAAGTGTAAAAATGACTTGATCTGGGTATCCTAAATGTATTTCTGTATTTCTATATAAAGTAGCAAAAGTTGATGGTTTATGTATGAGTACACTGAATTCTTATACTTTTATGGTTCTTATACTTTTATAATTCAAGTCTCAGGTAAGACCTAAACACAAACTCATCGTGTACAGGTTCTGTTACATTTCACAGAAATATTTATTTATTTATTTATTTGATTTATATTGCGGCCTATTCGCCCATGGTGACTCAAGCCGGCTTACACAATGTAAAATCATATTTAAAACAAAAAATAAAAATAAAAACAATAAGAACAAAAAGAATCAAATAAATTAGTAAAGTACAATAGAACAAAATTTGGGAAAACAAAAAACAAAACAAAAACAAAAACCAACTCCCATCCCCCACCCCGACAACAGAGGATCACACTAGCCATTTGATGGGTTCCATCCCTCTCTGGGTTCCCCAGGCCCACTGGCAATACCAGATCTTCAGCGCCTTTCCGAATAGTATTAATGAGGGGGCCATTCTAATCTCTGGGGGAATGATGTTCCAGAGAGATGGAGCCACCACAGAGAAGCCCCTTCTTCTAGGTCCCACCAGTTGTATCTCCCTCAGGGGTGGGATCTGCAGCATTCCCTGCCTCCTTACTCTAATGGGTCAGGTAGATGTCACTGGCAAGAGATGTTTCCTCAGATAACCCGGACCCAAGCCATGAAGGGCTTTAAAGGTGACAACCAGCACCTTGAATTGCACCCGGAAGCAAATTGGCAGCCAATGCATCTCCTGCAGGAGAGGTGATACATGTGCACACCGGGGTCTGTATAAAACCATGCGGGTCGCTGCATTTTGCACCAACTGGAGCTTCCGGATGCTCTTCAAGGGCAGCCCCATGTAGAGCACGTTGCAATAATCAAGATGGGAAGTGACCAGGACATGAGTGACTGTGAGTAGGGACCGCTGATCCAGGAAAGGGCGTAACTGGTACACAACCCTCAGTTGCACAAAGGCCCTCCTGGCCACGACCACCACCTGCTCTTCGAACAGGAGTCGTGAGTTCAGGAGAACCCCTAGATGACGTACAGGGTCTGTTTCGGGTAG
>CM019155.1:51091748-51110474 GCA_009733165.1 Naja naja | reverse complement strand
ATCCCCCAGGCCACTACGCCACCGCTCCAAGACAAAAACCAGGTCGAGCATATTGCCCCCCTCGTGAGTCAGGCCATCTATTATCTGGGTCAGATCCATGGACTCCATGGAGGCCATAAATTCCTGGGCTAACCCCAACACCGCCCCCAAGGAGGGCAGGTTGAAGTCAACCAGGACTATAAGCTCTGGGAACTCCACCGCCACCCCCAAGACGGCATCAAGCAGCCTACACAGCTGGGGGACAGGTATGTAAGCAGCACACACCCATCCAACCCCCAGGCCCGAACCTCAAGAGGAGGGACTCACACCCACTATCTCCGGAGCAGGGACCTCCCTTGGAAACAGGGTCTCCCGAATAACAACAGCCACCCCTCCACCCCTTCCCTGGGGTCGAGAAACAGTGCATAACCCGAAAACCTGGGGGGCAAATATCAACCAGAGGGACTCCACCCTCTGGCCCCAGCCAGGTCTCGGTGATGCAGGCCAGGTCCACGGCCTCCTCCTCAAGCCTCGGGAGGATGCCTTATTCACCACGGACCTGGCATTAAAATACACCAGCGGAGCCCAGGAGTCCTAGATCCCAAAACCCCCAGGGATTGAGAAGAGGCCAAGGGGTGGGGCCCGGCTGGGATGCAGCGGGGGCGGCTCCCCTAACATGATACAGCCCCCTCCGGCTCCTACCCATTCCAACCACCCTGGGAATTGGAGCCCCACTATTAGCCGGAGTCCATAGCCCCCCGCACCCCCAACCCACGGCCCTGACTTGGGCTGCAATAAACATCTATAAGACCCCCCCTCCCTTCCCTAACCCCCTTAAAAATCAAAACAAAAATTTAACTAATGAAGGCCTGGAACCCCCTTCTACCCTTCCCAGGACCCCCACCCCAACCCCTACCAGCACAATGCCAACTCTCTGGGTTCCATAACCCGTCCTCGAGGTACATTGTAGAAAGTCCAGTGGGCCAAACCCGGGAGAGGGACTCCCATAAGGCCCGAAGTCCGTTGATGAGTAGACCCACATGATGTTGTATTGTACATATAAAGGGAGGAGTCGAAAGATGGAACAAGTCCGTATATCAAAGATGTTAAAGCACCGGTCCAGTCCCAACATCCATGCTACAGCCAGATGGTCCCAGGAAATAAGCCAGGATTGCTCTCTCACCACAATCGGTGGGCGATGGTAAAGGCCCTCATCCAGGCCAGCCACAGCTCTCACGCGCAGGGTTACCAGGCGAGCGCGTCAGGGCGGCAAGATGATAACAGAGGTTAGTTACGGGGGCAGGCAATCCCAACCCGGCCCTCACACAGTAGCGGGTGGGATGCGTCCTCCTCACTAACCTCACCAACCGGTGTGAAAGAAAGGAAATGGCCCGAGAGGCAAGGCAAAAAGGAGGCAAAAGAAGGGGGAGGGGGGAGGGCAGCAGACACAGATCTAAAAAGCCCAGCCGGAGCAAAGTAGACGACAAGGAGGCCAGGCCTGGCAGCAACCCCGAGGCCACACCATCTCCACCTCGTGGCCCAGCGCCATCGCTAGTCAGTCCGCCACCTCCGCCATCGCTGCCTCTGCCACCAGCACCATCGTTGGCGGCATCCATGGCAGCGCTGCCGCCCCAACCATCATCACGCCCACAGCATCCAGCCTCAAACCGCTCTCTCCTTGCCATCGCCGTCGCTGCCACCAATGGCTCTGCTGCGGAGATCCCAGTTGAGACCGGGCGCCGGAATGGGGACCAGCATCCTCCCCGATCCCCACACTTCTTGCCTCATCGCCCCCAACACGCCGTTCTTCTGGGCGCAACGCGCCATTTTCAAGGCCAGGGTGGAGGTCAGCCATTCCGCCGGTCTCCACACTCCATAACTCGCTGCCCGACAGCTCGGTGCTCCCCGCCGCGCCGTTCTTCGAGGCGCCGTCACAGCCGTCGCGCCGTTCTTTGAGGCACAGGACGTCTCCAGAGCTGAGCCCGAAATTGGCCAATTGATCAGCCCGCCGCGCCATTCTTCAAGGCGCCATTGCCACCCCCACGCCGTTCTTCGAACATGGACATGTGTGCACCCACGTGTTTTTGTAGATGAATATGTCTTATATAAGTACTCCTCAACTTACAATTCATTTAATGATAGTTTGAAGTTATGACACTGAAAAAAAATGACTTACAACCATTGCAACATCTCCATGGGTGACTTATTACCAGTCCTCACACTTATGACCACTTCAGCATAATCACATAATCAACATTTGAGTGGGTACTGTGACTTATAACCATGACTTACAACTGGATTTGTGGGCAAACTGGCTGTAAGTTAAAGACTACTGTATCTCTTATCTAGTATTATAGCCTGTATCAAATCTGAAATACACATTCAGAAGAATCTTTAAAATATTGGGATATTCAATCTGAAATTTCTTGTCCGGCAGTGAGTGTCAGAAATCACAACAATACGACTGCAGGGATGTTTTGTGAATAAAAGTGGGGTGAATATCATGGAAATTTCAATTCCATAAGAGTAATAAGTCCCATTCTTGAAATGCATTTCTAAGTGGATTTAAGGTCCTTGACTCAAAATTGATATAAGGCATTGTTTGGCCTAATGGGAGAGTAGAGACAGAAAAGTGTTAGTAGTATATAGAGGAATAGGAATATATTCCTGCCCTTGGTGGAAATAAATTGATGTACGTCTTTGTTTATGCTTAAATTAACAGGCTTGGAAAATAGAGATCCATCTCCAGGCCTTCAAGTCACAAAGTGATCTGTTTCTTCTTCCCTATGGTTGTTTTCTAGGAAGATTTCTGTAACCAGATCATCTGTATTGAACATTTTTAACCCACCAAATGATCAAAAGAAGTTAATTATGCTAAAAATAAATATATATTATAGTCATATTTAGTGCTAATAAATTGCTAAGGGAATAAGATCACATGGACATCACTGCCATTGTTAAAAGTAGATCTTCCCCCTAAATCCAAGAAAACCCAGGTTGAACAATGGTAATGTTGGAAAATAAAAATCTAAAGAGCAGTGCCAGACTATGAAGGAAAATTAAATTTTGCTCAAGCAAATACTTAGCATTATTCTGATCCTTCAATTAACGTTTTTCTCAATGTTTATCAGAACTTTTTTTTCTTTATATTAATTGAAAAAGCAGAAACTGAACAAGTATTACAAAATTGCTCCTTTTCAGTTCATCTATGCAAAATTATACAATATTTTTTTTAAAAAAATCAGGGATGGATGTTTTCAATTTGAGCAATGATATAAAATAATTTTTCAGCAAAAAGGATATAAAAGGACTATTTGAGGAAACTTCATTAACTTAGGAAAAATAAATCACTTTATAGTTCTCACAGTTTTTCATACAGTACAATTATAAAGACTGTATCGTATGAGGGAATTACTGCAGGCTTCTGTGTAATAATCAAGATTGATTTGATCTGACTGCCTTTTGTGATGACAGAACATAAAAGGCTCAGTGCTGCCCTAAACGTGTTTACTTATTAAGTATATTGAGTATCACAAAGGAAGGCGAATACACGTGTGCCAGAATAATGCTGCAGGTCAATCCCGGGACCAGAAACTTTGCCTTCTGAGCTTTTGGATTCATGGAGATGGGCTCCAGCAGGGGTCTGACAGCTCGGAAGACAAAACCTCTGGTCCTGGTGATCGACCCAGATTACATCTTGTTATACTGAATATATTTAAAAGCTGACAACTGATGTGACTGATTTTGGATGAGGTCCAACTGAATCAGAGAGGTTCAGCAGGTTCTGACAGTTCTGGAGAACCGGTAGTAGAAATTTTGAGTAGTTCAGAGAACTGGCAAATACCACCTCTGACTCGGGATTTTACAGTATCCTTCTCCTTGATCCCACGCCCACCAAGCCATGCCCACAGAACCAGTAGTAAAAAAAATTGAATCCCACTACTGAACTGAGTTCTATAGATCTTGCTACTGAGTGAGCAGAGAAAAGGTTGAGCTATGCACCCACAATCCGGGACATATACAATACAAAAAATTAAGACAATGAACCAGGATAAATCTCACCCCTCCTATAGACCATGACATCTTCAAAAGAAATCAGGCCTCCAGAAATTACCAAATTGTAGTTTCCATTATAAAAGAAGAAAAAAATATTCCTTATGTTCGTATCAACTCTATTTAATTTAAAATATATCAAGTACATGAAATTAAAAGTAGATGTCCTCCTTTTTGGATTGTAGCTTCCAGCATATTGTTCAAAACTAGTACACATACATAATATCTATTTCAGGCACCACATTCTTAGCGGTACTTTGCACAAACAACAGCACATGAAGGGATTTCCAGATCAGCAGGCATCTAATGTGACCAATGTTTTCACACAAGTTAACTTCCACATTGGTGTGATATATGATGGGCTTCTCACTGTGAAAGTTTGGCAGAGACAAATGTTTAGAAACAATGATAGAAGTGTGAAATGTTATCCTTACAACTGTACAAGTTGTCCTGGCCTTATAACCATTTATTCAGTGACCATTCAAAATTACAATGGTGCTTAAAAATTGACTTATGACCTGTGTCCAAAGTATGGCTGTTGTAACACCCTGCAGATCAAATTTCAGGCACTTGGAAGACCTCCACACTTATTATTTTTAATGCACACACCCCTGCACACAACCTGCCTATTTCCCCCATCAATGCCCTTTGGTCTCTCCTGCCCTCTGCCTTGTAGGGCAGTGAGCAGTCCCAGAACATTCTAGTGATATAGATACTGCCCCTGCTCTTTTGGAATAAGATGACAGATATATTAGTCCCATATTGACAAAAGTACGCTTATCACTTTTGTTTTGAGAGGACAAGGGATTATGAGGTTTTAGCTGGAACTCCTGCTGAAAAGTATTCTTTTCTGACTATCTTTGTCTTCAAAAATATTATTGCAAACACCATTTTGATGATAAATCCAACAAAATGTTTGGCACAGTATCGTAGATTGGACCACACAGCTGTCACTCTCCAAATAAAAGCAGTCAGTAGGAACATGTTCTGTAGTTTCTTCCACTTTTTCTTCTTGAAGCTGTCCCAACTTATAAATTTTCCACTTGAGCACTGTGTTGTTCTTAATATTAATTAATGTTTCTTAGTATTAACTCTCACTTTGACCACTGGTACTGGCTACTGCATCAGTTAGCTTGTAAGGTTGGTAAATTGGATCTTAGCAAGCTCTGGCTCCATGATCCTTAAAGATTCAATATTGATAAACTGAAGCACTGCTTGACTCATTAAAAATGAAAGGAAAGATGCCTCAGAATTTGAGAAGATTACACAACAAATGTAAGAACAACCACTATTCATTTGAGACATTCTTGTCCTTTTTTTTTAATTACATTTATATGCCGCCCTTCTCCGAAGACTCAGGGCGGCTTACAATTTTTGGAGCACATTCCAATGTGCTCAGTCCTTAAAGAAGGCATGGTTCCAAAAGTAAAAATTACAACAGAAGCAAATTGTCATCGATAAAACAGTAAATACTTTAGCATACAGGTAGTCCTTGGTTAATGACCACTCATTCACGATTATTCAAAGTTATAAAAGCATTGAACCAGTGGTACTTAGATTCAATCATCAAAATTCTGGCCACCACATGGTCACAATCTGGCTTAAGTGATAATTGCAGAGTTTTATGGTCACAACATCTGAAGTCTACATGCAGCCTTGACTTGTCAACTTCTTCCATAAACTTATGCAATAAAGGCAGAGTTTTTGCAGACCTTGCATCATTTTAAAAAAAAAAACCTTAAAGATACACTAACAGGTAGCCTTAGGCTCAATACAGAAACTCCTACAGTTCCAGCACAACCAGTCAGGAAATGATATTTGCGTCATCTCTTCCAGAGGGAAGGTACATGGAGACCTTTCTCAGGCAACAAAATAAGTCCTGCTGGCATTTAGACCACATGTCGTATCATTTTCATCTTCACTGGAAGCAACAGTAACATTTTGCTTTTGTGGCAAAGGAAGTTCCTCTTATTTTCCTCAAAAAGAAATCACCCTGAGTATATTAGCACTTTCTCCTCTGCAGTACAGTATTGAATGTTCCCCATCTTTGCATTATTCCAGAAAACTACAAATTTTCCAACAAATCTGTATTTATCTAAAGGCTATATCTAATTGTGGCTCTATTGTAGGATTTGTCTGTATACTCTTGTCTGCAGGAGGTAGACAATGTATTATGCTAACAATGTGATTTATTGTCCATTCTCATTGTGAATTAAGTAAATGTATGTTTGCTTGAAGAACAGAATACAAACATTTTAAGTTAGACAAATGGAAACAGGCAACTACATCAACACTATTTCTTAGATTAGCGGTTCTCAACCTTCCTAAAGCCATGACCCTTTAATACAGTTCCTCATGTTGTGGTGACCCCCAACCATAAAATTATGGCTCGGTTCCTAAGACCATTGAAAATATGTGTTTTCTGATGGTCTTAGGTGACCCCTATGAAAGGGTCATTTGACCCCCAAAGGGACCGCGACCCACAGGTTGAGAACCACTGTCTTAGATACATGTTCTTTTAAAAGACTATTTAAATACAAAGAAAAAGCAATACAAAGAAAAAGAAAGCTGTCCAGGCTAGGATCCAGGAGCTGAAAGATTTACTGCCTAAAATTCCTAAGAAAGGTGACTAGGGAAGATGAAGAGATCAATCAACTGATTCTGCAAGATCATCTGATCTTCTGCATTCAAACTTAGACCCAGCCAGGGTATTCATCAAACAGACATAAGGAGCAATTTCCCGTTTCTCTCCAGTCTCCCTGAACAGGACTGAAAACATACCTGGTTCCTTAAATTTGGTCTCTCTCTCTCTCTCTCTCTCTCTTGGTGCTTCTGGAGGGGGCAGCCTGCCAAGGAATTCCTTCCCCAGAGGAGGCAGAATCGCATCACCCCAAAAAACATGTTTTTAGGTTTATCAGGGAGAAATAAGGTACTCGTGTTTAAGAGTACAAACTGCATGTTTGTCCCTAGACTAGTTTGTCTAGAGAAAGGCTTCAGTTTGGCCTTTCTGTCTCTTCTGGAAGAAAAAAAATGGTTCATATTTGTTTTCACCTTGGGAGTCCTGGGTTACCGAATCCACCAAGACTGTATTCTCTCTCCCCTCCCCCCCCCTTTTTAAATTTTTATGCACTTTGCTCCTGTTGAGGGGACTGGACTTGCCAGCCCTTCCCCACTCCATCCCGGTAATTTCCTCTGGCAATTGCAAATAAAGTAAATATTTGAATTTTTTTTTTAAAGAAAAGACTACTTGGTCTCAGTTTTGCATCAGAATGCTTTATAGCAGGGGTCACCAACCTTTTGAACCTCAGGGACCACTAAATTCATAATTTTAAATCCCGTGGACCTCTAATATGAATCCAGCACGCTGCTCTCTGAAGCGCCTGGACTCCCAGTGATGGGATGGAGTCCTTCAGGCACTTAGCCTGGCCACCTGTTTCTGCAACCTTTAACACTCAAAGAGCCATTTGGACCCGTTTCCCACAGAAAACAAAACATCAGGATCTCTCATCTCTTTTTCTTTCTTTCTTTCTCTTCTCTCTCTCATCTCTCTCTGTATCTCTCTCTTTCTCATCTCTCTCTCATCTCTCCCCTCTCTCTCCCCTGTCTCCCCCCCCCCCATCTTTCTGTTTCTCATCTCTCTCTCTGTCTTTCTCTCATTCTGATTCTCTGGTGAGCTCTGGGTCTCGCAGGTGCTTCTTTGGTCTTTGTTGGTGCTGGACGCACCTCTATTGCTCAGGGAGATGCATGGCCTGCTCTCCACCCTGAGATGGTTGCCCAACCCAGCTGCGGCCGATGCTCCGTATCATAATGGGCTCCAGGAGGATGGGACACCATCTCCCACATTGTGAAGCACGCAAGGCACTGCAAGAGCAGTGGGCAGACCATGGAAGCGCCAACAGCAGTGGTAGAGAGAAACGGGCCTGGCCAGTGTCTTGGGTCGGAGGGAAAGTGCGTGATTCCCTGAGTGAAAAAGGTGCATGCAGCACCAACAAGGGCTGGAAGAACTGCCTGTCAGACCCAGCATGAGTTGAAACTTCACTCGCACTTTGGAATATGGAGCAAATCTCCATCCCCTGCCCTTACCTTCTCAAGCCAGGCAAGGAGTGACTGGGAGGGGAGGGCAAGGGGCAGGGCCAGCCACTTGTGGGATCATCCGACAGGGAGCCACAGCAGTGGGACAAAAGAGCCGTCAGTTGCCAACACCCATTGCTTCAGTCCACCTGCACCATACCCCCCACTTGCCGCAACAGCACCATTACCTCATTCTGGCTGGCGAGGGCTGCACTACTACTTGCATTTTCACCACCTGCAAAGTTGCACGTTGCATGTATCTCCCTCTACAGTGGAGGTTTCCAGTCCCACCACGAGCTGCCTGGCTGGTCCCATATTCCAGAGCTCTAGTCACAGGACTGGCCTATTGGTCATCCCGGAGCAGTTCCTCCACCCAGGCACACTGCAGACCACCAAAATTTTCTCACAGACCACTGGTTGGTGACCTCTGCTTTATAACACTTTTTGAATACGTTACTAATTTATTGTTGTTTTTGTGAAATAAATTCAATTTCAAGGTTTTCTTTTAAAGAAGGGGCTAAAGTCATTATTTTGATTTTTATAACAAATCTTTGTTTACAGCTGCAAATGAATTACTGAACAATCATAAAAAATATCATTTACAAGCATTTTTAAAGTTACAAAGAACAGAACACCAAATAAAAGGAACAGGAAAACATAAAAACAAGTAAGAATCCATTGAATTCTATTTCCTGCATTTATATTTTTCTCAAGTTCTCTCCTTGAATAATTCCACTTATAATATTAATCATAATGAAATGTATAAAAAACAACTTTGGAAAAATGTATGCTACAAAAGATGCATGCTATAATCAATTATATTTTCTGGGCTTTAAGGCAAGCTTTAAAAGGATATAAGTTTTGACTTATATTTATAGTAATTATTTCAGACTACTTGCTGATTGCATGATACTAACATAAATATGATCTGCTGCTCCGATGCTTCCATTCTGACTAGAACATCATGAATACAGGAACAAAAATTATTTAGGAATGTTTGTATGCAAGACATCACTTTTCATTTTTTGCAATAAAGTAAGTTTTTGGTAAATTTATTTTTCAAAGTTGCTTTTTGTTTTTGATTCACAGTAATTATTTTGCAATTTCACAATACAACAATGCAATTTGGAGATATATTATTATTTGTAACTTGAAATTTAACTGATAGAAGAAAAATCTAAAAGACTCCCACATTTTTGTTTAAAGGAAAACAAAATGATTGGAGTTCTAATTACATATCATAGTTCTTAATGCATAATTACTACTGTGTTTACTTTAAAGAGAAATTATAATAACTAGCTAGTTACACATACAGCCAATGGCACATTTCTTATTCTTATTCATTACTGCTTACCTGATAAGAATGGTGTTAAATATCCCCTGGAAAATACATGTATTTAATCAAAAGTTTTCATATGAGTTACTCAATGCTGTGCATATATGCAAAAACCTTTTGTTGAGGACAATTGTTATATCTGCAAATAACTGACTATGCGCTGACATTACTGAACTGAAAGATTTTTCACTATATCTTGTAAGGTGAGATCCATATGCAAAGGGAATGCCTAAACAAGATTAGCATTGATACATAATAGCTAGTGTGGTGTAATAATAAAGTGATGGACTAGATAGGAATGAGTGCCAGGTTCCAGTCTTCCCTTATTCTCCGTTTTGGTTTCCTGGCCTGGACTATCTTGAAGGCTAAGATCTATCTTGCAAATCTACTATTCTCTTGTTAAAGAGACAAAAGATACTGCTTTGGTTTTTAAAGTTATCTCCACTTCCAGGGTATAGCACTATCTGCTGACTGCCTTGCTACAGTATTGTTGCAACACCAGCAGCAAGTGAATGTACAAACAGCATATTTACAAAATCCTATTATGTCAGTCCTTCGAGATACTCCAGACTAGGACATCAAAACCAAGAATGCTAACACTATCCTTATCATAAGGTTACAGTAACACAATGTTTACATTCCAACGACCTAGGGAAGGTCAATTCTAAGAAACATTCACCATCACCATTCCTGCTTTGGACTCCAATTTCTCTTATACCAAATATCCTTTTTTCCGAAAATAAGACCCAGTATTATTTTCTTTTGGGCCCCAAAATAAGCACCAGATCTTATTTTTGGGAGATATCTTACCCACTTACCTTAGGACCACCACAACCAGTCCTCCCATGTCCCGACATCTGTTGCACCACTGCCCAAGTTCTTCTCTGGCCATTCACGCCAGATGCTACGTGGTTTGCTGCAGGAAGCCATCTGGGTCATTGCGCTGGAGCCGCCACTCCATTACATGGTGCATTGTGTTGTTGCACACATAAGTGGCAGCACTGGTGCTATGTGCCATGAGGCCTCCTGCTGCGAGTGGAAGCACTGGTGTAAGCAGCAGCACCAGCATGATGTCCCACGTGGCATCTGGCTGCAAGCAGCCACAGAAGAACTTGGGCAATGGTGACAGGTGTCAAGTTGTGGGAGGTCTGACTGCGGTGATCCTAAGGTAAGCGAGTTCAGGGTACGTGGGACAGTGTCACCACTCCATCCCAGCTTGATTTTTACACGTGTGTCACCCCACTTTGTACAACCAGACAGTGGAATGGAGTGAGTGGGGTCTTAACTAGGACTTATTTTTGGAGTAGGGTTTATATTAGACATACATGTAAAAATCAAGCTAGAGCTTATTTTGGGGATAGGTCTTATTTTCAGGGAAACACGATACACAACTTATATCAAAAACTTATCTGTAAAACACTAGGAATACTAATTAAAATAAACAAGAAAATGGTAAGAGAACACCAGTCCACTTTACATGAGTTCAAATCACTGGGACCTGACAGATTACATCCCAGACTTCTGAAAGATCATTGAACTATATCTTGGAGCACCAGGTAACTACAGAGATTTGAAAAGAGCTGATGTGGTTCCCATCTTCAAAAAAAAAAGAGGGGGGGAGAACAGATCCAGGAAATTACCAACTGATCAACCTGACATCAGTATCTGGGAAGATCCTAGAAAAGATAATCAAGCAACAGATCTGCAAATACCTAGAGGCAAACAAAGTTACTACCAGAAGCAAACACAGATTTGTCAAAAACAGATCATGCCAAACAAGTCTTATTTCATTATTTGACAAAGTGACTAAATCCATGGACCAGCAAAATATAGTGGATATAGTACACTTGGATTTCATCAGTAAGGCATCTGACGAAGTAGACCACGATCTACTTCTTGATAAGCTAAAAAAATGTGCAATACACAGCAACACCATCAGATGGATTTGTAACTGGCTGACAAACTACACTAAACATGTTGTCCTCAATAGAACTATATCTATTTACTTGGAAGGAAAGAAGCAGTGGGCTACCGCAAGTTTCTGTTTTACTACTCACATCTTTATAAATAATTTAGATAGGGGAATAGAAAGGAAACTCAAGAGACAGTAATAAAGCCATTTGATAATTTATTTCATAAATGGCAACTTAGTCCAACCAGGTGGGAAAAAGCCCAAGAAGAAGCATTTCCTATCATTCAAAGACAATTTGCTTTGATTAACTTACTATATAGGAGGGTACAAATTCATCTTACTAATTCCAAGACACACCAGGTATGTACCATATCCCACACAACTGGGCAAGAGTAAGCAAGGGAAAGAATTATACAGAATTCATTAGGACATACTTAATCCTTATTTAACATAAATACATACGGTACTGAAACTGTTAGAGGAATGTCCTATTCTCATTTATAGTGGTCAGTCACTCTCTCTCAGCCCTAGAAAGATGGCAAAGGCCATCTGAAAAATCTTGGCAAGAACACTGCAAGGATTTGTCCAGGCAGTCTCCAAGTATCAGTTACTTTGATAAAAATTAAGGCTTGGTGTTGTGGTTAGCCGGCAGCAGGTGCAGATGGCTGAGGAGAGTGAGGACTCTGATGAGGGGCCAGGACCATCAGGGAGTGGACTGCTGCCTTCAGAGATTGTGAGGGCTGGTAGTAGTGATGAGGAGGTTCCCGAAGAGCCTGTGCCAAGTGCGTGTGCATGCAGGATTGATCATAGGAGAGAGCAATTACAGCAGCACAGGCGACTCGGGAGTAAAGCTGCAAGGTAATGGCCCCTCCCTCAAGAGGATAAAAGCCAGGTTTGGAAAAGCGTTCTTTGCAGATAGCAAAGAAGCTCTGAAGCTCAACTGGTGGACATCTTAGTTCGTGTTTGGAAAATCTTGTAAATTAGTTCTTATCTCTGGGGTTTTGGCAGCCTTGACAAACAACTTGGCAAGGCTGTTTCTTGTCGGAGCTAATTGTTGGAAAGCAGCCTTTTATCTGTAAAGGAACAGAATTTGTGATTAAACCTTGAAAGGTGGGGGCTGCTGCCTTTGTCTGTGTTTGCTCTCTGGGAACCCGGTTGGGTCAAAACAGTTTGCTGTCTGCCACAGACGAAACCTATTTTTTAATGCAAGGTGGAGCAGCTTCGAGCAGAGAATGCTCTGTTGCAACAACAGCTGGCCTTGTTATCTAATCAGGTAGGTTAGTTCCAGGCTCTCGCTGCTCCCCCTCCTCCTCCCCCTCCTCAAAGAAGGTTCCTGGTTGCTGTGCCGCATAAGTTTGATGGCAACCAGGCTATGTTTCCAGCATTTTGGGGACAGTGCCAGCTATTCATTAGTTTGAGAGCAGAGGACTTCCCCACTGACTGGGATAAGGTGGGTTTTGTAATTAGGCTACTCTCTGGCTCTGCAGCATGCTGGGCCACACCCTTGCTGGTGCAAGATAGTGCTCTCCTGAATGACTTCCGGGGGTTTTGTGACCATCTGTGGTTGATGTATGAGGACCCAGAGAACTCGGTCGGTTCCTGTGCCTGCTCCCCGGACCTGGGAAACTTTTGTCAGCCCTATCTAGGGGAGACCCTGGGTCAGGCATGCACAGGACTCGAGTCACATTCCGCAGATGGGGATTCCGGATCCCCTTGGCATTTGGTCCTGGCAACCCACGTGTTCCTGGCCAATAGTTCCCAGGGGATTCTGGCACACTCCCTGGTGGATTCCGGCGCCACCACAAACTTCATGAACGTGGCCTTCACAGCAAAGTATGCAATCCCCCAGTGCTCTGTAGAACCTCCTCTGCTTGTCATGACCATCAATGGCGGGACCATCGATTTGTCTGGGCCTATCAAGGCTGCAACCCAGCCCTTGTGCCTGACTATCAGCTTGCATGAGGAGGCGATCCAGTTTTACCTCACTTCATTGCATTCCCTGTGGTCTTGAGCTTGGCATGGCTTTGGACTCATGACCCTCAAATCTATTGGTCCCAGAACATGATCACGGTCCCAAGCTTGCAGTGCATGGACCATACCTGTCAATTCTATGCAAGGCTGGTGGAGTCCACCCGAGGTGTTCCTGCCTTCGGAACTCAAGGACTTTGCAAATGTTTTTAGTGAGCAGGTGGTGGACCAATTGCCCCCGCACCAGCCTTACGATTGTTCCATTGATCTGGTGCCCGACGCACCCCTTCCTGTGGGCTGTTTATATTCCATGTTGGATCCAGAATTGGCCGCATAGCAGGACTTCTTGGACAAAAACCTTGCTTGGGGGTTTATTCGGCCCTCATCATCGCCTTTGTTTGCTCCGGTCCTGTTCATGAAAAAAAAGACAGGCAACTTGCACCTGTGCTGTAACTACCGTTGGTTGAATGCCATCACGGTACGCAATCAGTACCCTCTGCCTTTGATTCCGGAACTGATGGAACGGCTCCGGGAGGCTACCATGTTCATGAAGTTGTTTGCTCCGGTCCTGTTCATGAAAAAAAAGACAGGCAACTTGCACCTGTGCTGTAACTACCGTTGGTTGAATGCCATCACGGTACGCAATCAGTACCCTCTGCCTTTGATTCCGGAACTGATGGAACGGCTCCGGGAGGCTACCATGTTCATGAAGTTGGACCTGCGCGGGGTGTACAATTTGGTATGGATTCGGCCCAGAGATGAGTGGAAGACGGCGTTTGGGACCAGATACGGGCTTTTTGAATATACGGTCATGCCATTTGGATTGACCAATGCTCCTACTGTCTTCCAGCATTTTATGAATGACATCTTCCGGGACCTCCTTGATCAGTTTGTGGTGGTTTACCTCAATAACATTTTGATTTACCCTAAATCGAGGGATAGCCACCTGCACCACTTGCGCCTGGTTTTACAATGGCTCCGGGAGAACCACTCGTACATCAAGTTGGAGAAGTGCCAGTTCTTCCAGTCCATCATCGAGTTCCTGGGACATTGCATCTCTCTGGAAGGCATTTCCATGGAGTTGAGTAAGGTCGTCATTGCTTAGTTGGCAACCTCCCCAGCGAGTGAAGGATGTCCAGAGACTCCTCGGGTTCACCAACTATTATCGGACCTTCATCCCCAGCTTTGCTTCCCTGACTGCGCCTCTCGGCTCCTCCAGAAAAAGGTTCCGTTCTGGTGGGGTGCTCCTGAGCAGCAGGCGTTCCAGGCTTTGAAGCAGACCTTCGTGACAGAGCTGATCTTGAAGCATGCCGATCCACACCGTCCATTCATGGTGGAAGCGGATGCATCGGATATAGCAGTCAGTGTGATGCTCCTCCAGGCTCATGCCTCTGGTGGTACCCTTTTCCCTTGCGCTTATTTTTCCAGGAAGCTCAATTCTGCTGAGCATAACTATACCATCTAGGAGAAGGAGTTACTGGCCATTAAGACACTGAGGCTTGGAGGCACCATTTGGAGGGGGCGAAACATCAAGTAGAAGTCTGGACAGACCATAAGAATTTGAAGCATTTAAAGCCTGCCAGGAAATTAAATCAGCACCAGATCCGGTGGTCCCTTTTCTTTGCCTGTTTTAACTTTCGTTTACTTATGTTCTAAGTGGTCATAACCAACGGGTGGACACACTCTCTTGGAAGCCTGAGTACCTGTGTCCGGAGGATCAACCCCCGACCTGGACAGTGCTGCCCATAGAATCCTTCTCTGCTGTGCAGGAGCCAGTGGATTTATGGGCGCAGATATAGGAGGCACAGTGGCATGATGTTTGGGCAGATCAGCGGAGGCAAGAAGTGGGACCCAACTCACCGTGATCATTCGAGGAGGAAATCTTGCACTACTGCAAGACTCTATGTCCCGACAGGGCCACTCCGGGAACTTAACTTGTGGCAGTGCCACAACAACTCTGCAGCGGGGCACTTCAGCCTGTTCAAGATGTTGCACCTCGTGTCTTGGACTTTCTGGTGGCCCTGACTATGACACGATGTGCAGTCCTATGTGATCAATCCAGTCGCCTACCGTCTGAAGTTGCCTCACTCACTATGGGTCCATCCGATGTCTCATCGCTCCCTTCTGGTTCCCGAATGGCCAGCCTGTCTGCTTTGCCAACCTGACCCTTCCCCACCAGCACCACATGATGAAGACAGTCTGTCAGAGTACGAGGTCACCAGTATTCGAGATTCTCTGTGGTTGAAAGGGCAATTTCAGTACCTGATCGAATGGAAAGGATATGGACCAGAGGCGTTCACTTGGGAGGATGCCACTTCTGTCCATGGTCCGGATTTGGTAGACACGTTTCACACACAATTCCCATCTCAGCCGCATCCGGATCGTCAGACCCGGGGAAAGAGCCCTGCGGTGAGGGATAGTTATGGTTAGCCGGCAGCAGGTGCAGATGGCTGAGGAGAGTGAGGACTCTGATGAGGGGCCAGGACCATCAGGGAGTGGACTGCTGCCTTCAGAGATTGTGGTGGCTGGCAGCAGTGATGAGGAGGTTCCCGAGGAGCCTGTGCCAAGTGCATGCACGCACAGGATTGATAAAAGGAGAGAGCAGTTACAGCAGCACAGGTGACTCGGGAGTAAGGCTGCAAGGTAATGGCCCCTCCCTCAAGAGGATAAAAGCCAGGTTTGGAAAAGCATTCTTTGCAGACAGCAAAAAAGCTCTGACACTCAACTGGTGGACATCTTAGTTCGTGTTTGGAGAATCTTGTAAATTAATCCTTATCTCTGTGTTTTTGGCAGCCTTAACAAACAACTTGGCAAGGCTGTTTCTTGTCGGAGCTAATTGTTGGAAAGCAGCCTTTTATCTGTAAAGGAACAGAATTCATGATTAAACCTTGAAAGATGGAGCTGCTGCCTTTGCCTGTGTTTGCTCTCTGGGAACCCAGTTGGGTCAGAACACTTGGCATTAATAGTACCTCCAAGATGACTTCTTCCACTCATGTTCAGCCCACCTAATACAGAGCTCCTGGGAAGATCTATTAACACCCACCACTCTTACTATTTATTTATAATAGGTGAATGGAAGCCCACACTGGTAAGGATATTATGGATCAGCTCCTCTAGTGTTAGACTTCAGAAATTATTAAAAGCCAACCTGTTTAAGATGACCTTTGTTTTATACCACCATGTATTTTTATTGCTTTTTGATTATTAATATTCCATCTGTGGTTGTTTATTATTATGCAAAATTACAAATACTATGGATGTTTCACTATTGAGACTGCAAGCCAATGGTAGCTTTACAACTGTGGTAAGGCAAACATTAGATGGATGGATGAATGAATAAATAAATTGTAAGTTAAATATTTCCTAATGAAAAATATGTTAAGTATAAATAATATACCTTTTCCCCCTGCTTTATACCTCTTTTAATAAGGTCTGTTAAAATAAATATAATATTAAATCACTCTGCTAGAATATCAGGAAGAATACATAAAGAAACAAACTTTTGGATGTCTTTGATAAATGGAGTAAAACTTATTCATGTTGCCAATGTCAGTAGTATATATTGCATCTTATTATAGTCTTTGTTGCACTTCATCACCTTCCATTCAAAAGCTGTGTTGTTTTAACAGGAGCACTTTTGTTAAATGGGTGGAAAACAAAGAACACAAATTTAAACTCAAAGAGCAAGATTACTGTAATGCACTGCTGATCTCTTCAAACTCAAATTAAACAAGCTCCAAAAAAAATGATGTAATGATAACAGCAGTGGAAATCAGATAGTTGATTTCAGTTAGCCAATGAATTAGATCTTAACACAATAACCCAAACAAATGAAATGGTTTCAAAGTATCACCATTAACTCTATTGTGATACAAACCCATACCCCTACAAAGTATCACTAAAATCAACTGTATGGGTACATTTTTAAGAGTCTTGATTTAAATTGCTTCTGTCTATTCTAGAAGTCTTCAGTGAAGAATAGCAGACACATGCCTGCCCATAAGACATCTTACTTGGTCTGGGAGATGGGCGGAGCTGGAGTCACTGCGAGACGGAGGTGATCTTGACTCCTGAGATCACCCCCGATACTGCTGCTTTGGGACGGTCCCCTGGGATCTAAACTGACTCGTAGGGTTGGTGAAAGTTGGGGGCATCTTCTGTTGATCCCAGGGACGTCGCAAAGTCCCTGGTTGATCCAGGACAGCCCCTTTACCTGAAACATGCTGAGGCAGCCATCGGGCTGAAGAAGCTGTGACAGCTCCGGAGGAATGAGATCGGAAGAAGTGTGTCGGCCAGTGAGATCATTTGGTTGTTAACCCTTTGGGAACACCCTAGTGATTCTAATGGTGTGAAATTGAATGCGAGATGGACTAGGCGGCGGAAGAGATTGGGCTTGAAAGTAAAGAACTTTGTTTCTTCTTTCTTTTTATGGCTTTAAAGACTTTTCCCTCCATCTTTTCTTCTTGGGAGTTTTTGAATGCCTTTCATACTTTTTGAACTTTGTCTCCTTTTTCCTTTTCTCTTTTTGGCACTGGGGGCTCCAATGTAATTTGGCTATTTGGACTTGGTTACTTTTCATTTTTTGCATACAAGAAATGGCTGCTGAGGCTTTTTTTCTGTCCTTGTTTTGAATGAGACAGGAAGTGATACATTTTGGGAGCCATCTGGCAAGGAAGTGAAAGTTGGCTGAGAGATATAATATTGCTTCCTAGAGGCTCGCTATCTTATATAAACATATACATCTGCAAGGATTGTATCCAAGGCTCTGTTGATTAGAAAGTGCTGGACAGGCGCTTTTGGATATCTTTGAGCCTGCAGTTTGGAATTGAAGAGTAGCGACCTTGGAGAATTTTAAAACAAAGGAACTGGAATTTTTGAGAGGCAAAAATAGAAGAGCTGGAATTTCTCTCTTTCAATTGTTAAGCTCTGGACTTTGCATAGTGGCACTGGAATAATATTCTTCCTGCCAAGGTCTCCTATTGTTTGTAATTTAATTTTTATAATTGGAGGCCCTAAAAATATATTTGTTATTCTTAAGGATACTTTACTATTTTATTATTACTTTTTTCAACTTTTTTATTGATATCTTCCTATTTTTCAATTTTTAGCCTTTTCTCTTTTAGAGATGGCTTTTCATTTTGTACATTGAAACAACAGTCAACTATTGATCTTTTTCTCCCTTCTTTTAAAACAAAAAAAAACTCAAGTTTTTATTTATACATTTTCTTAGTTTTAAATTTTATCTTTTCTTCAAATTATTGATATATCTTCATTGATTATGGAATTCTTCTTTTTAATTTATTTCTCTTTTTTTTTGAGGATTGTTCCTCTCCCTTCTTATATTACTAATCTTACTTTTTATTATTGGCTTCCATCCTTTTTCTTCCCTTTTTTGAATTGGTGTTGA
>CM019155.1:51048137-51090748 GCA_009733165.1 Naja naja | reverse complement strand
CTCCTCTCATGTGCCAAGCAGTCAGTTGGAGCCACTGAGTCTCCAAGACCTCCTGGCTGAGAGATATCCTGTCCTGAGGAATCTTCCATGGGCAGAACACTGACAGGCTCACTAGGTCCTCATACCACGACCATGTGGGCCAGTGGGGAGTGATGAGGATGATTTCTACCTGTCCTAGAAGTACCTTCCTTATGACCCCCGGTATGAGGGGAAGAGGAGAGAAGGTGTGGAGGAGGCCTTTGGGCCAGTGGCAGCGAAGGGCGTTTACCCCTTCTGCGCCTGGTGATGGGAATCTGGAGTAAAATTGGGGGAGATGGGTATTCGATGGAGTGGCAAACAGGTCAAGTACTGGCCATCCGAATCTCTGAGATATGTCCTGGAACAAATCTGGATGGAGACGCCACTCGGAGTTGTCCACCCTGGTCCTGCTTAGGTAATCTGCCTGGACATTTGCTGTCCCCAATATGTACTCTGCCTTGATTGACAATAGGTAAGCCTCTGCCCAGATTCCCAGTTGCTGTGTTTCAAACATGAGGGATCTGGAGTGGGTCACTCCCTGGAAATTGATGTTTGCTTTGGCCGGGACATTGTCTGTTAGGATCAGCACGTGTTGGCCAGTCACTGTGCTTCAGAAGTGTTTGAGAGCTAAGCGAATGGCTCTCAGTTCTAACCAGTTTATGTTGTGTTGAAGGTCCGCCGTGGACCATTGACCCTGCACAATCTGGGACTGTAGATGGGCTCCCCCATCTCACCAGACTCACATCTGAAGTGACAGTAATGCAATTGGGTTCTTTGAATAGGGACCCTTTGGTGATCACTGGGGAAACCCACCACCTGAGGGATCTGAGATCTGAGTGGAGTCGGACCCTGACGTTGGAGGTGCTGGTGCCTGCTCTGTGAAATGGTAGGAACCATTGGAGAGGCCTGCATGCAATCGGGCCCATGGTACTATGGCTATGCACGAGATTAATTTTCCCAGAAGTTGGGAAAGCACCGCCAATGGAGCTGCTCGCTCTGTGTGACCTGTGTGATCAAGGACCTGATCTGTCCTGACACTCCTGGGACAAATATACCTCACATAGATTTGTGTCTATCACCACA
The DNA here is from genome assembly GCA_009733165.1 of Naja naja. Classification (NCBI taxonomy): domain Eukaryota; kingdom Metazoa; phylum Chordata; class Lepidosauria; order Squamata; family Elapidae; genus Naja; species Naja naja. The sequence goes on along the minus strand of CM019155.1, from coordinate 51,089,647 downwards.
CCCAGATGAAGGAGACAGGTGGAGGGTGTTAGCTGGCTCTTCTGGAAATTGATTGAAAATCCGTGGTCCTGTAGGACCTGGATTGTGTAAGTCAGGTCTGATTTAGCTTGTTGGCTAGAACTGGACTGGATTAGGATGTCCTCCAGATAGCACTGGACGCACACCGGGATTGTTCTGAGATGCATGGCCAGTGCTGCCAGCACCTTTGTGAAGGTCCTGGGGGCCGATGACAGTCCAAATGGCAGGGTCTTGTATTGATAATGGCCCTCTGCGTAATAGAACCCAAGAAACCTCCAATGGGAGGGGCAGATGGAGATGTGAAGGTACAGTAAGCCTCCGTCAGATCGATGGATGTTAGGGGATTGCTCTTCCTTATGTCCTCCAAGATGGACTGCAGAGATTGCATCTTGAATCTCTTGTACTATAAATGAGCATTGAGCTTTTTGAGATCCAGGATCGCTCCCCACCCCCACCCAAAGACTTGGGAACTATGAACAGGATGGAGTAAAACTCACACCCCTTCTGGTCCTCCAGTACTGGCTCGATGGCCTGGATGTCCAGCAAGTGCTAGACTGCCGTGTCCATGAGTTTTTTCCTTAAGTGGTTCTTGGAAGTTGGGCAATGGGTAAAGGTCCTCGGAGGAGTGGACAGAAAATCTAGGGTGAAACCTAACCGCACTGTTTCAGGACCTAGGAATCGGATGTGATAGTCTGCAAACAGGGCCAATTGGCCACCGATGGTAGGAAGGGTCCGGCATTCATTTGGATCGATGAGCTGAGGGGCGAAATAATTACTTACAGGTGTAGGGGGAGCTCTCCTATCAGCCCTCCTGGTAAGAGAGGAGAACACCTTCCTCTTATCTTTATTCTCCATTATGAAGGGATTTAAGGCCTCTCCAAACAAGAAAGATCCCATGTAGGGAGTAGAGGCCACTTTCCATTTGGTTCTAGCATCTGCTTGCCACTGTTGTAGCCACAGCAGACGATGAGAATTGATGTTGGAGGCCAGGGCCCTGGAGGAGAATCGGGCTGCATGTAGGGAGGAATCGGCCGCAATTTCAGCGGCCGCCATCAGTTTGTTAACATCCTGATGCATTCTGACTTCCTCAGGGGGAGTTCTAGTGAAAAAAGAGGTGGTAGCAGCTGCTTAGACCGCCCAGCCATTGGCCTGGTGTGTTCTGCAGAAATTTTGTTCCGCTTTTGTATCCTCCATTTTAAGGGCCACTGCTATGTTGCCAGATATGGCAGAAGGAGAGACCAAGGACGCCAAAGGTTCATCCAGAGGGGGAAGTTGCAGTGACTCAGAGAGGAGAGGAGCCATATTGAAAATTTATTATAATTACCCCCTGGAGTGGGAAAGGATACTGGCTATGCCCATTGCCTCTGAACTAGGTCCAAAAATAACTTGGGACAAGAAATCTCCTGTTGGAGAATAGTAGGTTCAGAAAAAAAACATGCTGGTAGGTCCCTGAGTATCAGGTAAAGCAGTTGGGATAGTGGGTGGAGGATCAATTTGGACAGCAGTCCTAGCCTTGTGTAGGAGGGATTTAAATAGCCCTGGCCTAAACAGACCTGTGAACAGGGGTGCAACAGGTGATAAGTCCTCAATTTCTGAGAATCCCTGCTCTCCCTGAACTTCCTCCTCCAACCCAGGTGCCCTGCTTCTGATGGAGTGGGCCAGAGAGACCTCCCTCTGGTGCCTAGAGAAACCCATGGAGGTCTGGTATCGCAATGGCTGCAATGGTTGAGGATCAGATCTTGGGGAAGAAAAGTGTCTCCACCTCCTCAGGGTGGAGGCTACCCCTTGAGAAATGGCATGAGCAATAAGGCCTCAGATAATTCTGGGGCCACTCTATCTGCTGAGTGCATCCTGCTACAGTTGGGAGTAAAAGTGGCCTCAAGGGTTTCAATCCTGTCTCTGATCTGCAAATCTGCAGGACGAAGAAGCATGCAATTAAAATGAAATATCTGAGTTTGGATTTCCTCAGCAGGTGGGATAAATTCCTGCTCCCTATCTCCCTCTGGTGACCAAGCCCCGGAAGTTGCAGGCAACTCCTTGTGCTAATGGCTGCTGAGAGAGGGGACTAACAAGCCCTGGCTGAGGGGAAGGGGAATACCTCTCCTGGTCTGCTTGCTCCTGAGCTCTGGAAAACTGCTTTTCCAATGCTCTTTGCCTTCTTTCTTCAGCTCTCGTGGGCTTTCTGGAAGAAAGAGACTTTGCCTTTATTTTGTTAGCAGCCTCTTTACTAGCAGATCTACCCTTCCTGGGACTCTGCTTGGATCGTTTAGCACTCGTGGTTTCCATGCTGCCTTGGTCAGCCATGCTGCTTGATTGTTGGGAGGAGAGCTCTCTCGATCCTCCAATCCTGCTGCTCCAAAGAGAATTCAGGTTTGGAAGCTTTCCCTGGGCTGTGATAGTGGCAGCCTTACCAGTCTCCTGGGTAGCCTGCACAACTTGCCATGCAGCCAAAATGCCCGCTGCTGCCCCCCGAAATTAGCTGTAGAGTGCAAAAGCAAAAGTGGCTGCTCCGGAGCTACCCTGTTAACCCTGGGAGTGCAATGACGCACTGGGGGCGATCGCGGCTTCAGCACATCGCCCTGGGGTTGGGGGATCGTTTTGGGGCTCCCCTTGACTGCCTGGGCTGTTAGTAGTCAATTGGTAGTTCAGGAGACCACGAAAAATGGCAAAAGTTCCAACTGCTGCCTGTTTACAATGTCTTAGATACTTTGAGGGAGTTTTTACAAACCTTTGGGAGAATCCACACTTTAAACTGCTGCTTTTTACTGAAATTGTTTGCCCACGTCTCTATAGGGCCAAGACTGAGTCATGACTGGGGCTAGGGGGCTTCCTGCCCCAACAGGAAGAGGCATGGCAAAGATTGATGACTCAGTCTCTGGGCAGAAAAGCAGATTCAACCCTTATGTGTGGATTACCCAAAAGGCATGCTGGAGAATATGTTGAACTGCAAGAACAAATCATTTGATACTAGATGAAGTAAAACCAGACCAGTCACTACAAGTGCCAATAATGAAGTTAAAGCTTACATATCTTGATGTTTAAGGGTCATGTCCATAGAGGCAGGAAGAGAAAAAGAGAACAATGCGATTGATACTTAATAGGTCCTTACAGATTTCTGAAAGCTAAGTGGAGTAGGGTTTGTTTAAAATTTGGATGAGAGTGAATAATGGGGCTCCAGGCAAGTTGGGAAATAAAAAAAAGAAAAGAAAATTCAGGAGGAGGAAATGAAAAACTATTCCAGTATTTTTGCTAAGAAAATTACTTAGGCAAATAAATGAAATCATCAATAGCCAAGTCTGAGCTGGAGATATTATCTTAACTTTTCATATTTATTTTTTAAATTACATTTACAGAAAAAAAACAGATGTGTTAGGAATATTCAACATACACAATTGCTTCACATACACAAAATACCTAGCAATTTTAGAGAGATTCACAAACTCCAACCTCACAATGATACATACAACATCATACCCACTAACAGGATGGTTGGGAATTATGTATATCATGTAATAGAAATCTGCAACAGGAATAACTTTCAAGCACTTGCATGTTCTGCAAGTTAAATTTTTTATCCAGATGCTGTTATCCATTCTGTTAGGATGTAGCTGTTATACACGAGCATTGTTTCAAAACAAGATTCGGAAACAGGAAAGTTTTGAGGAGCAAGCTAATCAACTACATGTAGTCTTTGACTTACAATCATTTTTAAGTGACTGTTTGAAGTTATAACAACACTGAAAAAAGTTACTTACAAATGGTTATGACAATTGCAGCATCCTCATGGTCACATGATAAAAATCAGGCATATGACAATCAGCATTGTCCCAGGGTCATGTGATCACCATTTGTAACTTTCCCAGCTGGCTTCCATCAAGCAAAATCATGGAAGAAGCTAAATTCCCTTAACAACTGTGATGATGATTTTTTACTGTAGTAAAAAAAATTTATAAAACGGGGCACAACTCAATAACTGTTTTGCTCAGCAATGAAAATGTTAGGTTCCAATTTATTTATTTATTTATTTAACTAATTAATTTGCCACCCATCTTGCCACAGGGTCCATTATGGTCATAAGTGGAGGACTACCTGTAACTGAGTTAAATCATCAACCTAATTGGCCTCCAGAAGAAATTTTACAATGGGTCATATCCTATAAATTTGGATAGGATCTAGGGAGGGAGAAAGCCGACAGAGTCCTACTGTTCTGCTTCCAAAACTATAGCTATGTAATGCAATGATACTTATTTTTTTCTGTTAAAAATATCTTCAGTTTAAGATACTCTTATTTATTCAATTCAGCTGTCTTTCTTTTTAACTGCTGACTTAAAACATGCTGGATAAAATTCACCTAAATTTTAAATTCAACTGATGTTACCCAACCGGGTGACAAAATATCTGGAAATTGGACAATAAGCACAGAGAACAAACCAGCCCAACAGCCTCACTAACTTCACTGGAGATATACAAAATATATTGAGGTATTTCACTAAAATTCATAGGACTTTAAAATGCTTATTACTAGATAAATTGTGACCATTTTCTCCCAGCTTTTTCCCTCTTTGCTTATTATAAATATTTAAATGTTTTGTCATTTTTCTTTTTTCTTTTGCTCTTTTTACTTGTTATTGCTTGGTGTCAGAGCTAGGAGTGCCCACAGAAATGGAAAAAAGTAAGGATGGCAACCACAACTGCATGCAAAATAGATGGGGCTTTGTGTGGTCATTATTACCTTCTTGACTATTTTATCTTTTCTGCAAATGCCCCTGATCAGTGCCACTCATCATAGTCATTGTTTAAATGTCCCATGATGGCTTAAAAATCAGATACTGACATTCCTGTATTTACAGATCTGATGTGATTGGAGTCTTCAGGGGAGCATACACTAAGGGACAGTACTTTAATAACTTGTTCCAATCCTTTCTGGAGCTCTCTTGTTGAATATGATTTCACCTAGAGACCAATTAGCAACCAAGGCACATTTGATGAACATATAATAAGGAAGTGGAAAGAGATATATAGAACTCCTGGGAAAAGAGAAGTTTGAGAGAAAGCCCAAACTTAAGACAGAATAAATTTGAAAGGGGTCAGTTGAAATAACTGGTGAGCAGAAGCAACACTTTCAAAGTATGTATACACTTTAACAGACCAAAATAACCACATACTTAAGACATATGACATGTTTAATATTAGCTCATATTCCAAACCTTTTGCTGCTTAATAGTCTCCAATTTGTAATTCAAGATAATAAAAAAGTTAACAATGTTGGAAACTACATCTTTCTGATACATTGCACAATTTTGTACTGTAAACTACCAGATAAAAGACATGAAAATGTTTCTACATCCCACTTAGGAACTGAAGAGTCATTTGTAACAAAAGCCAGCATTTTTCCTGTAACATGAAAGCGATTTAACAGTAATTATATTCTGTGTACATATTGTCCCAACTGTTTCCATATCAGATATTCAATGCAAGGTGACTCTTCTGAATTGTCATTTTAGTTAAAGCTCTACATGCTATTAAGAGGATTAAGAAGCTGTTAATCACAAGTAGTTTATCTGGTGGAGGTTTATGGAGATCTAATGCAATTCAAGCTCCATTCCAAATCACACTTAGACCACACCCCTTCCTGCCTTACCATCTGTCATATGATGTTCCAATGAATGGCTTTCATATTCTTGTTATTAAAATTAAAATAATGCACATGAATATCCTACATACAGTAATAACAAAATCTATTCACTTCTAAATTAATACTTAATATTCCAGAGATCTCCCCCTACTGCTATTTTTCTCTGAACAGCATTTTATGCTTCTTTTGAAAGTAAGATATTTCTTTGTTAAAAATTTTAAAGGGGGTCCACTCTTACAGGACCTTCTGAGTTGTTTTCAGTTCTATAACTAGGCAGCACTATCATCATAAATGTAGGAAGCCTACATTTTGATTGGAAAGTTGAATAAAGACTTAACAAGCTAGCAAAAAATAGCTTGAATATTTCAACACATTGTTCTGTTGAAGAAATGTACGTATACTATTTTTCCTTTGGTCCCTACATTGATCAAAGACAAACTATTGACTGACTACTGGAAGCACTGGCATTTCAAATGTTATCTGAACAATAACAAGTAATACAATCTAAATATTTCTTTTTCTATTAAGTACAGTATGAGTCACATAATATTTGGGGGTAGGAGAACATAGCTTGAGACTGTTTTCTACAATCACACTGTCCTTTTATACTTCTTTAATCTAAGCTAAAACCAATCTTTTCCCTTGAAATTTTAGCAAGATTCCTAGAAAAACCTCAAGAATTTCTGAAATAATTTTCATTTAAATAAGTTTCTGGAATTTACTCATGAAACTCACTCTATTCAAAATGTAAAGAAATCCTACAGATGGATTTTCAAGTGATAATTCAATCCATGTTCTTTATAATATCTCCTTTGACACTTGCCAGATTTTCTACCCAACTTTTTTATATTAAAAAAAGAAATGATTAAAACAAAAATAAAACAGGAAGGCAGACTGTTAGTGGAGGCAAAAAGTTTAACGGAGAGGTGCAGCTCAGAGCATTCTTTATATACAAGTATGTACTTTTGCTCAGAAAAATTAACAAAAACAATCTGAAGTTTTGAGGGGATTGGCAGGTAATCTAGTGTTCCGTAAATGGTTGCACCTTGTAAGGCAGCTATTCTATGATGCTGTAACAGCCAGTCTGGAAAACAGCATGTAACAACTTCCCCAAACACGAGATATTTATTTATTTATTTATTAATGGGACTTATATGCCGCCCCATCTCCGAAGACTCGGGGCAGCTTACAATAAAAACAAGCACAATAAATACTTAAAAAAGAATTAAACTAATGGTCCCAATTAATACAAAACTTAAAATCCACCAAAATCTAAAACCACCCCACCCATGGGTCACAGCCCGGATTGGTCAAATAACCAGATCTTCAGGTCATGGCGGAAGGTGCGGAGGTCGGGGGCCAAGCGGAGCCCCAGGGGAAGTTGGTTCCAGAGTTCAGGGACCACGACAGAGTAGGCACGTTGTCGGGGGACCACCAGCCGGCATTGCCCGGCTGATGGGACCCCAAGGAGTCCCTGTCTGTGACTTCATACAGGGCGGTTAGTATTCAATGTCGGCAGCAGTCGCTCCCTTAAGTAATAAGGACCCATGTCATGTAGGACTTTATATGTTAAAGTTAAAACCTTGAATCTCACCCGGAGGGCAACTGGCAACCAATGCAGGCAGCGCAGGAGGGGCTAACATGGGAGAACGGAAACTCCCATCACCGCCCGCGCCGCATTTTGCACCAGCTGCAGTCTCCGGATGGTATGCAAGGGCAGTCCTAGATAGAGAGCGTTGCAGTAGTCGAGTCGCTAACAAGGGCATGAGTGACTGTATGCAGGGCATCCCGTCCAGGAACGGGCGGCTGGCGAACCAGCCGGACCTGGGCAAAGGCCCCCCTGGCGACGGCTCCCACCTGCTCCTCCAACCGGAGCCGTGCATTCAGGAGGACCCCCAGGTTCCTCGCCCTGTCCACAGGGGGCAACACCACTCCCCCTATGGTCAACGATGGACATTCTAAGCTGGACCAGGATGCCGGGATGCCCAGTAAAAGGCAGAAAGTATTTTGGGGGTATTGACTTAATCTAGTTCTTTATCTTCCCTGCTATGTTTCATGGACTCAAAGTCTTGTTCTGGCTAACAAAAATCTGACATATTTCAAATCATCTTTTTTCTGATGCCAACCTTGTCTATGTTCAGGCAGAGCATTTGGAAAGTAACCTATATAATCCTCATCCCTTTTGAAAGAAGCCAAAGCATGCACTCTTCAGACAACTCAGGAAATCAAATTATATTTCTGTCTTGGGTCCTAACTAATGAACTACTGGAAATGTATAATAAAACTACTGTTTTATTATATATTTCCATTCGAAGTCTACTACTAGATAAGGCTCCAGACTTGGAACAGCTGGTGTCATATGATACTTCTAGAAAACATTCTGGTTTCTGGACATTGGTATTGGTAGAAAAACATTATTTTCCTCCAGCAGAAAATAGTTCGGAGCACAACTGTTCATAATCTCATATGGCCTCTCCAAAATTGCATGTCAATTAATTATTTGCAGTGTTAAAGAAACATGATCAACTATGTGAATAATATGTTTTTAACATTATGTTTATATCCTGGCATTGCTCAAGGTATCATGTATGGCATCCCTTTCATTTTTATTCTTACAACATTTCTGTGGGGTTGAGAAATAATGAATTGTTCATTATATAGTAAGCTATATAGGGTATTCCTGTGCTATAGTCTACTATTACATGCTACTCTCATATCCTGTTAACTTGTAGTTTGAGTTGGTGACCTGTAATAAATAATTTGGTTTGATATTAACTTTTATTGATTTGATTAAATTTATATTTAATGTACTTCAGCTTTTCTTCTGGCCCCATTCATTTTCTTGTCCTGGACTATTCTATTTGCAGTCTAGTCTGCCTTTTTTCATATGGATTGGTATTGTGGAAAGGCCTATTCCTTTAATACACGAAAATAACTAACAATGTACAGAGACAGAGATCACAAACAAACCAGATAGCTTTTCTTGAGGTAATAATTTTGCAACCTTCCAATAAAGCACATTTTATCATGCTTGAGAATGAAAGAATAAACAACATGCATTCCACATAAAGTTTCCTATCATGTTTTCTGCCTTAGGGAGACAGGTTCCTTGTACTTTACCACTATTTTTTAAAAAGTCCACGGCCTTTGTAATTGTCCTCCATAGTCACACACTAATTAACTAAAAGATGACTGCTGAGTGTTGAAAACACAAATCTCCTAGCTGGGTCAGTGACCATCAGCAAGAAGCAATATGACTCAGTTCACAACAGCAGAACATTCTATCATTTGACCACAGCATGACTGATGGTTCGGCCATCTGGTAGAGGAGCATAGCAGCCGAAATAAAGCCTGCAACATTTACAGCAGTTTCACTATCTGAAAAGAAGCACGTTGGAACTCAAATATGCTCATAAACCACAGTTTCTGATTCCAAAATATTGTTCTTTAATTACCAGTGTGCAAAAATTGATTGCTGTGGGCATCAAAGTGCTGCTTCACATGTTCCAAAGATTGGCATTAAAGAGATGATCAATCTCTGAATACTGTCAACTTTCTTTCTTTGCTAGAATGAAGTTCATTCTGACTTACAATGTTCTCACATTACTCAGATATTTCATAAGTCTATCCACAATCAAAGAAGAAAAAGTATGTTTTATGCCTTTTTAAGTAGAATAAGACCAAAACAAATTGTGAATGTTCCATTAGTAATAGGCTCTGGTCTGGGAAAATAAGTCTCTTGACTCTGAAGGGGAGCTGATTTCTTTTCTCCTCTGGGGTATAAGTTCTCTTTTGCCATTGCTAGAATTCTGTAGCTTCAGAACTCCAAAATTGCTTTAATTTTCATAAACAACATACAAATCTTCTAGACAAATACTACAGTTCTTTTTTTTAAATGATTTTAGCTTCCTGAATTCTACATGGGTCCCAATCTAAATGATTAAACAACTGATCACAAGCATATAATCCAAAAGAAAATGTATGTAATATTTATAATTAGTAGGACTGAATTGACTTTGGATTCCGCCACAAGGTGCTTCCAAGCACAGCTGCTCAAAGGAGTTGCAGACAAGTACAGATAATTCTCGACTTACGACCACAATTGAGCCCAAAATTTACTTGCTAAGTGAAACATATATTAAATGAGTTTCCCCCCCATTTTACAACTTTTCTTGCCACAGTTGTTAAGTTAATCATTACACTGGTTAAGTTAGTAACTTGGTTGTTAAGTGAATCTGGTTTCCCCATTGACTTGGCTTGGCAGAAGTTTGCAAAAGCTAATCACATGGCCCCAGGACATTACAACCATCACAAATACGAACCACTTGCCAAGTATCTGAATTTTGATCAAGTGACCATGGGGATGCTGCAACCATCATAAGTGTGAAAAACAGTCACAAGTCCCTTTTTTCAATGCCGTTGTCACTAAACGAACTGTTGTAAGTCAAGGACTACCTGCACTTCATCTGGAGTCCATGTAAAGTATTTCTTTAGTCTGATTATGAAGCATTGCCCAGCCATAAGGATTAGTCCTCTGGGATTGCAATTCTGATATTTTAGCTACCACCAGTACATGATCCACAGTCTTCTTGCAAATCTGCATAACTTTTTTGATCTCTTTTTGAAATGCCTATTTTACCCTTCTTGTAATATCTCTTGGTATTCTCCAGTATGCCATATTACAATAGCTAAAGTCTCTTACCAACCAAATAGGATGAGAGGTCCTTTATCCCAAGGGGACATTTTAAAAAAATTGGACCACCCCTCCTCTCCCTTCTGCTATAAGCACGATTTAGTACTGAAATATCCTTTGTGAACAATATGCCTTAATTATAACATTTGCAGCACATAAAAATACACATACACAAATTGAGAGCCAGAAGTCCAAAATGATCAAAATTTTGGAGTTCAGTGCTATCTACAGAAAATTACTGCTAGACACTGGACCATTAAATTGAAACAACCATTGCATGCACCAGTCTTCGAGTGCATTAAAAGCTTTTCCCTTAGTCATGGTTCAATCACAAGATAACAAATTCTGAGCTTGACAATTCCTTAAATCAAGAATTATGATCAAGCACTCTCAGGAAATTTGGCTTGGGGAAAAAATCTTTGCATCAAGAAGGAAAAAGGCAAAGGATATTTTATATGAACTGGATAAACAATCCTGATAATAAAAATAAATTGTTATGCATATCAGGCAATGATATTTTAATTTAAATATTGTTTCCTTGCAAAAATTCTCACAATTTACTACATTGGAACACTAATTTCTTCTTTGGGAATATTTCAGTGACCAAATAAAGATCCTCATATATTAGAGTACACCGCCTTTACTGTGAGCAAAGCATATCTTGCTAATCAGATGCAATCATTTTTGATTGTACAAATCACCTGGAATCAGTGATTTTGTTCAAAGTTGATGTTGCATGCTGTGGAATGTTTGTAGGCCAGAACCAAACCAAAGTCCTAAACTATTTTAATTAAATGTGAAGAATGGAGTAATTGAAAAAACTTATAAAAAAACTTATATTGGAAGATTATAAATATCAGCATAAGAGCAAGTTATAAGGAGGACTACTAAAATCAGTGAGAATTTAGTCTGGACTTACTTCTAGAGTAGGAGGATCCTGCTGGATCCTTACATAACATTATGGATTCATTTTGGCTTGATGTAATAGTGTGAACTTGGCTACAACTTAGTTTGATATCCAAAGACAGGCAACTGAGACATGTTCAATATTCACATGAGTCAAATCTTGATTTACGGTAGGAAATCAAGATTTCCTCCCTGATGTCCCGGTGTTTGGATGCGGTACGGATCTGGATGAGTAGGAACATGCTTGACTCAACCCGCCAAGACTGAGTGGCTAATGTGCGGCGTCTCGGCCCAGTCAATTGTCCATCTTTGGCCATAGGGGAGAGGTGTTGCCCCCTGTGGATAGGGCGGAATCTGGGGGTCCTCCTGGATGCACAGCTCTGGTTGGAGGAGCAGGTGGGGGCGTCGCCAGGGGGCCCTTTGCCCAGCTCCGTCTTGTTGACAACTTAAGCCCTTTTCTGGACCAGGGCGCCCTCATGAGAGTTACTCATGCCCCTTGTCACCTCTAGACTTCGACTACTGCAATGCTCTCTCTAGGACTGCCCTTGCATACCATCCAGAGATTGCAGCTGGTGCAGAATCTTGACGCGGTGGTGATGGGAGTTTCCCGGTTCTCCCATATTACCCCCTCCTCGCGCAGCCTGCATTGGCTACCGTTAGCCTCGGGTGAGATTCAAGGTTTTAGTTTTGACATTCAAAGTCCTACGACATGGGTCCTCAATATTTGAGGAGCATCTTCTTCCGACATCTAGTACCGGCCGCCTGTCGACTCATGAGCAAGGACTCCTCCCGGGTCCGTCGGTAGTCAATGCCCATGGTGACTCCCCGACGAGCCTTTTCTGTGTCACGCCCTTGACCTCTGGAATCAACTGCCTTTGGAGCTCCATGCTGCCCCTGATCTCCGCACCTTCGCTGTGAATTAAAGACCTGGTTATTCAACCAACCCGGGCTGTGACCCCTCCCTGGGGGAGGGACGGTTTTTAATGTTTATTATCATTATGTTTTAATATTTGGGCTTGTTGTTGGTTTAATTATTTTTTAAATATTTATTGTTCTGTGTTTTTAGTTGTGAGCCGCCCCGAGTCTTCAGAGATGGGTGACACAAGTTCAAATATAAATAAATAAATAAATATTTTAGAGACAAACATTTCAACTTCAGCAATTATCAGAAACCTAGAAAATATCTGCTATTGAAATGTGTGTGTGTAGATAAACTTTGCAAGAGGATATTGTGGAATAGTGACACTATCAAAAACATTTTTCTTCTTGAGCAATCTTTCCAAATATAAAGGAAACTCTGTAGATGTATTTACTTGCTGGCAAGTGGGGCCCAATTATAATAGCAATAGCACTTAGACTTATCTACTGCTTCACAGTGCTTTACAGCCCTCTCTAAGCAGTTTACAGAGTCAGCATATTTCCCCCAACAATTTGGGTCATTATTTTACCGATCCTGGAAGGATGGAAGGCTGAATCAACTTTAAGCTGATGAGATTCGAACTGCCAAACTTCAGGCAACCAGCAGTCAGCAGAAATAGCCTGCAGTACTGCATTCTAACCACTGCGCTATTGCGATTCAGTATAATGCCCATGAAATAACACCTGTCTGCTTAAAAATAAGTATTATAAATTTGGAACTGTAGAATTTATTTTCTCACTCTCTCATAATAATTTTGTTCTGTAAATAATGTTTCTTATTTCTCTACTGAAGTATTGCTGTATCACAACACTTAATGTTTCTCACCACTGTTAATGATGGCTAGGCTTTCTGGGAGTCATCCCAATGTCAAACAGAATTAAATTACCAAGCCATGATTATTACAAACTCAATTTTTCTCCAAACTAGACCATATCCTAAAAACTAAGGGATGGAATAAGGATGCAATAGGATCAAAGTTGGTGATGGCAGGGTGGTAGCACATGATATAAAGACTTAATTCTGATGATCAAATCATGGTATGGAAATAACATCTGTTTCTATGAAATACAAACTAAAGAATGTGGATGGAAAAAATATATTTCTACAAACCCTCCCCTTTGGGGAGGGTTGCTTTTAATTATTTTATAAATGTTTGGAATTATAATTTAATTTAATTGTTTTTTAATGTATTTATTGTCTCTTGTTTTTAGTTGTAAGCCACCCCGAGTCTTCGGAGATGGGGCGGCATATAAGTTCAAATAATAAATAAAATAAATAAATAAATTCTGTTGTGGCCTGCTGGTGGCTGATGGAACTACAAGCAGAGTCGGACAATAGTGAGGAGGTTGTGGAGGAACCTGGGCCAGTCTTGGAGGTTGAGGAGGGCTCAGATGAGGGCTCTGCATCGGAGGCAGGGATGGGGCCAGGGCAGACAGACTGGCAGTCATCAACTGCCTTCAGACTCAGACAGCATAGGACAAAAAAGAGGAGTAAATGAATGGGACATGAGCTTTTGCAGGAAGCAATTAGTTCATCCGGTCGATTCAAGCTTTGAAAAGTTCTGTTTGACTCTGTATGAAGTTTGGCCTTGCCCTGTGTTTGGCAATTAGTTTTCCGCAGCATTCAAAGTGCGGTAAGATGGGAGTTTATAAACATTCCCCTGAAAGACAGTTTGTGAAGCCTTGCAGGCTGTGAATGAACGTAATTCACAGCTGTGGAAATAAAACAGGTTTTGCTGGGACTAAGATTGTGGTTTATGCTTTCCAAGGAAGCCTAAGTCAGAACAAATTCACTGTACAGTGAATATAACATTCTACAGTGGTGGGTGCTTCCTGGTCAAACATATTAAGAATGCTAATATATATTTTATTAACCAAACAGTAAAACTAATTTTATTTAAAGGCCAAATAATTGTTTGTAATAGGAAGTTTATACTACTTCCTAAAGCAAGCACAAAACATTCAAATATTTTTGAAAATGGCTATATGTGGTTCTGAATTACCTGCCAAGGTTGGATGCTGAATTAATTACGCTTAGAATTGTCTGTCAAAATATTGGAATAATGAGTTCAATGCAGGGAGTAAGCTCTTTAAATATCAAGATGTCTATGGTAAGAATCCAACCTACTCAAGAAATATTTTTCTCTCAGTTCTCTGTTCAGAAATATAGAAAAGTGAGTTTTTTTAAACAAACAAACAAACCCTGATGTTATCATTAGTATCCCTGAAGCAGTCTTTACCATAGGTATGTTAATTTACATCAAACTCAGTTAGTGGTCATAATGATTAGGAACAAACTCGGTAAGCTTAAGAAAATATGCTAAAATTGTCTTCAATCTTTTTCTATATTATAGAAATAGCTTCAAATAAATAATCAGAAAGTAAGTTCTGATATTTAATAAAGACAAAATATCATCAGAATAAGGATTAAAATTGGTGGGCCTCAATTCTATTGAAAAATTGAGTTCCTCCTTGGATAAGCACGCAAAGAACAGTTCAATTGCTATATAATTTTAAGTATATCCCTATATTTCTCCCTGTGAATGTTTCATATTGACTTAATTACACTTTCATTTTTATCAATAGAGCAATCTATGGCAAGCTATTCTTATGACCTACCAAAGTCAGTGACAATTCTTATAGCACATAATAACCTAGGTACATTTAATTATATTAAAGATGTGTTTTTAGAACCAATGGCTATAGAATCACAATTAATTATCTTCAAAATGATCTTTATCCTCGATTGGGAAATTATTACATTTGTGATTTAGCTTCTATTTACCTTCCATTATTGTTAAATTGTAATAAGATATTCCCCTCTCCATTCAAGAATCCTAGAATGAAAAATTTTAGAAATATATCCTTGCTCACAGTTTTATGTTATTTACATATTATCATTGTGTTTGCCTGAAACAAATCACTGCCATTCCCAATGTGTTACACAGAAAATAACCTTGCTGGGTTTAAAGGGTCATTTAGTTTGGGTGAAAAGAGCAAGTGACACTGACTTAATAATTAAAAGTTTCATTTTACCTTAGCTCGTCCCTAGAATAGTAAACAAAATAGGAGACGAAGTGAATAAATTGATTATCACTGAATTTACCATAGAAATAAGCATTTTGCTTGAAGACACTCTTGCTTTTCAGTGGCATTGGCACTAAAGGGCTTATTAAGATCAGCATATACTATCAAGCACAGAAGGAAACTGAATGTTGTAATGGCTGGAATGCTGGTCTCATTTGCTGTTGAACTGCTTCACCTGGACTCTTTATATATATCTTATTTCCTTTATGTTCTTCTTCAGATATAAAATGGAGTCTCAAAAACTAAGTTAAGAATTCTGCAATACTAAATCCTGCTCAAAAACTCCCAAAGTATCCTCACCCCACTCCCAGTTCACCATCATTTAAAATATTAAATATGTCTAGATTGGTTGGATTTTTAGAAATTTAGAAGAGAATAAATTTAAATAAGAATGAAACATTTTTTTAATCTGTTGGGAAGTCAAGCAGGAATCGCTTTTAGTGATCAGGAGCACTAAATCCAAATTCTGAAGATAAACCAAATCTCTTAAAATAACTGCAAATCTCAGATAATAATATAGACCTGAAAATTAACACCTGCACTGTTAACTTATGATTGAGAATACTATTTTTTTACTAACTACAAGGATTATTTGAAACAAGCAATTGGCACAAACATTCCTGAAATTGCTAAGCAGCTCTGGGTCACAGTAGTACTTTCAGCAGATCCTGTACACAATAGTGTCCTTTAGTCAAGAGAAGACAGAGAGTCCATTTATAAACCACTTTGGGATAGTGGTTAAAAGTACAATCTAGAAACCGAACAGAAAGATCATTAGTTCTAGTCTTGCCTTAGGCATGAAGCCAGCTGGGTGACTTTGGACTAGGCATTCTCTCACAACCCTAGGAAGCAAGCAAGGGCAAACCCAAAAATGTTGCCAAGAAAACTGTATGGTATCAACTTATTCAAAGATACACCAAGGACTCAACAATGATTTGAAGGCCCAAATAAATAAATTTCTTTTTTATCCCCAAATTCATACATTCACCTGCATGTATTATTTTTTGTCAGGAAGTTGCCAAAGAAATAAGGAAAAGTATGTTAAGTATCCAGTACCTTAAAAAAACTTTCAAGATTCTTGTTTTTAATTACCACAGCTTATCTAATACTCTAACACAATAGAATTAGTTCCTCACCCAAGTTTTCCATTCAATATCTTCCATTTTCCAAACTAGATTTTTATTATTGGTAATATTTGTACATTTGAATATTAACAGCTTTTATGCTTCTCTTTTCCACAACTGGTTATTCTCTCTCCTTCCTAGTTAAGCAAAGACAGAATCAATTTATTTGGCTTATTTAACTGTCTAAACCTCTCAACAGCTACTAGAATGTATTTTTATCCCCTTCCTTCTTCAGTCTTTTTCAAGGCGATTGAATTTCTATGCTTCCTTTAGAAAAGCATATCGAGATAAACATAGTGCTATTTCCCACTTACGGCGAATCTCTACACCTCCTTTACACAGCCATTAAATTGCGTATTTTGGGGTCGCGACCACAACGTCCCTCGGGACATTCTTCCGTTTTGGATCGATTCACACATTAATTATTTTCTCCCTTGCAACGGGACATTCAACTCCCGCTATCGGCCTTCGCATTTTAAGGCTTTAAGGGAATGTGCAAAATCCAAGGAAAAAAGAGAGATTCTCACCCGGGCATGAAGTTGACTCCCTGATTACCCACCCGAGCCATGCAAGGCAGGGAGTTCAAGTGTCTTACCAGATGCAGCGGGATGACTCAGAAGGAGGAAGGGAGGCGAGGCACAGGCAAGCAGGCAAGTAAGGAGAGCCGCAGCTTGCGAGCTGGAGTCTTGCGCCTCACCTGGGAGCTGCTACCGCCGCCACTGCAGCCTGGATTAAAGACCTGGCTGCCATTTGTTGCACGCCTTCCGGGAGAAACTGCACACGAGGCATGTAGGATTAGCCTTTCCTCCCCATGACGATCTTAGGGAGGCTCGTTCTGTTCCGTTCGTTCCTTTCACTGTAGCAAAATCCCAAGGCAAGTAGCGGCGCTTCCCGCCGGGGGACTCAGTTGCCTACTCCCTCTTCGCCTCATGTTGCACCGTCAGCCGTCTAGCACGTCCCAATCGCTCTGGTACTTCGTTTCTTTAGCTTACGAAATCATGAGCGGCGTCGGGCGTTACAGAAACGGCTCGGTGGCGTCCTGCAACCCGGGCGTGGCAAAAGCGGGTGGGGGGGAGTGTTGTAGGGTATGTTGGAGAAACACGACCAGCTCAATTGCTTCGTGCTCCACAGGTGCTGCGTAAAGGGCCGAGGTGTGGGGGTGGGAGGCTGTCCCTTTTTTTTCCTCCTCCACGGAGATTTGTATTCTCCGAGACCCTCAAACCTTGCTTCCTGGAGAGGCGCGCGCGCAGCCTCCACGATCCGGGAGATGACTTGCTTTCTAAAGGAGCAGGCTATGAGAGTTTTGTCTTACGTGCTGCAAGGAAATCTCAGACTCCTGGTGTCTAGTTTGAAATTTCCCTTCTCCACCCTGCCCTGCAGCTGGAACACCTGCAGAAAGAAATGAGGCATTCAATTCCGCGCGATCTCCCTAAAGGGTAACCCCAAATTTTCCCTCCTCCTGTTCGGGAAGGGGCTTGCGCTATCATATCCCGGCTCTCCAAGCTTACCAAACCCTAACCCGGCCAACGACCAGAATAGTTTCGGATTGTTAGTCTCTTTGCAAGCACCCGGCCTCCTGAGATTAATTTGAAATGTGTTCAGTCGGGGGAAGTCTTCCTAAACATAGCAGCATTTTTCCTTAACCTACTCTGTTGTCCCAATTTTATTACATCTTCCCAGTTTTACCGCAGATTGCGTCCCATCCCTGCCTCCTTTCCAACCGCCAAGTTAAACTGTTGCTCTTGCAGCTTCAATTCTTCCTCCGCTAATCGGGGCTCTCCCATAAGACCCATTGTGGCTAAATGTACCCTAGTTTTATTCGGCCGTGATAATACCTAGTAGCATTTCAATGAGGTCATTTCCAGATTGCTGTATAACCTCAACTCGGAATCGATACTATTCTCTTGCTTTTTCTACTGATGATTTGCAGTGATACAGCTTCGCCTTTCTAAATCTACCTAGAAATTGTATATACGCAATTTATTTTGTTTCAACCAGACTTTAAACATCTGGGAAGGAAATGCGGAGAATACATTTCGGAGAAAAGGTCTGCAGGCTGTACCACCGAATGGTATTGTTTATGTTGTGCCCTACCAACAGCTAAAGACCCCTTTGGACAAATTGAAATTCTCTCTCCCTGCCTGCAACCTCCGTGCTTTCCATTTTTATGAAATCCACCCTGCAACTTCGAAAGATGTACTTGAGAGCATATCTAGAGAACAGTGCTGGAGGAGAATATCGTCCTTGCAAAACAATCAAGTCTCTCCTATCAACCCTGTCCTCTGTCTCGACCAGAACCTGGGGGAAAAACAGAACGGCTAGGAAGTAGCTGCCTTGTCATGGGGGAAGGAACGCGCGCCCATTCTATACATGAAATGCAACAGGCGGTGGCGAGGGCTTACCTTTTTCCCGAGCTTTGAACCCCGGTGACAGGCTTGGGGGGGGGACAGGCTTTGGGGTGGAGAACAGAATGGATTTTTTTTCTTTATTTCTTTTTATGGTGGTGAAGGAGGAGGAGGAATGAAATGGCTACTCAAGGACTGCCCCCTTGGCTTCGGCCTGCTGAAAGCAACTGTTGCCTGAGCCTGTCTGGGTCCAAACGACTTGTGCAATATTGAAGAGAAGTCAAAGCTCCCCTCCATCTCGGGAGGGAAAAGGAAATAGGAAAAAAGAAAGGAGCAGGAAAAATACAATATAATTATCATTAAAACACAAATCCATATTGGAGTAATATCACTGTGATCAGCTGGAGCCTTATAACCCTAGAGCTACATTAGGCTTACTTAGCGTTCAGATAAATACAATTACTGTAATTAATTCAATGGGTGGGGTCCCAGAGATCTAGTCCTGCCTTAGCCACGAAAGCTAGCTGGGGTGACTTTGGGTCAGTTACTCTTTCAATATACCTTGCTGAGAAAAGATCATTGCCAAGAAAATAAAAGGGAGAGAGGTATGTTAAATATGTTCCTGGCCTTGAGTTATTTATAAAATAATACAGGTTAAGATACAAACAAATAAAAATAAAATAAATAAATGCTGTACTATTCTTATTCCAGCTGATCTGCATAGCATAGTGGACTTCAAGGAGATCGGCTAATTTATAGTTCAGTATATTTATGATTGGCCCTAAACCAGATCACCTTTTTTCTTCCGCCCCTCTTGGTTTACTATATATTTATCCATTCTCTTCGTTGGAATATTCTTCAAAATGCAGAAACCTGCAATTTGTTTATAAACCTGTTGACCCAAGTAAACATTTCCTGAGAATATATCTTGTATATTTTATAATACTTGCCACTCAGTGTTATTTGTTGAAATATGCAATTTGAAATCAAATGTCAGAAGGCTACATGAACACATAAAACTTAGATCAGAGAAAAATTATAAAACCTCTAGCAAGAAGTGACATTAAACTGTTCTGGAGTTGTTAGACTTCTCTTGACAAAGCAATCATGTGAATGTCTGATATTTCTGATATGTCTTTTGTCCATTTTAATTAAAATATAAAGCTAAAATCAGACTCAACTTCTGATGACTAAGTGGACTTTTCATTGATTTCCTTAGCAACAATACTACAATATCTTTTCATTGTCTCCTCCTGTAAAACTTTTTTTTTACTTCCTACACTTGCCTTGGAGACTCATTGTTTTTGGCCAATCCTTCACCCAAGTATTAAGCACCAACTCCACTCAACATTTAGAAATCTGTCAAATCTCTAAATATCAGTCTCTTTTTGTTATCCATTGTTCAGTCAGTCTTGAATTTTCATGCTGACATGAGCCTTATACCTCCAACACATTTAACCTCATCATTAATGCTTCCAGTCAGTAGTCTGTATGTAAGACATTTAATATAGAATGATTTCTTCTTCCATTTCAAAATATTCTCAAAAAATTCCACCAGTATAATTCAAGGATAATCCATTTTTCTTCAGCCCTAGTATTGTTTTCTAGGCTAATAGGCATTATTAAAAAATAAGAATGGGTAACCAAATCCCTGTGCTGGATTTGGAACTTTGTCCATCAACCTTGGAGAAAGCAAAAAGCAAAACAAAGGATGGCAAAACGTTTGATATTCATTTACAAATAGGTAAAAGGTGGGACAACCATATAGAACTGTATATTAATATGATTCCTCAGATCTGCCTAGTTTAAAATAACAACAGCTCCATTATATAGATGTGTTGGACTGTAGTGCCAAGAATCACCTTAATGCTTCTGGATAACAATGATTTAGAAAAAGCTACTTTAGGTGTCAAGATTAAATTCCTTTGCTTCTTTCAAACTTTAATGCTTTTCAACTTGCCAATGAACTGTGGGGAGGGAAGGGGGAAATGGAATGCGAAGAGCATGAGTGACATGGAAACCATCAAGATCACCGCTGCAGGTGTTGAAGAAAGAGATGGATTATTCCCATAACAAAAAGACTTTCCATAATTGAGTAATGTCATCACCGAGGGGTCGGGAAGAAGGGGAAGCTATTGTTTAACTAAACAAACATTTGCACAGGAAAACCAGAGCTGGTTTTGTTTCTTCAGTACCAACATAGTGTGTCCAATAAAGTTTTACTTTTGGGAATTCAAACCTCCCAAGAGTTTCCTTACTTTAGGTTTGTTAGTTGGACAGTTGACATTACAATTTTTAGAAAATGGGAAGCCCCTTTTTACTGAAAAGTTAATTCATCTTCAAAGCATTGTGTTTGATGTTTCACTGGTCAGAAGTTGAAATCTTTAGATGGAATCAGAACAAATGTAATTATCAGGGAAAATAGTTACTAATGGTATTATACAGTATATTTTTAAAACACACTTGAGTTTTTAAGGGAGAAATAAAACATAGCTAAAGTGGTAGTGCCAAATGCTTGCAAAATGCATATATTTTTAAATATATAGTGAATATAAAAAGTCTACATATCCCTAGTAAAATGCCAGGTTTTCGAAATGTAAAACAATTAAACCAAGGTAAATGATTCAGAATATTTTATCTTTAGACTTCAGAATATTTTATCTTTAATATAACATTTAAGCTGTATGATTCAATTGAAAAACAAATTGAAATATTTCAGGCAGGAAATAAAAAACATACAATAATGTGGTTGAAAAGTTGCACACTTATTTATAAGTAGGGATGTGGCTCTGTTCAGAATTAACCAATTACATTCAAACTGATGTTAAATACAGTAGTAGTCAGTATCTGTCATCACTTAAAGTGACTCTGATCAATTCCTTATAAAGTTCAGCTGTTCTAGTAGAATTTATCTGACATTTCCTCAGTTGCTTCATACAGCAAATTCTATGGTTGTCAAAGAGCTTAGAGAGCATCAAAGGGATCTCATTGTGGGAAGGTATCAGTCAGGAGAAGAGTACAAAACAATTTCCAAGGCATTGGATATACCAAGGAACAAAGTAAAGAGAGTCACCAACAAGTGGAGAAAACCAATGTTACCAAGAACTGGATGTTCTTCCAAAATTGATTTAAAAACCAGTAAGAAAACTGGTCAGAGACTGCCAAGAGGCCTATAGCAACATTAAAGAGGCTGCAAGAATGTCTGGCAAGTACTTGGTTGTATACTACATCTAATAACAATGTCTCATATTTTTCATATGTCTGGGCTGTGTCATGGGATAGCAAGACAGAACACTTTTCTCACAAAGAAAAACATCCAAGCTCAGCTAAATTTTCCAAAACCTACATCCAGTCTGACAAAAGCATGTGGCGAATATGTTACAGTTTGATGAGACCAAGGTTAAACTTTTTGGGCATAATTCTAAGAAGTATGTTTGGTGCAAAAACAATACTGCACATCACTAAAAATTCACCAAACCTGGCATTATGCTTCCAGACTGCATTTCTTTAGCTGAAACTTGGGTTTTAGTCAAGGTAGAGAGAACTGTGAACAGTTCCAAATAATAGTCAGTTTTGGCATGAAGCATTCAGACCTCTGTTTAAAATGTGAAGATTAGAAGAATTTCACCTTTCAACACAACAGTGACCCAAAGCATACCTCCAAATCAGCAAAAGAACAGCTTTACCAGAAGAAAGTCAAAGTTTTGGAATGTCCCCGCCAGAGCCTGGACCTGAATCCAATTGAAAATCTGTGCGGTGACCTGAAGATGTTTGTGCACAGGAGATGCCCTCGTAATCTGACACATATGGAGTACTGTTGCAAGAAAGGATGAGCAAACATTCCAAAGGCAAGATATGCCATACTAATAGGTTCCTATCCTAAAAGAATGAATATTATCATAAAGTCAAAAGGTGGTTTAATAAAGTATTAGTTTAAGAGTGTGCATACTTACGCAACCATGTTTATTTTTCCCCTAAAAGATTTCAGTTGTGTTTCAATTAAATTGTACATTTCATATATTAAAAGTGGAAAAAGTCTGAAGAGATGAGTAGAATAGAATAGAATAGAATAGAATAGAATAGAATAGAATTCTCTATTGGCCAAGTGTGATTGGGCTTTGTCTTTGTGCATATGCTCTCAGTGTACATAAAAGAAAAGATACATTCATCAAGAATCATAAGGTAGAATAGAATAGAATAGAATAGAATAGAATAGAATGAGTTAGAAGGGAGCTTGGAGGTCTTCTAATCTGACTATAGTGTCTGGAAACACTATACCATTTCAGACAAATGGTTTTCCAATCTCTTCATGAAAACTTCTAGTGTTGGAGCATTTATAACTACTGGAGGCAAGTTTTTCCATTGATTAATCATTCTGTCAGGAAATTTTTCCTTAGTTCTGGGTTGCTTCTCTCTTTGATTAATTTCCATCCATTGCTTCATAGCCTGCCCTCAGATGCTTTGGAGAATAGCTTGATTCCCTCTTCTTTGTGGCAACCACTGAGATATAGGAACACTATTATCATGTCACCCATAGTCCTTCTTTTCATTAAATTAAATTTCTTAGTCTATTTTTTATATCTCAAAAACCTAGCATTTTAAATTTTGTAAACCAATATCCTGTGCTACATGACATTCTGCCATTTCTAGCAAAAACATCCCAAATGCAACTGTAGCATAATTAATACTTAAATCCATTATATAGATTCATCACTGTTTTATAAACTAGAAGAATGTAGTCTTCACCCCTCATGGTCCAAATGTTACTTTATACCAAATCTTTAAAACTTTTTCTAAGCATAGATAATAACCATTTTCTCTGTAGCTTAACAAACATGAGAGAATATTAGTGCAGTTGTTGGCCAGCAAAAGATAAACTGTAGGATTTGCATCTATCCCACAATAAATGCTCTGACCTACAAACTATTCTGGATTTTTGTAGCATCCTAAATATCTGATGAAAATCAATTCAAATCTGAATGATTTCACACAAATCAGTTTACACGAATTAGTGCCCTCAAGGTATATTGTACCATAATTCCATTATATTTATCCAGCTTGACTCTTAGATATGCTGATTGAGAATTATAGACATTTTAGTCCCAGTGCTGCCGGAGGACATAAACTTAAAGTGAGGCAGATGTTCAAAATAAAAGGAATACAATAAAATTTTAAACACCAAAGGATAAGTCAGTGAGCAATTGCCACCTTTAGCAATGTTGACCAAAACAGAAACAGGATTCTTTTTACAGAGTCCCTCCAAATCCTATGGCAACCACCTGTAGGTTTACTATGATCAATTATATCAAATGTATTTGAATATCCAACAAAATCAATCCTCACCTTATGTCTAAGTCATGCATGAAAATTAGGATTTTTTTCTGTTTTAAAGGAAAAATTGGAACCAAATTTCAGAAGATCCATCCAATATAGTCTGCAGCAGATATGTCCCTATCCCAAGAATTTTTTTTTAAAAAAAGGATTATATATTGACCCAATAATTTTAAGTGTACTGAGAGCTTTTAATGGGTTTTTTTGCATTTAGAATTTCTATCTTGGCTTTCCTTAGGGACAATGGATCATGGGATCTTTACAAAAAAGTATAATAAAAAGTTTAATCAGCATAATCTGAGAATATGTATATGCCAGGATGAACATGCAGAAAATTTTGGCCCTTCAAGCAAGTTATCCATGTATTCAGAAAATGGAAATCAAGAAGCATTTTAGAGAAGCTTCCTCAATATAGTTCCTTACAGAGATAACTGGCTTGCAAGATCCATTGATTCCCCCAGGTGAAATGAGGTTCACTTACTATTTCATCAGAAAGTTCATTAGAAATTAAAAATAAATATGTATCAACAAATGGTAAACATTTACGTTAACAATAAAAGAAATGGAGATGAAAATAAATTATGTAAAACAAAAACAAAAAAATTGCAAATAAATAAAAAAGTGGCTGGCATATAATTTTTTTATCAATTTTTAATTTTTATTCAAAACATAAAAATACATTTTAGAGCAACTAAAAAAGAAAATATACAAAAAAAGGAAAAAAGAAAAAAAATACAAAAACACAATGAAACAAGTCTACACAAAAAAAGAAAAAACAAAAAAGACATAAATAAATTGTATCCCCTAATTGAATACTGACAAATATATTTCAAAGATAATAACACTTTCCCCCCACCTTGTGAAGCAGGCACGCAATTCATACATTTCTTGAACAATGTTTACCCAACCCACTGCAGCCATCATAAATATGAACCATTGCCAAACAATTTTGATCCTGATGGAGATATTGCAATGGTCATAAGTGTGAAAAATGGTCATAAGTCTTTTTTTCAGTGTCTTTGTAACCTTGAGTGGTCATTAAATGAAGTGTTGTTAGTCGAGGACTACCTGTATACGGAAACAAAGTTAAGAGGTATAACTAGCAGCTAAATTTAACCCTCTGTTAACAGTCCATTTATTGTAGTTCGCAAGCAGAAAGTATGGCTTCTGGTCTACGATATGTCACAGTCATTGTTTCTAGTCCATCCAGGATTAAGTATCCTCGACTGATTCTTAATAATGAGGATTTTCCTTAAGATATTAATTGAGATCTTTTCTAATATTTGGATTTTATTCTCAAAAATTTAAGTCTCTGCTCTGTATGTACAAAAAGGTCTCCTGTAAATTGTAATGTAATATCTCTTAACATTTGTTTTCCAATTGGGTATAATAAAACCATTTTCCAATCTCCTTTAATCTTCTTAAAAATTTAAGTTCATCACTGGTCAATTCTATCAACTTTGAGTCTTTAAATCCAAAGTTTTCTTAAAATTCTGCTGTCAAGCCTTTCTCTGCTACCATTTTCAAAGGCTTGGAAAAACCTTCTGCCAGGGAGTAAAAAAGCTTCCAAAACATCCCTGCTAATTAGAGGTGATAAACCGTGTTCTTCTCTGCTGTCAATGATGATAAAAATGAGACCCGGAAAGTAATCTAAGAACATTTTTATTTATAAAATAAGAAAACCTAACGGAGCTACATGTTTGCAACCTAATCTCCACCAAGGCATATAGAAAAAAAACAAAGGGAAAATATAACGGAAGTTACAAAGGAAGTGAAGTATAAATTTTGTACACATGCGCAGTGGATCAAAACATCACGAGACTTTCTTATCTTATTACTATGGAGACAAGATAACACAGTGCTGGCTAGCAGACACCTGCTTGCTAGAATATGAGCTTAGAAGCTTGAAACAGACAAACAAACAAAAAACGCAGTGGCACCTGCAACCAACTTGTATTTTCCAAGTCCAGTCTTTAAGCCAGCAACAAATTACATTCCAATCTGTCATATTGTAAATCTTGTTGTACTGCTGTTACTTGCATCTGGTTACCATCTTTGAGTTGATTTAAAACTTTATCAAGCTTTTTATCTAAATTTTCAAGCTGTGAATTAAAAAGTTGAAAAGTATTCTGTTCTTCCAACTTCCTCAATAATAGATAATAATAATAATAAAAAAGAGCCTTGGTGGTGCAGGCTGTTAAATGCCTAGCACTTAATTCCAGCTGCCTGCAATTAGTGCAGGCTCGAATCCCACCAGGCTTAAGGTTGACTCAGCCTTCCATCCTCTCGGAGTAGGTAAATTGAGGACCCAAGATTGTTGGGGGCAATAAGCTGACTTTGTAAAAATGCTGCTTGGGGGGTCCAAAAAAGCCCTAGTAATAAGCAGGCATATACAATGGAATGAAGGCTATTGCTGAGCACATTGGGTTGTGCTCCAAAATTGTCACCCTGAGTCTCTGGAGAAGGGTGGCATATAAATATGAATAAAAATAATAAATAAATAAATAAATATGCCTTGACATATTGCTTGAATTTTGACTATATTTTAATATAGTCCAGGGTGGGAAACAATGATCCTTTTATGACTTGTGGACTTCAAGTCCCAGAATTCCTGAACCAGCCATGGTGAATTAGCAGGTTTTAAGATTAATAAACAAAATATGATATTAACAAATATATGAAACTAGAAGATCAAACAGAATTGATGGAAACAAGATTGAGAAGTATTTAAAGATTGAGAAGTATGACAAAAATGAACTGTATGCAATTTCAAAGTATGTATAAATCATGAAATGAATTTTAAAAAGCCATGGCAGAAACTATCACTTTCTGGATAAAAATGTTTACAGTAGCTGTCTTGACAATTGCAACATTTAAACAGTAGAGCAGTTTGCCATTTGGTTTGAATGAAAGAGTATGTGCTGCTAAAAGAGTCTCGGAATTAGTATTTGAGTAGCTGGATATTTGCGATACAACAAAGTCAAGATTAATGTGGATTTTAAAAATATAATGCTAGGCATACCATATTGATAATATGGACTAGATACAAACTAATTCCCAAAAATCGTGCCTGTACCTTTGTGACTCTCAACAAAAAAACCATTTTATACAAATAAAATAATAGCTAAACACAAATGGCTAACTTAATGTGAAGCACTAGAATTTTGTCAAGGGGACATAAAATAAAATTAAGAGAAGAACTGATAGCAGAAGGTTATAGTTATTGGAGAAATTTAATGTAGGCAATAGAGTTTATGTTTGTTCAAGCTCGTTGCTTGAAAAAATTGATTGAATATATGAAAAAATGGGCTAAAAATTGGTTATAATATAAAGATTTCCCCAGTATGGTCATGTCTGTCTCTAGAGGTCGGTGCTCATCTCCATTTCTTAGCTGAGGGAGCCAGCATTTTCCCAAGACATTTCTGTGCACATGTGGCCATCATGACTCTATGCCAAGATGCACAGAATATAATATAGAGATGGATCAATGAGAAAATATGTGGGTGAATGGATTGAAGTATATATTATGTTAATAATGTAAGACAATTTTTATAAAATTATGTACCATTGGTACAATAAAGGGACTTCAAATTTATGTTGGAAAATGAACAAAAGAGGACATTTTATCATGTGTGATGGACATGTAAAAAAGCTAGACATGATTTGTTCAAACACAAGTATTGATTTAAAGGGTTTTAAAGATTAATATATACCTGAGATAAGATGTTTTTCTTTAGGGATTGATGGACAAAGAGTTGGGAAAAATTATAGCACTTTGATAATTACAGTGAGATTATTGCATGCACAAATATGACAAGATTCAGCACTTCCCACAATGGAACAATGGTTTGTGAAGATAATGGAACTTGCTGGGATGGATAAATTGACTTAGTGGAATATAGAAAAGTCACTATCTACATTTATTGCTGTCTGAAAACCCCTTATAGTCTTTTTGCATGACACATAAAAATGAATTAATGATTTATGGTTTGATGATTGAACAGGATAATTATAAAACGAGAGATGTAACCATAGAATAAGAGGTAAATTTATAATTATAATGCTGTACAGAAGATCAAAGAAGCTTCTTTGTATCTTTTTCTTTTCTATTTTTTTCCTTCCCCTTCTTTCTTCTGTTTTAGCTTTCTCTTTGATTTCATTTATTTTTTAATTTGTATTTTATCTATCATTTAAAAAAATCTTGTGTGTTTGTGTGTACACACACACACACACACACACACAGAGGACCTTTCAGGATGCCTGAATAAATTTTAAACTTTAAACTGCAATTTTATATTCTAGGTTAGAGAATACCTTGCTCATCAGAAACCATCTGGGAAAGTTGTAAATTGTGATTCCATCTGCCCAGAACACTTGCAAGCATCATAAATGCATGCCAGTTGCCAATCACATGAAATCTGACATGTGACTTTAGGGATGCTGTAATCATCCTAACAACCAGGACCATTCATAAATCATTATTTTTCAGTGCCACTATAATTCTGAATGGTCGGTTATTGAATAGTCATAAGGTCATAATGAGAATTACTTGTGCTCAGGCAAAGTCAATCATAAATTGTAAGTATCAATTTATTAAATCAATATTTAAATACCAAAAAGCCTCATTATAATATCCAAGTAGATAAAAGTTTTGTTAATCTTTAGCTTTAGCTGTTTTCCTATTATATAGTCTGAAAAATTAGTTTTAAAACAATTTTAAAGACTTTTACACCTTTATTTAAACTAGGAGAGTTTAAATGTACTTTCTGTTTTGCCTAAGGTAACTATCAACAGTAGTACTAACATGCTAATTCATGTCATTGAGAAAACTGGATTTTTACTCCTTCCTTTTTGGCACAGTTAAAGTTGTGCCACAATTAGGAAAAGAATAGAGGAGATTAAGCACCACTTTTTACAAGTCAGTTTTTTCTACAGAATTACAGCAACAAGACAGGATTAATCTTATTGACTGTTTGAAATTCTAACCAAAAATTATTAATCCAAAATATCTCTTCCACTGTGGAATTGGATTTGTCATTTAATATAGAACCATATAAACCATTCATGTATTGATGAAAAAATGTCACAGAATAATAGAATTCAAGGATTTGAAAATCCCCTATCATTCATATTCCTCGAAGTCCAGACTTTAAATTCAGTGTGCTTGCATTTGTTCCAATCCATCCTCACTTTTTGAGAAGGAGTGCTATCAAAATTGTAAAGCTCTAGAGCTCAAATGATTTATTATAATGTTACATTTGGTAGTAATTTGTTCATTCCATGATGGAAAAGGTAGGATTCATGATGAACCTGTTTATTTGTAGAACATACATTTAAAAATGATGAGGCAAACTAGTTAGAGATTGCTAATTATCATCTCATCTTACATGCAATTTTTGTATCATTCCTCACAATGAGGGGATTCAGACCCTATTAAAAACAATGATGTATATTTAATGAAATATAAGGTCATTTTATTTGTCAGTGCTGTAAGAAATTATGATATGCAAGATATCCTTATAACTAACATTATGAAAATGAGGCTAATATAGAACTTACTTTTTTACTTTAACTTTATATTAAAATACTGTAGATTAGTATCCATCAATATTTAATAGTCAATTATGAAGGGTCTAATAACTCAATAAAGCAGTAGTTTTAATTTCTAAATATTAAATAAAATTATTTCCTAGGCTTATTAAGGATCTAAGTCGTGTAGTGCTGTCATTGTATTCATCTTGGAGTTTATAGCTTTGTGGATAAAAGCAGGATAACATAATCCTTTAATATGTGAAAAACTCAAATGATTTTAACCATTCAAGTTACACACTTTTAATAGAGGATTAATCCATTCCCTTTTCATAGTGTTATAAAATGCACCAGAGGCTGATACATTAATTAACTAACCTTCCCATTATCTTATCTATACTGAAGAAATGGTAGAAGTCCTACTAATTTCAACAAATCAGTATATCATACAAATATGGATTAGAATCTTTCTATGGTGATAATATGATCTATATGAGACTAATGTGCCTTTTGTTGAACATAATTCAGCCCATGAATAGAGCACATATGACTGACCAAACTTTGGTATTGGCACATAGTCATCTCGTGAACCTGAATTTCCATTTAAGAATTGTTTATACTGAATATATAATGTCAATGCAATGCAGTAGTTCACATTCAACTTATTATTTTGCTTTATATATTTACTTTTATTTTAGAACAAGCTAGTTCTCACAATATTTACAATATGATTATATTGAATCATAAAATTATTATGACCCTCTTGACCACAAAAACAAAACAGCTGATGTGAAAAAAATTCAATCTCTGGGTCAGTTTCTGATTCATCCATAAAACTGAAATTAAGCTTTCTAAAATCTGTTTTAAAATATAGGAAAGAAGCAAACAAATTTCCATGACATTAGCATTGTTAATGTTTTCTTATTTCTTTCAATTAGAGCTAAACTTTATAAAATATCTGTCATAGAGGGATGTGGTCTTGGGCACATAGTGGAGATGGTATTCAGCAGGTTCTGACCAGTTCTGGAGAACTGGTAGTGGAAATTTTGAGTAGTTCAGAGAACCAGCAAATACCACCTCTGATTGGAGCTTTTACAGTATCCTTCCCCTGCCACACCCACCAAGCCACACCCACAGAACTGGTAGTAAAAAAGTTTGAATTCCACCACTGGCACATAGGCAATTACAAATCACCTTTATAGCTAAAGGCAAATTGGGGAGGTTGTTGGCTGCTGCACACTTTTGTGTTCTACTCTCAAGATGTTTACTATTCACTTACTTTACTATATACTTACTGTTTTTTTGTAGGCACACACCTAAACAAAGCACTAGACTGCAATCTACCTCATATATATTTATAATTTATTTTCTAAGAGTACCAATTGATAGCCCAAGGAGAACTTTGTTTGACATGAATGGAGGCACCATGAGAGAAGCCCCAGCTGGCATGAGAGAGAAAAGGTCCCTGCTGCACCAGCTTTAAAGAAGGTGGTGTGAAAGAAGGCCCCAGCTGAAGTGTGGTATGGCAGGCGCAATAGCAAACAAAGCTAGGTGGCTGAGCAACTGGTAGTAGCAGGTAGATGGGAGGCCAAAAGGACAGAGATGGAGTGGATAGGTGGATGCAGCCAACTGAAGTGGAGGCAGTCTTTTTACACAAGCATGACTTGGATTTGGGTGGGTCCACACTTAATGATTGGGTAAGTTCCATTCATTGACAGGAAATGGGATTGACAGTACTGCTGTCACTAAGCAGAATGGTCATGTGATTTTTTTTAACAACCGCATTGCTTATCAATGGAGTTGCCAGCAAAAAGCCTGATAGCTGTCACAGTTGGAATATGACTTACCTTGCTTTTGCAAATATGTTAATTTTGCAATCCATTTAAGTAAGTTTTACCCAACTCAGAGGAAGCAAATAAAAATTGTGATTAAAAATAGTGGAAAATTGCCTACCTGTTGTTTCTGATGATATCGGTGTATTACCTCTATGTGCCCTGAAGTTCTCAGAAAAATAAATTGGAAAAATAATACATGAAGGTAGTGTGCTTGTTGTTTCATTTACTTAATATATTGTTACTCCTTTTTGTTAAAATGTGATTACGTCAGCAGTCAAGACATCAAGTACAATTAAAATTGAACAATTAAAAGGTAATTGATAAAATAGCAGAAATTGAAATGCTAAGAAGATGAAAATCAGCACATTGTTTGATCTGAAGCCTGTCAGAATCAAAATAACCTGATAACATTGATTGTTTTTATTTAGGTTATATTTATGGTAGTGAAGAACCATCAAAAATCACAAAACAAAAGGCTGGTTTTGGATAATTTCCTAATTGTTTTCTCAATATGGGCTGATTTTAACTTAAATATAATTGAAAATAATTGAAATATAATCAAAATGTTAGATATTTAATCTCAAATATTTTATTCAGAAATTGTTGTCAAATAGTATATAATAATGTCAACTAACAAAATACTCAAAATACTTTTTTATAATCAGTCCAGACCTTATGTAAATTGGCTTTTTGGTTTTACAATTTTCCAAAACAATTTCATCTCTTAGATATTTGAGTTTGGATAAATTCTTTTCCACAATTCAAACTTTCACTTTAAGTAGCTCTGCTTTCTTGGTTTCAAATTATAATAGGAAATCATAATGGCATGATTTTCTTTTTATATATGTAATTTTATTAAATTTCAAAAACATGATTAAGAAACAAGGAAGAATGGAAAAAATGAAAGAAACAAATAAAATACAAGAGAAAATATGAAAAAAGGAAAAAATAAAGGAAAAAAAAGAACATAAAAATGGGTTCCTGCTGTCTTTAGTACAGATATAGATAAAAAGCACATCCAACTCTTCAAAAATTAACAATTGTCTATATTAATTCTATAATTTCATATAATTCTAATAATTAATCCAAAATCAAACTTAATTTCTTGCAAAGTCCAAAACTAGCTTCATTAGTAACATATCACTTTCTTAAAATTCAACCAGATACCTTTTCATTCCATACTTCATCCCATTTTCTACAAACAAACCTTCACTTTTCCTTATTAATCAACAAAGATCCTGTAAAAATTAACAAAATACTTAATAACATAAATATATATCTCCCATTTCCATTTAGTCTACTTTCCCCTCAGCCTTTTCTTAACATTTGAACATTACAATCCCCCCACCCCACAACTAAAAATATTAAACATTACTGTCTGGGTGACTCTGGGCCAATTCCTATCTCTCCGCCCCACCATCTCACTGGGTTGTTGATGTGGGGAAAATAAAAGAAAGGAGGATTGGGTATATTTGCTGCCTTAAGTTATCTATAAAGTAATAAAGATAAAAATAATCACCCTGTCAAGCCCGAAATTGACATAAGTGTAGCCATTTTAGTTAGTCTTAGTATATATTCTTTTTCTTATTTTCTCTACGGCAGCCATGGGGGGAAGGGTTTTGGGCTTGCCACATTCCTAAGGGCGGGGAGGAACAGAGATAAAGAGCGTGTTTTGGCTAGATGATCTTCCTGTGGGAAATGAGCTGTTCGTGCTTGGGCCCCTTGAGGTGGAGATTTATGACATCAAGCAATGTTGAATTTCTTCTACTGGAGAATGTGACTTTTGGTGGTTGTTTCTAACTTGTAATATTGTGGGGTAATTCCGGGTTGTGTCAGATCCAGAATTACTATGGACTTTGCCAATTTGATGCTTTCCTAAATAAAATAAATCTTTTTTGAAGATGGACTTTGTTCTTTTCTTTTTAAATGGATTTCATGCACTTGGAAACCTGACATTATTCCAGATCTGACAAAAACCATAATCCTGCAGAAGGGTTATTATTCAGGGTCCTGAGCCCTGGCTGTTTACCTGGAGTTTTGGATAACAGTAAAGACTCAGGGACAATGGCAGAAGGACGGGATCCAGGGGCACCAGAACGTGAGTGCAAACTCTCTGGGGGGCCTTGTTTTAAGTTGCCGGTTGAGCAGCAAGCCTCCCAAAGAATTCCACAGGAGACCATCAGAGTAATGGCAGTCATGAAGGACATTGCATGCCAGCTAGGGGCCTGCCTGAAATCTCTGAGTGAGTGGTCTGGAAGCACAAGTATCCAGCGGATAGAAAGAGACCTGCTTGACCAAGCAACCCTTCCTGACCCACTCATTGATCGGCCATTAATGGCAGCCAGGGAGTCTTGAGCCATGATCTTAGAGTGGAGAGCTGCAATGGGACCCTTAGAACCTATGGGAGACCACAATGAGCCAGCTGAATGGCAATACCAAACGGCAGTATGCAGCCAAACCTTCAAGGATCTACCTAACCAGCTGGAACAGCTTGTGATCGGATGCGAAGGCAGGGGCCAGCAAAGGAAGCTAATTCCCACCCAGAGAGATCGTGAAACAAGCTTCCAGCCCATCAACTTTCAGGTCAACCCAGTTGTTGGGAGAATATTCTCCTCCTAGAAGAGGGCGATCTACCGCTATGGGAGATCTTCCACTAATATATCATTTGCCTCTGAGAGTGGAACATAGAGGGGTGAGTAGGAGGGGGAGTCCACAAAGAATCCATCGAGGAACGAGCCCTCCCCCAACCTCGTTTACTTCCACCTGACCAAATCCCTCCAGGATGGGCATTTTATCCAGGCAGAGGATGAGTTTGGGAACAAGCTCTGTGATGACCAGAGTGTAACACAAACGTAACAAAATCCAGAGCGTAAATAAGTGTCCTTTAATGCCTCCAACTTGGCCGCACTGTTCAATAATTTTCAGTTGGAGACAAAACATACTCAAAAATAGTCTTCAAAAGAAAGCAATACAGTCCAAATTTAATGAGCAGATAGAGGTGAAAATAAAAACCAAACAAACTACAATGATGAAATTTCCACAACGAAACAGAAGTATTTACCAAATTCAAGGAGATAACAAGGCACAGTCTGTTGGAAGGACACCAACCAAGATAACCTCAAACCAAAATAAAACATGCTTTGTCTCCAGCGTTTGCCAGAACGCAGGTCCAAACTCTTATGCAGTTCTCACATCTAGAGCCCACGAAGAGGATCAAGGCCCTCTCCTCCCGAGTAGACCACATCTCTCCCTTATCCTATCCTCCCTGCGTGCCCTAGGATGGATAGGGGATGCGCCTGGGTCCTCCTCTGACTGCTCAGCTGGCCTCAGCCCCTCCCCAGCCTCTTCCACAACCTCCAGAGCCACACTTCCATGCCCTGTCGGCTGTTCCTCCTCTCCCTCAGAGTCAATCTCCACCAGGGGCATGACAAGCTCAAATGAGGCCAGCCCAGGCTGCAGCTCCACCTCCCGCCCACCTCCCCTGCCACAACCAGCTCTGTGTGTGAATGCCCCAACACCTTTTAAAAACATGTTGATGGGACTGCAAGTAAACTTGCATTTTTCCTGAATAGAGCATGGCCTTACATCAAGAGACATGAAAATGAATTCCACGATGAGGCAGAACTAGTCCAATTCCTTGGAGACAATTTGGAGGAAGAGGCATCTGAATGGTTCACCCAGCTCAATGATGAAGGAGCCCCTGAACTAAAGAATGTGGATTACTTCCTAAGAGAGCTCCGTTCACATTTTGAGGATTCTTCCCAAGCACAAGAAGCAGAAGCTGAAATAAAAAGTATCAGGCAGAAGGGTAGACCCACCAAGGAATTAGTGCTTGAGTTCAGACGCCTGGCCACTAATCTCAGGCATTGGTCTCAAAGATTACTTGTGCACTATTTCCAAGAAACCCTGGATGAGGAGTTGTTAAAAATCTGCCTGTGCCGTGGGTTACCTGAAGATAGAATCTATGCGTGGTACAGGATGGCCATAACAATGGACAACGCGCTCAGACAGCACAGGAAGAGCAATGCTGAGAGACAACCAAAAAGGCAATTCACATGATGCTCATTTCCATGCCAAGGGGAAGGACGTCAAATAGCAGCCCCTCCAACCTCCATAAAATATTTCCGTTGTGGTCAGCAAGGGCATCGAGCATCAGAATGCTTAGCACCAGCCCCAGTACTTCAAGGGAGAGCACCCACTCTCCCTAAATAGAAAAAGGCACCTAGAAAACCTCCTGAAAAAAGCAAATTTGACTGCCAAGCCATTGAGGTCCCAACCCCCAACAAACAATAGGGGAGGAAACTCAGCAGGAGTACCCATCATGCAGACAGTGAAGAAGATGACCCGATGGTAAGTGGAGCCATTCTACCTTTTAAAATTGAAGGGACATTGACTGCTACTCACGCAGGCATAGAAGGGCCCATAGACATTATCATTGACACTGGTAGTTCACGGTGCCTTATCAGTCCCAAGAGTGTTCATAGTTTAAGTATAGAAACTAAAATGTTAACTACCCCCATTCGATTCCAACAAGTAGGTGGATCCATGATAGGGGGAAGTCAGCTATGCAAGTTACCGAAAAAGTAAAGCTAACCATAGGGGAACACTGGGAAATAATCCAATTCATAGTAGTCCCAAAGATGACCCAATCATAATCCTGGGTCTCACCTGGCTAGACAAATGGCGGCCAAATATAAGCTGGGATGGTGGCTATAGGAGAATCAAATTAGCACTTGGTCCTGAGCCACCTCCTGAACAAGATAACAGCCAAATTGTCAGCCCGGAAATACAAAAAAGCTATGAAGATAGAACAGCATCATTGGCTGATCAACCCACAGGGATTCCCAAAATCCCAATCCAGTATTGTGATCTTGTTCAAGTCTTCAGTGAGGAAAAATGCAATGTGCTACCCCCTCATTGCAACACTGACTGTGTCATAAAGTTTATAGAGGTGACTATGGATATATCCTTGGTTCATGTTTTCCTAGGCCTCACAGCCAAATGGTGTTATATGGTACCTCATGTTTTTCCAGGCCTCACAGCTAAAGAATGTGACATCACATACCCTTGTTAAGAGCTACAAGATAACAAGAGCCTGGCACAATTGATGTGTATTACTCCCATTGCATTCCTTTCAGAAGTGCAAGATACCTAGTGTCTAAACAGACTTGAGTTATAGTACCCAATTGCCTTCCTCCTCTAATTAAGTTTTGTTATTCCTGAGCTTAGGTTTATATTCTGTTGGAATTTACGATTTCATGTAACCCAGGTGTTATTTTGTTGATACGCATGCTCAGACTCACGTTGTTTGGTAACTTTCCACACACTGCTCCCCCCTTTGCTGTAGTTACCCCTCCCTGCTAAATCTGCTTAATAAAGGAGACTGTTGCGATCTGTTCGGGGGACACAACATCACCCCAGGCACTTCGTGCTTTCTCATCTTTAGAAACTTCTTGTGTGGTGTCTTTTATTTGGCTTCTTTCGTCCCTTGAGGACCCCTAAATTGTCTCGAGGGCTGAGACTTGTTCCTCTTGGAACCCAGGACAACATCAGCAGGGAACCTCGGACAACGAGTAGTGTTACAGACCTTGCTGTGACATCTGGGGGCTCGTCCGGGGTCCTGTTGAGTTGTCCAGAGGCGCGACCATTGGCTAGTGGTGCGTCACCTTCACCCTCATTGCTTACCCGTCTGGATGCGACACGTGCACACGTAAGTAATGAGCTCCCCGAACTCGAGAGACTCATCAAGGCATAGGGATGAGCTCTATTCTCTGGTGAAGAAGACTAATTGTTTGCAAAAGATTAATGGCACCACTGTCTATCCTCTTTCTAAGAAATCTCTTACCTCTTTTCTATCCTATGTTCATGAGAAATGTCCTGCCTACTTGGAGGAAGGTACCCTTAAGAAGGCTACCTGGATGGCTGCTCTTGGCATCCTCTATCCTAACTCTCCTTCTACTGATTCAGCTGCTCTGCTCTCTTCTACTATGGAGGAATCCCTGTCAAAGGTCTCTCCACCTCCGTATGAGTCTCCTACTGTCCCTGAAGTTGCCTCTGCTCCCCAGCAGACACAGCTTTTCTGCTCCTGCAGCGCTTTCCCTCCTTCAGAGGATACAGACATGACTGCAGGAACTTTTCTGCCTTGATTGCTTCTTCCTCTCTTTCTCTAAGAACTGAACCTCTGCCTTCAGCTTACCCTATGACCATCCCTCTGGGGGTGCTGAATTCCATGAGAACATCAATGTGGGATGCTTAAAAATTTAAAAGAAGCTGTTACTTCCTCACGGCATTCACTCTCATGTAATGCTTATGTAACTAGAATACAGGCAACTGCTCTCTTCTGATGCACTGGATGGCAGAATTGAAAGTGGAAGGCATGCCCTATTGATTTCAATAGTCCACAATTAGATCTGCTGATCAGAAGCATGGAATGAGACACAGATCTGTTAGGAAGCCCTCCATACAGTACAATGGGGCTGTTCAAAGAAAATATGGTTCATTTATTGTTATGTGTTAGGAAGAACTAAGAGAAGATGAAAATGTTTACTATTCTTTTCATGATGTGATTTACATTAAAACTTCTTAGATGTGATGTATAATAATGTATAATAATTGCATGCAGAATTGAGCTTAGCTGTGTATGTATAATAATGTAAATAAGTGTATGCAGAATTGAATAGGATTGATTGAAGAAAATATCCTTTACCTGTGTATAGCCCTAATTGGAATTGCTGAAGTTCAAAATAAATTAATTGTAACATGTTTGGCAACCAGAGAATTAAATTGGCTTTTTTGGATTGGACTTAGAGTTGTGGGAGGCAGATAGGCAGTGGTTCGGGCCCACAATCACCTTTGTGATTGGAACCGCTCCTTGAGTTTTCCCAGTGCTCTGAGAACAAACTACAGGTTTATAAAAAAAAATAAAAATGTGTGGAAACTTAAAGGGACAAACCCTCCTCAGGGCTGGAGGTATTGTGTGTGAGAATGTGTCTGTATGCAATCATTTCCAGCCCTGGAGGATGAGATCCTCTACAATAGAGCTTATTGGCTCTCAGAAAAGAATTGTAAATATGCAAGCCGTATGATTACAGTGTAAATGTGTGAGTATGTTGATGGTAAAAAAGGTGGTAGAAATGTTTGTGTATTGACCCCTATCCCAGATTGAAAGGAGAGTAAGAAAGAGTGTGAGAAAGGTCCGGACCTGAGAAAGATAGGATTATTTGTGTGTGTATTTGTGTGTGCTTTACTCATGATGAAAATTATTTGTGTGTGATTTATTGGTGAAAAGAATATTGAGTGGAAAGAATGGATGAGATTTGTTTTAAACATTCCCCCCCTTCTTGTCTCCGCTGGTTGTTGTAGGGGTGGAGGCGGGGGGGGGGGAATGAGGCTTTTACCCCCTTCTGTCTTCGCTGGTTGTTGTAGGGGTGGAGGCGGGGGGAGAATGAGGCTTTGATCACTTTAACCATTTTTTTCTCTGCTCTGAGTTTTGCCTTGAAAAAGGCGAGGTTAGAAAGTAACTTTTCATAGGTTACATAGCTTCATCTCCTGATTTTTAGAGATTTTCACACAAAGGAGCCTCAGATAGATAGGCTGAGATTGGCAAATTGCCTGGAACGTTATCTGTAAAGGTGGCTCGGTTCCCAGGTGGGCAATTTGCCCGATCTTTGAAGATGACTCAGTTCCCAGTTTCAGCAAAGGGAATCAAAATTTAAAACTAGCTGCACTTTGTACATGCTCTTAATCCATATTCTGATTAAAGCAGAGAATTGACACTAAAATTTGACTCCATCTGGAGGTTTACAACAAGAACTGGAGAATGCATGGCTATTGCCAGCACAACTGGTAAAGTCATGAAAGGTTTACAATGGGCTTTGCAAATAACTTTTTCTTCTAATTTTTAATAAGTACAGTAAGGTATAAATGGTGGAGTTATGTAAAGTCTGATTTTCAATTTTATTTTCAGAATAACTTATCTCTTCAATGTCCTTTGCCTGACTATCTAAGCTGTATTGTTTGCCTAAAGAACTTTGGCTTGCTTACTTAATGACTTCTTCCTTTACAAGGATTCTCATGATGATACCTGGAAAGTGTTCTGCTATTTTAACTTTCAAAACTTTTTCTCAACAGCCTTTCAACTTAATCTCTGACTCTCATTTGTGTGTCAAATTATTTTTAATCTTCCAGGTGCTTATATTATGCCCAGGATTTACCCTAATCATGATCTTATTTTTAATTTTGCAACAGCTACTACAAGACCAAGATATTTCTTACATAGGTAGTCACTTGACCCTTTCTGGGCCTCTTTCTTAAGGTTATTGCTTTGTTGATTTTTTCAATCACTTTTTTCATCAAACTGCTAAAGGCCTGGCACAAGCTTGCCATATTCCAGTTACTCAAGACAAGCAGAATTGTCTGCCTTCAATCTTGCTCTTTCAATGTTTCTCAATCAGCCCCTTAACATTATTACAGATAGTTTGTATGTTTCACATCTGGTCTCTTGTATATACGATGCTTACATTTCTCCCTCAACCCCTGTCCCTTTAATGAGACTTTTTTACAGCTCCAGGATTTTTACATCTCGTGCTCATCCACTGTTTGTAGCACACATTAGAAGTCATCAACATCTTCCTGGATTTTTATCAGAAGGAAATCATATGGCAGATGAGGCATGTAAAACCAACCCGCCTCTCCTGTCTGTATACCTTAACAGCAGGAGAAAGCCATGACTATTTTCATCAGAACAAAAGGCTCTTGTCAAGCAATTTGGTATTACCCATCAAGAAGCCTCTGCCATAATTCAGCAATGTCCAACATGCAGTCTACAGGCATCTGCTATCCCACAAGGGGTCAACCCCAGGGTACTAGTGCTTGTGAGACATGGCAAATGGATGTAACTCAATATCCATCCTTTGCCCCTTGGAAATTCATTCATGTTTCCATTGATACTTATTCAGGTTTCATCATGGCAACTTTGCAAAGGGTGAAACCAAAACAAGCAATTAATCATTGTATTCGGACTTTAACGTTGGGATGTCCAAAACTCTAAAACTGACAATGGACCAGCTTATATGAGCTCTGCCTTTGCACAATTTTGCCATCGCTGGTCATTAATCCATAAATTCGCTTCATTCATCAATAGCCAAGGCCAGGCCATTATAGAGAGGGCACATTTGACTCTTAAACGGGTTCTTGATGACACTTGGGGTCAAAAGGCATCAGCCCCCACACTTGACGCTGTAAAATGTATTAAATGTTAGCTTGTATTCACTGAATTTTCTAACCTCACTGGATCTCCTGCCTCCACTGCTGCCTCAGACATTTTCCACTCCCCTCCTCCCCTTTCTCGCCCTCTGGTTTATTACAGGCATCTTCCAGATCCAGCTTGGAAAGGTCCAGCTCAACTGATCACTTGGAAGAGGCTACGCAGCAGTTCACTGCTCTGATCGCGTTGTGGGTTCCGTCGCTGTGTCCGCCTCTGTCACTCGCCAACCAAACAAGAAAGATGAGATCCTTCTGATCCTATCCCTGATCTCTTGCCTTTTCTGTCTCTTAATACTTTTCCTCTCTTCCTAAATGTACTTTCCCTTTGAACGCCTAAGTTATATATAGAGTTCCTCATTGTAGAGTGCAAACCCCTCTAGGGGGTCGTGGAACTTGTTTGCAGACAACGCCATCCCTTCCTGCATCCAGCTCAGTGGACTTGGCAGAGAATGGATCCCATCCATCCTCTAACAATACTTACATTATATCCTCTCCCTGTTCCACTTCTCTGTTAATTTTAACATTTCATCTGAAGACTACTTGCTCTTATGTATGTTCCCTGTTTTTCCCAAAGCAAAAAGTTTCCCTTCTCTTTGCCTTTTCCCATGTTTCTACCTGCAGCTCTTAAGCTTGCGGCTCCTATTCAACATACAGCAGAACCTGCATCGTCACTTAGCTTGGACTATTTTTGACTTCAAGGAAGCATCCTTCATTCCATCTCTAATCGAACTCTGTGGCCTTGGTTTCCTACACTTTCCTTTGACTTTGCTGAAATGCTGGTGGCCATGGATTTAACATTAAACAAAATGTGAACCTTCCCTCGGA
>CM019155.1:51032908-51047137 GCA_009733165.1 Naja naja | reverse complement strand
ATCCAAACAGCTTTTCTTTATCAAACTGAGGCGATGTAGGGCTCAGCAATAGATGCTTTGTGAGGTAGAAACATGTGGTAAAGTTAATAAGTCCAAGGAAGGCGCAAATCTGCCTTGCATCGAGGTTTAGGGGCTTCCTTGATTGCTTTAACCTTGGCATCAGTAGGATGGATGCCATGTTTGTCAATCATATACCCAGGAACTCAACTCTGTCTGTTTTGAAGTACATTTGTCTTCCTTGACTTTTAACCTTTCTGAATCTGGTAAGGACTTCTCTGAGTCTCTTTGAAGCTGAGTGTCATTTTCAGCAGAGATTAACACATCATCAAAATAAGGCACCTGGCAGTCCTTGCAACATTCTTTCCATAAGGCTTTGAAAAATGCCAGGTGCAGCTTACTCAAATTGTAGTCTTTTTTTGAAGGCACCTCTATGGGTCACAATTGTTTGTGCCTCTGCAGTGGCATCATCAACTGTTAATTGTTGATATGCCTGAGCCAAATCCAGTTTAGCAAATACTGTACCCCTGCCAGGGAATGGAGCAGATGATGCACAACTGGTACAGGGTATCGCTCTGCTGCAGCGCATGGTTAAGTGTCCCCTTGTAGTCACCACAGATTCTCACTGACCCATCAGCCTTGACTGGTGTGACTATGGGTGTTTCCCATCTGGAGTGGTCAGTAGGCTCTAAAACCCTTGAGCAATGAGCTTATCTAATTGTGCATCAATTTTTCCTTTAAAGCAAATGGGACCCTCCTGGGCTTTAAACAATTGGGGGCACCTTGGGGTCGCTGAAAGCAATAGGGGTCCCCATATACTTGCCCAGTCCTTCGCTGAAGACCTCTGGAAACTCAGACTTCAAGGACTCTTCCCAGTCAGAACTGCTCACGTGATGGATGCCAGTCACCTCGATGCCAAGTGGCTTGAACCACTCAAGTCCCAGCAAACTTGGGCGATCCTTGTCCACGATGGTCAGGGGCAAGCGTTTGGTGTGGCCTTTAAACTGCCGTTGAAATCTCTCGCTCCAACTACTGGAATCTTGTTCCCTTGGTAGTCTTTGAGAGTCAGTGCTTGCTTCTGGAAATGCTTTTCTGAATTTTGGGAAAAGAGTCTGTGGATAGTGTCCCATGACACCATAGATAAATAAGAGCCTGAGTCCACTTCCATTTGGCAAGGCCTTCCTTCAATAAACACCTTCACATGTACTTTTCTGCTTTTTAAGGGTGAAGAATGACCAATAGTGATTGTTTGGTGAGTTTCATTCTTGCCATTTGCTTCTAAATTTCGCCCCATTTTTCAAGGAAATTGTTGGGCTTAAAGTCTCTATCAGGAAATTTCTTCCTAACTGGTGGAGTTCTGGATGATTTGCAGACTCTGGCTATGTGACCCTGTTTCTCTAGCGTAGGCAAATGGAGTCAAAGAACTTGCATTCAGTCGGGGTGCCCCCAGCCTCTGCAATAGAACCCTTGCCTGTTTTTCCCAGAGTCTTTTCTTTTCTTCTCCATTCTGAGTTTAAAAATCCCCTCCTCTGCCTCACTGCCATCAGAATCAGAGTCTATTTGTTGCAATGAGCTGTTGTGGATTTTTCCCCATCAGAATGGCTTGAGGCCTGGCTTGAGGCCTTGTTAATCTTTCATGGCCTGCTGAGGACTTGGTGGCTTCCGCTGAAACAGCTTCTTCAATGGCCTCTTTAAGCGTGATCTTAGGTTTCATTAAAAGTTTGCTTTGTAAGACCTTATCTTTTAGGCCTAAAACAAACCGATCACGCATGGCCTCTTCTAAGTTGGTAAAGTCACAAGCACCCCAATGTCCTTAAACTTGCCGAAGTCATTAACATTCTCGCTATCCCTTGATCCCGACGGTAAAATTCGTGTCTCTTAATGAGGCACGATACTTGTGGGGCGTAATGGGCTCTTAAAGTTTCTCTAAATCGGGCCATTCCATTACCTTCAGCTCTGCTGCTCATAACGCCTTCGCCATTTTGAAGACTGCGGACCGCAGTGCGTGAGAAAGACCGCCCTCTTCCGTCTCGGGGATGCCGGCGAGATCGTTCCTTCCAGAACATGTGGAAGCGATCCGCATACGATTCCCAGTCTTCCGTCGCCGGATCGAGCGGTGCTGGGGGTGTTCAGCGCAGCCATCTCGCTCTGTTGCTTGTTCCGTCGTCTTCTCTTCAGGGAAATCCCATCCCGTCGCCAGTGTTAAGTTTGCATGAAGAGTCAGACGTGAGGAGTTCCAGCAAAGAGTTTATTAGTGACTACAGCTCGAATAGACCCGTTCTGGCTTGGCTACGGCTGCTTCTTATAGCCTGCAGCCGTAGCTGCCAGCCAATGGGAGTGCAGGGTTTCTTCCCGCACTATTTAAACCAATACCATTTGACATTTTACAAGAACAGTTCAAATAAACCAATAACATTCAAACCTACATACATAACACCATCCACGGGAAACAGCCTCATAGCGGCCACTCCAGCAACTCCCCAGGGCAACCACAATGCCAAATCTCAATGCCCCCCCCCAGGGCAACCACAATTTCAAACCCTAAACCTACATATGGGGAAACCACAATGCTCATGTATGGTGCAATAATCAATATATTCAAATTCAACAATTTATTCAAATACAGTCATGTCATCTTCTTCTAGAACAT
Organism: Naja naja; assembly: GCA_009733165.1. Taxonomy (NCBI): domain Eukaryota; kingdom Metazoa; phylum Chordata; class Lepidosauria; order Squamata; family Elapidae; genus Naja; species Naja naja. The sequence continues at coordinate 51,044,490 of CM019155.1, read as the reverse complement.
CGTTAAAACTCTCCACACCCTGAATTCCAGTCTGAGTTTCTTGTGACTCTATTTTGTTGGTCCCAATCACTGATATCTAGCAATAGAGATCTCCTTAAAAGAGTACGCCCTGACCCTGTAGCCTGCTCACAATGCATTGGAAACACAGGTGTCACTGATTTTGTCCCATGCATTCTTGACCCAAGTCACAAGCTCTGGCAGGCTAGGCTTCACAAAGTTTTCATGCTGGTTTCTTTCCATTCTATTCTCAACAATCAATTTACTAATTGATTTTGATGTGCAGATGGTCCTTTAATGGCTTGTTTATTGCGATATCCAATATCTGGAGGTATGCTGTCATTCCTACAGAAATCATTATTTGGTCAATTCTTCTCTGTGTAAGAAACTTCTTTGTGTCTTTGGCACAGTGAGTGCTGGCTGAATCCCAGACTGCCATATTTCTTTGGCCACCTCACACAACAAGTGGCAGCATTAAGTCAACCCACTTCCTTATAGCTCCTTGTGTGACCCAGGCTTTTTCAGTTTCAAGAACATAAATCCCTGAAATGTGTTCAATCTTTCCTTTCTTGCCCTTGGTGATGATTAAAGTTGGGACTTTGCTTCCATCCAGGCGAATTGCCAAAATGCAAGTAACTTGTGCACTTCGTATCCAGTGGAGGATATGTAAATTGATGTGGCACCCCTATAATCAATTGTTGTTTGAACTCCTTGGCCCATAAACACTGCAGTTTCATCCATGGCAATCATGTTGGAAAGCTGGTATTTGGAAAAGTTAATGCCATCAATGAAGGACTTGAATGCACATGCATGTTTGACAAGTTCAGCATCTTCCAGCTTAAATAGCGAGGTAGATCTCCTCAGAAACAGTTCATGTCACTGAAGGAAGCCATCCAGGCAGTGTTGAGAGGCTTTGAATTCTTCCTGAGGAATTTGTAACTGTGGTGCCATTGCAAGGGCAAATGCTTGAATTGCCCTGTATACAACCAAAGCCTTTGCTGTCCTGTCAGTGATCCATTCAGAGATGCTGTCTTTAAGTTCAGGAAATAATGGTTGCTGATCTGATCCAAACCTGCACTTCTTAGCATTTTGCTCATGCACTTGTTGATTGTGCACCTGTTGATCATAGTCTGCTCTCCATTTTTGGACCATAGGGAGATCCAACATCTTCTCTTTGCAGAAAACTGTCAGATTCTTGTCCTGAGAATCCTCCATGGTTCCTTTCTTGAATTCCACAGAGTTCCTCTTTCTTTTTGACCTCATCTTGTCTGGGGGTCAAAATAAAAGTCATTTCAGATCATTAAATCCATTAATCCAAAACCCTGGGAGTGGTGGTGGTTGGGATTTGGCATTGTGGTTGCCCTGGGGATGGTGATGGTTGGGATTTGGCATTGTAGTTGCTGGGGGGAGGTGTTTAGGATTTGCAATTTTTGAAATTCACTTTTTGCCTCACTTTACAACCTTTCCTGCCAGTTATCAAGCTAATCACTGCAGTTGTTAAACTACAACACAGATGTTAAGTCAATCTGGATTTTCCCGTTGACTTTGCCTGTCAGGAGGTCACAAAAGAGGATCGCAAGACTATCATAAATATGACATAGGTAAGGGTATGTGGGGCAAGTCCCCCACCCTGGCCTCATCTTCTCCTGTTCTCTGCACTGCAAGCAATGAGGAGCCCAGCAACACATGAGGCATGTCTCTGGGCCTCCTGATCTTGTGAATGCAAACACGGCTACACTTGCTGGAGGCAGCAGCCTGAGTGGCATCTGCAAAGCGGTTCTTTTGTGGATGGTGGGATGGCCTGCTGCGTCCATCACTCCATTAGGTAAGGAAGGTGTGAGGTGTGTCACTGGGCCTACTGCTCTTTTTGTGGCCATCATTAACAGAAGAAGGAGTGCAGTGGCTAGGATTGCCAAAGTAATCGCTGCGAGGCTGTTCTGCATGGATGGCAGGTGCGACCATTAGGTAAGGGCATGTGGGGCATGTGGGGCAGGTTCCTGCCACCTTTCCCCCCCTTCAGCCTTGCTGCCTCACCTCATGTTGTCTGCACTGCAAGCAACCATAGAAAATGGCGGGGACTGGCTGCGCAAGCACTTAAATAGGGCTTATTTTGGAGGTAGGGCTTATTTTAGTGCATGTGCTCAAAAGCATGATAGGGCTTAATTTTGGGGGAGGTCTTATTTTCAAGGAAATACAGTATTTCAATGCAGTAGAGAGCATAGACACTATGTTTAGCTGGAATTTGATATATTTTGCTTTGAAAAGTTGTGCTGTTTTTGTTTTACTCAACTGATTTGAAAGTCAGCTCAAGAAGACAAACATATTAATACTCCTGATTGCTATTTTTCCCAGAACCACAAACTTATGAAGGGGTTTGGGCTGAGAAGGGCTGGCTGAAAGTCATCCATATGACAGACCCAGAACTCACAGTATCATGGTTTCTAGCCCAACAGCTTTACCAGTAGCAAATAAAAATACCCTTAAAATCACAGTAGAAAAACAACAAAACAACAATGTTCCTGAGGAAAACAAAGCAATAGCCAAACATTATTAAGCCAGGAAAAGGATTATAAAGTTTTTAATTAATGCAAAGCAAATAAGTGAGTCAACTGAGCCGTCTTGAATTTGAATTCTCAGGGAGAATTTCAAAGACACGAAATCTTTTCTTAAAGGGTTTTGTTATCTGTTATCTTCCATGTACCTTAAAAGTCAAAATTAATGTAATCCCTTATGCAAACAAAACACATTGTTTTTGTAAAGTAATAGAAACAGTTATGGTGGTCATTAGATTGCATTTTAGAAGACCCAGCTGAAAGCAGAGGAAATCAATGCATTTTGTACAACTATGAGTTCCTAACATAAGATGCTCCTTTATGAATAATAATGGAACACTTGTGTCTACAGATATCTCCTGCATTGTTTTTCCATTTTAACTTCAGTTAATAAGTAATGTGTCCTGTTATACAATTATATAACTGCACAACCAGTTTTGAAAAATTCCCCCATTTTTTTTCAAGAGTAGTTTCCTGGAAAGAATTTTATATGATTAAGGAGTTTGTGACTGTGCTTACTTGAGTCATATAGAAGTCTATATGCAAAAAGAGCATGGTACTTTTTACTTTAAAGTATTCTGTAACTGTTAGTTATACAATATTACAAGAATATATTACTTCCAGAGAATCACTTCTGCATTCAGCACAAATCTATTTTCCTATAGGCAAATAAATTGTCATGTAAACCAAAATGCCAAGCCAGAATGTTTTTCAGTGATTATGTGAAGGATAATTCAGAAATAATCTGATTTTGAGAAAATGCCAGATGACTATATATAGGACTTTAATTTGTAGGCTTTTTCTGTTTCCTGGTTTAATTTAGGTTTTTAATTGAGCTTTTAATTTGGTTTTAAAGAGAGCTGTTATGTTTTAGTGATTTTTAGATTTTGTTTAATCGTTATGTTATTTGAATGTTTTTAGCTATATGAGCCACCTAGGGTCACAAACTTGTGAAAGGCAACTATATAAATTGAATGATGAATGAATGAATAATGGTATTAGATTCAACTCCCATACAAAATGATTGAATAGTACTAGATTCATCACTCATATTGGTTTCTGTAGAAAATAGTTCTTAGCTCTTTTTTTGTCCATAGAAGTACTACTTCATTCCAGCCAATGTCTTTAAAGGAAAATTGCTGTTTTGTAGAGGTAAGTACTGAAACAACATACACATTAGCCCAAATGCAATTATCCTTCATGATATGTTAAAACTATTGAAAATATCCAGTCCAACTGCTACAGGAGATGCAGTGGTGCAAAGGCTATTATTAATATATAGAGTTCTGTAACATAAATAACAGTCAAGTGACAGCAATTTCATCAGAAACCACCAGAGGAGGGTGGGGCTGGCATCGCGGTGGTACTATGCACGATCTGGAAGCTCCTGGATTGCCGTAGATATCTTGCCCGCTGGACCGTCCTTTTGGACCTAAACCATCCCAAAGAGATGGTGAAGGTAAAGAGCACATCCTGTTGATCCCAGGGACATCTCAAAGTCCCTGGTTGATCCAGGAATCCTCTTTTTGCCGGCAGTAAAGAGGCAGCCATTTAAGCTGCTGAAGTTGGGACAGCTCCGGAAGAATGGCAAGTTCAGGAGAAAGTGTGTCTGCTTGGTGAGAGGAATTTTTTACTCATTTATTCTTGAAGAGAATACCCTAAAAGCCTGAAAGTGAACTTAAAAGTAAAGAAAACAGTGATTAAGCAGTGAGATTAAGTGAGATTAAGATTATGGGTTTTTCCCCCCCTTTTTTTTGAACCTGGAATTTGATTAAGCTTTTTAATTTTAAAATGGACTGGTCTTTTTTCTGTTTAAATAGCTTCCTGTTTTGAAGTTTTTCTTTTTTGGATTAAGCTATTCTTATTGTTTTAAGATTTTTTCCTTTTTTTTTTAAGAAAAAAGGGAAATTTTATTATAACTATTTCTGTTCCTAAGGGGGGGAGTGAAAGTGAAAAATAAGTAGCACTGCCATCTAGAGGCTTGGATATATTGTTTTCTTTTTTCTTTCATTTGTTTATGTATCTGTGCTATACTCAAGGACTCTTTCTTGCTGAAAGAGATAGTGGGATGAGCATGACAGACTGTTTATACAGGTGCTCATCTGTGAACTATTGATAGTGGAGTCTGGAGTTGGAGTTGAAAGAAAGAAGATTGAAGTGACCTTGAAAACATCTGCACTGAAAAGTCTAATTTGATTTACTAAAGAGCCTTGGATACTTAGTGGCAGTAACTTTTTTTGTTAGAATTTGTGGTTATTTTCTTTTTTTACTTCCCCCCTAGCTGACTTTTTATGTTTTGGATTTAGCCCTTTCACCCAGGAACTAGACTATATTTTACTTTTGGTTTTTTAAAGAGAAATATTACTTTTGTTTTCAATTTTTCCTTTCTCTTTTTTTAAAAATAAGAAATTTTTCCTTTTTTTTTTGGCTTATTTTTCCTTTTTCCTCCTTTTTTCTTTTTGGCATACTACTGTAATCAATTGGATTAAGGCATACAAGTGCCTGAAGATTTTCTTCCCCTTTATTTTTGAGTGGCAGCTGTTTGTTTTTGCCCTTTTCTTCTTCTTTTCTCCTATTTTTTCTTTTGTGTAAGCACTAAGATGAGCAGAAAACCAACAGTTCCAACTTCTTCAATACCAATAGTCTCTTCTTCACCATCTGGAGGACATGATCAATCCAGACAATGTTACAGCAGGATAAAGAAAAGGAAGTGACACTGCAGATGATTATGCAAGGAATTCAGAATCTACAAGTAAAAACAGATGATATTGCAAAGAGAACAGATGATATAGTAAAGAGAACAGAGAATATTGAGAAAAGAACTGAAGAGACAGATGAGAAAGTAGAGAATATTCAACAGATGATGATGAAATATGAAGACAGATTTAAGAAAATTGAAGAAGAAGATACACAAAGAGACAAGAAAATTGGAGATATTGACACCGATTGAGAAGTTGAAAAGGGCAACAGCGGATCATTATGATGGGAAGTTGATCGATCAGAATTCTATTTCAGATTTCAAAATATAGAGGAAGAAAAGGGTGAAAACCTGACTGAAACAATGACAGAAATACTGGCAGAAGCACTAGAGATAATCAAAGAGAAGATGATGGATGGGATGGATGAAGTATTCTGTGTCTATACAAGATATGCAATGAGAAATAAGCTACCAAGAGAAGTCCACATCAGGTTTACTAAGAAAACTATTAAAACACAGATACTTCAGGTGGCAAGAGAGAAAGCATTAAAGTATAAAGATAAAGTAATTGTGGTGCTGAAATAGGTACCAAGAAGAGTAAGAGAGATGAGAAGAGAATACCTATTTCTGACTAAAGAATTGCTTAAAAGAGGAGTAAATTATAGATGGCTGATACCAGAAGGTCTCCTGTTTACTTGGCAGGAGCAAAGACACAGAATTGATACAGTTGCAAAAGCTGAACTATTCCATCAAGAATACTTTACAGGAAAGGAGGAAGATACAAGAAGAGTCGCTAATTGAATTTCAAGAGGAGTGCATATCAGCAATAGAGAAAGAAAAGGAAGAAGGTGCGGTAGGTGGTGTACCCAGAGAGCAACGAGAATTAAGATCCACTAGAGCAATTAAACCCTCTTATAAAGCCTAACATGGATGAAAGAAAACTGATTTTGATCAACATAAATGGACTTAACTTAGCTACTAAAAGAAGAAAAGTATTTCACAAATTAGAGAAGTTAAAATTTGACATAATCTGCTTACAAGAAGTACATATCAAAAACAACATGAACATTTACTGAAACAAAAAAATTAGGAAACTATTTACATCCTTGACACAATGTAAAAAAAGAGGTGTGGTCTTATATATTAGAGACACAATCTTGGCAGAACAAATTTACACAGATGACAAAGGAAGGATTTTGATGGTGGAAATGATGGACAATAATGTTAAAACACTTTTAATTGCAATTTATGCCCCAAATGATAACCAAGAAGAATTCTACAGGAAATTACATATGAAAATAATTGAATTGGACTATGTGAATATTTGCATGATGGGAGATTTAAATGGAATAATTAATGAACAAATGGACTATAAAACACAGAAATCAACAAAGAAAATTAGAAAGACACTGCCAAAATCCTTCTTTCAAATGATAGAAGAATTAAACTTAAAAGACGCATGGAGAGAGAGAAATGTGGAGAATAAGCAATACACTTTTATTCAAATAGACATACATCTTGGTCTAGAATTGATATGATTTGGATGTCAGCGGAACTAATTTTGAACATACAAGAAATTGAAATAGAAACAAGCACTTGGGCTGACCACAATCCAATAACAGTTACATGGAAAGGACAAAAGAAGAGATCTAGATGGACTTTGAATAATATGATATTAAAAGAAAAAGACTTTAAGCAGAAAATAGAGAAAGAATTGACTTTCTTCTTCAAAGAAAATAAAAAAGAGGACACATCTTTACAGAATCTCTGGGACACGATGAAGGCCTACACAAGAGGTTTGATAATAGATTATACAAGGAAAAGAAACATAATACAGAAAAAGACCTTCAAGACACTGGAAGATGACTATAAGAAGCTGGAAAAGGAGCTACAGAAATCCCTGCAAAAAAAGACATTAAAATTAGAATAGACATAACTAAACATAAAATGGGACTAATGGAAAAAGAGGAACTAGCACAAAAAATTAAAAATGCCAGACAGAATTATTTTGAAGATGCAAACAAACCAGGCAGATGGTTAGCCTATAAATTGAGAAAGGAGAGAGAATCAAGAAGGATAAGCCAATTAATAAATGAAGAAGGACATATCTGCTATAGCAACGAGGAGAAGAAAAAAAATTATACAAGACTACTATGGAAAATTGTACTTTCAAGAGGGTATTCAAGAAGAAAAAGTTAAGCAATATTTACAGAAAGCAAAACTACCCCAGATACCTAAAGACATTGAAATAATGTTAGAGGGGAACATAACAATGATGGAATTAACAGAAGCTTTAAAAAAACAGAATGTTGGAAAAGCACCAGGTCCAGATGGATTGCCAGTGGAATTTTACAAGACCTTCCAGGAAATATTGAACCTTCAATTACTAGAAGTTATGAATGAAGTTATGTTAAAGAAGAGAATACCCCAAACATGGACAGAAGCATATATCACACTTATACCGAAGGAGGACACAGACCTGCAGCAAGTTAAAAACTATAGACCCATATCTTTACTAAATTCAGACTACAAGATCTTTGCTTCAATTTTGGCAGAAAGATTAAAAAGATACTTAAATAACTTTATTCATGTAGATCAAAATGGATTTCTGCCAAAGAGACAAATCAAAGACAACATGAGAATAATCCTGGATACTTTGGAGTATTATGAGGCGCATCCTGAAAAGCAAATGGCCCTGATGTTTTTAGATGCACAAAAAGCCTTAGATAATGTGATTTGGCGATTTATGCTACTGCAATTGGTGCAAATGGGCTTTGGCAAAAAATGTATTCAAGCCATTGAAAAAATATATCATAGACAGACTGCGAAGGTCATCATAAATGGAGAACTAACAGAATCGATAGACATAACAAAAGGGACTAGAAAAGGCTGTCCACTGTCACCTCTGCTGTTTGTGTTAACATTGGAAGTGTTGAATAGGAATATCAAAGAACAGAAAGAAATAAAAGGAATGAAAATTAAAAAGGAAGAGTATAAGCTACAAGCTTTTGCAGATGACCTAGTATTTATATTAGAAGATCCATTGGAAACAGCACCTAAATTAATAGAAAAGATAGAAGAATATGGAAAAGTAGCAGGCCTGAAAATAAATAAAGATAAGACAAAGATATTAACAAAGAATATGTTAGCAAGACGAAAGAAAGAATTGGAAGAACTTTTAGAAATACAGGTCACAAACAAGGTTAAATATTTAGGGATACATATTACATCAAGATGTAGCACATTGAAGGAGGATAATTACATTAAACTCAAATGGCAGATTGCAACAGATCTGACAAAATGGGAAAACTTACAATTATCATTGATTGGGAGAATATCTACAATTAAGATGAATCTATTGCCTAGAATCTTATTTCTATTCCAGATGATTCCAATTCGATTAAAGAAAGAGTCCTTTGATGATTTAAATAAAATTGTGTTGAAATACATCTGGCAAGGCAAAAAAGCAAGAATAAAACTTAAACTGCTGCAAGATGCAAGATTAAGAGGTGAGTTTGCTTTGCCCAATTGGGAATTATATTACCAGGTGACAAATTTGAAGTGGGTAAAGGAATGGATAACATTAAGGAACAGTAGATTATTGACTTTAGAAGGACATGACCTGCTGTTGGGATTATTATTATTATTATTATTATTATTATTATTAATTAGACTTGTATGCTGCCCTTCTCCCTAAGGACTCAGGTGACTCACAGAATAAAAATACAATACAATAAATTAATTAAAAAAGGATTAAACAATACAAGCCTAATTTAAGAACAAAACAATTTAAAACTATTAAAATGTTTTAAAAAAACAGACCCCCCCCTTCTTGGTTCACTCCAGGCCAGCCTGCTGAAATAGCCAAGTTTTAAGTTGCAGAAGGAGCTGAGATCCGAGCCAAACAAAGTCCATGGGAGTTGATTCCACAGGGTGGGTGCCCCACAGAGGCCCTACCCTGGGCACCGCCAGCCGACAATGTCTAGCTGATGGTATCCCAAGGAGGCCCTGTCTGTGGGAGCGTGCAAGGTGATCAGTGTGATGCGGCAGAGACATTCCCACAAGTACCTCAGACCCAAGCCATGCAGGACTTTATATGTTGTTAATAAGACCTTGAATCTCACCCAGAAGGCAATCGGCAACCAATGCAGGTGGCGGGGGGTGTAACATGGGAGTATCGGGGCACTCCCATCACAGCGACTGCATTCTGCACCAGCTGCAACCTCCGGGTGGTCCCCAAGGGTAGTTCCATGTAGAGAGTATTGCAGTAGTCAATTCGGGAAGTGAAGAGTGCATGAGTGACTGTCCGCAGGGCATCTCGGCTCAGGTAAGGGTGCAACTGGCGAACCAGACACACCTGGGCAAATGCCCCCCTGGACACAGCTCCCACCTGCTCCTCCAGACTGAGCTGTGTATCCAGGAGGATGCCCAGGTTATGCTCCCTATTCATGGGGGGGCAACACCTCTTCCCCCATGACCAACGGTGATATCTCCTGAGTAATCTGAGATGCCAGTATGTACAGCCACTCAGTCTTGGCCGGGTTGAGTCAAAACCTGTTCCTCCCCATCCAGATCCGCACTGCATCCAGGCAAAGGGGCATCATGGGGAGGGCATCACTGATATGGGTCGGGGTGGAGATGTAAAGTTGAGTATCATCAGCATACTGATGATACCTCACCCCGAAGCCCTGGATGATCTCACGCAGCGATTTCATATAGATGTTGAACAGGAGGGGTGAGAGGACCGAGCCCTGAGGCACCCTACAAGTGAGGGGCCTCGGGCCCGACCTCTGCCCCCCTACCAACACCGATTGCAAGCAGCCCAAGAGGTAGGAGGAGAACCACCGTAAAACGGTGCCCCCCACTCCCAACCCCCTGAGCCGCTGCAATAGGATACCACGGGCAAAAGTATCGAAAGCTGCCAAGAGGTCTAATAGGACTAGGACAGAGGAGAAACCCCTGTCCCAAGCCCTCCAGAGATCATCCATCAGTGCGACCAATGCCATCTCCATGCTGTACCCGTGCAGGAAGCCTGATTGGTACGGATCCAGGTAATTGGTTTCTTCCAGGAACGTTGGAAGCTGCTGGACCACCATGTTCTCAACAACCTTCGCCAAGAAACGAAGGTTGGAGACAGGATGAAAGTTGTGCAATTTGGCTGGGTCCAAGGCAGGCTTCTTGAGGAGGGGTCTCACCACCGCCTCTTTCAAGGCAGCGGGGAAGGAGCCCTCTCTCAAAGAAGCATTGACAACTGCCTGGAGCCAGCCACGTGTAACCTCCCTGGAGGCATACACAACCAGGAAGGACGGGTCCAATAAACACGTGGTGGAACTCAGCCTCCGCATGATCCTGTCCACTCCTTCTGGAGAAACAGGGTCAAACTCAACCCAAATGGTATCAGCCAGACTGCTCGCCACACCTTCCTCTGACTCCTGCAGTCTGAGTCCAAGCCGGCCCGAATCTGAGCGACCTTGTCCACCAGATGCTGACTAAATTCCTCAGCTCTACCCTGCAAAGGGTCCTCCCTCACCTCCCTATGTAGGAGGGAGCGAGTGACCCTGAACAGGGTGGCTGGGTGATCATCCAGTGGTCAGGTGGGTCTGCTGCTTACATACCTTTCCCCAGCTGTGTGGCAGCCTGCCCTGCCTGGGCTTCTCGACCTCTCTCTGGGGTGGCGGTGGAGCTCCCGGACCTTATGGTCCTGGGGGACTTCAATCTGCCTTCCCTGGGGAAGTGGTCTGGCCCAGGAGTTCATGGCGTCTATGACCCAGTTGATTCAAGGCCCGACTCATGAGGAGAATACTCTTGACCTAGCTTTTTGTCTCTGAGCGGTGGTGGAGTGACAGAGGCAAGTTACTTTACAGCCTTGCCCGTTCCATGGTCTGATCACTATCTCCTGCTGGCTGGTCTTCCAACAGGCACCCCCACTGCTGGGAGGAGGAGCCACAGGTGGTTTCGCTTGGCGCCTGATGGACCCTGAAGGTTCCAGGCAGAACTGGGGTTTTTCCCTCTTCCCTTGCTCACAACTCTGCGAGGATCTGGCAGTGGCCTGGCAATGGGCTGCGTCAGAGGCCCTCGACAGGGTTGTCCCCATCGTCCCCCACCCATGTCGTGGATCGGTTTGCTCCCTGGTATACTGAGGAGCTCCGGGAGATGGCGTCGTCGTAGGGGTTTAGAAACAGGTGGAGGTCTACCGTTCTCAATCGATCGTGCCCAGCTAAGAGCCTACATTGAGACTTACCTGGTAGCTATGGGAGGCAGGAAGGTCTTATCTCTCCTCTCATGGCGTCCGCGAATCTTTCGCCCAACCGCCCTGTTTGGGTTACCGTTCCCTC
>CM019155.1:51001129-51031908 GCA_009733165.1 Naja naja | reverse complement strand
AGTGGTCAGGTGGGTCTGCTGCTTACATACCTTTCCCAGCTGCGTGTGGCATGCCCTACCTGGGCTTCTCGACCTCCTCTGGGGTGGCGGTGAGCCCCTGACCTTATGGTCCTGGGGACTTCAATCTGCCTTCCCTGGGGGGGCGTCGGGTCTGGCCCAGGAGTTCATGATGCCTATGACCCAGTTGATTCAAGGCCCACTCATGAGGAGGGAATACTCTTGACCTAGCTTTTGTCTCTGAACGTGGCGGAGTGACAGAGGGCAAGTTACTTTTACAGCCTTGCCCGCTCCATGGTCTGATCACTATCTCCCACGGCTGGTCTTCCAACAGGCACTTCCCCACTGCTGGGAGGAGGAGCCACTTAGGTGGTTCCGTCACTTCAGGCTCTGATGGACCCTGAAGGTTCCAGGCAGAACTGGGGTTTTTCCCTCTCCCTTGCTCACAACTCTGCCGGGATCTGGCAGTGGCCTGGCAATGGGCTGCATCAGAGGCCTCGACAGGGTTGTCCCCTGCGCCCCTTACATGTCGTGGATCCCGCTTGCTCCCTGGTATACTGAGGAGCTCCGGGAGATGAAACGTCAGTCGAGGGGCTTAGAGAGCAGGTGGAGGTCTACCCGCTTCAACTGGATCGCTCCAGCTAAGAGCCTACATTAGACTTACTCTGGTAGCTATGGGAGAGGCAGGAAGGTTTATCTCTCCACTCTCATAGCCCGCCCCAAGAGATCAGCCCAGCCAGCCTCTGTTTCTCGGTTACCCCGCTCCTCCTTCATTTTGAGGGAGGGCCGACCCATTGCAGGGCAGGGCTGAGGAGTTTGGTCAATATCTGACGGATAAGATCGCCGCATTCGGGATGGGTTGTCCTCTGATTTGCAGTGGTCGAGGAACGAAGTTGGGGTAGTCTGGCCACTGTTATCTGGGATGAGTTTGATCCTGTCTCCCAGGATGAAGTGGACAGGATTATGCCACTGAGTTCCACCACATGTTTGTTGGACCCGTCCCTCCTGGCTGACTTATGCCGCCAGGGAGGTCACCTGCTGTTGGCTCCGGCAGTTGTCAACGCCATTGAGGGAGGGTGTCTTTCCTCCGCTTTGAAGGAGGCGTGGTGAGACCCTCCTGAAGAAGCCTGCCTTGGACCCGCCACTCGTTAGACAATCTGCCTGTCTCCAAACTTCGCGCATGGAAGGTTGTTGAGAGTGTGGTGGCTCAGCAGGTTCCGCTTTCCTGGATGAAGCGGACTACCTGGATCCGCACTCAATTGGGCTTCCCACCCGGTTACAGCACGAGATGCATTGGTCGCGCTGATGGATGATCTCTGGAGGGCCCGACAGGGGTTTTTCTGTCCTGGTCCTATTGGACTCAGCTGCTTTCATACCATCATCACCATGGTATCCTTTTTCGCCGCCTCCGGGGTTGGGAGTGGGGGCACTGTTCTTCAGTGGTTCTCCCTCCTACCTCGGGCGGTCGCGCAATCGGTGTTAGTGGGAGGGGTTCGGCCCACCCCGAGGGCTCTCTTATGGGGTCCCGCAGGGGTTGGTCCTGTCCTCTCTTATTTAATATCTACATGAAACCGCTGGGTGAGATCATCCGTGGTTTTGGGGTGAAATTCCATCAGTACGCTGATGATACTCAGCTGTACCTTTCCACCCCAGGCCAGATCAGTGATGCCTCTCCTGATGTCCCGTGTTTGGATGCGGTGCGGATCTGATGAGTAGGAACATGTTCCACTCAACCCGCCAAGACTGAGTGGCTTTATGCCTCGGCTGCCCGCCCAGCCAGGATTGCCCATCCCTGGCCATAGGGGAGGTGTTGCCCCTGTGGATAGGGCGAATCTGGGGGTCCTCCTGGATCACGGCCCGTTGAGGAGCAGGTGGGGGCCGCCAGGGGGCCTTTGCCCAGTCTCGCCTTGTTCGACAACTTCGCCTTTCTGGACCAGGACGCCTTCACGCGACGTTACTCATGCCCTTGTCACCTCGAGACTCAACTACTGCAACGCTCTCTATCTAGGACTGCCCTTGCATACCATCCGAGATTGCAGTTGGTAGAATGCGCCACGCTGTGGTGATGGGAGTTACCCGTTCTCCCATGTTACCCCCTCCCGCGTGGCCTGCATTGGCTGCGCATTGCGCCCGGTGAGATTCAAGGTTTTAGTTTTGACATTCAAAGTCCTACACGACATGGGTCCCCAATATCTGAGGGAGGCTTCTTCCAATAGCAGTGCCGCCGCCCTGTGGGGCTCATAGGCAAGGACTCGGGTTCCATCGGCGCAGTCAATGCCGTTGGTACTCCGACGACGAAGCCTTCTGTTGCGCCCCCACCTCTGGAATCAACTGCCTCTGGAGTCTGCCTGGCCCCTGATCTCTCGCACCTTCCGCCCAAGAATTAAAGACCTGGTTATTTGACCAACCCGGGCTGTGATCCTTCCTTGGGGGGATGGGTTTTTAATGTATTTTATTGTTTTATTGTTGTGTTTTATATTTGGGCTTGTCTGGTTTAATGTCTTTTAAATATTTATTGTTCTGTGTTTTGTTGTGAGTCCGAGTCTTCAGAGATGGGGCGCATATGTTCAAATATAAATAAATAAATCTGTGGACGCAATGAGAGCAGAGAAATAAGCACATCTCACCGCTCTCATCGCAACCAGGTAAGTCCTAATGCAGGCTCTTAGCTGGGCACAGTCAGATTCGGCATGGCTCACCCTCCACCTGCTCTCTAGGCTCCTCCATCGACGCTTCATCTCCCGGAGCTCCTCTGAAAACCAGGGAGCCAACTGAGATCTGCAACGAGGGAGGGGCTGCAAGGGGACAACCTGGTTGAGTGCCTCCGAGGCCGCCTGTTGCCAGGTGGACACTAAGGCCTCGGCCGAGCTGTTGGCAAGGGAAGTGGGAAATAACCCCAGTGCCGTCTAAAACCCCTCAGGGTCCATCAGGTGCCTGGGGTGGAACCATCTAGTTGGCTCCTCACCCCAGCAGCGTGGGGTGGCCTGCTGGAAGACCAGCTGTAGGAGATAATGATCAGCCCATGACAGGGGTTGACTAGTCGGTGAACCCCCACCAAGATCATTACACCAGTGTCTCGAGATGAAAACAAGGTCGAGCGTGTTCCCCCCCTCATGAGTCAGGCCCTGAATTATCTGGGTTAGGCCCATGGCTGCCATGGAAGCCATGAACTCCTGAGCCAAACCCGACGCCTCCCCCAGAGAGGGCAGGTTGAAATCCCCCACAACTAAAAGTTTGGGGAATTCCACCGCAATCTCTGAGAGAGTGTCAAGCAGCTTGGGCAGGGCCGTTGCCATGCAGCTGGGGGATAGGTATGTGAGCAACAAGCCCAACTGACCACCAGGGCCCCACTTAATGAGGAGAGATTCACACCTGCCCATCTGCGGGACAGTGACCTCCCTTGGAAACAGGGTCTCCCTAATAACCACGGCCACCCCCCCACCCCTACCCTGGGCTCTCGGCTGATGGAGCACCCAGAAACCTGGGGGCAATAACTCACAGAGGGGAACTCCCTCCTCCAGTCCCAACCAGGTTGTGATGCAGACCAGGTCCGCAGCCTCCTCCTCAATGGATGGCATACCTTCCTCTGGTATAAGGGAACGAAAACACAAGGGTATTTCAGAAGACATTACATTCGAGAGGCATTGTTTTTAAACTGGGAGAAGATAAGAAGACAATATTATTTAAAAGTTCCACTGTGGATGTCTACTATTGAAGCTTTTTCTTATCCAATAATATATAAAAAGGAACAGTTAGATATGCTGAGATATTGAATGAAAAGGGTGAACTTAAATCTATGTAAGCGTTGGAAGAACAAGGTGTAAAAATGAATTGGTTTTCATTATTGCAAATACAATCTAGATTTGATAAAGATTTTAAAACAGAAGGTATTTATGATAAGATGACTTTTAGATAAAATTTTGATGGGTACTGATGAAAAGGTAATTTAAAATTTTTATGGACACATTAGAATTTAAATTGGAGGAAGAACAGGCTAAAGAAACGAGGATTGCTTGGGGGAAAAATTTTGGATATGGAATTGATTTAGAGAAATGGCAAAAACTGTGGTCTCAAAATTATAAAATGATGTCAACTGCATATAAAGAAAATTTGTATAAGATGTTTTACAGGTGGCATCTACCCCCGAGAATCATGAGAATGTTTAAGGATAAATTGGACAAATGTTGGAAATGTCATCAGATACCCTGTTCATATTACCATATGTGGTAGACATGCTCGGATGCAAAAGGATATTGGACTAAAATTCACACATGGCTGGAAAAAATGATAAAACAGCATATATACTTTAAACCAGAGATATTTTTATTGGGAATCATACCGGAAATATACAATAAAGAACTAAAATACTTGATTGTAAATGTTTTAACAGCGACTAGAATTGTATTTGCTAAGAATTGGAAAAGTGAAAAAGTACCTATGCAGGAGGAAGTTATCAAGAAAATTATGGACTGTGCTGAAATGAGTAAATTGATATTTGAAATTAGAGAACAAGAAGACAAACAATTTTATCTGATATGGGATTTGTTTTATCAATGGTTGGATAAAAAGACATGGTAATGTAATAGATTAGGAAATTTTACAACAGATATTTAATAGATTGATATTAATTATAATATAAACATACATAACCATTGGGTGAAAATGTAATACAAATTTTACAATGAAAGTTAGAATATCTCGTATTAAATGATGAAATAAATAGATTAGTCATGAATGATTAATAACTGATAAATATATAAGCATATGTCAGATTGATAATATGAGAATTTATATAAATTGTAAGTGATGTAAAGGATAGCTCAAATGATGTGTAACAAACTGGTACACTGTACAAAATGGAAGATGATTTTATATTTTTTATGTATTTGTTTGTTTATATTTGTCTTTAAAAAATAATAAAAAAAACCATGAGAGGAGATTATGAGAAACGTCTTAATTGGGGACTCTGGTTGCCTTTCTTTCTGAAAGAAATTGGCAAGTCAATCAGCATTTGTCTTATTCTAGAGCAGGGCTGTCAAACTCGTGGCCATGACCTGGATATGTCACACCCTGGCCACACTTGGCTTAGCAAAGGTGAAAAAAGTTGTGAAGATGCCATGACATGAGTTTGATACCCCTGTTCTAGAGGAACAAGATCTTCAGCAATAGCATCACCACTCCACACCTGCCAGTTATAGAACAAAAAATAAAGGAGCTGATCTACCATTCACTATTATAGGTTGGCAAAATCCAAAACTAGAATGTTCAGTATTTCTGTATTCCTTCTCCAAATAGAGTGAACCCATGTGATGAACTGCTAAGGACTAAAAGACAATCATTTGGTATGATTGAGCAAACTTAACTTTCTCTGAACTCTTTGAGCTCTAAAATTCATCAGAGACTACTGTTTGATGGTTTCCTCATGGGGAGCAATATATGAAGCACTCCCAGTTTCTCCCTTTTATCCAGAAAAATGGTTGAGGCCTCAATCCATTCACCAGTTCCTCATTCTGCCATGGTTGTCAGCTATGCAAAAAGTGAAATTAGATTTCCTCCCTGGAAATCTGAGACAATCCATGTTCTGATGGCTTAATAATATGGAGCAGGTAGCATACAGCAGCTTTATAAAAAAAAGTGCCAGGTAAAACATGCTCATTTTTTCTCATTACAGAATGAGGTTGGTTCCATCCAGTTTTAAAATTGTCTGGGACATTTTCATATATGTATTTGTTCCAAATTAATCAGTTGTATTGCACTGATTTTTTTAGTATATCTAGACTTATCACTGTAGGTTGTGCACAGAATATATTGTTAAGAATTAGATGTCAGAGGCCATGTTGTTTTATTTTCTTTTCAGATGTGATTAGCCTTGTAGATTTTGGCTTTCCTGAGGATTCAGTGGGGGTGTTTGTATCAACCATCTGGTATTATTTACTCAGATTGTGACACCCTAGGATTCAGAATATATTATCTGATCTGACAGGAAATGCTTTCATAATAAAAAAATAAACACATATCAGCCAGGGAAACAGTGATAAAGAAAATATAACCAAGGAAACTGATGTGGATAATTTAGGACAGTCATAGATATGATTGAAGGGGAACAACTATTTAAAAGGATAGCAGTATTTGATGAAGGCTACTGAAGGATTATTTTGAGGGATATCATATTGCATGGTGAACAGTATAAAATTACTTTTGAAATACTGCTTCCAACAGATTTTGGAAAAATAATGCCTCAATAACACTAATAAGCCACTATGTAAAACCAATCTTAAATCATAATGAGCAAGTTTTCATATTAGTATTAACTGTAATGACTTTTCTCAAGAAAACTCTTAATTATTTTATTGCAAAAAAATAAATAAGGGAAAGTATATTTTTAGCTTAACTGCTTTCTAATTAAGGCAATTGAGTGTCTTGTAGCACTTATTTTAAGCATTTAAAGTATTTTAAATATTAAATGCCTTAGCACTTAGTGCATCTGCAAAATATATAGACATGTAAATTGAATAGCAAAAGATTATATCTTAGTATTTTAGAAATATTTGGTATTTGTTAACATTCTAAACAGATTCTAAATCTGACGCAATTACCAATAAATACAGGCAATCCTTGAAATAAGGCATGCCATTTGACGACATTTCAAAACAACCACCAACCAAAATTATATATAAACCTATTATGACCCAAGAGGTCAAGGCAAAGCAGACTTTTAGAAAGTCATTTATTTTTCTCAACAAATGTTCCAGCAAATGATTCTCCAATGACCAATAAAGCCCCATCCCCCACACTACCCTGAAGGCATCCACCCTCATTTCCCCAAACAACAGCCCCCATGGTACAAATAAAGCCCACAGAGTAGGAGCACGCTCATAGGGCAAGGTCCAGGGTTCCAAGTCCAGTCCACAAGGCACAGAAAAGGTCCAAGGCAAGAAGCAGTTCCAAGGGCACAGCAAAGCAAAGGCCAAGATCAGTCCACAAAAGGCGAAGAACAATCTTCCAAGTGAGGCAAGGCAAACAGCAACAGGCATGAGACAAAGCCAGGGGAGTCTAAGCCAAAGCAAAGAATTGTTCCTGGCAGAGACTAACTCCACATACTTCTCCTTCAGTTACTCCATTCCAGGTGTTCCTTGTGAGGAGGGGTGTAATGAACTCCTCCCAAGTAGGCTTGTAGTGGTACTATGGGCTTGCCTACACTCATCTCTCCTTGCCCTTGGATTGAGTGGGGGTAAGCAGCTGTTCCTCATCAGAGGAGATCTGTTGCCTTTCAGCACTGCTGCCTGCCTGCAGCTGATTTTCCCCGGTGTCTGTGAGGGCAGGCAACTCTCTGTCTGGTCGACCACCTCCCCATATGCCTTGGGGGCCAGGACAGCATCAATTTCAGCCCTCGGCTTCTCCAAACATGCCAAGGTGTGCCTTCCCTGTCAGATGGTCCCAGTTCCAACTTGTTCTCCTCCAAACTGGGCTCCAATGGGGCCATGACACAAACCTATTTCAAAAATATGACAGATGCAGTGCTCTTGTGGTGACTTGCACTTATGACAGACACAGGCTGACAGACACAGGATGCACAGGATGCATGGGTTTAGGATGAGAGTTCATGGCCTCCATGGTGGCCATGGACCTGACCCAGATAATTCAGGGTCCGACTCATGGGGGGGGGACACACGCTGGACCTGGTTTTTATCTTGAGACAGTGGTGCAATGATCTGGGGGGGGATTGCCAACTATTTGCCCCCTGTCATGGACAGATCATTATCTCCTGCAGCTGGTCTTCTGGTATGCCACCCCCCGCCGCTGGGAGGCGGAGCCAATGAGGTGGTTCCGCCCCAGGTGCCTGATGGACCCTGAGCGGTTCCGGATGGCGCTTGAGCCATTACCTACCTCCCCGATCCACAACTCGGCTGAGGCCCTAGCGGATGCCTGGCAACAGGCTGCCTCTGGGGCACTCAACCGGATTGTCCCCTTGCAGCCCTTAACCCGGCGCAGATCCCGGTTAGCTCCTTGGTTTTCTGCAGAACTCCGGGAGATGAAGCGTTGGAGGAGGGGCCTAGAGAGCAGTTGGAGGTCCACCCGGTCTGAAACTGACCAATCCCAATTAAGATCCTTTTTGAGGGCTTACCTGGCAGTGATGGGAGTGGTGAAGAAGGCTTACCTCTCCACTCTCATTGCATCCGCAGATAATCGCCTGGCTGCCCTGTTTAGGATCACATGCTCCCTCCTTGATCAGGGGGTGAGGGAGGACCCTTTGCAGGGGTGGTCCGAGGAGTTTGGTCAGCATCTGCTGGATAAGATTGCTTGGATCCGGGCCAGTTTGGACACCAACTGGCTAGAGTCAGACATGGAGGTGACGTCGAGTCTTGTTGAGGTTACCTGGGATGAGTTTGACCCTGTGACCTTAGATTCAGTGGACAGGATTATGCGGAGGCTGAATGTCACTACCTGTTTATTGGACCGTGTCCCTCCTGGCTGGTTTATGCCACCCGGGAGGGTACACGTGGCTGGCTCCGGCAGTTATCAACACTTCATTGCGGGAGGGGTCCTTCCCTGCTGCCTTGAAGGAGGCGGTGGTGAGGCCCCTCCTTAAGAAGCCTGCCTTGGACCCAGCCAATTTGAATAACTTTCATCCCATCTCCAACCTTCGCTTTGTGGTGAAGGTTGTTGAGAGTGTGGTGGCCCAGCAGCTTCTGGCTTTCTTGGAGGAAGCTGATTACCTAGATCCATATCAATCAGGCTTCAGGCCTGGTTGCAGCATGGAGACGGCATTGGTCGCACTGATGGATGATCTCTGGAGGGCTTGGGAAAGAGGATGTTCCTCTATCCTGGTCCCATTAGATCTCTCGGCGGCTTTTGATACCATCGACCATGGTATCCTATTATGCGGCCTGGGGCTGGGAGTGGGAGACACCATGTTACGGTGGTTCTCCTCCTACCTCTTGGGGTGTACGCAATCGGTGTTGGCAGGGGGGCAGAGATTGACCCCTTGTGGGGTGCCTCAGGGGTTGGTTCTTTCTCCCCTCCTGTTCAACATCTATATGAAGCCGCTGGGTGAGATCATCTGTGGTTTTGGGGTGAGGTATCATCAGTATGCTGATGATACCCAACTTTTCATCTGTACCCCTGACCACCTCAGTGATGCCCTCTCCGTGATGTTCCGTTGCCTGGAGGCAATATGGATCTGGATGGGGAGGAACAGGCTCAGCTCAACCCAGCCAAGACTGAGTGGCTGTGCTTACTGGCATCTCGGGTTGTCCAAGAAGTTCCATCTTTAGTCATGGGGGAGGTGTTACCCCCTGGACAGGGTGCGCAACTTGGGCATCCTCCTGGATGCACGGCTCAGTATGGAGGAGCAGGTGGGAGCCATCGCCAGGGGGGCATTTGCCCAGGTTCACCTGGTGTGCCAGTTGCACCCCTATCTGGACCGAGATGCCCTACACACAGTTACCCACGCGCTCGTCGCTTCCCGTCTCGACTACTGCAATGGTCTCTATATAGGGCTGCCCTTGCGGACTATACGGAGGCTTCAACTGGTACAAAATGCAGCCACGCGGGTTGTGATGGGAGTGTCCCAATATTCCCATATTACACCCCTCCTGCGTGATCTGCATTGGTTGCCGGTTGCCCTCCGTATAAGATTCAAGGTGCTGGTGTTGACCTATAAAGCTCTACATGGCTTGGATCTGGGGTATTTGCAGGAGCATCTCCTGCCATCATTGAGTTCCAATCACCCAGTGCGCTCCCACCGGCAGGGCCTCCTTGGGGTGCCATCGGCCAGACAATGCCGGTTGACGGCCCCCAGGGTTAGGGCCTTCTCTGTGGGGGCACCCACCCTGTGGAACCAGCTGCCCCTGGGGTTGTGGTTGGCCCCTGACCTGCGTTCCTTCTGTTGTGATCTAAAGACCTGGTTGTTTTTGCAGGCCGGCCTGGATTGAGGGGGATTGGGGTTTTTAATTGGGTATTTTAGTGTGGGATGTTACTATTTATTTGGATAGGGTTTAACACTTTTTAAATATGTGTATGTTATACTTTTATGTGAGCCGCCCAGAGTCCTTCGGGAGATGGGGCGGCATATAAATTCAAATAAATCAAACCAAATCACTTATGAGAGACATAGGGTGCTGCAGTGCTTTCTGTGCCTGTTTCTCCCCACCCCCCGCCATCCCCTGTAGTATTTGATTTCCTCCCTATGCCTCTTGGAAACAACCACCATTTTCATTTCTAAAATGGTGGCTACTTTCCTAATTGCTGGTCCCAATCAGCTGGCAAGTGGGAAGCTACAATTTTCTCCTGCCTCTCTAGGCTTTGGAAAGCTGGCCCTTGCCTAAAAGGCAGATTCATGATGAACTTCCCAAACTTTTTCCTTGCTTAATCTCCTCCTCCCTGCTCCCCACATTTCTGCAATTAAAAAAATGCTGGAAGGGACAGGCTTACATATCTTCCACCACCATCACCACCCCAACTCTTCCTTTGCTTTCCAATATCCTTTTTGAAAACCTCCCCTTAACTGCAAGCTGAGGAGTAGAGGAACAAAATGAACAAGGAAAGAAAATATTTCTGTAAAGAACAAAACAAAACCCTCATCTCTAAAAGTTAGGCCAGAAAATGGAGGACACTGGACTTTGCAGGCTTTAGATATCCAATAGACTGCCTGTGGAGTCCAGCAAGGTGTTAAAACTAATTAAGGGTCCCCCAACCTCCAGGTTGTAGCCTATTATTGGGTCTTGAGCTATGCACAGTGCTTGCACAAGCATGCCCACTACTTGCACAAATGGAGCTGCGTGCATGCTTGCGTGCCACTCACGTGGAACCATCTCCTATTTCCCCTCCCAGCCAGTCCACAAAGGTGGAAAGGTTGGGGAACTCTGGACTAGATTGTAGAGGGCCCTCTATAGGCAGTCAGAGGGATAGCTGAAGTCTGCAAAGTCCCAGGGTCCTCCATTTTCTGACAGAACTTTTAGAGATAAACTTTTTTGTGGGGATGCTGTAGAAATATTTTCTCTCCATGCTCACTTCATTATTCTAGTCTTCAAAAGATCTATCCTTCCCAGCTTTTGGGTTTTTTTTAATTAAATGAATGTGGCTGTCATCACCTCAGGGATGGTCTATTTCACAGTGAAACACTGTGCCTCTGTATAACTTAAGCTACCATACTAATAGGTTAGATGCTGTTCTATTCCGTGAACAGTGGTGGGAATAAGCAAGGTGAGACAAGCTAATCAGTTGTCAACCGTTTATTAAGGCTAACAGTAACAGCTCTGGCTGACTGTATGGCAACAAAGAACAAGCTGTTTGACAGCTTTTATATACTGGACTGCTTTGACAGGGTAGCCAATCAGGTTTCAGGATGGTGCTCCCTATCTGCTTCAGACTGGAGTGAAGACTCCTTCCCACCTTAATCAAGCAGGCGTAGTGTTGTAGGCGCGCAGGCCTATGGTGGATTTGCCCAGATCTCCGCAGCACAGTCTCTAGAGGGGAAGTTCCTTTGGTCAGTGGTGGAGTGACTGCTGGCAGGCATTCCCCTTGACTGGACTCGGCGTTGCTGGACCCTGGCTTGGAGCTTCAGGTACAGTTTACTCTTTTGGTGGTTGGGACGTCACTGGTTCAGCCAGCACCTGTGTTTCTATAAGGACTGGCACGTTCTCGGCCATCCATGCTTGTAGAGTGCAGATCTTGGGTGTGCCATCTGGCTGATGTGGTCCAGAAAGCCCCCTCCCTCCCAATTGATCAATATGCCGCCTCCATATTCGTCTCTCTTCTAATTCAGCCTTATAAGAGCACAGGCCTGTTACTTCTATTATGGTGGCTGGTAACCACAGGGGGTTTCCCATGAAATTCCTTGTATACACCCAGTCCCCTTCCTAGAAGACCCTAGTGGTTTTTGTAGAGTCTAGAGGCTTTTCTGGGGAGTACTTGGTATGAAGTCTGTCCAAGACCATTCTTAACCATCAGCCCATTAATACTTTGTCTGGGCTCAAATTGGTCAACGGAAAGGGTGTGCTGTGCTGTGCTAACAAATATTGGTCTATTTTGGCAGACCAATCCCCAGGACCCATTCTTGCGAGCACCTCTTTAGTGGAGTGCACCATTTGTTCTACCATGCCATTGCTAGAGGGGTGATTGGGAGTTATCAGGGCATGGCAAATACCTTGCTCGGCTAGGAATAGCTTGAAGTACTTCGAGGTTAACTGTGGGTTATTGTCTGAGACTACCAGGTCAGGAAGCCCATGCATGGCGAACAACTTTCCTCAAGGCTTTATTAAAGCTTCAGACATGGTGGAAGTCATTAATATCACCTCCAACCATTTAGAAAAGGCGTTGGTGACAATTAGAAAATTCTGACCCTGGCAGGAGCCTGAAAAATCCACATGTATGCGAGACCAGGGAGCTCTAGGTTTTCCCCACTCTTGAACTGGAGCCTGAGGTGGAGCAGCCCTAGATTCCTGGCAGCAATTGCACCCTGCCATCCATTCAGCAATGGCCTGATCCATGCCTGGCCACCAAGGGTAACTATGCCCCAATGCCTTCATACTATGCCCCAATGCCTTCATACGAACTATTCTTGGGTGGCTAATATGCAGAACTATTCTTGGGTGGCTAATATGCAGGGCTTCTAGCACTGGTTCTTGTAATTTATGAGGAATGACCACTCTGTTGCCCCATAATAAACACCCCCTTAGAGTGGAAAGCTCATGCTGACTCATCTTGAAAGGCTGAAACTCAGGATCAACTGGCCCCTGTGGCTGCTCCCTGTGCACCCAGTCTAAGACTTGGGAGATAACATGGTCCTTAGACAAATGTTTAGCAATATCCATAGCTGACGGTGGTAAGTGTAAATCTTCAATAAACAGAATTTGGTGTGCAGGAGCTGTGTCTTCCACCTGTGTTGGAATTGGGCAACAACTCAATGTGTCTGCATGGCATAAGTGTTTACCTGGGCGGTGTGTTAGTGTATAATTATAAGCTGCGAGAAACACAGTCCACCTTGTCATGTGTGGAGAAAGTATCTACAGTGTCTGGTGGTTGCCCACTAGTAAGCCCAAAAGAGGCTTGTGGTCAGTAATAAGTTCAAAAGTACAACCATACACGTATTCATGAAAGCATTTAATGCCTGCTACAGCTGCTAAGGCCTCTTTCTCCAGTTGACTATAATTGCATTCTGCAGGTGATAATGTTCTTGAGAAGAACGCAATAGATATTTCAGCTCCACTTGGCATCTTGTGACTCAGTACCACTCCAATTCTATAAGGTGATGCATCACAAACCAGTATGAGGGGGAGACACACACTATATTGAATAAGTACCTTATCAGATGTTAGCAAACTTTTGATAGCCTTGAACGCACTAGATTCCTTCTTTCCACAAGCCCATGGTGTGTTACAGTCCAACAGTCTATGTAAAAGTTTGGCTATTGAAGCTTTGTGGGGAATAAAGATACTATAGAAATTCACAAGTCCCAAAAAAGCTTGAAGCTCTGTTTTGTTGTTAGTGGCTGATGCATCTCTTATTGCCTGGACTTTAAATAGTGTAGGATGAATGCTGTCATCCTAGAAATCCTACCTAGAAATTCTACCTGAGGTACCGCAAAATGGCATTTCTCTTTCTTTAGCTTGAGCCCTACTCTTTGGAATTGCCCCAGGCCTGCTCTAAGTCGGTCCATTAATTCAGTGATATTGGCAGCCAATACCAGAAAATCATCGAAATAGGGAACTACTCCAGGTATTCCCTGCAGAAGATGTTCCATCGAACTTTGGAATATTCCAGGGACCACACTTACCCCAAATTGCAGGCATTTACACTTAAATGCTCCCCAATGGGTCATTATAGTCTGAGCCTCAGCAGAGGCATCATCCATGGGTAGTTGCTGGTAGGCCTGATCCAAATCCAGCTTGGCAAAGATTGATTCTCTGCCCAAAGAATATAAAAGGTGCTGTACCACAGGTACCAGGTAAGCACTGTGCTGTAAAGCCAAATTAAGTGTACATTTATAGTTGGCACACAGATGAATAGAACCATTGTGTTTAATTGGGGTCACTATTGGGGTCTCCCAATGGGTATGGTCCACTGGTTCAAGAATTTCTTGAGCCGGGAGTTTATCAAGTTCAGTATCAACCTTTGATTTAAGTGCAAAAGGCACCCTTCTAGGTTTAAGATGTAAAGGAGTGACTTGGGGATCCAAGTTAAAGGCAATCAGAGTTCCATTGTATTTGCCTAATCCCCCATCAAAAACGCTGACGAATTCCTCAGCCAAGGTTTCTACATATGAACCACTTATATTGTTGATGCCACTAATACCAAGCCCAAGGGATTCGAACCAGTCAAGCCCTAAAAAGCTAGGGAGGGAACCTTCCAAAATGACTAGTTGAAGTCACCCCACAAATTGTTTAAACTGGACCCTAAATTTTCCTGACCTGATAATGGGTATAGCCTTACCCTGATAATCCTTAAGTTTCAGGAAACAAGGCCTTAAACATTTTTTAGAGATCTTGGGCACTAATCTCTTGATAGTGCCCCATGACACTAAGGATAAAGTAGAACCCATGTCTACTTCCATCTATGCTAACGGTGAGGTGGATTATTTTCTTAATGGCTGGGCTGGTTTGCTCAATGCCCAACTTGTTTGGATGACTATCCCTGATAATTGTGAAACAGCCACCCCCCTTTCTTGGCTTCTTCCACGGGGTTCCCTTCTCAAAAGATTGCCTTGGCTGTGTATGAGCAGCTGGCATAATGGACCTACATACCATGGCTGTATGGCCTCTCTTTCCACAACACTGACAATCGGCATTTTTAAATCTGCAGGCTGTTCGTGGCTGGTTCCCGCTGCAGCCTAAATAAGCTGATTGTCAAGGTTATCTGTCAAAAGTCCGGATTTTACCTTTTGCAGTTTTCAGACGGTGGATGTCATCATCTTTGTTTGCTTCTTCTCACCATAGTGAATAGCTGCGGGGTTGCTACCTCCTGCAAGCTGCCCATTCATCCCTTGAATCTGAGCTGTAGATTTATTAGATAGCTCAATGGCTCAGGCTTCATCTAATGCCATCTGTAAAGTTAGCTCAGGCTTAGCCAACAGTCTCCTCTGAAGCCTCGGGTGTCTAATGCCACAAACTAAACAACCAAGGAGGACATCCTCCAAATCTTTAAACTCACAATTAACAGCTGCAGATCTTAGCCCAGCCACAAATTGGTTAAAAGACTCACCATCAGCTTGACTGCGGTGGTGAAATGCATGATGCCTTGCAATTTTTGAAGGCAACATTTCATAGTGACCCTTTAATTTGCTTAGCAAAGTTTCCCAAGGCACAGCTTGAATTTCTAGAGGTGCCACTAGAGACCTTGCAGTCTCAAACATTTCTGGGCCGCAGAAATTAAGAAATAATGCTCTTCTGCGGCTCTCTGCAAGGTCTACAAAGTCCTTAGCCTCAAAGAAACATTCAAATCGGACTATGAAAGACTCCCACGTTTCAGTGGCTAAGTTGAAAGGTGTGAAATTGTTAAGCGTAGCCATTATTGTAAACTTGTATCCCTCAGGCGCATGGATACTTTCACTAGTTAGAGACTGGCTTTGAGGAAAGGGTTGAATTCACCTCAGTGACTGCTCTTTTTAAGCTCTCTTCAGAGGAAACGATCCGCTCTTAATCACGCCTCAGTTTGGAGGCAGTGAGCAGCTGAGAGGAATAACCTCAGTGACTTGCTCTATATTTTGCCTCAGTTCAGAGGCAGTGACCAGCTGAAACTCCTAGATTGGAGTAAAGATTAGCTCTCTGCAACTTCTAGATCCCATCTTCATCACCAGTGTTCTATTCTGTGAACAGCACCATGAATAAGTGAGGGGAGAGAAGTAATCGGTTGCCAATGGTTTATTAAGGCTAACAGTAACAGCTCTGGCTGACTGTACAGCAACGAAGAACAAGCCTTATATACTGGACTGCTTTGACAGGGCAGCCAATCAGGTTTCAGGATGGCACC
The DNA here is from genome assembly GCA_009733165.1 of Naja naja. Lineage (NCBI taxonomy): Eukaryota > Metazoa > Chordata > Lepidosauria > Squamata > Elapidae > Naja > Naja naja. The sequence continues at coordinate 51,015,942 of CM019155.1, read as the reverse complement.
CCCTATCTACTTTGGACCGGAGTGAAGACTTCGGACATGACAGATGCCAGACTCAACAATACCATGAAGATTATATGCGGATATAGTAAAGCATTCTGCCTTGCTGGCTTACTCTTCTAAGCCATATAGCATTGCCAACTTTACAAAGGCAAGATGCACTAGTGAGAGAATACAGAAAAATTATGAACAACTCACTCCTACGGGTAGATGCTGACCTTCCTCATTTAGCAGCAGGAGGACACAAATTCAGGAAGCCCCCGCTGGCACTTGCACATATACCCAATAACTTTAACATCAATTCCCAATGAAAAGCCAATTGGGTCGCTGAATGCCCAGCTATAGGAAGAAGATAAATGACAACACAAAAACAAGGTGCAAGGCTTTGAACTTTCATGTCTGCAATGGACAATCCTGAATAGGATTTTGCACTTCACATAGCATCTGCCAAGACTCTCTGTATAAATAACACATAGTATCCTCCCTTCAGTGTGTGACTGCAGGGTCTCACGTCAAATTGTAGATCACATTGGCTGTAAGCTGATGGCATATACCTGTCCGGTATCTGATTTTTTAAATTTAAGCAATGTTGTACTTCAATTGTTAGATAGCCTAGACATTGATATTTGAACATAGATTTTTGACATTTATATTTTATTGGGTTCTACTAATCTAATTGAAATGTTAATTTATATTGTTAATCCATGTATGATATGCCATATGTTAAATAAATAAATCACTTTATAATGCCTTGGTAATACCAGACTTGGATATTGCATCCAGCTGTGGTCAACATGATATAAAAAGATGTGCAGAAGTTGAGATTTTATAAAGAGTGCAGAGAAGAACAATAAAGATGATTAGGAGATTGGAGACTAAAACATATGAAGAACAGCTGCAGAAATTGGGTATGTCTAGTTTAATGAGAAAAGAAGGACAAGATAGCAGTGTTCCAATATCTAATAGGTTGCCATAAAGAGGGTGTCAACCTATTCTCCAAAGCATCTGAAGGCAGAACAAGAAGCAATGTATAGAAATAATTAGGGGGAGAACCAACCTGGGAAGAAAGAAGAAATTTCTTGGCAGTTAGAATAATTAACCAGTAGAAGAATTTGCTTTCAGAAGTTGTGAGTCCTGCAACAATGGAGATTTTTAAAAAGAGATTGGACAATCATTTGTCTGAAATTGTATAGAGTTTCTTGCTTGAGTTGGAGGTTGGACTGGAAGACTTCCAATGTCCCTTCTAATTCTGTTATTCTGTTACTCTTGGTTATCATCAGGCTTGGAGGCTCCAAGAGACCAGTGAGTTGTTGAGATGGTTGCATTGTAGTTAATACCTGTTGCACTCTCTTTAATGATTTAAATATAATGGATTTGTTTTATAGTTTTTGTGTGTCACTGCTCATTTTTTTCTTGAGATTGGCAGGCAGATAAATTTTATGAATAAATAAATAATTAAAAGACTTGTGTATTTCCTTTTTGATCAATGGAAAATTTCAGGAGAACGTAACAGAATTTATCTTTGGCTAGGAAGATTCTTAAATGTATGATGCCTTTGTTAACATTTTTCTTACTTACACATTATGTATGCAGAACACCACAGAGGAAATTGTCATCTGCAGAATAGTAGCATTATAAAACAAAACAAGGCTCAGTAATAGAAAATGCATACATACTTATTTCCATCCAACTGATTTTTTCTCTCGTTTATATGAATTTTACTTTGGATCTCAAGAATAATAATGTTGAAACTATAACCCATATTAATTCAGTACAGCTCTATCTCTAGGTCAAAAATCAGGGTTCAGCCCTACATATGTGAAAGCACTCGATCTGCTATGTTCACTCCACCACAGAGTATATAATCTGATGAGTTATGAATTCTGTTTTTTTTAAATCCTCCCTTAGAAAATGCACATTATTCAAATCCTATTTTAGAAGCTTTGTGATATTCCTGTTATTTGTCCTCTTTTCCCCCCAAGTATGATTGAAAGGAAAGGAGGTGGCAATGGGAAAGCAAGACACCAAAGCAGCATTTCACCTGCCTGAAACAGCTTCTTAATATATATATACATGGCAATTGTTAAAACAGTGTTAGTGCAGTGCAGTACACGATGACTTGGGGGTTTGGGGTTTCATCTAGCTGTGCTCTACACACAAATAAAAGCCTTTCCTTAGCAGTTAAAGCTATAATATCTTATAATTCAATGACCTGCTTTTTTAATGGAATATTAATTACCTTTTTAAACACAAAGACATTGGCTATTGCCATGGGATGTTTTTGCACAAGCAAAATTTATGTTTGACTTCATGATAAAATCTTAGTATTTTTATAAACAGTGGCTGTAATAAAATTAATAGATTTTATCAATAAAAAAGAAAATCATTTTATTTTAAACCCACTGGTTGTGTGCAATATAATTCTAGAGTTATATATGATGGATGAATAAACATAACATTACATTCAGTGACCATTCAAAGTTATGATTGCACTGGATAAATTCTACTTAACACCTGATCCTTGAATTTATGGCCATTGCAGTGCTCCTGTGGTCATATGATCAAAATTTGGGTGGGTTGACTGCAGGGTGGGTTTCAACTACCACTACCACTTATCCCCCTCCAATCTCTTATCTTTTGGGCACTCTGCACTCTGTTGCCCCTGCTGCTTTTTGGTCACTGCCCCTGCTTCACCAGATTCTTCCTCTCCCTGCTGACAAAGTACTTGGCTTCACTCTTCAGGAAAGCTACACGTGATCTTGGGAAAAAGGTTTTGCAGTGCCAGCAATTGACTCAGAAAGTCAGGCCAGATATATGTCATCAGCAACGTGAAGAAGATAGCAAAGGTCAGTGGTGATAGACTTCAGGGAAGCTTGTGCTCTTTCCTGCACCCAACAACAGCGATTCCCAGCCCAGCTACACTTGTGTTGGGCCACAGCAATTTCTTACCTGAGTACCACCCCACTTGCAAGCTCCTGGGACTCACAACTTCCTGCTGGATTTCCCATCAACTTGCTTATTGGAAGCTGGCAGGTAGTTGCAAGGAGATCCTTACTTAATGATTGCAACTGGAACTGCCTGAATTGTCATTGTTAACAGATGAAATCAAATAACATCATGCTTTACAATTGTATCACTTAGTGACAGAAATTCCAGTTCCTATTACTTTCACTAACCAAGAGCTATCTCTAAAATCTGACAATACAAATAGCCCTCGACATAAAACATTTCATTTAGTGACTTTCAAAATTACATCACTGAAAAAAGTGACTGATGACCATTTTTCACACTTAAAACCATTGTAGCATCCCTATGGTTATGTGATTAACATTTTGATACTTGACAGCTGACTCACATTTATGACGGTTGCAGTGTCCCAGATTCATGTGGGTTGCAGTGTCCCAGATTCATGTGATTGCCTTTTGAGATTTTCTGACATGCAAAGTCAATGGGGAAACTAGATTCACTTAACAACCATCTTACTAATTTAACAACTGCAGTGATTCATTCAACAAATGTGGCAAGAACAGTTGTAAAATGGAGCAAAACTTACTTAACAAATTTATCACTTAACAACATACATTTTGGGCTCAATTGTGGTCGTAAACTGAGAACACCCTGTATTCTTTTTTTCCTATCAATGAACCCTTTTTAATAGACACTGCAGGATTTCATGCAGAAATTATGGAAACTGTAGTTCAAAGAGGTACCAAGAATTCTCTTCAGGAGAGCAATCTCATCTCTCCATATACAGTTTAGTTCTAATTTTCCTGAGAAGAGAGAAGCTTAGATAATCTTAGATTCTAAGAGATATCAGGAAGTTTATTTTTTTGAAATCACCTTTTATTTGCAGCCACCTGTACCTTCCCAATTAGTTCTCTGAAGAAATTGAAAAAACTCATACTGAGAGTTTCTCCATTAAAATAATTATATTTATGGAAGGCCCATGTACACAATTAATTTTTTTCTAAAGTACTTCCCCCAAAACCCCTTAAAGATTTTTAAGATGCACAGATAGTTGAAAAAGAAAAAAATCCTGCAAAATTCCTTGGCAATGCAGATCCTGCATTTTGTACTCAGAACCTGCCTTCATTCACTTCAATACCACTTATTCTTGATGTTTCTGCCAAAGTAGTGTTATTTTTAGGTATATTTGTATGCCATATAGTTTGGAGCAGTATTATTTCTAGCAGGTTCTTATTTTGTTTGTCCCATTTTCTGTTTCCTGATTTTTAAATTCTCTTTTCCTATCTAGCATTTTTAGGATCCATTTTTCAAATTAAGCAAATGTTGATCCATTGGTTATAACAGGAATTAATTTGTCATTTGAGCTTGATGTCATAGGCTCAAACAGAATGATCAACCCAAAGTTTTTGAACCAACTTTCATGCTAAGATGGAACTAGATCTCACCGTTTCCTGGTTTCTAGACTGGTGCCTTAACCATTAGATTACATTAGCTCTTCTTTTATTTCTGGTGTCAGTTGTTTTATGAGTGTTTGTAGTTCTTCAACCACAGATGATATCAGGATAGAAGAAATGTGTGTGTGTGTGTGTGTATGCATGTGTATATGTATGTGTATATGTGTGTGTGTGTGTGTATATATATATCCATATCCATATCCATATCCATATCCATATCCATATCCTGATGACAATTTATCTGTCGCATGACATAGAATAGAATAGAATAGAATAGAATAGAATAGAATAGAATAAGCTGGAAGGGACATTGGAGGTCTTCTAGTCCAGCCCCCTGCTCAAACAGGAGAACCTATACCATTCTTCTAAATGTTTCACTATTTCAGCCATGTATTAAACTGACAAGTGCTATTGAGTTAATTGTAGGTTTTAGTGCTGTTGCATAATTCTTATAGTTCCCTGGTATAGAGTTGCTGCATTTGGGATTCTAGGGAGAATGGTGGCAAGTTTAGTTTAGTTTTAGTTTTAGTTTTATTGGACTTATATGCCGCTTTCTCTCCCTAGGGACTCAAGGTGGCTTGCAGTAAAAAAATAGAAATACAATTAATTAAAAATACATTAAAACCACAGTAGCTAAGCCCAATAAAGAGTAAAAACCCAATTAAATTTAAAATAACAATAAAACCCCACCCCTTACCCTTCAGTCCAGGCTGGATTCTTGAAACAGCCGGGTCTTTAGGTCACAGCGAAAGGAACAGAGATCAGGGGCCAACCGGAGCTCCAAGGGCAGTTGATTCCACAGGGTGGGTGCTCCCACAGTGAAGGCCCTACCCCTGGGCGCCGCCAGCCAACATTGTAAGGAGTAAGGCTGACCAGAGACCAGAATAGAGAGTGTACTGTTCTGGAAACCTGACTAATACACAAATACATACACACCATGTGTGTGTGTGTGTGTGTGTGTCCCCACATGTGTGTGTGTGTGTCCCCACATGCAACCACAGGTTAGACCAGCAATAGCACAGTGACAAATGCATTTAGCAGGTCAACCAGTGCCAGCACCAGTGCCAGCTCCAGCGTCCCCTGGTGGCCAAGCAGGTATTGCTCAAACAGCGCAAATTATGCATGTTCCTCTGAAATTTCTATCACCTCACTGACTGGTGATTCAAAATTAAAGCACTCAGGACAAAATTACAAGGCATGGGTCAGTGAGGTTGGCATTTTACTTCATAGAGAAGGTACCCACTGTATAGTGTTTAATCCTCCACCACAACCTTGGCCTCCTGACATAAGAGACTTGGATACTAAAGCCTCACAACATTATTGTTGTCAATGGACACTGAACTGCAGGTTATTTTTTCACCTGATGCACCTGCCCAACAAATTTGGGCTCAATTAGAAGCATGTTACAGGCCTGTTTCTATTGAATCTACATGTTTGCTCTTAACTGAATTTCATTGTTCAAGATTAAGGCCAGGTGAAACTATTGGAGAACATTTGACTAAAATGAAAGGAAAGAGAAAAGAACTTGCTGAACAAGGTTATGCTGTAGATGATTTTCAAATGATCAGCATTATTAACTCATTGAATTATGAATGGAAAGATGCCATTTCAAAGATTAATCAAGTGCCTATTGCTCAGTGCACAGTTGATCATGTATGCAGAATTTTAACTGAAGAAGAAGCATGCATGCAAGCCACGCCACATTTGAGAGGACCACCTGCACCACCTGCATCCCTTCTGAGGAAGGGGCTTCATTCCAAGGATGCCAAGATGCTATATCTGTGATCATGTGGGACATACCACCGGGATTGTTCCCAATGATCTCAAGCACCCGCCACGTACCAGCCCAGAGGAACAGATTCCAGAGGCAGAGGCAGAGGTGGAGGACAAGGTCATCGCGGTCCCAGGCGTGATCTACAAGCTCCACACATCACATTGGCGTTAACCAACGATCCACAACCTGATCCAGAGTATGACAGATGACTTCTCTGGACTTTAGACAGTGGAGCAGCAGTGCATGTTACCTACAGAAGAGATCTGTTCACAGAGATGCACGAGCCTGAACCTGACATGCGTGAGCTGTACATTTTTTCAAATTATCCTGTTCAAGTCAGGGGAAAAGGAATTGTTTATACTGAAGGGCTCGATGCATTGATTTCTGATGTTTATTATATACCAACAGCAACTTGTAGTTTGCTTAGTCAAAGTCATTTGTCGAGGGTGTCCAAGTACCAGGTTCACCATTTTGAAAAAGCAACTTGTGTGGTTAAAGAGGGTAATATTGTTGCTGAAACTATATTAATTGGTGGTGTTTATTACCTAAAGCCAAAGTCTAACTCACAAGCACAGGCAAATATAACATATCCAAAAAAGGAGAGCACAGGCCCAGAGAGAGATGTCTCAGAGAGAGATCCTGTAGCTACTCCAAAGGCTCCTAAAGCCCACAAAAAGAAACAGTTTGCTCAAAGCAAAATGTTGAAAATTCACTAACAGGTAAACCTTTGCATTTCAGGTGTATCCATAAGTGGCATCGATGATTGGGGCATGCCAGTTTTCATGTTCTTAGAATGATGCCGGAATTTGTGAAAGGTTTGGATCTGAAGGGGTGTAAGGTGTTCTTGGATTGTGCTGTCTGCAAGAAAGCCAAATCCAAAGCAGCAGCTGTTCCAAAACATGCTACATGCCAGTCAACACGCATTTTTGATTTGGTACACACTGACATAGTAGGTCCATTTGCACCAACACTTGGTGGTAAAAAATATTTCTTAACAATTGTTGATAGTTATTCTAGATATGGATTTGTATTTCCTATGAAGGAAAAATCAGAGACCTTTCAGATCTTTAAAGACTTTACAACTTATGTCAATACCCAACACAATGTTCGCATCGCTAGAATTCAAAGTGATCATGGTGCTGAATTCATGTCTCAGCGTTTTCAGGACTGGATGCATAGGAATGGAATCCTGCACCAGACCTCAGCCCCTTACGTTCCTGCTGAGAATGGAGTGGCGGAATGCCAAAATAGGGTTCTACAAACCATGATGCAATGTCTTCTAGAAGACGCTAATCTCAGTCTCCCATACTGGGGTGAAGCTATCAAATATGCAAATTACATTGTTAACTGCATCTGGAGTAGTGTAATAAATCAGACACCTTTCTTCAAGTTATATGGATATAGACCCGATGTTAAAAACATCCATATTTTTGGTTCATATGCTATGGTGAACATTCCATTAGCTCAAAGAAAGAAAGGAGGTCCAGCAGCAAAAAGAATGAGATTCATGGGTATTGATGACAATTCAAAATGGAGCAAATTCGTTGACTCCAGACATGTAATTGTGATTTCTCAGTCCTTCAATTTTGAGGAAGATGCTGACTGGTCCAGGATTCACTCCAATGATCCTGGAGTTTATTTTCCTAGAGATGATGCTACTGATGCCACGCAGCCTGATTCTCAAGATTCACAGGTGGATGTTACATCAACTAGTTCTTCTCAATCAGATGTTCCGTCTTCGCGAGCCATAGATGCTGAGGCTAGCGACTATGAAGAAGATGAGGATGAATTGGAAGAAGAATGGACAGTTGTTCTGAGACGTTCCGAGAGGACCACGAAGGGATTCCTCGCGATATTCATGGCAATTAACAAAAGCACCTTTACCATTGATTTGTAATGTTACACTGCCTCCTGACAAATTCACACAAATAAAGCATCTTCCTGATTCAGAGCAAGAGAAATGGTATGAGGCAATGCAGGCTGAAATGGACAGTCTAAAGAAACTCAAAGTGTTTACACCTGCAAGTCCTCCAACAAATAAGAAAGATATTGGCACCAGATGGGTCTACAGAATTAAGAAGAAGCCAAATGGTGAGTCATTATACAAGGCCAGACTTGTAGCTCAGGGTTTCACTCAATGTTATCCTGAGGACTACACAAATACTTACTCACCGACAGTGCAGACTGAGAGCATAAAAATTGCTTTAGCCACTGCAACTATTCTTGGTTTAGAAGTTTTCCAATTTGATGGGGAAACAGCTTATCTAAATGCTGACCTGGATGAAGAAATTTATGTCAAAGGTCCTCCAGGGTTCCGGAAGCAAGAAGGGGATATCTGGCTCTTAAACAAAAGTCTTTATGGCCTGAATTTAATGTCTGGTTTAATGTGGTACTTATGTCTTACTGACAAACTAAATTCAATGGGCTTTATTAAGTCCGAAACTGATGAATGCGTGTTCACAAAAAGATCTAAGAATATAAATGGGATAATTCTTGTTTATTTTGATGGTATTGTTTATATTGGTCCAAATAAGCAAATGAGTGAGAATTTTGCTAAAGCTTTGCAGAAATATTTTACATTGAAATCTTTATTGAAGATCTTTGTCTGCGCATGTCTGCCTGATATCGCCGTTCTCTGCTGAGCTCCGGAATGGCAAAGGGTTTATGGCAGTCTGAGAGGGTGTTAGAGGGGGCTTGCAACCCCCGCTGTACCTGTTTTTGATGCTGGACTCCCTGGGGAGGCTAGTGAGATCTCTCGCTGGGACTCGCTGGGCTTGGTTCGCGAGAGGGACGACATCATTTTCCGGGCCTTTGAGTCAGCAGAGGCGTCCGCATGACTCAGCAGCGGCTGCAGATGTGGCGAACTCAGTGGCAAGCGCTATGGCAGACCCTGCGATTCCCTCCCCTTGGATGTCTGAGCCATTGGGAGCGGCGGTGTGGGATCGCTGAGCTGGGAGAGGAGCTGGGAGAGGAGGCTCCAGAGGTGTTGGATCTGCTGCGAGGGGTGATGACGGCGGCTGTGGTTGTGGTTGGCCCCCAGTCTCCAAGCCGGTCGGAGGGCCGACGCAACGCGGTGATTGCTCCAGGAGCGGTGTCTGCTCTAGGAGCGACCCAAAGAGCGGCTGCGGGAGCCATGAAAGCGGGGGAGCTGTGGCTAGCCCTCGTCTGGCTGTTGTGGGCGATGGTTTTGGCCCTGTCCCTGGGCCGATGGGGGCTATGCCGGTTTTGAGCAGGTCAGTGGCAGCGGTGGCGGTGGCGCCGATAGCCCTGACCATGGAGATGATGGGGGGCTGGCAGGTGATTCTGTGGGACCTGAAGACAGTTAGTGGTGCTGGTCCCGGAGCCGTCGTCGGCCCCAGTCCTGTCCTGGGATGGTCCTCGTCAGAACTCTGCCTGTCAACTGCCCGACTGCCCCTCCTCTGCGGCTTTCGATGGCTGGACCCTGGACTCCCCCATCATCAGCTACTATTTTTCATCTTGCCTCACCTACTGCTCCTCTTTTGTCATCTGTCTGATCCATCTCGACTGCAAGGTACTTTACCCACTGGGAGGGAACCATCTATTCCGCATCTTAGGCCACGGAAGGGTGGGTTTGGACACCCTGGAGGCCTGGGTCTGGAACCCCAGTGTTGGCTCTATACCCTTAAACTTGGTTCACGGCTACTGGATTTTATTGTGCCCCTTGCCAGGGTGGGAGACCAGCAGGAGGGACACACTTTTTCCTTTAGTAGCCATTTAACATCTTTCTGCCATCAGTCCAATTGGAGCGCATTGGAGATGCCCGCGGTGAGAGAGCGTGGCTTAGCCCAGACTGAGGCCTTGAACATCTGTCACAGGCCTGCCGTCAGAGGGCAGCCTGGTTTTCTGAATCTGGACTTCCCAACGGACAGCAACCGGGACTTAACTAAGTTTTGTATAACAGACTTTGTTGCTGTCATTGCCATTGTCATTTCCATCGACAGCCCTTATGTCTGTTCCCTTGATATGCTCTTTTACCATTCGAACTTATATGGTAGCAGAATTGCAGGCCCTGAGGGGATTCCCTCCCTCTCGGGTTTGGCCTGCCACATTATCATTGGCCTACCTCGAGGATGGGTTATGGAACCCAGAGAGATGGCATGGCAGGGGGATGGGGTGGGGTCGGGGCTCTAATAGAATAAAAAAGAGGGTCACTAGGGCCCCTTTAGCCAAAATTTTAACCAAATTTTTAAGAAGGTTAGGGAGGAGGGTGGGTAATGATTCCGGGGATGTAGGTTGCAGCCCGGTTCATGGTGGGGGGTGGGGGTTGGGGGCCGGTGGAGCCCCGGGGTGCGAGGTGGGGGCTGCGATTATCAGGGTGGTTGGGATTGGCAGGAGACGATGAGGCATAGGGCCATATCATGTGTTGGGAGCGCGCACCCGCCACCTTTGGGTGGTGATGCGCTCCGACCCTATGGCCTCCTCCCTAGGGGGCATCGGAACAGGGACCCCTGGGCTCAGACTGGTGTATTTTAATGCCAGGTCCGTGGCTAATAAGTCTTCCCTCCTCCGTGAGGTCATTGAGGAGGAGGCTGCGGACCTGGCTTGTATCACCGAAACCTGGTTGGGGCTGCAGGGAGGAGCCCCTCTAGTTGATCTATGCCCCCCAGGTTTCCAGGTTTTGCACCAGCCATGGGCCCAGGGGAGAGGTGGTGGGGTGGCTGTGGTTATTCGGGAGACCCTGATTCCAAGGGAGGTCACTGTCCCAGAGATAGGCGGGAGTGAGACCCTCCTCCTGAGGTGGGGCCTAGTGGTCAGGTGGGCTTGCTGCTGACATACCTTTCCCCCAGCTGTGTGGCAGCAGCCCTGCCTGGGTTTCTCGATGTCCTCTCGGGGGTGGCGGTGGAGTTCCCAGGGCTTATAGTCCTGGGGGACTTCAATCTGCTCTCCCTGGGGGGGCGTCGGGTTTGGCCCAGGAATTCATGGCCTCTATGGAGGCCATGGGCCTGACCCAGTTGATTCAAGGCCTGACTCATGAGGGGGGAAACACTCTCGACCTAGTTTTTGTCTCAGAACAGTGGCATAGTGACAGAGGGCAGGTTAGTCTTACGACACTGCCCATTCCATGGTCTGATCACTATCTCCTGCGGCTGTTCTTCCAACGGGCTGGCCCCCACTGCTGGGATGAGGAGCCACTTAGATGGTTCCGCCCCAGATGCCTGATGGACCCTGAGAGGTTCCAGGCGGAACTGGGGTTTTTCCCCATTTCCCTTGCCCACAGCTCTGCCAAGGATCTAGCGGCCACTTGGCAACAGGCCGCTGCAGATGCCCTTGACAGGGTTGTCCCCATGTGTCCCCTCACACGTCGTGGATCCCAGATGGCTCCCTGGTATACCGAGGAGCTCCAGGGGGTGAAGTGCCATCGGAGGGGTTTAGAGAGCAGGTGGAGGTCCACCCGCTCCCAATCTGACCGAGCCCAGCTAAGAGCCCATATTAGGACTTATCTGGTAGCTGTGAGGGTGGCGAGGAGGTCTTATCTCTCCACCCTCATAGCGTCCACAGATAACCGCCCAGCCGCCCTGTTTCGGGCCATCCGCTCTCTCCTATGGCTGGGGGAGGTGGTGGACCTGTTGCGGGGAAGGGCTGAGGAATTTGGTCAATATCTGTCGGATAAGATCGCCCGGATTCGGAGTGGATTGTGCTCCGATTTGCAGTGGTCTGAGGAACGGGGTGCAAGCAGTCTGGCTGATGTGACCTGGGTTGAGTTCAATCCTGTTTCCGAGGATGAAGTGGACAAGATTATGCAGCATCTGAGTTTCACCACATGTTTGTTGGACCCGTGTCCTTCCTGGTTGGCTTATGCCTCCAGGGAGGCCACCTGCGGTTGGCTCTGGGCAGTGGTCAATGCTTCTTTAAGGGAGGGTGTTTTTCCCTCCACCTTGAAGGAGGCGGTGGTGAGGCCCCTCCTGAAGAAGCCTGCCCTGGACCTGACCGTGTTAGACAACTTTCATCCAGTCTCCAACCTTCGCTTTTTGGTGAAGGTTGTTGAGAGTGTGGTGGCTCAGCAGTTTCCACTTTTCCTGGATGAAGCAGACTACCTGGATCCGTACCAATCGGGCTTCCGGCCCAGTTTCAGCATGGAGACAGCATTGGTCACACTGATGGATGATCTCTGGAGGGCTCGGGACAGGGGTTTTTCCTCTGTCCTAGTCCTATTAGATCTCTTAGTGGCTTTCGATACCATCGACCATGGTATCCTTTTGTGACCCCTCGGGGGGGTTGGGAGTGGGGGGCACTGTTCTCTGGTGGTTCACCTCCTACCTCTCGGGGCGGTCACAATCGGTGTTGGTAGGGGGCAGAGGTCAGCCCCGAGGGCGCTCACTTGTGGGGTCCCTCAGGGGTCACTTCTCTCCCCTCTTTTATTTAATATCTACATGAAGCCGCTGGGTGAGATCATCCGTGGCTTTGGGGTGAGGTACCATCAGTACGCTGATGATACCCAGCTGTACATCTCCTGATGATGAAGCTGATACATCTCTCGGCCAAGACTGAGTGGCTGTGCATACCGGCATCTCGGTCCAGTCAGGAATGTCCATCGTTGGCCATAGGGGAGAGGTGTTGCCCCTGTGGATAGGGCATGGAATCTGGGGGTCCTCCTGGATGCACGGCTCGGTTGGAGGAGCAGGTGGGGCCGTCGCCAGGGGGCCTTTGCCCAGGTCCTTGTTGGTCAGCAGCCCATTTCTGGACCGAGATGCCCTGCACACAGTCACTCATGCCCTTGTTACCTCAGACTCGACTACTGCAATGCTCTCTATTTAGGACTGCCCTTGCATACCATCCAGAGATTGCAGCTGGTGCAGAATGCGGACGTGCAGGTGGTGATGGGAGTTTCGATTCTCCCATATATACCCTCCTGCTGCGACCTGCATTGGTTGCGGTTGCACTCTCGGTGAGATTCAAGGTTTTGGTTTTAACATTCAAAGTCCATGACATGGGTCCGCATATTTAAGGGCGACTCCTGCCGATATCAGTGCCAATCGCCCTGTGCGAGCACACAGGCAAGGCTTCTCGGGGTCCTGTCAGCAAGCCAATGTTGGCTGGCGGTCCTCCAGCGACGAGCCTATTCTGTGGCGGTCCCTCACCTTTGGAACCAGCTACCCCTGGGGCTCCGTCTGGCCCCTGACCTTTGCACCTTCCACCACGACCTGAAGACCTGGTTGTTTGACCAATCTGGGCTGTGACTCTTTCCCGTGGGGGCATGGTTCTTAACTTATTTTAAATTTTAAATTTTAGTTTAGCTATTATTGGGCTTGTGATTTGTTTAATTCTTTTTTAATTATTTATTGTTGCTGTTGTTTTAGTTGTGAGCTGCCCCGAGTCTTCGAAGATGGGGTGACAAGTCAAATAATAAATAAATAATAAATCTTTAGGTCACATTAACACTTATTTGGGTGTTCAGATTATTAAAACTCAGAAGGGGTTTAGTCTTTCACAAGAGGATAAGATTGAACAATTGTTGCATCATTGCAATATGAAGGATGCTAAAACGGCTAGCATACCTATGCAAACAGATTTTCATAATCTGGCACATGAACCAAGTCCTGATTTTGAAGATCAAACACTTTATCGTTCAATCATTGGGTCATTGTTCATTAGTAGTTGGACCAGACCTGACATTGCACTTAGTGTCAATCTTTTGTCACAACATGTAGGTAAGGCAAAACAGTTTCATTGGTTATGCATTAAGAAGTTGTTGAGATATCTAAAGCACACTAAAAATATGAAGTTGTTGTTAGAACCCACACATACTGATTATGCAGAATCATGTTGTTATGCAGATTCTGATTGGTGAGTGATGAAGTCATAAAAGTACTTCAGGTTATATGATGTTCTTAAATGGATGTTCTGTTTACTGGCAAGTGCATAAACAGAATTTCATTTCTTGTTCATCTACTGAAGCTCAATATGCTTGTGTTTCAGATGCTTGTAATTCCCTAACATGGTTTGATGCTTTAGTCACAGATATCTGGACACGCCCAATCCAGCCAATCACAGTGATGGAAGACAACGAATCTGTGGTTTATATTTCCGAAACATATTTCACAGGTTCTAGGTCCAGACACATTGACATTCATTATAAGAACATAAAGCAATTAATTAAACAAGGATTTGTTCAATTACAGTATGTGTCCACACATGATCAGATTGCTGACATGCTCAACAAACCACTCCCAGCAGCGCAGCACAAATATCTGTGTGAGAAGATGTGTCTTATCTGATTTTCGCTTAACAGACAAAAGAAGGGGATGTCACTGCATTTTTTTTTTGGTTTGTCTGTCAAGCTGTCCTAAGCTAATATTATAGCAGCAGGTGCCTGCTAGCCAGCAGCATTTATTATCTTGTCTCCATAGTAATGAGATAAGAAAGTCTTGTGATGTTTGATTTACTGCATGTGTAAAAGTTTATACTTCACTTCCTTCCTTTTGCCTTTGTTCTTTTCTATATGCCTTGGTGTTAAGGAGGCTGCAAGTATGGAGCTTCGTTAGGTTTTTCTTATTTTATAAATAAAATGTTTCTTAGATTACTTTCCAGGTTTAATTTATCAGCATTGACAGCAAAGAAAGACACGTCTATCACCTCTAATTAGCAGGATGTTTGGAAGA
>CM019155.1:50923304-51000129 GCA_009733165.1 Naja naja | reverse complement strand
CTCGTCCCATTCCTTGTATTCTTGTTCTAATTTTGCTCTTTGTTGTTTTTTTTCCCTATTTTTCCTGGCCATATATTTAATAGACACTCCTCTCATTGCTGCTTTGGCTGTATCCCATTATTTTGTAGAGGTGTCCTCAGGTTTATTTTCTTGGAAAAAGAGTTCTAACTCTTTTGCCAACATTTTATTAAATGTTTCATCTTTTAAAATCGACCTCTG
Source organism: Naja naja (assembly GCA_009733165.1). Lineage (NCBI taxonomy): Eukaryota > Metazoa > Chordata > Lepidosauria > Squamata > Elapidae > Naja > Naja naja. Next base: position 50,999,910 of record CM019155.1, on the reverse strand, counting down.
AAGCATCCATTTCCTTAATTGTTGTTGTTGTCTCTCCCACCTAAGCCTAATCATATTGTGGTCTCTACGTACGTTTGGTTCCATTGTTATGTCTAATATTTCTGAGTTTTTGGTCATCCACATCATGTCCAGTCTTGACCAAGACATATGCGGTTTGGAGTAATACTGAACTGTTTTTTCCTTATATTCCTTTCTCTCCAAACATCGCTGATATTAAATTCTTTAGTGAGGTCTAAGAATACTTTTGGTAACTTTTTTTTCTTTCTAATTTATATTATTTCCTTTGTAGTCCAATGATTTATCTAACTGCATTTAAGTCTCCCATGATACATACTTGTATGTACCGGTATTCTTTTTTTTAAGTTTATTATGTAGTTTTTGGAAGAAGGATTTTTGTGGACCATTTGGTGCATAGATTACTACTAATAGGCATTTGGTCTTTCTTGTTTCAACTTCTACCATTAGTATCCTGCCTTCTTTGTCTGAATATATTAGTGAAGCTGGGATCCTGTCCTTATATAAAGTACTACCCTCTCTTTTCTTTTGATCTGGGCCGAAAACAAATTCCCCAATTTTTTATTCTCTAGTAAATATTTTTGTTTCTGGGCAATGTGGACCTCTTGTAATGCTATGATATCAGCTTTTGTATTTGTAAGTATTTAAAGAGCTTTTCCGTTTTACCAGGAATTTAAACCATTTATATTCCAAGATATACAATCACACAAGTTTGTATTTTATTGGATCCTGTACTTGGCACTTCTTGTAATTCTAATATCTTTGGGCTCCTCTGCAAGTTCCCCTTTCCCATTATTGTCATCTGTTATCTATTATATTTACCTTTTTATGTACATCTGGTCTTCCCTTTCCCCTTCTCATTCCTTCCTGATCTTCATTTTCCCTTCTCTATTTAGTTGTTGATCAAAAAACAACTCTGCTTTCTCTATAGTATCTAGTTTGTATTTCTTATCGCACCAAGTCACCATTATCCCTTCCAGGACCAACCATCTAAAATTAATACTTTGTTTTATAAGTCTAGCTGTTAAGAATTGATAAGGTCTTCTTAATCTCTTACTCTCTTAGGGTTTGTTTGAGTACTGTTATTTGTTTGTCAGCATATTCTAAGGGTGTTGTCCCTGGATCTGTGTAGAATTTCGCCCTAAGAGATTTCTTAACCAGCTTAACGTGTACCTCTCTTGGCAAATTGAATCTCCTTGCATAATTGGTTTGAACCCTATATAACTCGTCAATTTCCTTCATTAGATCTTTTTTTTCTATCTCTAGTAGATTGGCTAATATACCTGCAATGACCTCCCATAGGTTTTCTCCCTTTTCTTCTCTTACATTTTGTAATCTCAGGTAGTGGGCTGCTTTTTCAGATTCGAGATGAATTATCGCTGTTTCTAATTCTTTGTTCCCTCTTCTAGCTTATCTGTTAATCGTCTACTCTTTTTTCCTCCTTGTTCACCTTTGTTTCAATTTCTGTTATTTTCTCCTGGTTTTTCCTTATCTCTTGCTGAAATATTTCAAATTTTTCGTCTATCTTTTGTATTTTGTCCTTTAAATCTGTTCTCACAGACCCTATTTCGTTTTTCATATCCTCGTGATTTTTAATCATCATTTCCTGCATACTTAATAATAGACCTTGTAGGTCTTTTGAGGAGTTAGAACATTCTTTTGGGAGCATCTCATCAATTGCCCTCTGCGCAGAGGGACTCAACACTGCTGTAGTGGTCGATGATTGGGTAGGTATTTTTCTGACTGTACCAGTCCTAGAAACATTAGTAGTGCTCGTCATTTTCCAAAGCTTACCTACAATTTTCCCCACAGTGATAGTTAAAGTTTACCTTCCCACCTTATTTTCTTTCCTTCAGGTCACCCCTGTCTCCCAATCTCCTCCCCTTTCTCATAAGTTCATAAGAAAAAGAAAGAGAAAATATATCTATGTTCTCCTATCTAAAGTAAAAACTGTAGTTAAGGTGCTTTCTGTATCGACAAAATTATCTCAATATATGTTGCTAATAGTATAATGTAGTTATACTTATTCAATACTTATCTACTGTATATCAAAATTTTACCTATTCAGATTCCAACAATTTCATTAAGTCAATAATTATAACTTTAGTTAATTTCCTCAATTAGTTAGTTAATTATTCTAAATACTCTAATTTCATTAACACATAAACAATTAAAGATACTTTGTTACTAAATCAACTATTATGATACTAAATTAATTAACTTATCATATATACTTCGATATTTTCCAATGTTTTTAAATAAACAAATATTTAGATACTAGAAAAACTTCTAAATGTGAAGCGATAGTGAAGAAAAAAAGGGGTGTGTGTGTGGGGGAGGATATCAAGAGAAAAGAGAAGGGGAGAAAAGATCGAACCAAATGAGAGTCTGAGAGTTACAAAGTTAAAGCTTAAAGAAAAAAGTAACGCAAAATGTATGGTGTATCACTGTTCAGTTCCGTTCTTTCGTGCTACAACGTGACTCATGAAGTTTCTGTTTAGCCTTCCTCCAGTTTCCTCTTCTCCCGCAGGTCTTCCGGATCTTGTATCCAATGAAAAGTTTCTGTATGACTCAGCGATCTTTCTTGTTCAGATCAGCTCAAATCAATAAAATCCAAATCTGTTTAGCTATTGTCTTGGGGTTTGTTGAATCGTCTCTCCTTCAATCCTATTTTTCCCCGAGCCTTCGTACATAAAGATTTGATTTATAAAGAGTCCACAGCGTCCATTTCAGTCAACTCCGCTGCTGTCTTTTAGTTGAAACAGAGGGAAAAGCAAATCTCTGTTTCGTATTTCAGATCTGTTAAAGTCTAACCCGAAGTCACACACGTCTTACTCAAGCAGCATATAGTTATTCAATTGTCTAATCCTCTTCTTCTCCTTCTAGTGTTTTTTATCTTTCATTTCCTTTCACTTCTTCCGCTCGCCATGGATCTCGCCGTGCAACCACCCTCTTAAATCGGAGCTATTTATCTTTCCTCAAATACTTCAAAAGTTATCTATTGGCATCTGAATTGTCCTTATTTAGTTCTTTGCTTACTGGATGATCTTTAAACTTGCAAAGCTGTACCTTAGGTTCTGCTTGGTCACCGCTAGTGTGGTCGGCTGTCAGCACTTGGGGGTGGCCATTGCTGGCCTCCCGCTCCTCCGCCCACTCATTCTTGGGTCTCCCCGATGCCGCCGCAGACCGCCGTCTGAGACTTCTCTCTGGTGACCGGCCTCCTTCGGGAGCTCTCCAAGCACCCTTTGGACTCCATAGAGTCCCTGTGAGCGGTGAATGAAGGTCCGTGCTCTGCAGAGTCGTCTGCCGGCACGTCCCTTCCCTCTGACAGCCAACCGGAAGTCTCCAATCTTTTTGTAATTTTTGAAAGGATTAGATTATGCATCCAAATATTTCACTCTAACCTTGGAAACTTTTAAAAAAGTTATCCATCTTCAGAATGGATCCTTTAATTACTTTACTTAAACAACAAAATAGTACTCTGTTCATGAAAAGAACATTGTTTCTTCCTTCCTCTATAAATCATTCAGAATTACCACTCTGCTCCCTTCTCTCTACTACACATTCATTTTATCAATTACATGACATTCATCACATTAAAAACACATTAAAAACAATTCTCCAGGAGCAGGGTCACCTTAGTGCAGGAGTGAAGTGGTCCTGTATGCCTTCGCACCACATTTGTGGGTAATGCAGCCTTCATTTTTTGTTGCTTCAGGCTGGAGCTCGTGCCCTCCATGTTCACCAAACAGCTGCTGGGGACGGGACAACAACATGGCAAGTCGATGGCCAAAACCTTAGTGCAGGACAGAAGCTGCATCCTGCTAAGACCCTCCTTAAGCAAACAGCTGCCCTCCCCGCGCCCACCCTTGCTACACTTTGCTGCTCACTTAAGGAGGGTTTCCCCACACGTGCACACCCTCCCGGCCCTGCCATAGCCCCCGGTCATGAGAGGAGAAGGATCGGGGAGGAGGAGGGTCACCCAAAGGGAAGCCTCTGTTGCAGCTGGTGATCGTTCCTCAGCCAGCATGGATTTCCAGAAAGAAAAAATAAAAGGAATAGCCAAGAACCCCAAAGAGAGCTTGCTGGCTTGTCCCAGCCATGGCTTTCCAAGAGAGAGAGAAGAGACACAGAGACAGAGAGTGTGAGAGAGATACACACACAGAGAGAGAGAAACATAGTGGGGGAACTGGCTGACAGGTGAGCATCTTTTGTGAGGGCGCTCTGGCTTTCTCTGAGCCTAACCCCTAGGGTGGGTGTGCAAGGTTTGGTGGGGCCAGCCCCCTTTTCCTGTTGCCTTGAGCTTCTTAGAACCATGGCTGGGCACTATGGGACCATCCCCCTTTCCATCGTCCCTTCCTCCTGGATTCCCACCCTGCCAGCCCTCATGTTCGCAAGGATGGCATCAGTTGCAAGGCATGCCCAGAACCAACAAGAGCTGGAAGGCACTCCCAGACCAACAAGCAGCAAGAGTGAAGTGCCAGAGAAACAGCCCCGGCCGCTTCTCCATCCCCCGCCGTTGTCTTTACTTTTCAGGCCAGGCAAGGGAGGGCAAGGGGTGGGGCCAGCCAGTGATGGGAAACGAGCCGCAGCAGAGGGCCCAAAGAGCCGCATGTGGCTACAGAGCCGCAGGTTGCCGACACCCAGTCTAAGTAGTAATTGATGTCTAATATGCATTTTGCTCTGTCTGGATGATCTGTCTGTCTGTCTGATCCATTCATTCTTTGCTGTGGTGCCTCCTAAATAAATAACCAAGTATCCATTGTGAATTTTCTTACTATCCTTTGCATCTTATATTGGCTAGTCCCATTATTGTGATCCCTTGTATTTTCATTATTACTATAATTTTTTCTTTTTATTTCCCAAACCATTGTGTTCAAAGTTCCTATTTTGTATTTCACTGTTCTGTCTCTTGGTCCTTTAACACTACTTTGGTTATTTTTTGTTTAATCAATCTGTTTGTATCTCATTGTAATTTCTGTAGCAATATATTACCTATTGCCAGCTTTGCTGGGATTACTGCAACTTTAGCCAGGCTGTTTCAATGTGACCCAGGATGGCCCATATGGCTGCCTTAGTGGTCTTGTGGATGAACTGATAAATGTATCTTGGGATGAGCTACAACGAGCACTGAAGGGGCATTTTGACCCTACCCCATCGTACCTGGCAAACCAGCACAATTTTACATCTGGAGCCAAAAAGAGGGGGAGAGCATAAACAATTTCATGGCCATGTTGAGGAGACTATCAAAGAACTGTAAATTCACAAACACCAAGGACATGATCCAGGACTGGCTAGTCCTCGGCCTCAAGGACTAACCCCTTACAAAATACCTTACAAAAGAGACTGCTTGCAAGGGAGGAAGTCTTGTTTAAGGAGGCTGTTGTGGCCCTGCCTTGTGAGCCTGTGCTGACAGAGGAAGAGGACCTGGATGATGAAGAAGAAGAGGAGGAACGGGCAATGCCTTCCTCACCAGGGCCTTCCTCCCCAGGATCTTCCTCCCTGGCAAGGTCTCCCTCCCCAGGACCTTCCTCCCTGGCAAGGCCTCCCTCCCCAGGACCTCCCTCCCTGGCAATGCCTCAGGCTTCCTCGGAAAGCCAAGAGGAACTGCCTGAGAGACGTGTATCAGTACGGCCACGGCGAGAGAGAGAGGAGGAGGGTTCCTGGCTTGATCCCAGGCAACGTCGGAGGGAGAAACTTCAGCAGCAACGTAGGGGGTGTGGGAGGGCCAGAGATTGAGCTGGACCACACCCCACCAGGTATAAAAGTGGGTGTGTCTACGTTGCAAACTCTGTATGTGACAAAGTGTGAAATGAAGCCGAGGATTCCGTCTGTGTGCCTGATTTAGTTTTTGGACTCTGAAAATAAATAAGTCTTCTGTGAGTACTGCATTCCTTGTTGGCTTTGAATTTGGCAGTGAGAGCCTGGGTGACTGCCAACACTCTTGTCGGGAGAGATAACTGGGATTTTGGAGACAGGCCAGCGTGACTCTCTGTGTTAGCGTTCCTTACCTTCTGGGGAAGGGAAGGTGAGACAGAACAGAGGCCCTGGAAGAAGCGAAAGCCACGGAAACCTCCAGCTGCTCTGCAGCCTGAATCAAGAGCAGCAGCAAGGTCCATGCCACCCATACCAAGAGGAGGGCACCACGTAGTCCATCCTGCTCTGGGAGCAGCGATAGCGAAGAAGATGTCCACCAGGTAAGATCCAGCCAAGGGAGCCAAGCCTTGCAGAGGCTGTGGAGGGAATCATTGTGGGCTATGCAAGTGGGACACACAGACACTTTTGAATCCAACAAGATCCTCACCCAGGTGACAATTGATGGGACCATGTGCCCAATGGAAGTTGACTCCAGGTCTTATATATCCATGATTTCTTGGGCAGAAAATCAACCCACGCATCAGCCAGAACCATCTCCAGCCACAAAGAATCATACTGAAGGACTACCAAAGCTGCAAAATACCAGTGCTGGGCAAGAAAACCTGCCTCGTGGAATACAGAGACTTCCTGGGAGCCCTGCCACTGACTATCTTGGATCGAAATCTCCCCAGCCTCCTAGGGAGAGAATGGTTCGTGCCACTGCAGATCAGCCTCATCAGCATCCATGCAACAGCAATAGCCAGATCAAACAGTGAAAGTGACCTAGATGCTTTGGAGAGGGAATTCCAGGATGCCTTCAGCAGTGAACTGGGCAAGTATAAGGGGACCCCTATCAGTTTTAACCTTGACCCCAACATAGCCCCTGTCTGACTGAAGTTCCGGAGAATACCTTTTGCTTTGCAGCCCAAAGCTGAAGAGCAACTAGAGAAGCTAGTAGCTCAAGGGCTCCTCAAACTGGTAGACCACACAAGATGGGAGACCCCTATAGTGACCCCTGTGAAGCCTGATAGGTCAGTCTGAATCTGTGCTGACTACAAGAGTATCCTGAACCTCGCGCTGCAACAGAGCGCATATCCAGTGCCAGTAGCTCAGCACCTATTACATTCCTTGGGCCAGGGCAAGATCTTTGCTAAATTGGACTTAGCCCAGGCATATCAACAACTGCCTGTGGATGCAGCCACCGCCAAAGCCCAGACAATTGTGACCCAAAGGGGCACCTTCAAACGCAAGTGGCTGCAATTTGGAGTTAGCATAGCCCTCGGCCTATTCCAAAGCATCATGGAAAGGCTGTTACAAAATCTGCCGGGAGTTGTCCTCTATTTTGATGATGTAATAATCTCGGCCGCAGACAAACCCCAGCTAATGAAGAGGTCCGAGCAGTACTAGAATGATTTCAAGATTTTAGCCTTCTAACCCAAGAACTAGGTTATATTTTTGCTTTCTTTATTCCTTTTGTTTTTTTAATATATTAAGGGAAATACGTAGACTGTTACTTTTTTTTAAAAAATTCTTTTCTTTTTCTTTACCTCCCTTCAAAATTTTTATTATTTTTTCATCCTTTATATATGTGTGTGTGTGTGTGTGTGTGTTTGTGTGTGTGTGTATGTGTATAGGTCTTGGTGTATTCGGGTCTTGTCCTGTGTAAGATTGAGAGTATCTTGGCAATGTTTCAATGAAATCTCATCCGTCATCTTCAGGCTGGTGTCTTCAGCTTCATTCTTCTGGGAGAAGTGTGTGATAGTGGCTGTTTTTCCCTTTTAAACTGCCAGAGTTGGCTGTGTTGTTACTTCTTGATTGTTGATGGAGTTGATGTATGCAGATTGGTTGGCTTTTTCATAAGACCCTGTATGGCTGAGGTACTGGCTGTGCGTCTCTCAGCCTTTTGTGTTGTAATGACCTGGGTAATGGGCTGTGTGATGACCTTCTGAGTTCTATTGTTGTGACATCCTGGGTCTTGTGCTGTAATCTCCTGGGTCATTGTCTGTGTAGCAGCTGGGGTTGCAGCCATGGTCTGGTTTCTGGATGGTGGTTGTCTGTGGGGTGGGCTTGGGTTTGAGTCTGGTGAGGGAGATTGGTGGTGGCATCATGTGTTATTTTGGGTCCAGTGCCAGACCATGGCTGCAACACCAGCTGCTACATCCCTCTCCGACCCCCAAACTAAGCAAACTGACACATGCTATAAACACATAGCCAGACCTCAAACTCGGAGCCAAACCAAGGCCTGGAATGTCACATCACAGCCTTTTACCCAGGTTACTACATCACAGAACTCAGGAGATTACAACACAAAACATCAGGAGGTTGCAACACAGACAATGACCCAGGAGATTACAGCACAAGACCCAGGATGTCACAACAATAAAACTCAGAAGGTCATCACACAGCCCACTACCCAGGTAGCTACAACACAAAAGGCTGAAGGACACACAGCCACTACCTCAGCCACACAGGCTCTTACGAAAAAGCCAACCAATCAGCAAACATCAACTCCATCAACCAATCAAGAAGCAACAACACAGCCAACAACACAGCCAACCAATCAGCAAACATCAATTCCATCAACCAATCAAGAAGCGACAACACAGCCAACAACACAGCCAACCAATCAGCAAACATCAACTCCATCAACCAATCAAGAGCGACAACACAGCCAACAACACAGCCAACCAATCAGCAAACACCAACTCCATGAACCAATCAAGAAGCGACAACACAGCCAACAACACAGCCAACAAACCCACTTACAACAGAGCCAGCACACCACACCTCCCCTCCAGTATTTATAGAGAGAAGGCAGCTCAGATCACGCTTTGCTGGCACAAGCACAAAGCCAAAGACACCAGCCTGAAGATGGCGAGTGGGATCTCATCGAAACGTCGCCAAGATACTCTCAAACTTACACGGAACAAGACCCGAATACACCAAGACCTACATATAGATAGATAGATAGATAGATAGATAGATAGATAGATAGATATAGATATAGATATAGATATAGATATAGATATTCCTCCTTTTTCTTTTTGCATATAATGGGAATCAATTGGATTAGGGTACGTAAGTGCCTAAAGATTTTTTTTTCTTTTTCCCTCCTTTTTTATTTTTATTTTTATATTTTTTATTGGGGCAGCAGTTGTTTGTTCTTGTTTTTTTTTCTTTTCCTTTTTTTATTGTTAAATACTACAAAATGAGCAGAAAGATGACAGTTTCAGCTTTTTCAATACAAATTGCATCCTCTTCACCATCTGGAGGACAACGATCAATACAGATGATGTTGCAGCAAGAGAAGGAGAAGGAGAAGGAAGTGACATTGCAGGTGATTATGCAAGGAATCCAAAAAATTGAAAAGAGAATGGAGAATATTGAGCAAAGAACTGAAAAGACAGATGAAAAAGTTGGGAATATTTAACAGATGATAATGAAATATGAGGATAAATTTTGAAAAATTGAAGAACAAGAAGTACAAAGATAAGAAGATTGGAGATATTGGTACCTGACTGAGTGAAGTTGAAAAAGGCAGGAGCGGTCTATTAGGATGCGAAATCAATAGATCAGAATTCTATTTGACATTCCAAAACATAGAAGAAGAAAAGGGTGAAAATCTTGCTGAAATAATGATGGAAATATTGACAGAAGCATTAGAGATAACCAAAGAGAAGATGATGGATGGGATGGATGAAGTGTTCCATGTCTATACAAGATATGCAATGAGAAATAAGCTACCAAGAGAAGTTCACATTAGATTTAGTAAGAAAATAATTAAAACACAGATACTGCAGGTGGCAAGAGAGAAAACATTAAAGTACAAAGATAAAGAGATTGTGGTACTGAAACAGGTACCAAGAAAGTAAGAGAGATGAGAAGAGAATACTTATTCTTGACCAAAGAGTTACTTAAAAGAGGAGTAAACTACAGATGGTTGATACCAGAAGGTCTCTTGTTCACCTGGCAGGAACAAAGACACAGAATTGATGCAGTTGAAAAAGCAGAGCTATTCTATCTAGAGTACCTTAGAGGAAAGGAGGAAGATACAAGAAAAGAAGAGTCACTAATTGAATTTCAAGAGGAGTGTATAGCAGCAATTGAAAAAGAAAAAGAAGAAGGTGCAGTAGGTGGTGCACCCAGAGAGCAATGAGAAATAAGTTCTACTAGAGCAACAAAACCCTCTTACAAAGTCTAATATGGATGAAAGAAAATTGATCACAATTAATATAAATGGACTTAATTTAGCTACTAAAAGAAGAAAAGTATTTCACAAACTAGAGAAACTAAAGTTTGATATAATCTGTCTACAAGAAGTACATATCAAAAAACAATATGAATATATATTGAAACAAAAAAAATTAGGGAAATTATTCACATCATTGACGGAATGTAAAAACGGTGTGGTTCCATATATTAGAGATACAATTCTGGCAGAACCAATTTACACATGTGATGATGGAAGGATTTTGATGGTGGAAATAATGGACAATAATGTAAAAACACTTTTAATAGCAATTTATGCTCCAAATGATAATCAAGAAGACTTTAAAGGAAATTACATATGAAAATAATTGAACTGGATTATGTCAATATCTGTATGATGGGGGATTTTAATGAAATAATTAATGAGCAATTGGATTATAAAACACAGAAACCAACAAAGAAAATTAGAAAGACATTACCAAAATCCTTTTTTCAAATGATAGAGGAAGCAAATTTAAAAGATGCATGGAGAGAGAGAAATGTGGAAAATAAGCAATATACTTTTTATTCAAATAGACATACATCTTGGTCTAGAATTGATATGATTTGGATGTCAGCGGAATTACTTTCTAATACACAAGAAATTGAATTAGAAACAAGCACTTGGGCAGACCATAATCCAATGACAGTTATTTGGAAAGGACAAAAGAGGAGATCTAGATGGACTTTAAACAGTACAATATTAAAGCAAAAAGATTTTAAACAGAAAATTGAGAGAGAACTGGTTTTCTTTTTTAAAGAAAATAAAAAAGAGGATATGTCTTTACAGAATCTCTGAGACACAATGAAGGCCTACACAAGAGATTTGATAATAGAATATACAAAGAAAAGAAATATAAAACAGAAAAAGACTTTCAAAATACTGGAAGATGACTATAAGAGACTGGAAAAAGAATTACAGAAATTTCCGCAAAAAAAAAGACATTAAAATTAAAATGGACATAACTAAACATAAAATGGGATTAATGGAAAAAGAGGAATTAGCACAAAAAATTAAAAATGCTAAACAGAATTATTTTGAAGATGCAAACAAACCAGGCAGATGGTTAGCTTATAAACTGAGAAAGGAAAGAGAATCAAGAAGGATTAGCCAATTAATAGATGAAGAAAGACATGTTTGCTATGGAAATGAGGAGAACAAAAAAATTATACAAGATTATTATGGAAAACTCTATTATCAAGAGAATATTCAAGAAGAAAAAATTAAGCAATATTTATAGAAAGCGAAATTGCCACAGATACCTAAAGACATTGAAACAATGTTAGAAGGGAATATAACGATGATGGAACTAACAGAAGCTTTAAAGAAACAAAATGTTGGAAAAGCACCAGGTCCAGATGGATTGACAGCGGAATTTTACAAGTCTTTTCAGGAAATACTGAATCTTCAACTATTAGAAGTTACGAATGAAGTTATGTCAAAAAAGAGAATACCCAAAACATGGTCAGAAGCATATATTATACTTACACCAAAGGAAGACACAGATCAACAGCAGGTCAAAAACTATAGATCTATTTCCCTATTAAATTCAGATTATAAAATTTTAGCTTCAATTTTGGCAGAAAGATTGAAAAGATATTTAAATAATTTTATTCATGTTGATCAAAATGGATTTCTGCCAAAGAGACAAATTAAAGATAATATGAAAATAATTCTGGATACTTTGAGGATGTGGCACATCCTGAAAAGCAAATGGCTTTGATATTTTTAGATGCTCAAAAAGCCTGTGATAATGTGATTTGGCAATTTATGTTATTGCAATTGGTACAAATGGGCTTTGGTAAAAAATTTATTCAAGCCATTGAAACAATATACCATAAACAAACTGCAAAGGTTATGATAAATGGAGAATTAACAGAGTCTATAGATATAAGAAAAGGGACTAGACAAGGCTGTCCATTGTCGCCTCTGCTGTTTGTGTTAACAATGGAAGTGTTGAATAGGAATATCAGAGAAGAAAAAGAAATAAAAGGAATGAAAATTAAAAAGGAAGAGTATAAATTACAAGCTTTTGCAGATGACCTGGTATTTATACTAGAGGACCCATTGGAAACAGCACCTAAATTAATAGAAAAGATAGAAGAATGTGGAAAAGTATCAGGTTTGAAAATAAACAAGGATAAAACAAAGATATTAACAAAGAACATGTTAGCAAGACGAAAGAAGGAGTTGGAGGAAGTTTTAGAAATCCAGGTCACAAATAAGGTTAAGTATTTAGGGATATATGTTACACCAAGATGTAGTACATTGAAGGATGACAACTATCTTAAACTCAAACAGCAGATTGCGACAGATTTGGCAAAATGGGAAAATTTACAATTATCATTGATTGGGAGAATATCTACAATTAAGATGAATGTATTGCCTAAACTTTTATACCTATTCCAGACTATTCCAATTAGACTAGGGAAAGAGTTTTTTGAAGACTTAAATAAAATTGTGTTGAAATACATTTGGCAGGGTAAGAAAGAGAGAATAAAACTTAAACTGTTACAAGATGCAAGAATAAGAGGAGGTTTCACCTTGCCCAATTGGGAATTATATTACCAGGCGACAAATTTGATGTGGGCAAAGGAATGGATAACATTAAGGAACAGTAGATTATTGACTTTAGAAGGACATGACCTGCTGTTGGGATGGCATACCTTCCTCTGGTATAAGGGAACTAAAACACAGGGGTATTTTAGAAGACATTATATTCAAGAGGCATTGTTTTTAAACTGGGAGAAGATAAAAAAGCAATATTACTTAAAAATTCCATTGTGGATATCTACTATTGAAGCCTTTTCCTATCCAATAATATATAAAAAGGAACAGTTAGATATGGTGAGATATTGAATGAAAAGGGTGAACTTAAATCTATGCAAGCATTGGAAGAACAAGGTATAAAAATGAATTGGTTTTCATATTTGCAAATACAATCTAGATTTGATGAAGATATTAAATTAGAAGGTATTTATGATAAGTTGACTGATTTAGATAAAATCTTGATAGGTGCTGATGAAAATGTAATTAAAAAAACTTTGTGGACATTTATTAGAATTTAAATTGGAGAAGGAGCAAGTTAAAGAAATGATAATTGCTTGGGGGGAAAATTTTGTATATGGGATTGATTTAGAGAAATGGCAAAAAATGGTCTCAAAATTATAAAATGACAATGTCAACTGCATATAAAGAAAATTCATATAAGATGTTTTACAGGTGGCATCTACCCCGATGAGAATTGCGAGAATGTTTAAGGATAAATTGGATAAATGTTGGAAATTTCATCAGATACCTGGTTTGTATTACCATATGTGGTGGACTTGCTCGGATGCTAAAAGATATTGGACTAAAATCCACACACGGTTGAAAAAAATGATAAAACAGCATATAGACTTTAAGCCAGAGATATTTTTATTGGGAATTATACCTGAAATATACAACAAAGAATTGAAATATTTGATTGTAAATGTTTTAATGGTGGCTAGGATTGTATTTACTAAGAATTGGAAAAATGAAAAAATACCTATGCAGGAGGAAGTTATTAAGAAAATTATAGATTGTGCTAAAATGAGTAAATTGACATTTGAAATTAGAGAACAAGAAGATAAACAATTTTATCTGATATGGGATTTGTTTTATCAATGGTTGGATAAAAAGACATGGTAATGTAATACATTAGGAAATGTTATAATAGAAGTTCAATAGATTGATATAAAATATAATATAAATATATATAACCATTGGATGAAAGTGTAATATAAATCTTATAATAAAATTGAGGATATCTCGTATAAATGATGGAGTAAATAGTCTAGTCATGAATGATTAATAACTGATAAATATATAAGCATATGATTGACAATGTGAGAATTTATATAGACTGTGAGTGATGACTACAAAAGGATAGCACAAAAGTTTTGTAACCAACTGACACACTGTATGTATATAACATGGAAGATGGTTTTATGTTTTTTATGTTTTGTTTGTATATGTTTGTCTTAAAAAAATATAAATCTTTTTGAAAAAAAAAAGAAGCGGGCCTAAGTTTAAAAAGGACAAATGCTACATTGCCATACAGAGCATAGAATTCTTGGGTTTCTTAATTGATGGATCAGGCATCCGACCCAGGGACAACAAGATGAAGGTGATTAAGGAAGCCCCCACCCCACAGAGTACAGCTGAACTTCAAGCCTTCTTGGGCTTATTAAATTTTTATAATATATTTTTGCCACAGAAGGCGACCATAGCAGAACCACTCCATAGACTGCTGGATAAAAGTACAACTTGGAAGTGCCCCCACCCGAAGACACCATGTTCACCAAAATAAAAAACATTTTAACATCTGACACCGTACTGATGCAATATAGCGAGACCCTGCCTCTATGGCTAATCTGCAACATGTCACCATATGGCATCAGGGCAGTACTGCGCCACAGGTTACTGAATGGAAAGGGAGCCCCCATAGCCTACTATTCAAAAACTTTGTCAAAAGCTTTATGGAACTACGGCCAAATAGACAAAGAAGCCCTCGCCGCTGTAGCCAGAGTGAAATGTTTTCATGAATACCTCTACGGCAGACACTTCGAGTTGGTCACTGACCACAAGCTGCTGCTGGGCATTCTCTCAGGAAACAAACCCACACCCAACATCTTATTGCCGAGAATGCTAAGATGGACAGTTTTCCTGGCAGCCTATAATTACAGCCTACTACACAGACCAGGAAAGAACATCCCACATGCCGATGCACTCAGCAGATGCCCCCTGCCAGTCCTAATGGAAGATCCAGCCCCAGCGACTTCCGTATTCCTCACAGAAAGTCTCAAGCCAGGTTTACTGATGGCAGTGGACATTGCGAGACTCACCGCTAAGGACAAAACATTGGTGTGAGTTTTGAACTGGGTTTGGAGGCACTGGCCGAACAAGATTGAAGGGGAGGAATTCACACCATTTAGAAACAGACAGCTAGAGCCATCAGCATTAAGGGGGTGTTTGTTATGGGGGGGACAGGGTGATTGCACCGCAGCTGTTAAGGAACAGGATTTTGGGATTACTACATGAAGGGCATCCTGGGATAGTAAAAATGAAGGCCCTAGCAAGGAGCTATATCTGGTGGCCAGGGATAGACAGAGACATTGAGACCTGGATTGCCACATGCCCACCTTGTCAGGACTCCTGACCTGCCCCTTCCTCAGCACCCCCCCCCCCAAGTGGGAAAAGCCCTCAGCACCATGGGGTCGCATACATATAGACTTTGCAGGACCCTGCCAGGGGCAAACATTTCTAATCGTGGTCGACACCTACTCTAAGTGGTTGGGGGTGGTCATCATGAAATCCACAACAACTGAGGCAACGATCAGAGCATTGCGGAAATTATTCGCCATCCACGGGCTACCTGATGTGCTGGTTTCAGACAATGGCCCGCAATTTACAGCATAGCAATTCGAAAGCTTCCTTGCCACACCCTGCCGTGAATGGGCAAGTGGAGAGGATGGTCTGAATGACCAAAGAAATACTTTAAAAAATTAGACCCTGGCAATTGGCAAGAAAGAATCAACAAATTGCTGCTAACTCAACACATAACACCAAGCGCAGCAACAAACAGAAGCCCAGCAGAAATGCTCATGAATAGAAAATTAAAGTCTGCCCTGGACAGCTCCATCCAAACTACACAAATGATACCCCTCTAGACTCCACAGGAAAGTGCAGGACATTTGCACCCAGAGACACAGTGTATGCACGCAACTACACGGGAGGGAAAACCTGGGTCCCGGCAAAAATAATCGAAAGTACCGGACCCAGATCATACAGACTGGAGGTAGAAGGGGGAAAAATATGGAACAGGCACATAGACCAACTGCGGAGCCACATAGCTCAACCCCCACATGAAGCCGAACAAGACAACACACCTCTGACAACTAGACCCTGGGAGTTAGAAACCCCACAAAGGCACATAATAGTAAAGTCAAACCTGAACAGGATAGCGGAGAACTTACCTGGGGGTGGAGAAGTCCAGCGTAGTACTTCTGAGGCCTCTAGCTCAACAGAAACTGCCACGCCTCTGGAAAGGTGCTTCCAAGGGCAGAGTCTGGAGCAGTGGCAGACCTGTCCACTCAAGCTGCCACCTCAGGAACAACTGAACCACACAGGCCCAGTCGCACCCACAGAAGCCCTGCCTACCTGAAGGACTACGTCTGCCGCATAAGCGGTGATTAGTCGGTCTGAACTAAGAGGGGAGGGGTGTTAAATATGCATGATGGTTTATTTACATGTGTTTACATTATATGCAAAGTGGAGTTTGATGTCAGACTCCACTCATTGGTCTAGCCACTGGCGGGAAGATTGAGTCCCTGTCAGTGGCTGAAGTGTTGGACAGCAACAGCTATAAAAAGCCGGCACCTGCTGTGTTGCTTTGCTTTTTGATTCCAGCTTTAAAATAAAGAGTTTCTGCACACTCCTGAGTCCTGCTCCTTCCTTATCTGTGCCCACATAACACATTAGGCATCACAGTTGTCAAGGAAATATATTTTCTTGAAGTTGGCTCTACACATACATGAATGTGGATAGATGTGTATGCACACATGTGCTTGAAGAGAGAAACAAAGCAGCAGTAGACAAAAGGAGGGGGGAATAAACACCCTGTTGGGTTTAAATTATGAATGGATTTCATTAGAAAGGCTACAAGTGTTCCACAACTTGTTATCCTCCCTAAAAATAAACAGCTCCCAGTAGCAAAATTGCAGAAGTCCCCAATGACCAGCTTATCTGTGAGCACAATAAAACCTTTAGATAACATTACAGAAAACTGAATGCTCACAGCAAGTGTTCGTCTAATTAAACACATTTGCAGATAGCACATGTCTCTTTTACTTGCCTTTGGCTAACCATATGGCTTAAATCTTGAGTTAAAAGCAGATCAATCTATCTCTAGGCAAAATATCAAAAGGCATCAAACTATAACCAAATATGTCCAGGTTTATGTAACTAAGGAAATGGAAGAAACCCACAATGACTATAGAAAACAGACAGTGCTCACCAGGCAATACAATCACTGAGTAACTTTTATCCTGGTTCTTCACAGAAGCCTCTGAGAGAATCTTCTAAGTTTCCTAGGTAACTTTATATTCGCAAAACACATAGTTAAGATGCCTATCATTACATCAGTGTCAATCTGTTTTATTTCCATTACCTTATCCAAGTAATGGGCACTGTGTTTGAAAATAATGCTCCCAGTTTTCTTCCTCATTGAAATGTCTGAATAATTACATAATATTCTAGGTACCAATGTATAGTATACCAACTACAATACAGTGAAAATGAAAAATTAAAATGAATAGTACTTTTCTGCATTTTTTTCATTTTTTAAATGTTAAAGCCCATTTTCCCTGTTATTAGTTTCCTATGTTGTTCCTGTGTACTAGATCATATTTAGTTGCCTTGTTATATTTTAATTCAGGAAATCTATCTTGTAAATCACCCAGATGGAAAAGTAGTTTATAAATAGTTAAATGCCATTAAATACAATTCACCCTGTTTCTCCCCAGATACTTATATCTGAACGCCATTACAAAAATCTTGCAATGTCCTGGGTAATCATCCCTTCAATGTCTTCAGGTGAGCTCAGGCAAAATTTTGACATGCTTATGTTAGGTCTTACATGACAATACTTGACATCTCATCAAATTTTGTAGTCTACTCAAAGTTATTGGGTAATAGAATTTGAAATATGTTATGTATTTAAGCTGCCCTTTAGGGGGTTGCAATAAAAAAAGAAAGTTGTTAGCAAGACAAATCAGACATAACTCTTAGTTCAGAAGGCAGTACTTAATAGCTTCCAATTAATGGGTAATGGCTTTAATTGGTTCTTCCACTTACAGTGTTTTATCCCAGATACAACAGAGCATTGCAACATTCATTCAGTAGGATTTCTGAGTAACTCCTGATGATTTGTACTCCCTCTCATTTTTCTGTTGCTTCTATTTCTTCTGAACAGTTATTGTTGTAACTGTAGTATTCAAATCATGCAACTCATCCTCTCAGTTGTCCAATATATCTGTAAGGACCTGCCTCTCCTTCTAACTCAAGAAAGTAAAAACTCTAGAAACTGAGAATTTCAAAAGGAACCTTTTTTGAGCAGAAGTGAAAGCAGGAGAAAGGCAAAGCAGACTCTAAATCCCCCTAGGCAATACAGTTAGAAATAAGGCATTAGAAACCCCTCCTTCCAGTTCGATGTGGATTCACAGGTGTGAAGGTATTATTGCAACAGCTGTCCTGAGAACCAAAATGGCACCGTTGAATGCTGCCTCGGTGAAATGCTCTCTAATGGTTTCTTTATTTTTTATTATTCTCTGCAATTCATTATGGATTTCATACTCACAAGACCATCTGCTAAGAATTAAGAATGTTTCGTTAAGGACCAGCTTTCTGTGTCCTCTCTCTCTCTCTCTCTCTCTCTCTCTCTCTCTCACACACACACACACACACGTCTTTACAAACCCGGAAGATATTCTAACTCAGGAAGAAGCAAACTCCCTGGAGTAGTGGATTACAACAAACAAACGGAGAAAGAAATGGCAGAGTAGGAGATGAGGTAAGAGAGCAGTAATTTTGAATAGACTAAGGAATGGGGGGGGGGCAGAAAAACCCTCTCCCTTCAATCTTTCTGACTAATTTGCATTCACTTGCTAATAAGATGGATGAAATTACTCCTTTTAAATAGATGCAATTCTGATTTTTACAACTCAGCAGCTCTCTGTTTCACTGAACCTGGCTAAATGAGGAAATTGATGATAACAGCATGAATATCCCAGGGTTTCAGATAGTAAGAGCAGACAGAATTGCAGAGTCATCAGGTAAAAAAGAAGGAAGGAGGCTTATGTTTCTATATCAATAACAGCTGGTCTCAGGATATAACTATAATATATAAATTCTGTGACAAAAACTTAGAGTCTTTACTTATCAACTGCAAACCATTTTATTCTCCACACGAGTTCTCCTCATTTCTCCTTATAGCTGTGTATGTTCCCCCACAAGCTTTTGTAAACAAGACATTACGAATTCTCGCTGACCAGATCATGGAAACTGAAGACAAATACCCAGATTCCTTTCACATCATTTTAGGAGATTTTAACAAAGGCAACTTAGGGAAAGAGCTTCTAAAATATTTTCAGCATGTCAATTGTCTCACCAGAGGCAAAAATACTTTAGACCATTGCTACACAACACTAAAAGATGCTCATCAGTCTTTACCATGTGCAGCTGTGGGACACTCTGATCACTGCATGATTCACCGTATACCTGCTTACAGACAAAGACTTAAAACCACAAAAACTTGGACTGAGGAGGCAAAGCTAAAACTACAAGCTTCCCATGATTGCACTGATTGGAATGTTTTAGAACATACTTCTGCAGACTTTGATGAATTAACAAATACTACAACATCATATGTCAGTTTCTGTGAAGACCTATGTGTACCGACCAGGAACTTGCAAATATACAGTAACAATAAACCTTGGTTCACAGCTAAACTTAAGCAACTACATTGCTCCAAAGAGGAAGCCTACAGAAAAAGTGATAGAATGGTGTACAATCAGGCCTGAAATGTATTAACAAGGGAGATCAGAGCAGCAAAAAGAAGCTACTCTGAAAAGTTATGTAATCAGTTCTCAACAAATGAACCAGAAAACATGTGGAAAACTCTTAAAAATATCACCGGCTATGGCAAACCTCCTTCCCAGGCTGAAGAAAATCAACAACTGGCAGATGACCTGAATGTGTTCTACTGCAGGTTTGAAAGGAAACTACAGCCACCTATCTCCACAGCCCCCATCTCAGACACACCAACAACAGTCAAGCCTCCTACAACTGACCCCATCTCAGACACATCAAGAACAGCCAAATCTCCCACAACTGATCCCAACCCATTGGGTTCACAACCCTGATGAAAAGAAGTGCAAGATCTATTCACAGACAAAAGCCAGGAAAAACACCGGGCCCAGACAAGATAATTCCCTCTTGCTTAAAAGTCTATGCTGACCAATTGGCCCCCATCTTCACCCAAATCTTCAATAAATTACTAGAGATGTGCTATGTTCCTTCTTGCTTCAAATGCTCCACTATCATCCCAGTGCTGAAGAAGCCCTCCATCAAGGAACTGAATGACTACAGATCAGTTGCTCTAACAACTCTAGTTATGAAAACCTTTGAAATGCTAGTTCTGTCCCACCTGAAAACTATCACAGATCCAATACTAGACCCTCTGCAATTTGCATACTGAGCAAATAGAATAACAGATGATGCTGTTAATATGGCTCTACACTACATCTTACAACATATTGAATCTCCAAAGACCTATGCAAGGATCCTCTTTGTAGACTTTAGTTCAGCATTCAACTCCATCATTCCAAACATTCTTCTAACTAAACTATACCAGCTAGCAATACCTGAACACACTTGTAAGTGGATCATAAGCTTCCTAACAGACAGGAAACAGCAGGTGAAGCTAGGCAGAACCACATCAGATACCTTACAATTAGCACAGGGGCCCCACAAAGCTGTGTGCTCTCTCCATTTCTCTTCTCCCTATACACCAATGACTGCATCTCAAACATTCCATCTGTTAAACTTCTGAAGTTTGCAACAGTGATTGGTCTCATTCAAGACAATGATGAATCTGCATACAGATGGGTGCTTGAACAACTAGCCTTGTGGTGTGACCGGAACAATCTGGAACTGAACGCACTCAAAACTGTAGAAATTGTGGTAAACTTTAGGAGAAACCATCCCATAATACCACCTCTTACAATACTAAACAACACAGCATCAACAGTAGAGAACTTCAGATATCTAGGTTCTATCATATCTGAAGACCTAAAATGGACATCTAACATCAAAAAGTCATAGAAAAGCGCAACAAAGAATGTTCTTTCTGCACCAACTCAGAAAGCTCAAACTGCCCAAAGAGCTGCTGATACAGTTCTACAGAGGAATTATTGAGTCTGTCATCTGCACCATTATAACTGTCTGGTTTAGTTCTGCAACCCAACAAGACAAACACAGACTTCAGAGGATAATTAGGACTGCAGAAAAAACAATTACTACCAACCTGCCTTCCACTGAGGACCTGTATACCTATCACTTTAGGAATCTGACTATATCTTTAAAACAAATTTTCCATGGCCTTTCCCATATTCCAATGAGGCAATACTGCTCAAGATAATTCATTTCCTATGGCCATTGAAACGGGGAACCTACCATCTTTTCCTGCTGTACACATGAAGAGGGGGAAAGCAGGACTTCTAAAGGCTTCAGGGGTTGCAACTTCATAGATTACCAATACAAGGCCATCAGAATATGAACTTTTTGATATTCATTGTGTGCTAAGCTGCCCTTTATATAGTCTCCAGCCACATGGAATTGCTTTTCATTAACTGGCTACTGATGACCATACATTAATGATGGAAAGGGGGAAATGGAGTCTATTTGCCCACATGGGGCTGAGGTATTTAATGTATCTACAATTCTGAGTGCAGAGAAAATCAGCAATTACCCAGCAGGGGTTTTCTTCTAGATAATACTGGATGTTTTTTGCATTTAAGATAAGAAAACTCTTTTCTCCATAGATGGCTTCTGAACATTACTGTATTACTGTCAGTTTCAGTAGTTCAGATAGCTTTGTAGACTTACTAATAATTTTGCCACAAAATTTGCAGAACTATAGTAAGTCAAGATTCCAGTCAAATTTCTTCTAATATATTCTTTTCTAAGCATTTGTTTGTCCTTACAACTTATACTACAGTATTCATATTCTGTTCACAATGACCCTTTGAAAAGCTTTCTATCTTTGGGGTCCTTTTTATTTAAAATAATTAAAATTTGAAAACCTCGAGGCTTCCTGTTAATCTTTGTCTTGTTTGTTTGTTTGTTTGTTTATTTGATTAGTCAATTGCTTACAACATAATAGATATAAGTATAAACATAGTTATAAATACATGGATACATATAAGAAAATAAAAGAAACAATAGGACAGGAACGGTAGGCACGCCCCCTACATTTTTACATATAATATAATATAAATGTACATATATATTTGTGAGGTACATTAAAAGATAAACACTAAGACCACTCTTTTCTATTATTATTTTATCAAAATACTTATATCCTTTTATTTAAGGTTTAAATATTTTATTTCCAAGCCTTAAGGATTTGTGATTCTGAGTTATACTTCCACTGATTAAGACCTCAACTGACATAGCTTTTTTTTTCTATAGAGCAATGTTCCTTTGTAGTAAACTTTGACATTATAAAGTGGCTGGGAGACTATTCAATGGACAGAAATCCTGAAAATGATGGATATTTGTTTTTGTTTGTTTGTGTGTGTGTGTGTGTGTGTGTGTGTGTGTGTGTGTGATTTTTTTCAAAGAAGGTGACTCTGAAGCAGCAAACCTTTCCAGATGGCATTCAGGAACAAAAAGGATGGAGGAAAATCAAGTTATTAAACGCTTTAAATTCAATTTCAATTGAATTCTTGAGCTTTTGGTGGCTACTATAGGGTCTAGCCATATGCTTTTTTTGCTAGACAGTTTGAAAAAGAATATACCTGTTTGGCAATAAATTAAAGAATTTTGAAAGAAAATATTTAACTTGGACATCTTTGCCGCTTCTTTTCTCCTTGTACACAACCCGTTCTTTGATGCCTTCCTTTTCTCTTTTTGCCTTATGTCTGCTTTCAGGAGTCTTCCTGTAACTATCTGTAACAAATTAAATTAGTTAGAATTAATATTTGAGCATAAAGAACACTGTGGCAAATAAGACTGGACATGCTCAACAGAATTTTGTACCATTAAGGACTAAAAATACTCTTAGTATGAGAATAGGCTTGTCAAATTACTTTTTATTGAAACAATAAACTGAAAATGGTCTGGGAAAGATGCATTAAATCAACCTTCCCCTTAATGTTTCCAGTGGCTGTCTGAAAATACCTAAGAATTTAATCTTTAGGGACTTCTAACAACATAAGCTCAAGTAGTGCTTAGCACAATGGGGAATAACCTATATAGACACAGGCACATTATAGCCCTCTAGCACATTATTTGTGACCTGCCAGCATTAGAATACAACAGTGCAGAAATTCAGGAGTAAAATGGCCATTTTATGTATTACAATTTCTATAACAAGATTTTGAGTATGTGAATTGTGCATTTTATTAATGGTGAAATAGGAACAGTATAATTTCCAAAGGTTTCCTGCTCCCATTGTCATATTTAAGAACTAGGTGAAGGGAGAGGAGGGGACTGATTTTTCAATGGACTGGGAGTGGAATCAACCCATTACAGACATCTTTCTGCCAAAAGCAGAGTAAACCACAAGGAATTACGTTTACAGCCTGATTTGTCCATCCTACAACCTAGCCGCGCTTCAGAGCTCCATGCAGAACTTAAAGAATATTTGGACAAAGGTGAAACAGATCTATATATCGACTACTGTATTAAACGTAAGAACATCGGCCCACGCCCTAACATTCGTGCTTCTGTTCACCAATGTTAGGTATGCATGCCCTCCATCTCCTTAAGGTCCACTCCTACTGGTTTAATATGTAAACTATTTAATGCAAGAAGCTTCGCAAACAAAATGTCTGAACTCCTTTTGCTCCTGAACTTGTCTCTTTTTTACCTCATTTTTATTTGCAAGACTTGGTTGAATGCGTCTTTTTCAGACACTTTTTTACCGCAAGTGGTTGTCATGTTTTTTGGTCTGACTGTGAAAAATCACAGAGGGGGTGGTGTTGCTTTTTTTTTACAAAAAGTCCCTAGGATTGAAAAAGATTAATGTTACTCCGGAGCTTGTTTTCCCAAAATCCATTGTTTGCGACCTGACTCTAAATATTACAGTTCACTTTTTGTTATGTTACAGAGCCTCTGATTGTGATCTTGTCCATATGAATAAATTAATTGAATTATTAATCTGGGAGGCTCCTTGCCCACATCCTTTTGTTCTTCTTGGTGATTTTAATTTGCCATTAATTAATTAGGCCTTAAATGAATCAACTAATGAACCGATACACATAACTTTTTACAATGCTGTTACAACCTAGGGGCTGGAGCATTTAGTTGTTGATAGCACTGGGCTCAACAATTGTCTTGATCTAATTCTTTGTAATTTAATTTATGGTTTACACATTAAAGAACCCTTTTCTAACAGCGATCATAATATGATTGACTTTTGTATTAATCTACATCCTCCTGAACTGGGTCTTAATGATTGTTTTTCAAATTATGATTTTAAAACAGCAAACTATGATTTAATAGCTGCTGATTTAGCATCTTTAAATTGCCACAGACTGTTCTCAAGTTGTAAAAATGTAGATGATTTTTAAAATATTTTTTGCTTGAAATTAATTGAGCTATAAATTTATACATACCAAGAAAAACCAAAAAGGTTATAAAGAATAAATTACCCAAGACAATAAGAAAATTACAATCTAAGAAAAAATCTCTTTGGCAGAAAAACAAGACAGGTTATATTGCCAACTTCAAAAGTTGCTACAAAGCCATATGTCATCAAATTAAAAATGAATGCACCAAGTATTTCTGTAAACAGGAGGAAAAGTTGTTAAATTCAAACTCTACACGAGCCTTTTACAATTTTGTTAACTCGAAACTTAAAGACTCGCAAGTGATTCCACCATTAAAAGGGCAAAACAGGGTTGATTGTAATGACAATGTTGGTCAGGCCAATCTTTTCAATACATTTTTTAGTTCAGTTTTTGTGGACAGCAATGGTTGCAGTCCCTCATTCACAAATCGAATCACAAATAGTTGTAGCAAATTGCTGAATATTAAATTTACAGTAGATAATGTTGAATTAGCGTTATGTAATCTAAAGCCATCGCTATCCACAGAACCAGATGGATTATGTGTTTTTTTCCTGAAAAAGCTTCCTTCCTTTATGTACAATTTTTGAAGTATTGTTTTGAACTAGTTCCCTGCCTGATCTATGGTCAGCAGCTATAGTTATACCAATTTTTTTAAAAGGGTGACCCTAGTTCAATCAAAAATTATAGACAATATCTTGGTACTGTACTACATGCAAAGTTATGGAATCAATTATAAACCAACCCATCGTTCACCACTTAGAGACAAATAATTTGCTATCTGACAAACAGTTTGGCCTTAGGAAAAAATTGTCCTATAATTTACAACTTTTGCACTGTAAAAACATCTGGACTTCATATCTTGATCAAGGTAAAGCTATTGATGCAATTTACATAGATTTTTGTAAGGCTTTTGATACAGTAGTACATGATAAATGCTGTTGAAATTAAACTTTCATTATGCCATTTCTGGACCTTTGCACAAGTGTATTGCTCCTGTCTAATAGACTGCAGAAAGTCAAAATATGGAACTTGCTGACTAACCCTGCATCAGTTCACAGCGGTGTTCCACAAGGCAGCGTTTTAAGTCCCATGCTTTTTTTGCTCTATATCAATTATTTATGTGATCAACTTAAAATCAATTGTGTTCTTTTTGGCGATGACGTAAAATTATTCAATTCTACAGATAATTCTGTTGTTGGGGAAAGTGATCTCGACTATGTGTCTGAATAGTCATCTGTTTGGCAACCTCAAATTTTGATTAATAAATGCTCTTTCTTACATATTGATAAAAATAATCAGAATCTCAAGTATAAGCTAGGTGGCATTGATCTAGCAGATGACACTCACTTTGCTAAGGACCTAGGTGTACTTTTCTCTGATGATTTATGCTGCAAAGCTCATTGTAATAGTATTGCTAAAAAGCACTAAGAGTTGTAAACTTAATTTTGTGAAGCTTTTTTTTCTGGAAATATTGTATTGCTAATTAGAGCTTATAAAACTTATTCTAGAGAATTTTAGAGTATTGTTCAAATGTTTGGAATCCCCACCATATATCTAACGTCAGTACAATCGAGCGGATTCAGAAGTACTTCATGAGAAAAGTCTTGCACTCTTCTGTACACGAAGAATTCCTTATGCTACTAGGCTTGAAATTCTCAGTTTAGATAACGTAGAACTGCGTCACTTGCAGTCAGACCTAGGTATTGCATACAAAACTATACATAGTAATGTTTTACCTGTAAATGACTTTTTCTGTTTTAATCGCAATAATGTGTGCATGAACACATATTATTTAAACTCAATGTAAATTCTTCTAAACTTGGCAGTTAACAATATGATTTCTGTAATAGAGTTGTCAACGTCTAGAATGCCCTACCTGATTTAATTGTCTCAGCTACAAATTTTCACAGTTTCAGTGACAAATTGACTTCTGTGGACCTTACTTCATACTTAAGTGGTCAGTAGATGGGGCATGCATAAGTGCACTAATGTGCCTATTGTCCCTGTCATTGTATTTTTATTCTCTGATTCTTGTTCTCGTTTTTGTTTGACAAATTGCAATAAATAAATAAATAAATAAATAAATAAATAAATAAATAAAGTCATTACTCATCAAGAAAGTAAGAATAAACAGAAGTTTTCAGAGAAGAACTCCAGCAAATAAGATAACGAATGCACTTTCTAGACATGGAAAACTCAGCTCCTAGAATTGGCTGCTGTTTTGTTAATAAGAAAAGCTCAATGTATCTGTCTCTTTGCCAGACTTTTTCCGACCTGAAACCGTGCAGATAATCTTATTACAATTTTTAATTTCTGCACAACATAGTTAGGCTATGATTGCAAAATTTTGTGCTTTTTAAATTACTTCTGTTGTTTTTATATCATCTTATATCTATGTAAACCACCATGTCTTTAATAAGATAAACACCCTTAAACATTGTTTCTTATATAGTACCTAAATCTTAGAGGGTATGATTTATACATTAGAAATATGCTACATATTTTATATCCAGGTCTAAAGAGATCCTTTTTAAAATCAAAATGTGGAACTTTTCAAGAGGCATATGTTAATAATTCCACTCATATTCTTTAATTTACAAACTTGATTTAGTTAGACACTTTGACAGTTAGCAACTTTATTAGGACTTACTTAGTGGCAATACGGGTGGCAAAATGCACACATTTTTCTGCACTTACTGCATCCGCAGACTCGTGCTCAGCCACCCTGTTTAGGGTGACTCGCTCTCTTCTAAATCGAGAGGAAGCAGAGGAGCCCTTACAAGGGAGAGCTGAGGAATTTGTACAATTTATGTTGGATAAAGTTGCTCAGATCTGGATGGACCTGGACTCCAATTGGGCAATTCCAACCGAGATGAGTCCTATTATATGGAGTGAGTTTGATCCTGTGGCTCCTGAGGAAGTGGACAAGGCCATGGGAGAGATGAATTCTTCCACCTGTTCACTGGACCCGTGCCCTTCCTGGATGGTCTAGGTCAGTAGGGAGGTGACACGGAGCTGGCTCCAGGTGTTGGTCAATGCTTCTTTGAGAGAGGGGTCCTTCCCACAACTATTAAAAGAAGCTGTGGTAAGGCCCCTCCTCAAGAAGCCTTCCCTGGACCCAGCTGAATTAAAGAACTTTCATCCAGTCTCCAACCTCCCCTTTGTGGGAAAGGTTGTTGAAAAAGTGGTGGCACTCCAGCTCCTGCGGTCCTTGGATGAGACGGATTATCTAGACCCTTTTCAATCGGGTTTCAGGCCTGGCTACAGCACAGAAACTGCTTTGGTTGCTCTGTTTGATGATCTCTGGCAAACCCGGGATAGGGGTCATTCCTCTATCCTGGTGCTACTTGACCTCTTGGTGGCTTTCGATACCATTGACCATGGTATCCTTCTGCGGCGGCTGAGAGAGTTGGGAGTGGCAGGCACCATGTTACGGTGGTTCACCTCCTATCTCTCTGGCTGGTCACAGTCGGTGTTGGTAGGAGGATAGAGGTCAACCCCCAGCCCCTCATTTATGGGGTGCTAGGTCCTCTCTCCCCTCCTATTTAATATCTACATGAAACCGCTGTGTGAGATCATCCAACAACATGGCGTGGGATATCAGCAATACGCGGATGACACCCAGCTGTCCATTGAATGAAGCAGTGGATGTGATGTGCCAGTGCCTGGAAGCTGTGAGGGTCTGGATGGGAGTCACCAAGCTCAGACTTAACCCAGACAAGACTGAGTGGCTGTGCATATTGCCCCCCAGGGACCATGTTGATTTTCCATCTTTGGTTCTGGGTGGGGAGAAATTGTCCCCCGCAGAATGGGTTTGCAATCTGGATGTCCTCCTAGACCCACGGCTGAAATTGGAGCAACATCTATCAGCCGTGGCTAGAGGACCTTTTGCACAGGTCTGCCTTGTGTACCAATTGCGACCCTACTTGGACCAGGAGGCTCTTCTCAGTCACTCATGCCCTAGTCACCTCACGACTGGATTATTGCAATGCACTCTACATGGGCCTACCCTTGAAGAGCATTTGGAGACTTCAGTTGGTCCAGAACGCAGCCGCGCGAGCTGTTGTAGGTGTCCCAAGATACACCCACATATCACCAATTCTCCGCCGGCTGCACTGGCTTCCTATTAGTCTCTGGGTGCAATTCAAGGTGTTGGTCATTACCTATAAAGCCCTATATGGCTCAGGACCACGTTATCTCCAGAATCATCTCCTACCCTGTGTCTCCCTGTGACCAGTAAGATCCCACAGAGTCAGTCTCTTCCGGGTTCCATCAACTAAACAATGCCGGCTGGCGGGCCAGCGGGAGAGGGCCTTCTCTGTGGCTGCTCTGGGTCTCTGGAACCAGCTACCTCCTGAGGTCCAGACTGCCTCCACTCTACTGGCCTTCCGCAAAGCAGTCAAAACCTGGCTTTTCTGGCAGGCATGGGGCTGTTGATCTTGCGACTGAGATCTAGTGAGATCTGGCCCTTCTGTTTGTTGTTTTTTAAATTGTTTTTTTAATTTATTATTTAGACTTGTATGCCGCCCAATCTCCAAAGACTCGGAGCAGCTCACAAAACATAACAATAAATTAATTTAAAACAATATTAAATAGTCGCAAGTCTAATTTAAGTTAAAACCCCAGTACACCATATAAAATTTAACCCTCCCCCCAGGAGATCAGCCCGGCCCGGCCTTTTCAAATAGCCAGGTTTTCAGGTCGTGGCAGAAGGTGCGAAGGTCAGGGGCCAGGTGGAGCCCCAGGGGTAGTTGATTCCATAGGGCGGGAACCACCACAAAATAGGCCTGTCCCCAAGGTGCTGCCAGCCGGCATTGACTTGCTGACGGCACCCGGAGAAGCCCCTGTCTGTGTGCTCAAACAGGGCGGTTGGTACTCATTATTGGCAGGATGTAATGTAATTCTTTTGTGGTTTTTTTTTTTGCTGTGAGCTGCCTGGAGTCCTTTGGGAGTTGGGTGGCATGTAAGTTTAAATAAATAAATAAATAAATAAATAAATAAATAAATAAATAAATAAATAAATAAACTGTGAGTACTTCAAAATGATTGCTGCAGTATCGTTTATTAAAGGTTATTAAAGCTTCTTAAACATCTTCTCTGAAAATTGCCATTGGACTCTCATTTCTTAACTAAGAGACATGTAAAATAATACAAACTCATTGAGAATTACCTGTCATTCAATAATTTATATTGCTTAATGGAGGAAATAAACAATTTAAAAAACAAACAAAAAATTGAATGTGAACTTACATAAAAACTGCTGATGGACAATCTCAAATTTATCCAATCCACTCTCTGATTTTCTCATCTGATTCATCAGTATTTTTAATCTAAGTTCAGTATTTTTGACATAGAACTTCATATAAAGAACTGTCTCCATAATCATTTAAATAGGGAATTATATTATGTAAAAGGGTCACACTTGTACATCTTTTCTGTCAATTATAATAAGGCATTGTTTCCATAGATTTCATTCTCAGTGGAATCCTAGAATAATTAAGATATTTTGGGCATAATGGCTAACCACAATGTAATTTGAATTGGCATCCTTCAGTCTCAAGAGACTATGGTATCATGCTATGAAACTGGTAACTGCCAATTCCCATGTTGTTTCAATGCTGTGTGCAAAGTTGGAGTGTCCTCTCCAGAGCACAAGGCCTGGGTAATTTAATATGGAGGATAAACTGTTACCCAGGCAGCAGATCCCCCCTCTCCACGTCATTGAAATAGTCTAATGGAATGGCAGAGCCGATATGATTAGTTCCAGCTGTATTGCAGGAGTTACCAGAACATGATTATACACAGTCACGAACTGCTTCCGGCACTCCGGCTTCAGATTTTGCCTCAAGGTTGACTCCTGAAGCCTTTTCCAATAATAGATATAGCCACAAGGCAATAGAGGTTTGAAATCAGAGTTTCCCTTCTCCTAGAAGATGGTTCTACCATTTTATCTGTCATGGGGCATAAAGCCCTCTTCCACCTTCAAAACTTGACCATCTTCTCCTGTAACCCTGGAAAGGGGCCCTTATGAGGTGCTACCAGCTGGGTCAGCCGGCACTCCTCCTCACTCCAGGACACCCAGCTCAGCTCAGTGTCCAATACAGTGTGATTTGAAGTTACAATATATCTTGAGAGCACCAAAATAGAGGAGACCATCATAGTATATTCAAATAAAAATTGGATAAAGTAAGAGTGGAAATTATCTCAAAGTAAATAACTGAGGTGTGTAGTGCTACCTATGGTTGCAGATACTTGCAGCTAATTATGTCTGAAATGCTACCAGTTGTCACTCTTGGTTTAATTTATAATAAAGTAAGACTTCTACGGCTTCATTTGTACTTAGGCAACCTGTGTCTGTACTACAGGCATTCCTGCACAAACGAATCTGAACATGCACTGCCTCCATATAAAGGAGGTTGCCTAGTCAAACTAGAGGCTAATTAGTGTGTTTCCATTTTTCAGAAGACAAACAGAAATAAAATTAGTATGCAATTGCTATGAATTAGTTCTATTCATCTGAGCTGGGGAAAAATAGGTCAAGAAGAAATAAACTAGACAAGAAAGGACAAAAGAACTGTTAAGGGAAAACCTACCATTGGCTGAACATCATGACCCCCAAATGGAATTCAAACAACTCAGTCAGTAATTAGGATCATCAGCATGCAACTGTGTAACTAGGGAATTCTTCTCCACCTGTATCCTTTTGCAAGTACGGTATTTTTTTTTTAAAGTTAACCATGCACATGTTATTTATCATGTGTATATTGTCTAAGGGTTTAGTTTAGTCATTCTTAAAGAAATGCAAAATCCAAATTGATTGAATGCCATATGAAAAACAAATAACAAGAACAAAAATAGGAAAACTATTTCTATTTAAGAATGTTAGTAATGTTACAGTTTTTAAAAATCCATTGATGCCAACAAAATATATCACTTGTCTTCATTTCAAGTTAATTAATAACAAAACAAGTTTTGTAATGTATGTGTGTATGTTTACTAAAATGCTTATCATATTCAAAAATTCTTTAAATGATAGAGAAGTAAAATCAGAATATTAGTAACATTATTAGAAGAAGAAAAAATAAAGTAACAGAGTCAAGCAGCTATCAGCACTGGTTTCAGCCTTAACTATGTTATATAAACCAAAGAAATGTATTTTAATGCTCTTAAATTCTAAATAATGAGAATTTCACAGATTTAATTGCTAACTCAACATTTCATTTTTTAAGAAGAAAGGCAATTGGTCATTTCTATTTTAGGTTAATTAGAAGAATTACAGAGGCTGAGTGTCAAGATTGACTCGCATTTTCACCTACATTTTGCTTCTGTTGCAGCTTGACAATGAAAAGGAGGGGAGTGGAATGGACTACAAGGGTGGGGGGAATGGCATCCAAGCATCCATCAGTTCCTGTGAGATATTGCTTTTTAAAAAGCAAAGGAGAAAGTAACATCAAGATGAGTAGTAAAATATTTTTTATTTATGTATTTATGTATTTATTTAGTATCTGCTTTGTTTTTATGATTAATAAAAACAAAAACAGATACTAAAAAAATAAATAACTACATAAATAAAAAAGCAACTTACCAAAAATGAGGCAGAAAACTTGTTACAATGATATTGCTATATATTAATTTAAGCGGAAACAGATAATGTATAACAACAATGTAACAAGAAGTTGCCTGCCTCATTTTTGGTAAGTTGCTCTTTTTATTTGTGTATTTATTTATTTTTTTAGAATACTAAAGAAATAGATAAATACATAAATAAAAAAGCAACTTACCAAAAATGAGGCAGGCAACTTCTTGTTACTTGTTGTTATACATTATCTGTTTCTGCTTAAATTAATATATAGCAACATCATTGTAACAAAACCCTGCATGCATACATAAATGGAATTTTTTTTAAATAAAAGTTTTTTATTTTTTTTAAACACAAACAAAACAAACCATAAAACATAAACCATCATCTTATATACAGTGTGTCAGTTGGTACAAATCACTTGTGCACAATCTCTGCAATCTTTCCCTTCCAATTTGCATTAATCCTTATATCATAAATCCACTATATATATTTATATTATTACTATTATTAATTACTTACTAGACTTTACTAATATTACATCATTTTATGTGAGCAAATCACCATTTTTACTTAATGTACTTTATAATGTTCATTTCATCATCACCAATCTATTCTATAACAATATTTATTTATTTATTTATTTATTGATTGATTGATTGATTGATTTCTAAGCCACCCCATCTCCCCAAGGACTCAAGTGTACAGTAAAACAATATAAATATACAATCAACAGAAGATCAAATCTCATAGAAACCCAAAATATAATTAAAACATTAAACCAATTCTAAAAATTCCCCATATAGTCCATCCTCAGTCCAGGTTGGAATAACCATGTTTTTAGGCCCCGGCGGAAGGAGCAGAGATCAGGGGCCACCCGGAGCTCCAGGGGCAGTTGGTTCCAAAGGGTGGGTGCTCCCACAGAGAAGGCCCTACCCCTGGGGGTCGCCAGCCGACATTGTCTGGCTGACGGGACCCCAAGGAGGCCCTGTCCGTGAGAGCATACAGTGCGTTGGGAAATTGTCGCTGGCAGCAGGGTCTCCCGTAAGTATCCCGGTCCTAAGCCATGAAGGGCTTTATAGGTCAAAACCAGCACCTTGAATCTCACTCAGAGGGCAACCGGTAACCAGTGCAGCGCACGCAGGAGGGGTGTAACTTGGGAGTATTGGAACACTCTCTTCACAACCAGCGCCACTGCATTCTGGACCAGCTGAAGCCTCCGGGTGGTCCTCAAGGGCAGCCCCATGTAGAGAGCATTGCAGTAGTCCAAACGGGAAGTGACAAGTGCATTAGTGACCATACATAGGGCATCTTGGTCCAGGTAGGGGCGCAACTGGCGCACCTGGCAAACCTGGGCAAATGCTCCTCTGGCCATGGCTCCCACCTGTTCCTCTAAACTGAGCCATGCATCCAGGAGAACGCCCAAGTTGCGCACCCTATCTACAGGGGGTAACACCTCTCCCCCTATAGTTAACGGTGGAATTTCCTGGGCAACTCGAGATGCCGGTACATATAGCCACTCGGTCTTGGCTGGGTTGAGCCTGGGTCTGTTCCTCCCCATCCAGATCTGCACCGCCTCCAAGCACCAGACCATCACATCGAGGGTGTCACTGGGTTGGTTAGGGTTGGAGATAAAAAGCTGGGTATCATCAGCATACTGATGATATCTCACCCCAAAACCACGAATGATCTCATCCAGTGGCTTCATATAGATGTTGAACAGGGGCGACGAGAGAACCGACCCCTGAGGCACCCCACAAAGGAGTGGCCTCGGGGCCAATCTCTGCCCCCCTGCCAACACCATCTGTGTACAGCCCGAGAGGTAGGAGGAGAACCACCGTAAAACTGTGCCCCCCACTCTCAGCCCCTCAAGGCGTCGCAGTAGGATACCATGGTCGATGGTATCAAAGGCCGCTGAGAGGTTTAATAGGACCAGGACAGAGGAATGCCCCTGGTCCTGTGCCCTCCAGAGATCATCTACCAGCACGACCAACACCGTCTCTGTGCTGTATCCGGGGCTGAAGCCCGATTGGTGTGAGTCTAGATAGTTGGTTTCTTCTAGGAACATCGGGAGCTGTTTCGCTACCACGCTCTCAACAACCTTTGCAATAAGGTTGGAGACCAAGGTTGGGTCCAGGGGCAGGGAGTTCAAAAACAGTTTAAACTGTGACCTGTGGCATAGACCAGCCAGGAGGGACACGGGTCCAATAAATGATCCTGTCCACCTCTTTTGGAGTTATAGAGTCAAACTCCTCCCAGATAACACTCCTAAGACCTGCTATATCATTCCCATTGGACTCTGACCAGTTGGAGTCCAAGCCAGGCTGGATCTGAGCGATCTTACCCGTCAGATGTTGACTAAACTCCTCGGCTTGTCCCTGTAAAGGATCCTTCCCTCCCCCCTGTTTAAGGAGGGAGTGGGTGATCCTGAACAGGGTGATCAGGCGATTATCTTGATGAGAGAGGAGAAATAGATACACTTCGCCTCCCTCAACGCAGTCAAATAGGACCTAATATAGGCCCTCAGCTGCAATCAGTCAGATTCAAACCAGCTGGACCTCCAACAGCTCTCTAGGCCTCTTTTCTGACACTTCATTTCCTGGAGCTCCCTGGAAAACCAGGGAGCTAACCGGGATCTGCTTCGGGTGAGAGGCCGCAAAGGAATGACTCGATCGAGTGCCTTGGTGGCAGCTGTCTGCCAGGCATTCACCAGGGTCTCAACTGAGTTGTGGGCAAGAGAGGATGGGATTGACCCACGCACCGCCTGGAATTTCTCTGGGTCCATTAGGTGTCTGGGGTGGAACCATCTCATTGGTTCCACTTCCCAGCAGTGGGGAGTGGTATCCTGGAAGGTTAGCTGCAGGAGGGAATGATTGGTCCATGGCAGGGGGTACACGATCGGAGACCCCCCACCTAGATCATTATACCACTGTCCCGAGATAAAAACCAGGTCATGGGTATGTCCCCCTTCATGAGTGGGACACTGTATTATTTGGGTCAGGTCCATGGCCGCCATGGAAGCCATGAACTCCTGGTCCAATTTTGATGTCGCCCCTAGGGACGGCAGGTTGAAATCCCCCAACACAATAAGTTTGGGGAACTCAACCGACATCTAGTAGACCAGGCAGGGTTGTTGATACGCAGCTGGGAGAAAGGTACATAAGCAACAAACCCAACTGACCCTGAGGGCCCCATCTCAGTAGAAGGGATTCACACCTGCCTATCTGCAGGACAGTGGCCTCCCTTGGATCAAGGACTTCCCTGATGAACACAGCCACTCCCCCGCCCCTACCCTGGGTCCGAGGCTGGTGTGTTACATGGAAACCTGATGGGCAGAGTTCTATCAGAGGGACCCCTCCCTCCGGGCCCAACCAGGTCTCCGTGATACAGGCCAGGTCCGCATTTTCCTCCTCAATCAGATCTCGGATGAAGGGAGCTTTGTTGCCAATGGACCTGGCATTCAAATAAACCAGCCTCAGCCCAGGATCCTGCTTCCCTAAGCCCCTGGGCAGATGGGTAGGAATCGGAGGGTCGGAGTGCGCTACCGCTTGAAGATAGCAGGTGCGCACTCCCATAGGTCAATATGACCCTCCGCCCTTACCTCTGCTGCCTTTCCCAGTCACTATGCAGATCCCATACTCCACCCGTTCCCCCGAGGCTCCGGCCAGCCCC
This sequence comes from Naja naja, assembly GCA_009733165.1. Taxonomy (NCBI): domain Eukaryota; kingdom Metazoa; phylum Chordata; class Lepidosauria; order Squamata; family Elapidae; genus Naja; species Naja naja. The sequence goes on along the minus strand of CM019155.1, from coordinate 50,964,161 downwards.
CCCCCCCGCCGAGGTCCATTTCTGACCTGGACTGAGAAAAGCCTGTTGGGGTTCCCTCAGGTTCCAACCCTATATATCGTTATTTTCCCTCTGTAATTCTATTATAAAGTATTATAAAATATTCCATAAATGAAAACTGTTTTGTTGCACTGCTGTTACATATTGATACTTAAATATCAATAAGTACAGCACTGTAACAGAAAAATTATTTAAATTTCTTTATATTGGCTTATTTCTAATTTTGTTAATTATATCAACATGTTTATAATTATTAACCTTCTGTATTTAATTCATATATAGAAATGATCATTCTCCACCTAATTTCTACCTCTTATCTCTATCCATTTCTGCACATTGTAATTTTTAAATTTCATTTTCATCTATGGGGATCTCTTCATTTTTCCACTGTTGTGCAAACATAATTCTAGCCACTGTTAACACGTGTAACATTAAATATGTATTGTACTCCCTTTATTTATGTGTGTACCAACAAAATTATTTCTAGTTTTAAAATTTAAATCTATATGTTGCTTTACCATTTTTGCTAACCTTGACATTACATCCTCTTGAATAGCTACACTAGCAGAGCCCAATACTGAATTCATATATTCCATATATATATTCCATACTGAATTCATATATTCATATATTCGAGTTCAAACCACTACATTGTTGAAATTTTTTTGCAGCATATTGCCAAGATGAAAAGGCAAATGAGTTTGTCTGCTTTCTTCGGCAAGAAAACAAAAGGAGATTCAAAAGAGTCACAACCACAACCATTGGAGTCTGAGGATAGCGATGCCAGCACATCATCCACACTGCGACCAGAGGAAAGAGCCAGCACATCATCAGGTACTGGAAGAACTGAATCAAACATTGAAGGGAACCTTCCTGACTGCTGGACACTGCAGCAGTACAATAATTTTAGGGAAAAATATGATGGACTGGACGTTTCCCAGAAAAAATTAGGTTGCAAGCATTGCAGAAGATTTGAAATTTCAAGCAAAGAAAAAAGTGTCCATGGAGCTAAGGAGTAGAAGAATTACCAAATTGAACCATCAGGAAAGAGTAAAGAAATCCAACAAGCTTCCCCCAGAAAGAATTTTTTTTTATTCATATTTATATCCCGCCCTTCTCTGGAGACTCAGGGCGGCTTACAATTTTTGGGATACAACCCAATGCGCTCAGCAGTAGCCTTCCTTCCATTGTATATGCCTGCTTATTACTAAGCGAATGAACATTTCTCATCTAAGGCTCACAACATCTGTACAGAGAAGTTGAAGCAATGTGAGCAGGATGTCATAAGCAAAGGACCAGAGAAGATGACTGAGAAATACCTGGGTAGTACATGTAGAGTGTTTACTACAGTGTATAGTCTGGCACAAATGTGCAGACCATTTTCATATATAGAAGATCTGATTGAATTACAACTAAAAATGGTTTAGATTTGGGAACAGGGTTGCATTCATGTAAAACTGCAGTTGCAATAGTAGATTTCATTGCAAAAGACATCAGGAAACATTTATTTAGCAAAATTATTGAAAAAACTAACAAAATCTGTTTGATAATTGATGAAGCCTCAACGATATCTTCCAAACCAGTTCTTATACTGCACTTAAAAGTTGAGGATCCAGTTTTCTCACCAACAATTTTCCTTGAACTAGTAGAATTAGATAAACAAGATGCAGAGACAATATGTTGTTCAGTTATAGAAAGTTTGAATAAAGTTGGGTTTAATAGGAACTATCCGGAGAAACATTTAATTGGATTTTGCTCTGATGGTGCCAGTGTTATGCTTGGGAGAAAATCTGGGGTAAGCTCTAGGATAGCCAAAGAGTTTCCAAATATTATAATATGGCACCGTTTAAACCATTGTCTGCAACTTGTTTTAGATGATTCTGTTAGGGAAATAAAGCAAATCTGTCACTGTGGTTTTTTTTTGGTTTGTCTGCCAAGCTCCTAAGCTCATATTATAGCAAGCAGGTGTCTGCTAGCCAGCACTGTGTTATCTTGTCTCCATAGTAATGAGATAAGAAAGTCTTGTGATATTTTGATTCACTGCGCATGTGTACAAAGTTTATACTTCACTTCCTGTAACTTCCGTTGTAATTTTCCCTTTGTTCTTTTTCTATATGCCTTGGTGGAGAAAGCTGCAAGTATGTAGCTCTGTGTAGGTTTTCTTATTTTATAAATAAAAATGTTTTTAGATTACTTTCCAGGTCTACTTTTTATCAGCATTGACAGCAAAGAAAAACACGGTCTATCACCTCTAATTAGGGATGTTTGAAGAATTTTTACTCCCTGGCAAAAGTTTTTTCAAGCCTTGACAATGGTAGCAGAGAATGGCTTGACATTAGTAGCAGAGGATTGTTTCTTTCAAGATTTATGTTTTTGTTTGCTCATTGCTTTGATAACAAGGCTATTAAATCAATTAGTTCACAACATCTGAGGATTGTTGTGTTTAATTGTAAATATGCCTCGAAAGAAAGCAAAGATGAAAAAAAGGAGGACTCCGTCCGAGGACGATTTATGGCAGTCACTCCCACATGCTCCTACTGTGGAAGAGCAACAAGAGATAAAGTCGGTAAATTCTTCTTTTTCTGATGCATGCTTTAAAGCTCAGTCTGAAAAAGCAAACGCTCAAGATTATGAATTACTAGGAGCAAAGCCTAAAGTTTTTCAGTCAGCTGAGCATTTTTCACCCAAAGAGAAAGGTGAAATTCTTTATTCTCCAATGTCTCCAGAGCAGACAATGAGGCAGAAAGTTGTGCAAGACTATTTGCAATCAATTGAATTTTTAGAAGAGAGTGTAAAGCAGGCTAAGGCTTTTGCATTATCCCTTCAGCCAGATATGGGTGTGGTTCAATTTCCTGAGCCCTCCATCTTGCCTTCTTCTTGGAAGCCAAGGGTCCACCCACAAGTTGGTCACATGGGTGTGGTGTCAGACCAATCAGAGCTGTGCCTACATCATGTGGATTGTCTTATGACCCTGACTCAGCAAGAGCTCCTGTGTTTTCTAATGTTGTAGCACCATCTGCTGACAAATTGCATGCAATGCAAGAAAATCTACAAGATTCAGTTTCAAAGATGTTTTCACAAGCTATTGTTCCAGTTGTGCAAATGCCTCTTGTGGCTACACAAATTGCATCAACTCGGCTTCCTGATATAGCTGCTATTAAGATGCCTCAGATGCAGATGCAAGCACCTACTGCAGGCCAAATTGGTGGTGCTCAAATTCCAATAACAGCTCAACAGCAACAAATCCACATGCAACCACAGGTTAGACCCGCAATGGCACAGCCACAAATACATTTAGCAGGTCAACCAGTGCCAGCACCAGTGCCAGCTCCAGTGCCCCCTGGCAGCCAAGCAGGTATTGCTCAGTGCACAGTTGATCATGTATGCAGAATTTTAACTGAAGAAGAAGCACTCATGCAAGCCATGCCACATTTGAGAGGACCACCTGCATCAAGAGCTCCAACGAGGCGTACCTTCCAAGGAAGAGGCTTCATTCCAAGGATGCCCAGATACTATATCTGCGATCATGTGGGACATGCCACCAGAGATTGTCCCCAATGATCTCAAGCACCCGCCACGTACCAGCCCAGAGGAACAGATTCCAGAGGCAGAGGCAGAGGTGGAGGACAAGGTCGTCGCAGTTCCAGGCGTGATCTACAAGCTCCACACATCACATTGGTGTTAACCAATGATCCACAACCTGATCCAGAGTATGACAGACGACTTCTCTGGACTTTAGATAGTGGAGCAGCAGTGCATGTTACCTACAGAAGAGATCTGTTCACAGAGATGCACGAGCCTGAACCTGACATGCGTGAACTGTACACTTTTTCAAATTATCCTGTTCAGGTCAGGGGAAAAGGAACTGTTTATATTGAAGAGCTCGATGCATTGATTCCTGATGTTTATTATATACCAACAGTAACCTGTAGTTTGCTTAGTCAGAGTCATTTGTTGAGGGTGTCCAAGTACCAGGTTTACCATTTTGAAAAAACAACTTATGTGGTTAAAGAGGGTAATATTGTTGCTGAAACTATATTAATTGGTGGTGTTTATTACCTAAAGCCAAAGTCTAACTCGCAAGCACAGGCAAATATAACATATCCAAAAAAGGAGAGCACAGGCCCAGAGAGAGATGTCTCAGAGAGAGATCCTGTAGCTACTCCAAAGGCTCCTAAAGCCAACGAAAAGAAACAGTTTGCTCAAAGCAAGCCTGGGGTTTCTAATAAAAATGTTGAAAATTCACTAACAGGTAAACCTTTGCATTCCAGGTGTATCCATAAGTGGCACTGACAATTGGGGCATGCCAGTTTTCATGTTCTTAGAATGATGCCGGAATTCATGAAAGGTTTGGATCTGAAGGGATGTAGGGTGTTCCTGGATTGTGCTGTCTGCAAGAAAGCCAAATCCAAAGCAGCAGCTGTTCCAAAACACGCTACACGCCTGTCAACACGCATTTTTGATTTGGTACACACTGACATAGTAGATCCATTTGCACCAACACTTGGTGGTAAAAAATATTTCTTAACAATTGTTGATAATTATTCTAGATATGGATTTGTATTTCCTATGAAGGAAAAATCAGAGACCTTTCAGATCTTTAAAGACTTTGCAACTTATGTCAATACCCAACACAATGTTCGCATCGCTAGAATTCAAAGTGATCGTGGTGCTGAATTCATGTCACAGCATTTTCAGGACTGGATGCTTAAGAATGGAATTCTGCACCAGACCTCATCCCCTTATGTTCCTCAGGAAAATGGAGTGGCGGAACGAAGGAATGATGTTCTACAAACCATGATGTGTTGTCTCCTAGAAGATGCTAATCTCAGTCTTCCATACTGGGTTGAAGCTATTAAATATGCAAATTACATTATTAACCGCATCTGGAGTAGTGTAATAAATCAGACATCTTTCTTCAAGTTATATGGATATAGACCCGATGTCAAAAACATCCATATTTTTGGTGAACATCCCATTAGCTCAAAGAAGAAAAGGAGGTCCAGCAGCAAAAAGAATGAGATTCATGGGTATTGATGACAATTCAAAATGGACCAAATTCGTTGACTCCAGACATGTAATTATGATTTCTCAGTCCTTCAATTTTGAGGAAGATGCTGACTGGTCCAGGATTCACTCCAATGATCCAGGAGTTTATTTTCTTAGAGATGATGTTACTGATATCATGCAGCCTGAGGATAGAAATTCACAGGTGGATGTTCCATCAACTAGTTCTTCTCAACTAGATATTCCGTCTTCACAAGCCATCGATGCTGAGGCTAGCAACTATGAAGATGAGGACGAATTGGAAGAAGAATGGACAGTTGTTCCGAGATGTTCCTAGAGGACCACGAAGGGGATCCCTCCGAAATGATATTCATGGCAATTGACAAAAGCACCTTTACCGTTGGTTTGTGCTGTTACACTGCCTCCTGACAAGTTCACACAAATAAAGCATCTTCCTGATTCAGAGCAAGAGAAATGGTATGAGGCAATGCAGGCTGAAATGGACAGTCTAAATTAAACTCAAGGTGCTTATGCCTGCAAGTCCTCCAGCAAATAAGAAAATTATTGGCACCAGATGGTCTACAGAATTAAGAAGAAGCCAAATGGTGAGTCATTATACAAGGCCAGACTTGTAGCTCAGGGTTTCACTCAATGTTATCCTGAGGACTACATAAATACTTACTCACCGACAGTGCAGAATAAGAGCATAAAAATTGCTTTAGCCACTGCAACTATTCTTGGTTTAGAAGTTTTCCAATTTGATGGGGAAACAGCTTATCTAAATGCTGACCTGGATGAAGAAATTTATGTCAAAGGTCCTCCAGGGTTCTGGAAGCAAGAAGGGGATACCTGGCTTCTAAACAAAAGTCTTTATGGTTTGAAACAATCTGGTTTAATGTGGTATTTATGTCTTACTGACAAACTAAATTCAATGGGCTTTATTAAGTCCGAAACTGATCAATGCGTGTTCACAAAAAGATCTAAGAATGGATATGAGATAATTCTTGTTTATGTTGATGATGTTGTTTATATTGGTCGAAATAAGCAAATGAGTGAGAATTTTGCTAAAGCTTTGCAGAAATATTTTACATTGAAATCTTTAGGACACACTAACACTTATATGGGTGTTCAGATTACTAAAACTCAGAAGGGGTTTAGTCTTTCACAAGAGGATAAGATTGAACAATTGTTGCATCATTGCAATATGAAGGATGCTAAAATGGCTAGCATACCTATGCAAACAGATTTTCATAATCTGGCACATGAACCAAGTCCTGATTTTGAAGATCAAACACTTTATCGTTCAGTCATTAGATCATTGTTATACATTAGTAGTTGGACCAGACCTGACATTGCACTTAGTGTCAATCTTTTGTCACGACATGTAGATAAGGCAAAACAGTTTCATTGGTTATGCATTAAGAAGTTATTGAGATACCTAAAGCACACTAAAAATATGAAGTTGTTGTTAGAACCCACACATACTGATTATGCAGAATTATGTTGTTTTGCAGATTCTGATTGGGCGAGTGATAAAAAGTCACGTAAAAGTACTTCAGGTTATGTGATGTTTGTAAATGGATGTCCTGTTTACTGGCAAGTGCGTAAACAGAATTTCATTTCTTGTTCATCCACTGAAGCTCAATATGCTTGTGTTTCTGATGCTTGTAATTCTCTAACATGGTTTGATGCTTTAGTCACAGATATCTGGACACGCCCAATCCAGCCAATCACCGTGATGGAAGACAACGAATCTGTGGTTTATATTTCTGAAACACATTTCACAGGTTCTAGGTCCAGACACATTGACATTCGTTATAAGAACATAAAGCAATTAGTTAAACAAGGTTTTATTAAATTACAGTATGTGTCCACACATGATCAGATTGCTGACATGCTCAACAAACCACTCCCAGCAGCGCAGCACAAATATCTGCGTGAGAAGATGTGCCTTATCTGATTTTTGCTTAACAGACAAAAGAAGGGGATGTCACTGCGTGTTTTTTTTTTCTGCCAAGCTCCTAAGCTCATATTATAGCAAGCAGGTGTCTGCTAGCCAGCACCAACGACATATCATTTTCAAATTTTTATTGATAAAATATATTCTATTTTCCATCAATCGAATAAGAACCTAATTGAACTTAACGAAATTTCTGAACAACTTCAGATTGACATTATAAAAATTGGTAGAGTTTTTGGACCAAGATGGGCTGCCTGTAGTTTAAGTAGCTGTGTGGTGGGCTTATCCAGCACTATATCAGTTTTTCTGCCCGTATGGCATCTTGAAAACACATATTTTCTCACTGATTTGGCCTTGATGATTGATGTGCTAACTGAAATATCTCTCCTTTCTAATGCATCGCAAGCAAGAAACATAGACATTATAAAGGCTGAAAAACTTGTGATAAGATCAATTAGATCATTTGAAATACTTTTAGAGAAAAAGGGTGCATATGAAAAAAAGGTTGATGAATGAATTACTTCAGAAACCTTTAAAAATATAAATTTTATACAAAATCATCGATTTGTGGGACTTCCTCATGAAAAACTTATACAAAGCATTGTAACTAATTTGAAGAAAAGATTGATGGATTGCAAACATTTAAAAACAGGCTGCCAATTTTAAAAAATTGATCAATTAAAATTTCTAAATTATTTGGAGCCAGCTTATTGGAACATTGAAGAAGTGGTGGTTCCATGGAGAGCAGCTAAAGGACAGTTGGTTGCATCTGGTGAATTTTTCAATTATGAAATCAATATTAATGATTATCATGATTTCATAGAAAATGTACTAAAAGATTCTAAAAATTATACAATTCCTTGCAGCATTAAAAAGGCTAGAGATATTATTAAAACTATTGCAGTCAGTTCAGCAGAGTCGGAAAGGGGCTTCTTGAAGATGAACATAATATGTTCAGAGGGCAGAAATCACCTTACAGTTTTCAATGTTACAAACCCCCTGACCATCAGTCAAATTGGCTTACCTCTGCAAGAATGGGACCCTGTTCCTATAGTACAGAAGTGGTTACAATTGATGATGCTCATGTTAAACAGAACAAAACTGTAACTCGGGACGATAACAGAAAAGCAATTTGGGAGTACTTTAAATAAGTCTTATTGTTTATTGTAAAGTTTTGTTATGTAATAGTTTTTGATTAATATTTTAAAATGTAACAATATAGTTTTGTGTACCTTTTTATTATTTAAGCATTAAAGACATGACATAATAAACTACCTTTTGTTTTGGTATATCTTTTTTAATACTTAGTCATTAGGGCAAAGAAGTGATGTTGAGTTGGCCTCGCCCAGCCCTCTGCAGCCCTCCCCGTAGCTCCCCAGGCCTTGCCCAGCCCTCCTTGTAGCTTCTCGTGGCTGTCTGGGCCTTGCCCAGCCCTCCTTGTAGCTGCCCGGGCCTTGCCCGGGCCTTTCCAGGGCTACCTTGGCCTTGGAAACTGGCAAAAAACACTTGCTAAGCAACTGGCCACTAAGCAAGGACCTGGTCATTAAGCAAGAACCACATAAATTTGGTTTGCCAGTCACATGGCCACCTGCCTGGGCTTCTCCAGGGCTCCCCAGGCCTTGGAAACTGGCAAAAAAAACACTTGCTAAGCAACTGGCCACTAAGTGAGGACCTGGTCATTAAGAGAGAACCACATAAATTTGGTTTGCCAGTCACATAGCCACCTGCCCGGGCCTTGCCCTGCCCTCTCCAGGGTTCCCCAGGCCTTGGAAACTGGCAAAAAAACTTGCTAAGCAACTGGCCACTAAGCGAGGATCTCGTGATTAAGCAAGGACCACTTAAATTTGGTTTGCCAGTCACATGGCCACCTGCCCGGGCCTCTCCAGTCACATGACCACCTAGCCACACCCATCCCAGTCACATGACCACCAAGCCACACCCACAAATTAGGCCATGCCCACAGAACTAGTTGTTAAGAAACTTGAATCCCACCCCTACTCATATACATCTTAATTATTTTCCTCCCAAATAATATAGAATAGGTATGGAAGGTTTTTCACATTAATGGGTAAACATTAGGCTGAAATATTTTTATAAGATCAAGATTTCATCAGCCAAAAAGGAAATGAGGCTTTCTCATATTTAATGGATAGGATTCAAATTTTAATGCAGTCCATTTTGCTTTTATAGAATACTTTATTTGGTGCCCAAATCTTAATGACTTATTTCAGTCTTCCATTCAAAACCCTGAACATATTTTCTTATCACACAAAACAATTGTTAGTTATAGGAACATTCTTGGTAGCTATATTAGGACAAGACTAACACAACTATCAAAGTTTCTAGTTTGTAATCATTCTAGATTTATCTCATAATAGCATTTTGTTCCAATTGACTTGGCTTCAGTATTTTTGTTTTATAAAGCTTTTTAAATGAAAGCAGCTGTAGTGGGGTGCATCTTGATTTTAAATAACATACCAGGTTTGTGTCCAAAGGTAAATCACCTGATTTCTGAGAACCAACAGAAGAAGGGGGGAAAACCCACTTAACCATTATCTTGCAGTGGATATTTTGGGCTCAACTGTAGTCATAAGTTGATAACTACTTGTGTAATATTGTAATGCTAAGTAATGTTTGGACCTATGTTACCCTAGACAAAAAGTAGAATGACTAGCAGATGAGGATAAATATCTGCTTGCATGCATCTTTTGAAGAAATGGAGGGAATATCATATACTTTAACTGCTCCTTTCAATGGTGATAGCACTAAGTACAATACTTGTGTGGTTTCTTCTTTCACACCTTGAAAGTGCCTTTTCCATAGCCAGTTTAGTATGCATAACATGCAAAAGTGAATCTGAGTAATTATAAAGAGAAATGAGATGTTATAAAAACTGAAGCATCCCTCACCCCAAATTTCAAAGAGAAAAATACTCAGAAGACTCCTTCTTAATAGCCAGAAAAAAGGGCACAAAAGAAAAATACAAGTAATCATCAACTTATTACCAAAATTGAGCACATTTTCTGTTGCTAAGCAAAAGTTTGATCTAACAATCATAAGTCAATAATTTCAGTGGCATTGTAACTTTGAATGGTCACTAAATGAATGGAAGTAAGTTGAGGACTGTATTCCTCAATATACAGTATATATACAGTCCTGTATACCTGTATTCATGAAAAAGCAAGGGCTGAATTTTATTGTAGAATACAATACAATAAACAATACAATAAACTTGATGCCAGATTTTCTATTATTTTTAAAGTTTTAATGTGTTCAGTTTTATAGTTTTCATATGATTACATATGTTGCTTTAACTTTTGATTGGGAACTGCTCAAGTTAGATAATAGGTGGCTATATAAATGTTTAAAATAAATAAACAAATTGTAGAATAAAAAAGTTGAGACCTACAAAAATAATTCATCTAATCTGAATAAAATCTTATCTCTTTCCTTTCTGCAATAGTTTTATATAGAATTACAGAATTGCAAGAACTATACAGTATCTTATTTCTATTTATTTAAAACACTTGTATGGCACTCACCTTAAATACAATTCTAGGCAACTCTCAGCAATTATATAACCTACCCTCAAAAATAAAAGCAAATAATACAAGGTAATATTAATTTAAATGGCAAATATTAGATAATTATGATCTGAAAGGCTGTATTCATTATAATTCTAAATATTTATATGTAACAGACCATCAATGATTGGTTCATAATAAATTTAAGACAAAATAAATGTAATGGTTTTATCGCTATAATAAGGCATAGCATGTTCTCTGTCCTGACAAGACAAATAGCAATATCACAATTTAACAATAATTTTCACAAACAAAACTTAATTTATTCTGATGAATATATTATTATTCATCAAAGAGTTAGCAGAAGAATAAGAAGCAAAAATGAAATGAAAGCTAGTGAGAGATATATAATATTTTTCTGTCCTTAAAAATATCTTGTTATTTATATATATTGAGGAATGCTTGAAAAACGTATTGATAATTAGGTGCTGGTGTAATCAAGGGAAAAAGCTTTGATAACTCAGGAATGGAAGATGTTAAGTTTGCATGAAGAGTCAGACACGAAGAGCTTCAGTGAAGAGTTTATTAAATGACTACAGCTCGAATGGACCCGACTTGGCTGGGCTATGGCTGCTTCTTATAGCCAGCAGCTGTAGTTGCCAGCCAATCAGAGTGCAGGGTTTTCCCGCACTATTTAAACCAATCCTATTTGACATTTTACAAGAACAATTCAAACTAAACCAATGACATTCAAACCTACATACATAACACCCCTCCCCACTAGGTTCAGTCCATACCAAACCCCAACCTATCTAATGTATTCTTTTAAATAGGTGGGGCTCTTGTGTATGCGTTGAGACCTTCGTGGTTCAGAAGTTTTAACATTCTCACCCAGTGAGAGAGGAAATGTGTCTGCTGACATTTCCCCACTGGGACTTCCTGTGAAAGAAGACCCTGTTTGATTGTTAGAATCTGGTCTCTCCTCCCAACCCATCTCCAGCCCAATGTCAGCACCCAAGTCAGGTAGTGATGTACAATCTTCCACTTCTAAGGATGGATTTTGGCATTGTGACAGGTTTTGGAATGGTTCCTGTCATAATGGCTCGTTACACATGGGGTTGATTCTTGCTTGCTGATTTTCCTCCTGTTCCTCCCTTCCCCTAGAATTGACATCAGGTGAGGGAACTAGAGAGGAACAAGTGCGATGTTCCTGAGAGAACCTGGATCTAAGTTGATCAATGTGCCTGCTCCAGAGGAGTCCATCCTCTGTTTGCACCCTGTAAGAACGAGGGCCTGTGATCTGAGTTATCTCAGCAGGAATCCACAAAGGTTCACCTATAAGGTTCTTAGCATAAACAGAATCACCCACACTGAATGTGCAAACTTTGGAAGTGGAATCTAGTGGTGCGTTGGTGCGTAAGTGGGATGAAGGCGGTCAAGGGAAGACCTAAGTTTCCTACCCATCAACAACTCTGCTGGGGATAAGTTATTAGATGGGTTAGAGTGATGTGCTGAACACTAAGAAGTTTTTCAACTTCTCAGTGATGTCCCCAGGACCCAGTTGCTGAAGCTTCTCCTTGGTAAAACGCATATCATGCTCAGCCCGCCGTTAGAAGGGTGCCCAGGGGCAGTAAGGGCATGTCTGATACCCTGTTGTGCTAAATAGGATTCAAAAGGTTGGATGTAAATTGAGGGCCATTGTCAGAGACAAGAACATCAGGTAACCCGTGGGTTACAAAAAGTTTTTGAGCTGCTTGATGACAGCATCAGTTGTGGTGGATGCCATGGGATTACCTCTAGCCATTTGGAATATGCATCTACTATAATAAGAAAGGTGTGCCCTCTGGTAGGGCCAGCAAAATCAATGTGAATCCTGGACCATGGGCCCCTAGGACATTCCCATTCCTGTGGGGGCGAGAGGTGGGCAGGCCTGACTACCTGACAGTTGGGACAAGATGCAACCCAGTTTTCAACCATTTTGTCAATACCTGGCCACCATACATAACTCCTGGCCAATCCCTTCATCCTTACAATACCAGGATGACCCTCATGTAACATTTCCAAAACCTCTCTTTGCAGTTTTGCAGGAATAACCACCCTGTTACCCCACAAAATACATCCTCTTAATACAGATAATTCAGTTTGCCTGGACTTAAAAGGTTGGGCAAGGTGAGGTAGATCTTGAAGAGGCCAACCTTTCTTAATCCAGCCTATAACAGGAGCCAACACAGTGTCTTTGGCAGTCTCTCTGGCAATTTCAGCAGCATGAACTGGAAGCTTGGCAACAGTTTCTAGGAAAAGGTGTGTGTTTCAGGTTCAAAGTCCTCCTTGTGGCAAGGAAGTGGGCAACGACTCAGTGCATCAGCATGTCCAATGTCCTTGCCAGGCTTGTGGATAAGTTTGTATGAATAAGCAGCAAGAAATTCAGTCCACCTCAGCATTCTTGGTGACAGGATAGTAGGTGTAGGCTTGTCTCCTGCCACAATGCCTAACAAAGGTTTGTGATCTGTAACAATGGTAAATGTTCTCCCATACAGATATTCATGAAATTTCTTAACAGCTGCAACAATTGCCAATGCCTCCTTGTCCAATTGGCTGTAATTCCTCTCTGCTTTGGTCAAAGTGCGAGAGTAAAATGCAATAGGGGCTTTCTCCCACTGGGAAGCCTGTGGCTCAAACCCCCCACTCCAAAAGGGGATGCATCACAAGTCAGTACAACAGGCAAATTCTCAGAGAACTGTATCAGTACAGCATCAGACGTGATTAGTCTTTTAATACTGTTAAATGCTGATTGTTCCTTCCTGCCCCAGACCCAAACAGACTTTTTATCAAGTAATCTGTGCAATGGTTCAGCAATGGTTGCCTTCTGAGGTAGGAACATGTGATAAAAGTTAATGAGTCCAAGGAAAGCTTGCAAATCTGTTTTGCATTTAGGTCTAGGGGCTTCTTTGATTGCTTTAACCTTGGCATCTGTAGGGTGGATGCCATGCTTGTCAATCATGTAGCCCAGGAACTCAACCTTGTCAGTTTTAAGAGTGCATTTTTCTTCCTTGACTTTTAACCCCGCTTTCCTGAATCTGGTAAGGACTTCTCTGAGTCTTTCTTGTAACTGAGTGTCATTTTCAGCAGAGATTAACACATCATCAAAGTAAGGCACTACCCCTGGCAGTCCTTGGAGCATTCTTTCCATAAGGCTTTGAAAGATGCCTGGTGCCACGCTTACTCCAAATTGTAACCTTTACATTTGAAAGCACCTCTATGAGTCACAATGGTTTGGGCCTCTGCAGTGGCATCATCAACTGTTAGTTGTTGATATGCCTGGGCCAGATCCAATTTGGCAAAGACTGTACCCTGCCAAGTGAATGTAACAGATGATGCACCACTGGAACTGGATATGCGCTCTGCTGCAGCATGGTTCAGTGTCCCCTTATAGTCTCCACAGATTCTTACTGACCCATCAGTCTTGACTGGTGTGACTATGGGTGTCTCCCATCTGGAGTGGTCAGTGGGCTCTAAAACCCCTTGAGCTATTAATTTGTCTAATTGTGCATCAATTTTTCCTTTAAAGCAAATGGGACCCTTCTGGGCTTTAAACGAATTGGGGCACCTTGGGATCTAGGTTGAAAGTGATAGGGGTCCCCATATACTTGCCCAATCCTTCGCTGAAGACCTCTGGAAACTCAGACTTCAAGGCCTCCTCCCATTCAGAGTTGCTCACGTGATTGATGCCAGTCACCTCGATGCCTAGTGGATTGAACCACTCAAGTCCCAGCAAGCTTGGGCGATCCTTGTCCACGATGGTCAGGGGCAAACGTTTGGTGTGGCCTTTAAACTTCACGTTGAATTCTCTTGTTCCAACTACTGGAATCTTGTTCCCTTGGTAGTCTTTAAGAGTCAGTGCTTGCTTCTGGAAATGTTTCTTCTGAATGTTGGGAAGTAGCCTGTGAATAGTGTCCCATGACACCATAGATAAATAGGAGCCTGAGTCCACTTCCATTTGGCAAGGCCTTCCTTCAATGAATACCTTCACATGTACTTTTCTGCTTCTCAAGGGTGAAGAATGACCAATGGTGACTGTTTGATGAGTTTCATTCTTCCCATTTGCTTCTGAGTTGCCCCATTTTCTCACTGAAGTTGTTGGGCTTGAATTCTTTCTCAGGAAATTTCTTCCTACTAGGTGGAGTTCTGGATGATTTGCAGACTCTTGCTAGGTGACCTCTTTTCTCACAACGTAGGCAGATGGTGTCTAAAACTTGCATTCAGTGGGGGTGCCCCCACAGCCTCTGCAATAAAATTCTTGCCTCTTTTTCCAAGGTCTTTCCTTTTCTTCTCCATTCTGAGTCTATAAATTCCTTCCTCCACCTCACTACAGTCTGAATCAGATCTATTTGCTCGAATGGGTTGTTGTGGACTTTTCCACATCAGAATGGCTTGAGGCCTTGTTAATTTTCTTCATGGCTGCTGCTGAGGACTTGGTTGCTTCCGCTGAAACAGCTTCCTCTATGGCCTCCTTAAACGTGATCTTAGGTTTCATTAGTAATTTGCTCTGTAAGACCTTATCTTTAAGGCCTAGAACAAACCGATCACGCATGGCCTCTTCTAAGTTGGTAAACTCACAAGCACCCCAATGTCCCTTAAACTTGCCACGAAGTCGTTAACATTTTCGCTTTCCCCTTGATCCCGACGATAAAACTCGTGTCTCTTAATGAGGCACGATACTTGTGGCGTAATGGGCTCTTAAAAGCTTTTCTAAATCAGGCCATTCCATTACCTTCAAGTCTGCAGCTCCCGCCAATGCCTTCGCCATCTTGAAGACTGCCGGACCGCAGTGCGTGAGAAATACCGCCTCTTCCGCTTCTCGGGATATCGGCGAGGTCGTTTCCTTCCAAATACATTTGGAAGCGATCCGCATACGATTCCCAGTCTTCTGCCGCCGGATCGAACGGGGCTGGGGGGGTGTTCAGCGCAGCCATCTCGCTCTTCTGCTTGTCTTCCCGTCTCTTCTTCAGGGGAATCCCACCATCGCCAGTGTTAAGTTTGCATGAAGAGTCAGACGCGAAGAGCTTCAGTGAAGAGTTTATTAAGTGACTACAGCTCGAATGGACCCGACTTGGCTGGGCTACGGCTGCTTCTTATAGCCAGCAGCCGTAGTTGCCAGCCAATCAGAGTGCAGGGTTTTCCCACACTATTTAAACCAATCCTATTTGACATTTTACAAGAACAATTCAAACTAAACCAATGACATTCAAACCTACATACATAACAGAAGATATACTAATACACCTCATTATCAAATCGCTGTGGGATATCTAATCTGTCCTCTAAACAAATTATATGAAAGTATAATTTGTATGAAGTATGAACAGAAACATTTTCATTTTGAAATTTAAACCATATATCAAGGGTGTGAATGAAAGACTTGAAAATGGAAAAGGCTGATTCCTGTCTTGGTAGAATGCCTTCATTGTGCCTATCATACTGAGTGAAACCAGGCCAAATGATGTGACACCAAACCAAGTTTCTGTATTGAGAGAGGGGAGGAGGAGTGGGGAGGGAGGGAGAGGGGTGTGTGTGTGTGTGTGTGTAATTTATTTTCATACTTCTCTGGAATGTTTTATGGCATTTCTTCATATGTTTTCCAGAATTTCTAAATGTTTTGGGGCATTTAAGGATGCTTAATATTTCCTTGATAGCTAGTGAGGGAGCGGGTAATGATTGGGATTTTTAAAAGTGCAACTTCTTCCTACATGCTTTATAATTATTATATAAATATAACTACACAAATAAACAGAATACCTAGCAAATAGGTTTGGGAATATCAGGTATGATATAAAATCTTAACGGGTTTTTTATGGGGTAGAGCAGGTCCGTATATCCTCCAAATATGTAATCGCAGGTTCTGAAGATAAGGTCTTTTGTCCTTATTAATCAACAACAGAATAATAAGCAGCAATACTGGATATTGCAAAACACAATTCACAGAAAGGATCCTGTCTCACTAATCAAGTAACACATGAGATTTCTGATTAACAGAGGTTTATTTTTATGGGGTCCACCTGCATCCAATAATTCTGACTCATGACCTTATGTAGTCAAAACAGGAACTATATGTGAAGTATCCAATCAGTTACTCTTAAGGTAACTGCAAGACCTTCAGCAACTTCATCAAATCAAATTGTGCCTTTTTACTAGGGTTTTAGGTTGTTATTAAAAAAAAGACCAATATTTTTCTCTTTCATCCATTCTGCAAGTCTCTTAACATTTCACTCTCTCTTAAGAACATCACAAGAAAAATTTAAAACATTTAATACATCCCAGTATGGCAATCAGGAAAAGTGAAAAACATTATGCGTAATTAGATAATACTTCTAGTATTGACCCAGGCATACAGGTTTCAGTTTACATTCCTAAAAATTATGCTGCCAAGTTTGAATTCTTGAACTAAAATGAACAATAATGTTCCATGCACTTATGCAGATCATCTTATAAAATCTTTTGCCTGTTTAAAACCCAGTTTGCCCTTATATCTAAGTGCTATGTTAACAAGGTCCCATGAGACTGCAATCAAACACCTATTTTCCTCAGATCAGTCCATATGCAAAATACAACATTAAAATATAATAGAGAAAAATCATTTTTACTCTTCAATTTTGCTAGACCATTTAAATGCTAACTCCTTTCAGATGATTGCTAAGATGACATTTGTCGAAAAGTCAAAAATCAGAAAGTATTGTGCAACTATACTCTCTTTCTTTCCTTAAGAGATTTGGGTAAAAAAGAATTCAAAGCACAGAAGAGTTATATCCAGAAAAGACAGACTGGGACATCTTCTGACATATCCTTAATAGCAAACCATTTTAGTAGGCTTGCAGTACTATCTGCTTGGACTGGGTCAAGAAAAATATTACCTATTAATGTTTCTTGATCTTTCCAGTTGTGCAGGAATTTAGAGATATTTTGTAGCAATGCCTTACTTATCTATTCTGTTACTACTCAGTCTAGAACTACATGACACTGACACTAACTGGTCCCAGTTAGATCAAAATAACAAATATGATGCTGGTCACTGATATAATGATTTGGTTGATTGGTTGATTTTATTCTTCTGTGCATAGTTGAAGCTACCAGTTGGTAGCTTCTCAAGTTGAATGCAGAAATATAACCTACATGTGGCTATTTTCAAAATAATGGAGCTGCTGCTGCTGCTGCTGCTAACTTAGCCATTCTGCTATGGACCAAGGCGAAATATGAGGAAAGCATTAATACTAATCCTGAAATTCTGGCCCCAGACGATGAGAATATTTCTATTAAGATTAGCTAGAAGTATACTGATCCACATACTTCATCTAATGCCTGACTCTTGTCTATATTTGAGAATAATATTGAATTCAGACTGGCAAATAGAATTTTCTACAACAGCAATAATACTATGTGTTGACATATATATATTAGAAAGTACCATCACTTGTACATTGGTTCTTGTTTTTCACATATATTGACTAAGGGTAAAATCTTCTATTTATTCAGAAGTACCTTGTTGCGTCCAGCAAGTTCCCACTCCAGCCCGCTGTTTAAGCGGGAGCCGGAGAAGGCGCTGATTGGCTGAGCCATTTGACAGCTCTGTATAAAAGGAGCTGTCAAACGGAATGGCTGTCTCTCCTCTCAGCTGTTGCCGCTGAAATAGCTGCTAGCCGTATTGAGATACAATCTTACAATAAAGCCTGTTAAGCTTTATTGCTGTCTCCGCCTCTTTCCTTCAAGCGCGCCAAACTTAAAACTGGCGATGAGGATGGGATTACTGTCAGCTGAGGCAAATCCTGAGGCATAGAGAGAGAGCACCACGTGGCTGAAGTTACTACAAAAAGAGCTGTTGTCACTGAGCTGTCACTACAAAAGGCAGAATGACGGTGCCAATCGATTTCCACCTTTTCTCGACCTAATTCACCCAGATGTGGACATCATCACATCAACAGGTCTGGTGTGTTTGGATGCCGCGAACCTGTCAGACATACCTTCAAACAGGAAGAAAGCTTACTTTCTGAGTTTCTGGCCACTGCCGCTGAGCATACACCACCACCATGCTGGCTCCTCAGATGGTCAAGGCTGTCTCCTGGGAAGAACTACAGGAGGTGCTCAGCAACCACTATGCCCCGAAGCCTTCACATATTGCCCACCGCCATGCATTCCGACAAAGAAGCCAAGCAGAAAGCGAATCCATAAGCAAATACATGGCAGCTCTACAATCTGCCACCCTCCACTGTGGCTTCCAAGACCAACTAGATGATATGCTACTTGACCAACTCAACTGCGGAGTGAGAGACCTACGACTACAACGTCGACTGCTAGCGAAAGCTGACCTCAATTTAAAACAGGCTATAGAAGAAGCCCAAGCTGCAGAGCCGTCAAATGTATCCGCAGCTGCGATTCAAAAAGCTAACAGCCTCCCAGGGGGGAAGCCCAGCTCTGCTGTCCATTACAAAGACACTCTCTTCGAAGATGAAGACTTTGAAGGGGAAGAAGGAATCAATCGCCTCAGAACTCCTCAGCCCATGCAGAAAAAGAGCCTTCCTATTGATAGAAGATGACCCACACAACAGCTGATTTGCCTCAGTTGTGGGGGAAACCATCTGAGAGCCTCATGCTGGTTCAGAAATGCAGAAGTGGAGAGCAGAGAGAATGAACAAGGTTTCTGGCTCCATCTGAAACTTCAGCCAATCACAATCAGCATTCTCTTAAAGATACAATATTAATTTACTATCCTGGTTTATATATTGCTAACCCAACTGTTAGGTGACTATCATTCCTAACAATACCCAAAACAGATTCCATTCTAAACAACAAGCCAATGATGTTATCAGTCATGTGGTCTAATATTCACAGGATTTTGCAGTACTTGTCATATGGACACTGTTAAATAATTGTGCTTAAGTCAATTCAATTACATAAAATGACTGCATTCTTTGATTTTCCACAAAAATGCACAGTTAAAATGCACACATGAAAGAAATATTCACTTGTTCAACATTTTTTTCTCCCTTCTCTTTTCAGGCATGTAGTTCTCTTCCTTTCTGGCAAGCCTAACCAAGGCTATGATTGAGCATGCTGCTGCTCTTGACAATGACAAATCTTTTCCCCAGCAAAGAAGCATCTTAAGTAGATACTCTAAAGAAGTTAGCAGACGTTCCATTCCCTGCACTGTCAGTCACAGCATACCATCCAAAGCGAATGCTATGTTTTTTTTAAAAAACATTTTTCATGGCAGCTCTGTTGGGAACTACAATGAGGATTAATTTCATCTGCTTTCACCTATTCTTTTTAACCAGAATTAAAATAATTTACTGGCATTGTTTTGGTTTCATTAGAGATTATATAATCACTTTGTCATGAATAATATTATAATATTAAACACCGGGGGGAAATTATGAATTAGAAGCCTAGAAACCCACCTATCTATAAAATCTACGTACTTTCCATTTTTTATTGCATCAATTAAAAATGTGCATACATGCTCATAATTTTTTTAGTTCAGAGACATATATGTTGTGAGCCACCAAGAACTTCTTAAGATTGGCAGTGTTTTTTTTAAAACAAGTTTTATTCAATTTTCCACATTTTAACGTCTCTTTTCAGTAAACAGCATGATTACAGGTTTGACATATACATACAAATATGACCATAACTACACATTCAGTTTTTATATTCAATTTCTTATCTTAACAATGTTTTTATATATTTTCTATTTTATCATATTGTTCCAAATGTTTATCTCATTATTTAATTCACATATATTAACTCATAATTATTATATTTTAATACTTTTGGCTGTCACATTTGTATATTCCTCTTAAATTCTAATTTATAACACTCCTTCTATAAATTGGTTTCCCCTGAAATAATTTAAGTGCACCACCTTTGAGTTACATATTCTTCCATTAAATATTAACATTTTATTACCTAGCACATTAAAATTACTAATCCCATTTAAGATTATATAACACATAAGTCAGGTTCTGCATATAAGTGGTTCCCCTTTCTAATCTTAATTTCATAAAGTTTATCTAGTTTCAGAAAAAAAGAACATGTTAATCTGCTCATTTAATAGGCCCTGATGTTAACTCCATTTCATCTCACCTCCTATATCATTTCATTTATTTTAATATATTTAAGATATTTAAGATATTTCAATGTGTTCAATAAACATATTTCATTATTTATTGCAATTATCTTTATAGGTAATAAAGAGCATAAAATTCCATTATCAATGAAATAACAATTAGTCAACCCTCATGCCAATTTCACCTTCAAATCTCCTCCTACACTATTACATTTATTATTTATTCCATTCATACTTAAATCAAGAGAAATAAAAAGAAAGTCAGCATTCCAATCCTCAGAAAAGAAAGATTCAATATATTTAATAATCATGTTCCATATGTTCATTATATTTATTTCTTATACATAAAGGAGGAGAGCTTTACCAAAAATAACACTTCTATTATCCATCTTCTATGTCCCCTTTTCACAACTAAAAATTTATCTATATTATTCCCCTACACTTGCAGAACCCCCTCTCTCCAAGGTTATTCAACCATTATCTCTGTGTAAGTTTATTCCATTTTTTCAAATTTCCCATATTCCTTTATTCCCAGATCCTGTTCTTTTGCCTTCCATCCCCTAACATTTCCTTTATTATTTCTATTTCACTCCTTTAACCCCTTCTTGACTATCTTTCCAGCCTTCAAGTTTCTGCTGATTCTTTTCCCTTTTTTATTTTCCAGATATTTCCTTTTACTCAATTTCTCAACCTCCGTATTTTTTTCCCATCTTCTCTTCTTTTCCCTGTTCTTTGTTCTCGACGATAATAGTTAAAGATGGCCCCTTCTGAATTTGCTCCACTTTTTTGATTGTTATTCTTTTTTATATCTCGATCTGCCTCTTCAGAAATTAAAAACGGGCAAAGTTTAATTTTTTCCTGCAAGGTTTTTAATTTTACCCAGTTCCAGTTTTAGTGCCTGAAAGGATATTTCCATTTTACAATTTTATTTAATCCAATTGATGTCTTTAAAGTTAATTCCCAAAAAACCGGCTTCTGTTTCTTTCTTCTCAGCTTTTAGTCCTCAATTAGTCCATCAAGTCCATAACAAAATCAGCAAAATCCAAAAGCAAAGTCTTCATATATCTTTCTTTACTTCAATATTTCAATTTTTGAAACTCTTATTTTATTATGTCATTTTCTTTGTATTTTAGGAGACAGGTTCTTTAAAGAAAAAGTCAAGTTAAGTTTGACTCAGGTGGCACTCTTTGTTCTAACAAATCCACAGCTCCTCTTTTTTCTTTTCCTTCCCAGTTATTCAGAGCTTTTCAAGCCACACAATCCACAAAAGGATCCAATTGGTAAACATTTCCTCCTTAACAGTCTTTAGCAGTCTATAAATCAGCTTAAATTAATGCTTAAATGAAATCAAATATACTCATCCGAGTGGCTGTATAATTTCTTTATGGCTTCCACCTCTCTCTCGCTCAAGCTCCGTCCTTTCACAAAGAATTCACACCTTTTTTAAAACCTCTTTCAGTTCAAGAGCTGAATTCTTTCTTAAGAATGCTTTGTAGTGTTAATCCAGAGGGTAATTTTCAGTTGATTATTTAGTCCCGTATTTCATGCTGTCTGCTTCTTTAACTCTCCTGCCCAATGCTTCTTCTAGTCTTATTCTTCCCTTCTGGGTGGCCATTAGACCACCACCGCTTGGCATCTTGGAGCTGTGCCAGTCCAGGAGGGATTTTGGCACTCCTCCACCTGGCTGACGGTCTCCCCTTCCTCCGCCTGCCCCTACGAGGGCAGCTTCTGCCCCAGATCTAAAAGATCGGGCTCTCCAACGCCGGCACAAACAAAGCCGCTAAGAACAATCACGGAAAGATCTGTCCTCGGGGAGGCTCAAAACCGGAAGTCCGAAGATTAGCAGTGTTTTTAAATAAAATAAACTTTCTTTGGATTTCAGCAAAACAAGCCGCTTCTTCCACCCATATGCTATATACAGGCACTCTAGATCTGTTTTAGATAAACATGTATAGACCAGAAAAAGCCTTCTTGTGGCATTTAATATTTAGAAGATGTTGAACTTCTCTGTAGTTGACTAAAATATTTGGAAGCAAATATCACACTTTCCATTCAGCAAATAAAACAAATCTATTTCTGACAGGAGATGCCCAGCTTTTCAGCTATCTATATAGAAACCTCTGAAATAATCTGCCTGCAATCTCTGAAATAGTCACCCATAATATAGGAAGAAACTTTTTTTTTCTTGTTGGAGAGAATGAGTAGTTCAGAGCAGGCTTGAGATGCCATTCTGATTTCTACTGTATTTATATCAGAGCCTTGGAATTGTATTTCTATAAAACTGTGCTGTGGTAATTATATAATAATAGTATAACAGGTTATGAACACTATATATGCACAGACATTTTAGCCCAAAGAAGCATTGAAATAAATCCAACATAAACAATGTTAATGAGATTATCCCTTCTAAATGGAATTTTTTTTTAAAAAAATGCCAGATTGGAATCAGGAAAAGGAAGTCACACTTAAAAGAACATGCCAAAGACCTCACCATCATTTTGATGTAATGATGGATTTCAACTAACTGCTTTTACAGAAGTTATTGTTTACCCTTTTGTTCACCATGGTGAAGCTTAGTAACAGAGAATGGAAACTGCAGGATGCACCCTCTGCTGGCTGGTTCAAGGTACAACATTCCTATTTTCATCAAGGATCAAAGGGGTACAAATACTACACCCCAAACCATAGAGGACGCTTAATGGGGAATTGCAGATTAAATACACAGGTATAAGAGATATAAGATATAAGAGATAGAGATAGAGTTTTTAAAAGGACTTGCATTGATTTTTGTAATCAATAAATCATATTAAAGACTGAATTCTATAACAGTTTTTAGCATCTGTTTGTTTTCCATCTTTCTTTACACCATAAAGGTACTATGAATGACACAATCCACAAAGCCAAACTAAATTAGCAAAAATGGATATAAAATACAGCTATCCAGTGAAATTATTTTTTAAACAAATGCTTATGGCCCAACATAAATTGTCATTCTTTCTCAATTATTGAAAGGCATGAGCCATTTGATCAATATCCAATATAAAATAAATAAATACTTAAATCCAGCAAATGCCTCTTCAAAAGTGGAACAACTGAAAGACATAGTGAACAGATGCATTAATACAACTGTTAAAGCCCTAATAAATGCTAAATGAGAAGTAACACTCTAACCTTCCTGAAGTACAGCAGAGGATTTCACTATACTATAAAGAATCTTAACAATTCAACAACTAAGACACCCTAATAAATTCAGGCTATACAGTCTGAGAACCAAAGAATGTGATGCCTAACAAAATGGATCCAGTCAAGACACAACAGCAGCTTTCTACCTAATAGCACCATTAAAAATTACCTTACAGAGCTTACAGAAAAGAGAAACTGAGAGGTTAAGGGATGTTTGCTGGAATAGGGAACCTTTGATATAAACCAGAGCTTGCTGAATAAACAGAAGTAAGGCTAATAACAACAAAGGGAAATCTCAGTTACCAGGAAGGCGGATTTAGTTGCTAATGGGTGCTGCCTTTGTGTACTTAAGCATGATTTCATTTTTTTAAATTTAAAAATGAACTTTATTAAAGATTAAAAAGAACACTATGTACGTCACATAGAAACAACATTTCATTGCAAATGAAATCAATATACAGATACATAGCAAATAAACCTAAAAACATATATGTTTCTAATCAACTAAGATGGTGTGAACTTTTATTGAAAACAATTTTACTACTATTCATTTCCTATTTTTGGTAAATGTTCTTAATCTAACCACTCCATTCTTCAAATCCTTATCTTTTAATTCCCTGATTTTTTCTTCTTAATTCACTTGTATTATTTTTCCCAGGCTGTAGTATATCTTGAGTCTTCCTTATCCCTAAGTTTTTGTGTAAGTAGGTCCATTTCAGTGCAGTCAAGAACTTTCTGAATAATCAAATTATTTGTTGGCATTTGGTCACCCTTCCAACATTGTGCCAATGCAATTCTTGCTGCCATGATTATATGGAGAATTAAATATTTTGTTTCTTTTGCGTAATCCCCTTTTAACATTCCCAACAAAAATATTTCGGGCTTAAATTCTAGTTGGATTTCTTTTATCCACAATTCTAGTGATTTCTTTTATCCACAATCTAATTTGTTTTCAGTATTTTTTACTTTTTGGGCAGAGCTACCAAGTGTGGAAGAAGGTACCACTCATTTGCTTATATTTCCAGCAAATCGGACTTAAGTTTGGGTACATGTTCGCTAACCTTGAGGGTGCCAGATACCACTGGTAACACATTTTATATTAATTTTATTTATAGACAGCCGATTTTGTTATTTTGTAATTTTGATTCCAAACTTTTTCCCAGTCTTCCAAATTAATGTTGTGCCCTACATTCCTTGCCCATGCAATCATTGGGCCTTTAACTATTTCTTCTGCCATTTCGAATTCTAACAAGTAATTATACATTTTAGAAATTAATTTTTCTTCCATTCTCTCCAATATTTATCTAATTGGTTCAGTTTTACCTCAATTCCAAATTCTTCCATGTCTTTTTTATATGTCTTGAGTTGTAAATATGGCCACCACTCTATTTTCATCCCTTGATCTCTAAGTTCTTGGTTCGTCTTTAATCCTCCTTGGGAGTTTAGTACATCATAATATCTAATTTTTCTTCCAGTATCTAAGGCATTGGATCAATGCCTCCATGATGGATATCCACCCTGGAATCTTCATATAATGTTTGTGTTTAATCTCTTTCCACACTTTCAACAGTGAGCTTCTGATTATATACCTATTAAAGTGTGTATAACTTTTATTTCCAGGGTTCCAGGGTTTCCAGGCCACCCCGCCTCCAAATCGTGCCCTTCTAGAGTTAAAATTCTTTTGTTTCTCAGATTGGCCCATTCTTTATCCATGTTAAAACTGCCGCTTTATAGTATAACTCCCAGGCAGGGAGTTCAAATCCACCTCTACATCTATTATCTTGTAATGTGCTTAGTTTCATTCTCGCCCTTTTCCCTGACCAAATAAATTTTGTGGTAATTTTGTTTAATTCATTAAAAAAATTACCCAATTTAATTGGAATAATTTGAAAGAGAAACAGTATTCTTGGCAAGATGTTCATTTAATGGTTGCAATTCTCCCTAACATTGATAGTTGTAGTTTCCCCCATTTTTCTAAATCCTTTTTTATTTCTAGTACTTGTTTTACATAATTATCTTCTTTTATTGTTGAACATCTTGCTGTAAGCCAAATTCCTAGATATTAATTTTTTTTTACAATTTGTATGCCCATTACCTCTTCTAATTTCTTTTTTTGTTTCTGTGTTAAATTTTTTGTTATCATTTTGGTTTTATCCTTATTGATTGTTAAACCTGCCACTTCTCCATATCTCTCTATCTTTTTAATTAACTTTGGTCCTGACTTTATTGGTTCTTCTACAAAGAATACAAGGTTGTCTGTGAATGTTTGGGCCTTGTATTCTTCTTTTTTGATTCTTAATCCTTTTATTTCCAAATTCTGTCTAACTCTTCTCAACAAAATTTCTGGTGTTGTGATAAAGAGCAGAGGTGAAAGTGGGCATCCTGCCTGACTCCCTTTCCTATTTCAAATGAATTTGTCATTTCTCCATTAATTATTATCTGAGCTTTTTGGCTTGAATATATTGACTCTAACATTTTTTCAAATTTGTCCCCGAATTTCATTTCTTTTGCTTGTTGCCTCATAGATTCCCAATTTACTTTATCAAAGGCTTTTTGAGCATCCAGAAAAACTAGTGCAGCCTGTTTTTCTGGATGTGCCTTGTAGTATTCCAGGATATCTAGTACTGTCCGTGTATTGTTTTTAAGTTGTCTTGTTGGAAGAAAACCATTTTGATCTGTATGTATGTGTCTACTCAGTATTTTTTAAAATCTCTTAGCCATTATATTCATAAATATTTCATAGTCAGCGTTCAATAAAGAAATTGGTCTATAATTTTTTTTGTGGGTGGTATCTGCACCCTCCTTCGGTATTGTAATATATGCTTCTCTCCATGACATTGGTAGCTCTGCCCCTGTTAAGTATTTCATTATAAATTTCTAAAAGAATTGGATCAAATATTTCCCCTAATTTTTTATATAATTCTGTGGGTAATCCATCTGTTCTGGGGGTTTTTTGTTGTTTTTTTTGTTTACTAATTGTCTTTTAGTTCCTCCTTAGTGATCTCTTTCTTTAATCTTTCTCTTTCTTCTTCTGTTAGTATTGGAATATTTTCTTCCTCTAGATACTGTTTAATTCTCTCTTTACTCATATCTTCTTGTTTATAAAGTTCACTAAAATATTCCAATACTATTTCTTTTTCCTTTTCCATATTGTTTTGTATCTTTCCCTCCTTATCTTGTAATTGCTGAATCCATCTCTTTTCTTTTTCCTTCCTTAATCTATATGCAAGCCACCTTCCTGGCTTATTTGCATTTTCGAAATAATTTTGCTTTACTAATTTCAATGCTCTTAAATTTCTTTCCTGTTCTAATATGTTCAGTTTATGTTTGGCTAAACTACATTTACCTATAATTTGCTCATTCTCTGGTGCTAATTGCGCTTGTCTTTCCAATTTTCTAATATCATTCTGTAACTCATTTCTTTCTTTTTCTCTTTCTTTTTTCTTTCTGGCGTTGTATGCAATTGTTATTCCTCTTAGGTAGGCTTTCGTTGTATGCCACAGATTCTGTAAAGAAGTGTGCTCTTTTTTATTTACTTCAAAAAACATTTCTAATTCTTTTTTAAATTTTGCTAAATATTCTTTGTCTCTCAGAGTCTGTGGGTTCAACTTCCACCTTCCTCTTTGTTTTGATTGGCCTTTCCATATTACTATTATAGGGTTATGATCTGCCCACACATTTGGTGATATTTCTACTTGCACTATGTCTTTCATTAGGGTTTTACTTATCCACGCCATATCAATTCTCGACCATGATTTGTGGGGAATAGAATAAAAGGTAGACTGCTTTTCTTTTAGGTTATATGTTCTCCAAATATCAATTAAATTTTGTTCTTCTGCCATGTTAAAAATGTTTTTGGAAGTGTGTTCTTTTTTTTCTTTTTTTTACTGGTACTTTGGTAATCCTTTTTTGTGTCCAAGACTGCATTGAAATCTCCTATTATGCAAATGTCTTCTGTGCCTAATTCTAAATTTTTTTCATGTATTTTTTTGTAATAAATTTCTTGTTGTTTGTTAGGAGTGTATATTACGACAAATACAATTTTCCTCTGTTCCCATATAACTTCTAATATTAATGTTCTCCTCACTGAATCTGTATATAATACTTCTGCCTCTATTGCTTCTCTAGCATATATTACTACTCCTCTCTTTTTTTCCTCCGCTAATGCTGCATACAGTTTTCCTAATTTTTTATATTGTAAAAATCTATCTTGGGCTCTAATGTGTACTTCCTGGAAGCATACTATATCCATTTTTTGTTTTACCAGTTTCTTCAGGGTTTGATTCTGTTTCGATGGAGAATTAAGTCAATTTATATTTACTGACAGTATCTTCAAATTATTTTCCATTTTCTCTCTTTGCCTTTACAGATTAGTTCCTGTTATTCCTTGCTTCTGTTTGTGCTCTTGTTCTTACTCAGTTTTCTTCTTGTGGTCTTTCTTCCTTCTTCCCTTCCTCCTCTTCCTGCTCTTTTCCATTCTTTTCTAATTGTTGGTCATCTTGACTAGCTGATTCCAATTCTTCTCTGCTGCTACCAGGTTCTTCTGTGCCTGTTAGTTGTGCATGGTGTTCTTGCGCCTTCTCCAATGTGTCTATCTCAACCTTCTTCCCTTGCCACAACACCAACATTCCTTCTGGTGTTATCCACCTGAACTGCATATTGTTTTTATTGAGTTGGGCAGCCAGAAAGAAATATTCTTTCCTTTGTTCATGAACTCTTTTCTGGATTGTTTTAACGTTATAATCTCTTTTCCTTTATATATCATAGGTTCATCTCTAGTAATTTTGTAGATTATGTCCCTCACTTTTTTCTGTGTGAAATGGATGTGAACTTCTTTTGGCAATCTAAATCTTCTGGCATAATTTGTGTAGACTCAGTAGACTTTATCTAATTCATTGACTATCTCACTCTTCTCTCTTTGGAGTGCCTCTGTGATAGTCTCTGCCATCATTGCTGTTAAATCTTCCTCCTTTGTCTGCTCCACATTCTGAAAACATAGGTAGAATGAGGCCCTCTCCATCTCCATTGGATTAGTGAGTTCTCTACTTCCTTGTCCCTTTCTTACATTCTTTGATCTACTGACTCTAATTTCTGTTCTGTTTTTTCTGTTCTTTTCTCAATCATTCGGAATCTTTGGTCATTCTTTTGTAAGACTTCTTGAATCAGGCCAACTTTCTCATCCAACTTCTGAATATCCTTTCTCACTTCTCTTTTCATCTCTTCCATCTCTATTTTCATTTCTCCATGGTTCCTAGTCATGCTTTCCTGTAACTTCATCATCATCTCTTGTATTGTTAACAGAGTGGCTTGTATGGTCTATGTGTTCATCGTGGCTGTTGTTTTATCTGTTGTAAGCATTCCTTTTATGGATCTTTGTGTAGATGGGGATGGTATCACTGTGGCTGTTGCTGGAGTGAGTTTCTTCCTGGTCTTCACTATTGTTGTTGTGATGCTTGTCATTTCTTGTAGTATTCTATTTTGTTGTCCTAATATTCTTTCTATCTTATCCCACAACACCATTCAGTGCTCGCTGTTTCTCTAGTTTCTGTCACTATCCTTATTCTACCCTGTAGTCTACCCCTCTATGTCTTGTATTAAATCATAATTGGTTCAGAAAATTTCAAAAATTAATTAATCTATACAGTTTTACAAATCAATCCCAATCTCCAAAGCTATTTATACTAATTCTTTGCCAATGAATTACTTCTAAGTATTCTTATATACTTCTCTTTGTTTATACCTTAATACTTTATATTACTTTAATACATTTAATAATAAAATGTTTAAACAATTATTTAGCAATTAAATTTATAGAATTAGGTTTTTATCACTAATAGTCAATTTAAATTTATAAAGTTACTATAATATTTTCCAATACATTTGTTAGCAATGAAATTTTACTAATAAGGGAAAACAAAACAATTCCTAGAATGAGTCAGTCAATATAATTCTTAGAAAATATCTATATTAAGTTCTTTGACTTACGTTATAATATATATTACTTAAACAGTCACTTCTCTCTATATGTATATATTCTTCTTTATACTCTATTCACCATATAAATCAATCAATATGTATTCAAGTATTTAAGTATTTTATAATATAATATAATCACTAAGGAGAAAGAGAAAAAAGAAAGAGAAAAAAGGAAGAGGAAAAGAAAATAGGAGTAAAGTTTAATCACAGTATTTTTAAGTATATAGGCAAAAAATATTATAATCACCATTGTTCACTAATTTTCAGCAAAGGTTATTCTAAAGGTTCTAACCGGATTGCTTAAGTCTTACTGTAATGTTAAAAGCTGTGCATTTAAAGAGTTAACTTTTACTCTCTTCTTCAAAATGTCCGGCTTTCAATTTTTTGTACTGTCAGAGTCACTTTCTTTTTCAGTCTTTTTATCTGCTTCTTTGTTTCTTCTTCTGCTGAAATAATGTTATTCTTTTAGGAACTCAAAAGTTTCAATCGCCCCGTTTCAAACAGTCCACTTTCACTTCCCCTCTTCTTTTAATTTGTATATAGTCTATCACTTACTCTTCTTTGTTCTTTCCTTCACTATTACTGGCACCCCTTTCGTCCTCTCCCTTATCTGCTCTCCTCACCGTATTCACTGTCCAGGTGCCGCTTTGAGCTTTCCCTTTCACCATCCTTTCTGGGCTCGTTTTGGCAGTTCCAAGCTCTTCCACTGTCACCGCTCACACCGCTTCTTCACACTGTACTCTCTCTTCAATTCCCTTTCCTATCTTGCGGGTCGTCTGGTCTCTGGATTGGCCATTAAGATCCCACTCTTCAGCACCAGTTTTGAGGGCTCCTCCGATCGCACCACTGGGGATTGCACCTTCCTTCTTCAGCTCCGAAGGTTCCCTTCTCTGTCACCAATCCCCCCAGGACCGATTTCACCTCAGATGGCCACTGGAATGCTGAAACTCAACAACAAGGAGCAGAGCACTGTTTCCCCATACTGCTCGACTTCACACTGCCACCGGAAGTCTAAGCATGATTTCCATACCATACAAGTTTTTGTTTTCCCCGCTATTGATGGGCAGAATTTTGTATTCCTAGCTCCAGTCAGTTCACCGGTCAGTTACAATAAACTAGAGTATTGGACTTCATTTGTTAAAAAAGATTAGAGGATTGATTTTTCTCCTTTCAGTTTTGTTTCATTTCAAAGATACTGAGTGACTTACAAGTACCTGCAAAGAAAAAGTGTACATAACATAAATATGAATTGAAATATCTGTGCTGTCACTACAACTTTATTTCCTATTTTTTATTTATCTATTATTAAATTCATTTGCCAATTCTTTTGCCATAGGGGTACTCTAGGCATCTAATAATGCAATACTACTGTAATCTGAGATCAGAAATATTTGTTCCTAATTTTCTCTTCTGATTGCTGTAACAGATACTAGCTTATAGGCAATGAAATTAAAATCTTTATTATGGTCATTGGTTACTTTATATTTATGTTCATTTTTATTATACAATCCACTCCCAAGTAATCTTAGACCCAACTTACTTAACTTGATGTACATTAGATCTTGCTGTTGCTTCACAGCAATTGCTGGATAAGGCTGCAGAACTTTGTTGCTCCTTGTTAGGGAAGGATGAATTAGAAGATTTATATCTAGTTATATGATGTATTTCCACGAAATTATTCTCCTAATAAGGTAATTCAGATTTGACAGAATCCTGATTCTTCATGAACATGTCTAAAGATGTTAATAGAATATGGCCTCATGTGTGATTATTTTTAGCTTTGGAATTGATGAAGGATAGGATAGGATGCTCTTTAATATAAACTTTATCACTTGTGGTCTCAATCTGTTCCCTTGTAAGCAATGAAATGTAAATAAAATAGAATCATAATGGAAATAATATAGACCTGCCTTTCATCATTTTGTTCAGCTAGCCAATGTGGTTTCACTAACATACAAGCAGTCCCTGTATTAGTAATGTTCAACTTAAAGACAACTAGATGCAAATGAAATTGCTGGTTACAAAATGGTAGATAAACTTACCTGTGTTAGCCAATGTGGCTTCTAGAAAGTATATATCCATATGCTAAACCCCAATTATGTTATTGGGACAAGGAAGATAATTTAATTTCAATGTATATGAAACATTTCAATTTTAAAAAATTCCCTTTTTAATTTTACAAGAGAAATAAAGAATCCCAAAACAGGTTACATTTACTTTAATAGTTAACACAACAATGAAACTTCAAACTAAAAGAAACTTCAGTTCAGTTCAGTTCAGAAGCTTCCAGGACTGAAGAAGTATCTTGGATCACAAGTGAAAGTTTTCCAAGAAAAAACCAAGGACGTCCAGTTGCCTTATGGAATATCATCTTTGAGTAAAATTTGATTGGTTTAGGGGGGAAAACCCATCTGTTTAGTTACATCGTAAAAATAAAATCATACAATAATAAGTGAGCATTTAGGATTTAAAACAGCATTGTATTCCGAACAAAATAAAAAGAACATTTGCAAGGGAAAAACATCAGGATGAGTATGGGGTAAGATACATTCTTAGTGCTTGAACATTTGCTTTGTTCATTAGCTGAAAACGAACCTGTTTTATCTGCAATGTATCAAGTAGTTTGGCCAGTCCTAATTTCTAAAAGGGACAGTTTTTTTAACATTCTTCTTGGAGGTTAAGGCTTATAACAAATTATTAGTAATTTTAGAAAGGCAAGAAAACCCATGTTAATTAGTCAGTCTAACAGTACTACAAAATATTGCAAGTATTACAAAGTCTTAAGTGGCTCTCAACTGTTACAATATTTGAAATGATAGACAGCCGACTTGATACATCAATTAAAGGTGGACTGCTGACTTGTTACAGCAGGGGTGCCAAACTCATGGCCTGCAGGCCGGATATATCACGTGCTAGCCCCGCCTGCACCCAAATTTAGTGAAGAAGAAGGAAGTCTGACCAATATAGCAAATGGCTGACTTCTTACAGAATTGAAAATGTATAGCTGACATAGTATTTAAAACAATGAATGGCTGACTTGTTTCAGTTCTAAAATGGTAGAAGGTTGACTGATATTTTGAGTTGGAACAGGCAATATGATCTCCTTTAAAACAGTGGATGATAAATTTTTTTCTTGAATTGACAAATTACTGAAGTTGCACAATGCTTGATAAGACTCATGAACAGTGTATGCATTTTTAATACAGAATACACCCTGTTTTCAGTAGTTCATCAAACATTGTACAGCTTTAGCAGTTCATTGGCTTGAGAAAGGAGAATGTTATTTGCCATTTTGAGTCAGATCAGTTTGCCTTTAGGACAGTGAGATATTTAATTCCAATGGGTTTTTCTTGAATTGACTTTAGTTTTATGGTAATAAAACCAAAATTTTCATAAAATTTAAACTTTATAAAAGACATATTGTTATTGTTCAACCCAGATTTACAGAAGTATGGGTTACAAATTAAACAAACAAAATGTTAAAAATTTATGTAGTTATCTACCAAGCACATCTAAATTATATTAAAGTAACCAAAATATCTTTGCAACTTTTCAGTCACAACTTTTGAGCACCCCTAATGTTTGGAAATTGAAAGTTGAAATCTGATTTAAGTATGAATTTGACATAAAGATGGGCAGAATTTGTTCTTAACTCAGGGACTGCCTATATCTTGATGCCCACAGAATGATTTTCCAGCCAGAAGCCTTCAAGTAATTGTTTTATATACCTGAAGACATAAAAAGACCATCAGATTCTTTGATAGTTTATTCTGAATTTTCTCAAAATCTCTTTTAACAAACTTTAACTAACTGTATCTGATGCTTATGCAAATAATTATGTTAATAAAACAATTAGTGAGCAGTTACACACATCTTTGTTCAACTTTGCATCTTATTCTCCTTGTATGAGTGTATGTACAACTACCTCATACACTCATACAAGGAGAATAAGATGCAAAGTTGAAGGTGCACAGGAAGGTGCACAGATGCTCCGTCAGTTTGCACTACTTCCCAAGATATCTTACTTTTGTTTTCTTGGGATCAACAAAGAAACAGTATTTACATTAATTTAAGTCCTTTTAAATATCAGTGCTTAATCAATATATAAATGCTTATCCATTTTAATCAGCATAGGTATAATGAGTAAATCACAACTTTAAAAGCATATACCTGATAAGCTATTCTTTAAGCAAAGTTACACAAAACACAGTGAAAGAGAAGGAAATAGTAAATCAACAACTATAAGGCATTAGGTGAGAAAAAGAAAAACAGGTATATCTAAATGTATTTTATAGCAACACTGTTTGGTTTAAGGATAACTACAGAGTATCTTCTCATTACCATAGTCACACACTGCCTCACATATTTTTTAAATTAAACTTCTTTCATTCTGAAGAGCTCATCAATTCAATTAAAGCATAACATCCTTTGCCTTCCTTTTCATCTGATTATTTCTTCATATATTTTTTTTGTGATTCATTCATTCTCTCTGTATGACCAAACTATATAACATACTTATCTCCCAAGACCTTATTTTTTTGGATTACAAAATGTAAGTAGAATATTAGATTAATTATTATGTAATACATAATAATAACAAGATTAAACAATGCAAGAAATAAAAAATAAAAAGGAAAATTTAAAAAAGATGCCCCCTGTAAAAAGTTTGATCTTGAGGCATTAGTTAACAGCTTTGCAGGACACCATAAGAATTGATATTCAATTTCTACAGATATTTATAAATGCTTTTCCTTGACTTTCTTTGTTGCATCCAACAACAATCCTCACTCCGGTCCGCTCTTTGAGCAGAAGCTGGAGAAGCCCCTGATTGGCTGAACCATTTGACAGCTCCATATAAAAGTAGCTATCAAATGGAATCAGCTGTTTCTCTCTCTCTCAGCTGGCTGCCAAGTTAGCATGCAGCTAGCTGCGGCTGAGATACAAGTTAGCAATAAAGCCTTATTAGAGCTAACCTGCCTCTGCCTTTTCTCTCCCGTGCCACAAACTTAAAACTGGCGACGAAGGTGGGATGTTAGCAAACTGAGGCAATTCTGAGGGAAAAAAGAGAGAGCACCACAAGGCTGAAGTCACTACAAAGAGCTGTCACTAAGAGCTGTCACTAAACAAAGCAGCAAATGGCGGCACCACCGAACTTCCCACCTTTCCATCCAACCACTGAGATGTGGACATCATACATTAACAGATTCGAATGTGTTATGGAGGCTGCTAATTTATCCAAAATTCTACTGAACAGGAAAAAAACCTATTTCCTGAGTTTCTGCGGGGCAACAGTTTTTGATACAGCCACCGCCTTACTGTCACCTCAGACAGTCAAGGCTGTCACTTGGGAAGAGCTGCAGGAGGTGCTCAGAAACCATTATGCTCTGAAACCTTCATGCATCGCCTGCCGCCATGCCTTCTGGTGAAGAAGTCAAGCGGACGGAGAATCTGTTAGTGAGTATATGGCAGCCCTTAGGTCAGCTGCCCTTCAATGCAGTTTCAGAGAGCAACTGGACAATATGCTGCTGGACCAGCTCGTCTGTGGGGTGAGAGACCTTCGGCTGCAAAGGCGACTGCTTGCAAAAGCTGACCTCAGCTTAAAGCAGGCAATCGAGGAAACGCAAGCCACCAAACTGTCATTCCTATCCACAGCAGAGATCCAAAAATCAAACAGCTTTCCCAGGGTAAAACCTAGCTCAACAGTGCACTATGAAGACACATACTTCGAAGACAACTACTTTGAAGAAGAAGAAGCAGTAAACCGCCCCAAAACACCGCAACTTATGCAGAGAAGAAGCCTCCCTGATGACAAAAGACAACTTATACCACAGCTGATTTGCCTGAGCTGTGGAGGAAACCAACTGAGAGCCATTTGCCATTTCAGAAATGCAGTCTGTCTGAATTTTTTTAAAATTCATATTTATATCCCGCCCTTCTCCAGAGACTCGGGGCGGCTTACAATTTTTGGGATACAACCCAATGCACTCAGCAATAGCCTTCCTTACATTGTATATGCCTGCTTATTACTAAGCGGCATTTTTACGAAGTCAGCTTATTGCCCCCAACAATCTTGGGTCCTCAGTTTACCTACCCTGAGAGGATGGAAGGCTGAGTCAACCTTGAGCCTGGTGGGATTCGAGCCTGCAATAATTACAGGCAGCTGGAACTAAGTGCTAGGCTATTAACAGCCTGCACCACCAAGGCACCAATGCCAAAAGAAGGGTCACCTGGCTAGAATCTGCCAAGCACCAAGAAACACAAACCAGCCAGCTCAACATCTGAACCAGCCAAGGAGTTTCAAACCCAAAGAGGAATGCTATGCCATCAACAAGGCGTTCCCAAGAGCTGAGTCACTACCTTATTATTTCAATATTAATAAAATTAATGTTGATCTTCTCCTAGAAGGCAGACCATGTTGAATGGAGGTGGACACCGGTTCCTCCCTCTCCCTCCTGTCCTGGAAAACTCTGAAGAACCTGGTTCCAGACATCAGAAAGGATCACCTGAACCCCTGCAACCTGGCCTTGAGGGACTACCAGGGACAATCCATTCCAGTCCTCGGAACAGGCAAGTTCCACATTCAATACAACAATTTTAAGGGGCACCTACCCCTAATTATTGTAAATGGTTGCCTACCAAGCTTACTAGGTTTGGACTGGTTCCACTCACTAGGCCTACAGGTGACTGGAGTAAATGCATTCACTCTCCAAAACCTAGAACAACTTCTTGCTAACTATTCAGAAGTTTTTGAGGACAAGCTTGGCTGTTACAATGGCACTCCTATTTCCTCAATTTGGACCCCCAGGTGGCTCCTATGCACCTCAAGCCACACAGAGTGCCATTGGCATTTTGTTCTAAAGTGGATGCCCACCTTGACAAGCTAATTTCCCAAGGGGTTCTGGAACCAATTGACTTTCCAAATGGGAAGCCCCAATTGTCATCCCCTTGAAACAAGATGGCTCTATTCGAATTTGTTCAGATTGCAAGTCTACCATTAACAAAGGGCTCCAACCGAATGCATATCGTGTGCCAATCATACAGCACCTGCTGCACTCCCTAGGTAAAAGTTCCATCTTTACCAAGCTGGACAAGACACAGGCATACCAGCAATTTCCTGTGGACAATAAGACAGCAGAGGCCCAAACCATCATCACCCATAGGGGTGCTTTCAAGTGTAAGTTGTTGTGCAATTTGGTGTCAGTGTTGCCCCTAGCATTTTCCAATCCATCATGGAGCGCTTACTTTACAACATCCCTGGTGTCATCCCATACTTCGATGACATCCTTATTGCTGCTGACAGCCCACAATAACATTTGGCACAGTGACAAAAAGTGCTTGAGTGTTTTCAGGATACTGGCCTGAAGCTAAACAAAAAGAAATGCATTTTTGCAACTTCCCAAATTGACTTCCTAGGGTACCATATTGACTTTGAGGGAATTCACCCTATGGAGTCTAAGGTCTGGGCCATACAGGATGCCCCAGCTCCTCAAAACAAGACTGAGCTACAAGCCTTTTGGGGGTTACTTTTATTTATTTATTTAATTGAACTTATATGCCGCCCAACTCCCCAAGGACTACAGGTGGAGTTCTACTTAATTTCTACAGTTCTTTCCTGCCCCACAAGGCTACTGCTGCTGAGCCTTTGCAGAGGCTTTTGGATTCCAAGAAGCCTTGGAAGTGGGGAGCCACAGAACAGGCCTCCTTCAAGGCAGTCAAATCCCTACTCACTTCAAACAAAGTACTCATACAATTCAGTAATTCTCTCCCTCTAGTCTTAGTTTATGATGCTTCCCCTTATGGGATTGGTGCTGTTTTAGGCCACAGATTGCCAAATGGCCAGGAAGCACCTATCACCTACTTTTCAAGGACTCTCCAAGTCTGAAAGGAATTATAATCAGATAGACAAAGAGGTGTTGGCTGCTGTAGCCTCAGTCAAAAGGTTTCATGAATACTTATATGGCCACCATTTTGAGCTCATCATTGACCATCAGCCTCTACTAGATATCCTTGCAGTGACAAACCCAGCCCTCAAATACTCTCCCCCAGAATGACTCGCTGGACTATTTTTTTGGCTGCATACAGCTACAAGCTAACTTATAGGCTGGGTAAACATGTAGCTCATGCTGATGCCCTGAGCAAATGCCTATTGCCCACCTTGGTCACTGATCCTGTTCCATCAGCCTCCATGTTCCTGATGGAAGATCTACAATTGCCACTCACTGCTGATGACATTGCTTATTCCACCACGAAAGATGCACAGCTTTCCCAAGTTCTGGACTGGGTGCATAGGGGGTGGCCCAGGGAAACCCTACCAGTGGAGTTTCACCCTTTCAAGGCTCACCAAACAGAACTGAGCATACTAAAGGGGTGTTTGCTGTAGGGAAACTGAGTGGTAATTCTGCACCAGCTTAGACCTCGCATCATTGAGGTGTTTCACGAGGGACACCCGGGCATCAACAGAACGAAAGCTCTGGCACAAAGCTATGTGTGGTGGCTGGGACTGGATGAGGCAGTTGCTAATAAAGTTCAAAGTTGCCCTACCTGCCAGATTTCCAGGCCCACACCCCCGGCTGCAACTCCAGGGGAGTGGGAAGACACTAAAATGACTTGGTCTAGGGTACATGTGGATTTAGCAGGCCCCATGCAAGGGAAGACCTTCCTAGTCTTAGTGGATTCATTTTCCAAATGCGTAGAGCTGGTCCTCCTCAAGTCAACCACTTCTGAAGCTGTAGGCTGAGCCTTAGATGCCATCTTCATATCCCATGGGTATCCAGACACCCTGGTTTCAGATAACGGCCCCCAATTCACATCCACCTCCTTCAAGTTGTTCCTGGCCCAAAGGGGCAGTAGGCATGCCCTGGTATCCCCATTTCACCCAGCTTCTGATGGGATGTCAGAAAGGGCAGTAAGGTCAGCTAAAGAGGCCCTGGGGAGAATGATGAAAGGGGACTGGTCAACTAAGGTAGCCCAGTACCTACTAGCCCAGCACACCACCCCTAGTGCAGCCACCAACCTCACCCCAGCCAAATTACTGATGGGAAGGAGACTGCAAATTCCCCTCAATCGGCTGCACCCTACCCCTAGAGCACCCCGAGACTCAATCAGCAGAGTGAGGGCTTTCAGGCTAGGGGACCCAGTCTACTCCTGCAATTATGCAGGGAATCCCCTATGGTTGCCCGGGTGGGTGGAAAAAATAACAGGCCCTAAGT
Organism: Naja naja; assembly: GCA_009733165.1. Classification (NCBI taxonomy): domain Eukaryota; kingdom Metazoa; phylum Chordata; class Lepidosauria; order Squamata; family Elapidae; genus Naja; species Naja naja. The sequence goes on along the minus strand of CM019155.1, from coordinate 50,925,170 downwards.
CATATAGAGTAAGATTGGCTGATGGTGCCAGCATGTGGACCAACTAAGAAGCCATTGGAGTGCCCCTGCAGGTCCAATCCAGAAGGAGGCCGAAGCCACGGACAATGAGTGGGACAACACCGAAGTCCCTCGAAGGCTGACACCCGAACAGCGGTCTCTCGTGGAAGCCACACCTCCGACAGCCAAGGCCTGCTCACTGTCCCCTGAGAGTGTCCCACCAACATCTGAGGTCCTCTCGCAGCCAACCGAGGTTGCTCAGGGGGAAGAACCAACACTGCCCCCTGTGGAAAGCTCCAGTGCAGCAACAGGTCCTTCTCCATTGCCAACTCCAGCAGGACTGAGACGATCAGGCCGAGTGAGGCATCGCCCCACCTACCTGGATAGTTACGCATGCACAGTTCCAGGGGGAAGGAGTGTTGCTTCCAACAACAGTCCTCACTCTGGTCCACTCTTTGAGTGGGAGCCAGAGAAGCCCTTGATTGGCTGAACCATTCGACAGCTCTGTATAAAAGAAGCTGTCAAACGGAATCAGCTGTCTCTCTCTGTCAGCTGGCTGCTGAGTTAGCTTGCGGCTAGCCGCAGCTGAGATACAAGTTAGCAGTAAAGCCTTGTTAGAACTAACCTGCATCTGCCTCTTCTCTCCCAAGCACCAAACTTAAAATTCTTCTTTCTCATTGACTTCCCACTTGATCAGACAGAACAACCAGACCAATTCATCCTCTTCCAGAAGCAGGTCAGATTTTTTTTTGATGTTTCCTTTCAAAATTGTACAAAGAGCTTAGAAAACTAGCAAAACTAGCAAACTTAGAAACAAGACCATGCCTTGTATCAAACAGGTGTGCCTATTAGAAGCAACAGAAAAACACAAAGTTAAATGGATTAATTTATACACATTGATGTCCCAGGGCCTTCCCCATCCCCTGGCACACACCAATGGCATGCTTAAAACATGCCATTGAGTGGTTGTAGATTTCTTTCAAAACTACAACTGCTTCATTCCATTTCTTAGCCAAAGGAGCCAGCATTGTCCAGACATTTTTGTGGTCATGTGGCCAGCATGACTATATTCCAAGGTTCAGGGAATGCTGTTGCCTTCCATCAAAGTGTTACCTATTTATACACTCACATTTGCATGCTTTTGAACTGCTAGGTTGGCAGGAGCTGGGGCAAGAATGAGAGCTCAACCCATCAAACAGTACTTGGGACTTGATCTGCTGACCTTCTAGTCCACAAGCCAGCATAATAGTAGAAGTGAATTTATCTTATCACTCATTTTGTTATAGGTTTAAAAATATATAAATGAGAGATTCCCCCCACCCCAAAGTTACCAAATGAAACAAAATTTTGCAGCAAATATAGGATTCCAACATTTGATCAATGCCTTCATGCATGAGAAATGAGAGAAGTTGGATTTAAATTACACATGCATACATAAGAACAAGTATTTTAAATTAATTTATTTTTTGCTCTTGACTTTGGCAATACAACACTGCTTATATGCAAATTTAAAAACTTTGAAATTCATTTCCCCCTTTGTTTTCTGGAAGAGCTAGACAATATCACAGTTTCTAATTCTCCCTCATTACTTGTAACAGCTCTGAGATGCGAACCTCATTCTGTTCTAGACTGTAATAGTCCCATTTATATTACTGCCATTGCTTTCCATTGAGTTTAAAGAAAAAATCTGAATATATTTGATAAGTGTTTGCTTTTTTAAAACATATACTTTAGTTATTTGATTTGTATCCCCACAGGCTAGAGAACTAGACTCATTAAAAATCTCTGGCAAAATGTGCAGTAGCAATCCACCTCAAAAAAAGAAATCCATCTCAGTTTGCAAGATCTAGCAAAACAGACTCATGCATA
>CM019155.1:50870695-50883678 GCA_009733165.1 Naja naja | reverse complement strand
GCTTTCTAAGAAGTTCCTCTTGTTCAAGTATATTAAGTTCATGTTTTTTTTTATTAGTGCATCTTTAATTTGCTCACTGTCTAGATTTCTTTTTGTTTGTTCTCATTTTTTCCATTTCTTTTTATTAATTCATCTTGTTTCTTCCATCTTTCCTTATTTCTATTTGACAAATATCTGATTGATATTCCCCTAATATAAGCTTTTATCGATATCCCATATATTTTGTAGGGATATATCTTTTTTTATTAAAATTATAGAAGTTTGTTAATTCCTCTCTAATTTTTGCAAATATTTTTCTTCTCAAGATCTGAGAGTTTAATGACCATCTTAAGTCCTTTCCTTCCTCCTTCTTTCCAAGTTAAAGACATTGGGTTATGATCAGCCCATATATTGTTAGAATTTTTGTGTCAAAGATTTCTTTATTTAATTCACTATTTATCCAAATCATATCTATTCTAGACCAGGATTTGTGTGGGCTGGAGTGGAAAGTATACTGTGTAGTTTGTGGATTCCTTTTTCTCCATATATCTTCCAATCCTAATTCCTCTACCATTTCAAAATATTTTTGGCAAGGTATTTCGTTTTTTGGTATTGTTTACATTCCGATTCGTAATCTTGCCTATTATCAGTTATTGCATTGTAGTCCCCCATCAGACAAATCCTCGGTTGCCAATTTCTATCAATTTTTCATATAAGTTTTTATAAAATTCTTTTTGATTCTTATTTGGTAGCATAAATTCCAAGCTAAAGTTTTCTTGTTGTGTATCTCTATTTCCACCATTAATATTCTTCCATCTGTATCATTGTATATCAATTTTGCATTAAGATCCTCTTTTATATATAGTACCACTCCTCTTTTCTTTCCACTGCTAAAGCCGTAAATGTTTTCCCAGTTTTCTATTCTCTAAATATTTTTGTCCTGTTCTTTTATGTGGACTTCTTGAAGACATATTATGTCCCATTTTGTCTTTCAATCTATCAAATATTTTTTCCTTTTATTTGGACTATTTAGTCCATTGATGTTCATTGATATTAATTTTATTCCCCTTCCCATTATTGGCTTCTTTTCTAACTTTATTCGTTTTACCTGCTGTTTGACTCCTCTTCTCCTGTCTCTTCTCTCCTTCCTTCTTCACAAACCATTAATTCTCTGTCCCCCCTCCTTCCCTTTTCTCCCTTCTCCTCTGCATGAACTCTTAGATCTTCCGACTTGCATTTCGACTCTTCTCTACTGCTCAATTCCTCCTCTAATCCTCCTGTTTGTTCATAGAATCTTTGAGCCTTAGCTAGATTGTCAATTCTGGTTCTTCTGCCTTCCCATGTTACTAGAATTCCTTCTGGATCGTTCCACCTGAATAGAATGTTTTTTATTTAAATGATTTGTGAGAATCTGTATTCCTTTCTTTGGTCTCTCACTCTCCTTGAATTTGCTTCAGTACTATGACTTGTCTACCATTATGATTTATTGTCTCTTCTCTAGTCAATCTATAAATTATCTCTCTGACTCTTTTTCTAATCTGACATGAACCTCCGGGAGTCCATGTCTTCTAGCATAGCTTGTATAGACTCTATATGCCTCATCGATCTCTAATATCATCTGGTCACTTTCTTTTTGCAGAATAGTTGCCAACAATTCTGCCACTCACGAGTCAAGTTTTCCCTCTTTCCTCCTGTATATTCTGGAACCTTAAATAGTATGAGGCTCTGTCCATTTCTAAATATGTCAGGGCCTCGTTCGTTTCCTTATATTGGTCTTTAATTTTATGTTCCATAGCTTCCACCTTTTTCCCTGTTTGGTCTGTTTGTTTCGTAATTGTTATAATTTTCTCCTCATTTGACCTTGTTGTCTCCTGCAACTGTCCTATTTTCCCTCTAAGGTTTTAATTCATTTTTCATCTCTCCCAGTTCACTTTTTAACTCTGCTCTCATCTCTTCTCTTTCTTTCTTACTTTCCACGTGGTTATTCATCATTGTTTCTTGCATCGTTAACATCATGCTTTGTAATGTCTGTAATGTGTTTTGTATCGTTTGGGAGGGAGTCTGAGTATTGGATTTCTCGGGGGCCAGCATCCCTTCTATTGTTTTTTGGGAGGAAGTCACCGTGGGTGTGGATGGGGTTGCAGTTGTCACTCCCTTTTTTGCTGTTTTAGTAATGGTGGAAGTTACTGTTGACATTTCTTTTATTATCTTTTGCTGTTCTTTAATGATTCTATTTATATTTCCCCACGTCTTATTTCCAATTTTCATCTAATAGAGGTCCTCTATTCCAATAGTTTCACTCAATCAAATCTAGCCAAAAGGGGAGCAGAGGTGCTGTCTGTCCTTGTTTTTCCGTTAACTTTAAAGTCAAGTATCTTTCTTGATAGTCTTGGGGGGACAGAGGGTAAAATCACATTACATTCCTTGCATATAGTTTATGGTAATCTGAGAAAAAGAGTCTAAGGAAAAAAATATAGAAAAAAGAGAGAAAAGAGAACACCGGATGCAGAAAACAAATCAAGTGGAGTAGAGTAATATATGTAGAAGCGACTATCAAATCTTATTGTTCTATATAAGATAGATACTTATTGTAAATCACTACTTATCTATCCTCAGTAATCTCTTGCTAAAAGTTTAGATCAATTGCATATCTTAAGAATAAGTTAATAAGTGTATTAAGTATTGGCTTTATAAATATCAATATTTCAAAATCCTTAACGTCTTATAATAATCTGTAATAATATAGCAATCCTATAGAGTTTTTTCCATTTATGTTATAAATCTATCTATGTCTATATATATGTATAATATAAAGTGGTATAGAATATATGAAATAGAATACAAATTAAATTCAATAATATCATATAGCGTTATATCAGGCTCCTTCCGTTCTTTCAATTGCTGTTCTTCGCCTTTCGGGTTTTCCAATTGTTCTAATGTCAATGGCATCGACAAAAAAAAATGCAATGTCACAATGGTGGGACTTTTCTTTATGGTCTTCCCTCCGATGGTTTAGTCCACGTTCCTGTCGGTCCTTGCTTCGAAAAAGTTCTATTTTCCTTTCTCTTTTCTCCTTTGGTAAGCAGCAAAGTTTCGGATGTTGATTGAGTTAAATTGGTTTTATAGCTTTCCCTTTTCTGCGGCTTTCTGTTTATTAACTGTCCGTTTTCTAAAGTGCATGAAAGTTTGCGTCTCTTTACTTTGCACCCTTATCACACAGAGTCTTTACCAGCTTTCGTTTTCAATTCCCACTTTTCTTTCTTTCCTCGTTGGCACTCTCCTCACTGTGCTTTGTTCAATCACCCTTCTGGTCTGGCTTTCCGTTGATTCTTCTATCGCAATGGCTACCTCTGCAGGGCTCTGTCACTGCCGCTATCCAGTAGCTCTTTCACCTGTCACCCGCCGTTCTCAGAACTCTTCCAACCTCAAAACCGCACTTTCTCCAGTTGGACAAGACCTCTTTTCACCGGGTACTTTCTCTCTCTCACAGGACTTTCACTTTCTTATTGACTTTCTTGTTCTTTGCCGGGACTCTAACCTCGTCTTCCGCTTTATTTTCTCCTGGGGTAGTCACTAGGATTGCGCTTTCGCTTTCACCCCAATCCTTTTAACAATCCCCACAAAGTTATTTTTCCAGTCTTTTATAATTTCTCACCAAGCTTCCTTAGTTCTTTTCGATCAGCAACTTTCTCCTTCAGCTTCCAGCTAATGTGCCCGCCCGGCAGCTCTGACAGGGCTTCTTCCGTTCAGAGCTTGGAACTCTTCTTAGCCTTTGGGATCGCACTTCCCAAACGGCTCCAAGTTTTCCTCCTGCAAGGGTGTTGAATTGGACTCACCCTGCCACGAACGGCTGTTCTTGAACGGAAAAACCCGAGGTGGGAGAAGCAGAAGTAATTCTTCCTACCTCGCCACACCGAGGCGTCACCGGAAGTCGACAATTTTCTTCCTATTCCTGTCATAAAACAGAGCTAGCATATCTGGTCTATAAAAATTCAGGTGGTAATTCAAAGTTTTGTGGTCCTGATATGGTAGCTCTAATTATCCCATTGCAATTATTTTCCTGTTTGCAAATATTATTGTCCCAAATTGCTGCTGACCTGGTAGAGAAAACAAATATAAACTAGGGAGATTTCTGCCAAAATTGCTGAAAGCTTTCTCTTAATGAAAAAGGAATCAAACCAGGATGATATCAGAAGCTGCACAAAACTCATAGTCTGATTTTACATCTTATCAATAAATTTGACTCAAAAATTAAAAAGAGATACAGGGCATTTTTTTAGTGACCCTAATTTGGACAGCAACTTAATTATTATTATTAAGCAAAATGCTCACTAAGAAACAAGGACTACCTGTACTTTTTACATGACTGTTCTTTTTTTCTGGCTTTCTGTGTCTATACGGAAGCATTTACTCTTGTTTCCCCCTTGTTCTACATCCATTCCCTGTGAGCATCTCCAAGTCTTCTCTGCTACACCCATTGTGTAATTCTACTTGTGACTTATACACTGAGTGTATTATGATGATTCTTGTCTCTTTTCCCTCAGGAGACTTGTTTACAAAATGCAGTATTGGTTTATGGCCTGTCAGAGGCATCTAAAGCATTTCCTGATAATTTATTTATTTATTTAATTTGATTTGTCAATCGCTTACAAGATAATAGGTATTCATAGTTATGAATACATGGAATGAATACATATAAGAAAAATAAAAATAATGAATAGGACAGGGACAGTAGGCCCATTGGTGTACTTATGCACACCCCCTGCAGACCTCTTAGGAAAGGGGTGAGGTCAATAGTAGACAGTCTAAGGTTAAAGTTTTGGGGGTTTGGGGAAGAAACCACAGAGTTGGGTAGCGTATTCCAGACATTGATCACTCTGTTACTGAAGTTGTATTTCCTGCAGTCAAGTTTGGTGTGGTTTACCTTGAGTTTGTATCTTATTTGGACCAATATAAACAATATCATCAACATAAACAAGAATTATCTCATATCCATTCTTAGATCTTTTTGTGAACATGCATTCATCAGTTTCGGACTTAATAAAGCCCATTGAATTTAGTTTGTCAATAAGACACAAATACCACATTACACCAGACTGTTTCAGACCGTAAAGACTTTTGTTAAGAAGCCAGGTATCCCCTTCTTGCTTCCAGAACCCTGGAGGACCTCTGACGTAGATTTCTTCATCCAGGTCAGCATTTAGATAAGCTGTTTCCACATCAAATTGGAAAACTTCTAAACCAAGAATGGTTGCAGTGGCTAAAGCAATTTTCACACTCTCAGTCTGCACTGTCGGTGAGTAAGTATTTGTGTAGTCCTCAGGATAACGCTTGAAAACCCTGAGCTACAAGTCTGGCCTTATATAATGACTCACCATTTGGCTTCTTCTTAATTCTGTAGGCCCATCTGGTGCAAATAACTTTCTTATTTGCTGGAGGACTTGCAGGCGTAAACACCTTGAGTTTCTTTAGACTGTCCATTTCAGCCTGCATTGCCTCATACCATTTCTCTTGCTCTGAATCAGGAAGATGCTTAATTTGTGTGAACTTGTCAAGAGGCAGTGTAACAGCACAAACCAACGGTAAAGGTGCTTTTGTCAATTGCCATGAATATCGCTTTGAGGAATCCCTTCATGGTCCTCTCGAACGCCGAACAACTGTCCATTCTTCTTCCATGTCGTCCTTGTCTTCTTCAAAGTTGCTAGCCTCAGCATCAATGGCTTGCGAAGTCAGAACATCTGGTTGAGAAGAACTAGTTGATGGAACATCCGCCTGTGAATCTTGATCATCAGGCTGCATGATATCAATGGCATCATCTCTAAGAAAATAAACTCCAGGATCATTGGAGTGAACCCTGGACCAGTCAGCATCTTCCTCAAAATTGAAGGACTGAGAAATCACAATTACATGTCTGGAGTCAACGAATTTGCTCCATTTTGAATTGACATCAATACCCATGAATCTCATTCTTTTTGCTGCTGGACCTCCTTTTCTTCTTTGAGATAATGGAATGTTCACCATAGCGTATGCACCAAAAATATGGATGTTTTTGACATCAGGTCTATATCCATATAACTTGAAGAAAGGAGTCTGATTTATTACACTACTCCAGATGCAGTTAACAATGTAATTTGCATATTGAATAGCTTCACCCCAGTATGGGAGACTGAGATTAGCATCTTCTAGGAGACATCACATCATGGTTTGTAGGACACCATTTCTTCGTTCCGCCACTCCATTTTCCTGAGGAACATAAGGGGATGAGGTCTGGTGCAGAATTCCATTCCTACGCATCCAGTCCTGAAAACGCTGAGACATAAATTCAGCACCGCAATCACATTGAATTCTAGCAATGCGAACGTTGTGTTGGGTATTGACATATGTTGCAAAGTCTTTAAAGATCTGAAAGGTCTCTGATTTTTCCTTCATAGGAGATACAAATCCATATCTAGAATAATTATCAACAATTGTTAAGAAATTTTTTTTGCCACCAAATGTTGGTGCAAATGGACCTACTATGTCAGTGTGTACCAAATCAAAATGTGTTGACCGGTGTGTAGCGTGTTTTGGAACAGCTGCTGCTTTGGATTTGGCTTTCTTGCAGACAGCACAATCCAAAAACACCTTACACCCCTTCAGATCCAAACCTTTCATGAATTCTGGCATCATTCTAAGAACACGAAAACTGGCATGCCCCAATCATCGATGCCACTTATGGATACACCTGGAATGCAAAGGTTTACCTGTTAGTGAATTTTCAACATTTTTATTAGAAACCTCAGGCTTGCTTTGAGCAAACTGTTTCTTTTTGTTGGCTTTAGGAGCCCTTGGACCAGCTACAGGATCTCTCCTGGAACATCTCTCTCTGGGCCTGTGCTCTCCTTTTTTGGATATGTTATATTTGCCTGTGCTTGCAAGTTAGACTTTGGCTTTAGGTAATAAACACCACCAATTAATATGGTTTCAGCAACAATATTACCCTCTTTCACCACATAACTTTCCTTTTCAAAATGGTGAACCTGGTACTTGGCTAAGCAAACCGCAGGTTGCTGTTGGTATGTAATAAACATCAGGAATCGATGCATCGAGCTCTTCAATATAAACAGTTCCTTTTCCCCTGACCTGAACAGGATAATTTGAAAAAGTGTACAGTTCACGCATGTCAGGTCTCTTGTGTGAAAGGAGAAGGGGGGAATTTCTTGCCCCTCCCACCATCCAAACAGCATGTAAAGGGTTCTGTTGCACAGAGAGGGAAAGATGAGGAGAATTCAGGCAAACAGATTAGTTATATCTCTGCTTTGGAGGTACAGATTAGCATTGCATATTCACTCCTGGCTTCAATATTACTTTGCTTTATCACTTCATCCAAATTAACTTTCTTTATATTGAGGGAATCCAGATGGAATTTCAAATCAAGATTAAGATATCTTTCTACTTAGGGAGATCTTTGCATCTTCTAGGAATCAAGTTTTAAAAATATCTTCCTACTGTTTTGCTCTACGTCCTGGATGGGTATAAAGCAGACAGAGCAACTCCACAAAGCATCTATACAAAGTTCTTTTTATTGGTTCATCAGGCATCCTGTCAACTCACAGTTATGATGAGGTTCTTCTTAATGTCCAATCCTTTGTATATCTGAATCGTGGTGTAGGAAGATATTAAACTCTCATACCTATATTTCATATTCCATAATTACAGAGGTAGCAAATATAGCTGCTACAGGAGGCTGTGTGATCAGGCAAGAAGAAGAGAAACCTCCCTCAACCCACCAAGGGTCAATTCAGTGACCAATCAGAGGTACAGATGTGACCACATGACATGGACTACATTTCCCAGGATACCTTAACTACATTTACCATGATGCATTCCCTTAAGGGGACAGCTCTCAATTCCTAACTACCTATCCCAAATCCCATTAACTCTAAACTGGCTCGACAGCATAAGGACTTTTTATAGAAGATAGCAATGCCACCTCCTCTACGGATTTCATGATCTGATCAGTAAACATTATAGTCTCTTACTGTGGTAATGGAGTCAGGGAGAGATGCAGTAATGGAGTCAACACTATAAAAAGAAATCTAGATCCTGAATAACCCAAGATCATGAACAATTGGAATAGGAAAAGATCTAGATCATGAACAATTGGAATAGGAAAAATAAAAAGAACAAGGAAAAAAAGGGAGGAACATGGGAGAGAGTGAAGAGGTGGGACAATGCAGAAGGGGGAATACAGAAGGAAAATAGACAATGAGGAAAACTCTTCTAATTCCCTCTCTTCTTTGTCATGCACCCCTATAATTGTAGGCCACTGGCTGAAAGAGTTTTCTATTTACTACTCAAAGTATATTTCTTTTAGAAAATGAAAGAGAAAAGTATTTCCGTTGTTGCAATCTGCAGAAGATTCAAGGCAATATCTTTCTTAAAACATCTCAAAGAATCGAACTGCCTGATTGGTTCCAGAACTGCCAGGCAACAGTGTCATCCAGCTTCTCTGGAATATATTGCCAATCCAAATTGTATCCAATTTCTTTTCACTTCAAATGCCAGGATATGACTTGGGACACATTTCTAGATGAGTTTATTAACAAAATATTTTCTACCAAAGGAATGTAGAATATATATGCCTTTGAATATATTTCCAGTTTGTCCTTTTTTGTTTCCTTGTGAACAGATAAGTTAATCAATAAAGCAAACACAGCAGATTACCAGAGTTTCAAAGATACTTCATTAAAAGCATTTAATTCAGTGAAATCATGAAAACAAACAGTAAGTTGTTGGAAATGACATTAGCAGAGCAGAACTTTTTGATTGATAACTGTAAGCAGTTTGATATATAACTTTAATTTATGAATAATACATCAAATCTGACTGCACAAGCTTTTTCCAGGCTGCAAACTACACTTGGTAGTGAGTTGGAAGTTGTATTTCACAGAAAGTAGTGGGTCTAATTAATAAAAAACCTAAATGTCATTTTATTTACATTGAATTACAGTTGAGACTACACTGAGTATAATTACAGTGCAATCACATATTTAATAATTTAAAATGAACTATGTTTGGATTCTTGCATGGGAGTTGAATATAGTAACTGAAATGACTCAGTTTAACTCTCTGATACATTTTTGGAGGTTGGGGCTGGAGGTCGGAGATCTGGGTCTAAAATAAAAAAAATTGGAGACCTACATGCAACCTTGAGACCTTAAATTGAATCTCTGCATTAATTTTGTGTTTCATACATTATACTGATAATAAAATATCAGTCAAACAATCAAAACAATTTAAGAATATTGCTAAGTCAAAACCAAGAAAACAACCTGGTGTCTGTTGTAATGCCAGGAGCAAAAGTCAGTTGATGTCTGCAGAAAAATTACTTTCTTGTCTTTCTCCCGGTACTCAATGTACAAGCTAGAACTTGCTAGCTTCGGTTGTCTCATGACTCACTACTCCTCCCAGTTGAAATAAAGGGTCATGTGGTAAGTCATATGGATTGCTCAGAATAATTCAGATGTTTCCAGTTTGTCAAATATGGGGCAATAATCTATTCTCCTTTTATTTTTATTGGCAGAATGAAATCTTGCTATTGTTACAAAATTAATCACTGCTTCTCTTGCAGCTGCAAAGTAAAAAAAATTACAAAGGCTGGCACACAAGTCTAGCATTAATTGCTTTTTGTGTGTGAAGATTCTCAGTTATCTAGGTCATAGTTATCTCAAAGATGCTTTTTCAAAAGGCAACTGGACTGTTTTTTTCCCTTGAGGAGAAGGAAGAAGTAAATGTTTCATTTCCCATTTGTGAGAAAAGGAAATCTGTGTTTTTGATTCTGCTAAAATTTTATAGGCCCAGAATGATAGTAGGCCTGAAATGAAATGCTATATATTAAAGTGGCAGTTAGAGTGATTTCCTAAGGATAATGAAATGTTGTGGCCCCGCCTCCTGAGCCTGTGCTGACAGAGGAAGAGGACCTGGATGATGAAGAGGAGGAACGGGCAATGCCTTTCTCCCCAGGACCTTCCTCCCTGGCAATGCCTCCCTCCCCAGGACCTTCCTCCCTGGCAATGCCTCCCTCCCCAGGACCTTCCTCTCCAGGACCTTCCTCCCTGACAATGCCTTCCTCCCCAGGACCTTCCTCTCTAGCAATGCCTCAGGTTTCTTCGGAAAGCCAAGAGGAACAGCCTGAGAGACACATATCGGTACGGCCACGGCTGGGGAGTGAGGAGGAGGATTCCTGGCTTGATCCCAGGCAACGTCGGAGGGAGAAACGTCAGCAGCAACGTAGGAGGCGTGGGAGGGCCAGAGATTGAGCTGGACCACACCCCACAAGGTATAAAAGTGGGTGTGCCTACGTTGCAAACTCCGTGCGTGACAAAGTTCAAACCATCCAAGAATTCTGTTCGTGTTGTATCTGGAGCTCTTTTGTCATGGACTTTGGGAGTAAAAAACCCCTTCTGGCTCAGTGAGTACTCTGATACCTGACAGATCTGAACTTGGCAGTCAGAGTGTGTGTGATTGCCAAGAGTCTTATCAGCTGCAGCAAATTGGCTTTTGGAGACAGGCCAGCGTGACTCTCTGTGCGGGTGTTGGCACCAAGTTTCCTTACCTTCTGGAGAAGGGAAGGGGAGACAAAACAACGAAATATTTGTAATTTGCTGTGCTAGCGCAAAATTGCAATATGAATCTGCAAAGTAGATAGTTTCAGAAGTTATTTTTGACTAGGAACATTAAAGATGTTGGGAAATAGGGAACTGAAAGTAGCAAAGGGCTGAGGATTTCAGATGTACTCACATGTATGTGTAAACTGATGGTCAGTATGAGAAAACAAGGAAGTAAGTCCAGTAAAATTCCATTTACTGAGGGGCTGTCAGGGAGATGGGTCTTACATCAGGGCCATTGGCCGTAGCTATTCCTTGCTGGACCTAGCTGTTGTCTGTGGATCTCATTGCAATGGGTTGTTGATGTAAGTGATGTTATGATGGCTATTCATGTTCCAAATTGCTCCTGAAATAAACCTCTGAATATTAAAGTAAGAATTGTTTTATTGTATTACTCTCTCTTGTTTCTTTATTGGGATATTTTTATGACACATCCAAGAATCTTCAGTTTTTTGGAGACTTTCTGTTGGTGACGTTATGGTGGTGCGAACAGAGGAGCAGAGCTCTGCTCTGAATGTCCGAATTTGCATGCTTGGAAGCTTGAAGAGGTGACATAGGACCTTGGAGAGGTCTGCAATATAGAAGGGAAGCTCTGAGGGCAGAGGGGGGAGTCGTGATTCCCAGCTGCAGTAAGAGGAAACCCCTTGAAAACTGGCATAGGTCTTATGACCAAGTCCAGAGGCACGATGGCCTGAACAAATGGAGAAGGAAGTGAAAGAGGGAAGCAGCATGTTGTGGTGGTGAAAATCAACAAAGAGAGATACTGAAATCTCAGAAATTTAATGTCCTATAAATTGGTGGACAAGTGAGTCTCCAGGGAAGGAAGAATTGGCAATTCAGCAGTGGGAGCGGAAGATAAAGAACAAGATATTAATTTTGTTGTTGACGGTTGGAGAGGAAGGAGTGAATGGAGTTGGAAGTCTGGAGTGGGTATCTGCTAAAATATAACAAAAAGCTGACTATTTAGCACTTGAATTGGATGACTGTTTTCTTTTTGTGTTGTGAACGAGGTTTGGAAGGAGATTTCTAAAGATCCCTTTAGAGTGATAGAGAAGAAGAAAGAAGTCTCGAAAGAAGCAAGAAAAACATTAGACTGGAATAGTGACTGTGCAGTGACTGAGCAGAAAAGGAAGAAGACATTTTGACTGAAGGAGATCTGACTGTGAATCTATAGAGAATATTAAATATCTTAAATTATTCTTAAATAGTAGAGATAAATATATCAAATAAGAAGGTAAAAGGTATTGTAATTGATTAATTAACCAATTAACTATTATTAATTAAGAAGATATATATATATCTGTATTATTATATATTTATTCTTTCTTTTTCTTTTTTCTCTGTCTTATGAATTTGAAGCTCTCCATAACTGATGAGATTGTATATTGGATATTGATAAGATTTAACTGACAGACATTATTATTTAATATTTAAGATTAAAAATTGTTGGATTGTGTCAACATTGAGGAAATTTGATATTAGTATTAGTATTAATTATTAACTATAGATAATAACAATTAATAATAAATTAATATTTTCACAATATTTATTAAGTAATAACAATTTATTAACTACAAATTATAATATGTTAGAATATATCTAATTGTTTATTTATTGTAATACTAAATTTATTATATCTACTTTATTAACTTATTATCTAGATGATATTATATATTATTATATAGTAGAATAATAGAATATAATTAACCAGTTATCTATTATCATTTAGAAGTGTATAGAGGATATTACAATATAGATTTATACCTAGGAATACCTTACAGGAGAATAGAATTTATATTATATACTATTTGTGAATACTAGACAATAGTTATAAGACAAGTGTCCAGAAGAATTAGAGACATATGGTATTTTGGAGCTAGTTATATACAATTTTGAAGATGATGTCCACAACAACGATCACTAAGACAGGAAAGAAGGCAACATCAGTGGTGGCTTCCCCATCTGGACAAAGGTCAATAGAGAGTATGTTAGGAAGTGAGAAATCAGGATCCACTTCAAGTTTACAGAATGTACAGACAACTTTGAATATGTTCCAAGAAATGATGATGAAGATGCAGGAATTGATATCAAGAAACCATGAAGAAATAAAAAACGAGATGGGAGAGGTGAAAGGAGATATTTATTTATTTATTTATTTTTGGGACTTGTATGCCTTATCTCGAAGACTGGGTGGCTCACAGCTAAAACAACAACAATAAATAATTAAAAGAAGATTAAACCAGATTTACAAGCCCAAACAAACAAATTTACGATACTTAAAAATATAAAACCACCCCACCAGGAAGGGTCACAGCCTGGATTGGTCAAACAACCAGGTCTTCAAATCACAGCGGA
>CM019155.1:50837763-50869695 GCA_009733165.1 Naja naja | reverse complement strand
GTAAACTTTCATGCACTTTAGAAAGCGGACAGTTTAGCGAATAAACAGAAAGCCATGAAAAGGGAAAGCTATAAAACAATTTAACTCAATCAACATCCGGAAACTTTAAATGCTTACCAAAGGAGAAAAGAGAAAGGAAAATAGAACTTTTAGGAAGCAAGGACCGACAGGCGTGGACTAAACCCATCGGAGGAAGACCATAAAAAGTCCCCATTGTGACATTGCATTTTTTTTTTTTTCGGTGACCATTGACATTAGAACAATTGGAAAACCAGTGAAGAACAACAATTGAAAGAGCGGAAGGAGCCTGATATAGCGCTATCGTTATATTATTGAATTTAATTTGTATTCTATTTCATATATTCTATACTACTTTATATTATATATATAGACATAGATAGATTTATAACATAAATGGAAAAAACTCTATAGGATTGCTATATTATTACAGATTATTATAAGGCGTTAAGGATTTTGAAATATTGATATTTATAAAGCCAATACTTAATACACTTATTAACTTATTCTTAAGATATGCAATTGATCTAAACTTTTCAGCAGAGATTACTGAGGATAGATAAGTAGTGATTTACAATAAGTATCTATCTTATATAGAACAATAAGATTTGATAGTCGCTTCTATACCTCTTTCTATATATATATACATATATATACTCTACTCCACTTGATTTGTTTCTACATCCGGTGTTCTCTTTTCTCCTCTTTTCTCTATATTTTCTTTCCTTAGACTCTTTTCTCAGATTACCATAAACTATATGCAAGAATGTAATGTGATTTTACCCTCTGTCCCCCCAAGACTATCAAGAAAGATACTTGACTTTAAAGTCAACGGGAAAAAACAAGGACAGACAGCACTTCTGCTCCCCCCTTTTGGCTAGATTTGATTGAGTGAAAATATTGGAATAGAGGGACCTCTAGTAGATGAAAATTGGAAATAAGACGTGGGGAAATATAAATAGAATCATTAAAGAACAGCAAAAGATAATAAAAGAAATGTCAACAGTAACTTCCACCATTACTAAAACAGGAAAAAAGGTGACAACTGCAAACCCCATCCACACCCACGGTGACTTCCTCCCAAAAAACAATAGAAGGGATGCTGGCCCCGAAATCCAATACTCAGACTCCCTCCCAAACGATACAAAACACATTACAGACATTACAAAGCATGATGTTAACGATGCAAAGAAACAATGATGAATAACCACGTGGAAAGAAAGAAAAGAAAGAAAGAGAAGAGATGAGAGCAGAATTAAAAGTGAACTGGGAGAGATGAAAAATGAATTAAAACCTTAGAGGGAAAAATAGGACAGTTGCAGGAGACAACAAGGACAAATGAGGAGAAAATTATAACAATTCTGAAACAAACAGACCAAACAGGGAAAAGGTGGAAGCTATGGAACATAAAATTAAAGACCAATATAAGAAGGAAACGAACGAGGCCCTGACATATTTAGAAATGGACAGAGCCTCATACTATTTAAGGTTCCAGAATATACAGGAGGAAAGAGGGAAAACTTGACTCTCGTGAGTGGCAGAATTGTTGGCAACTATTCTGCAAAAAAGAAAGCCAGATGATACTAGAGATCGATGAGGCATATAGAGTCTATACAAGCTATGCTAGAAGACATGGACTCCCAGGAGGTTCATGTCAGATTCATAGAAAAAAGTCAGAGAGATAATTTATAGATTGACTAGAGAAGAGACAATAAATCATAATGGTAGACAAGTCATAGTACTGAAGCAAATTCCAAGGAGAGTGAGAGACCAAAGAAAGGAATACAGATTCCTCACAAATCATTTAAATAAAAAAACATTCTATTATTCAGGTGGAACGATCCAGAAGGAATTCTAGTAACATGGGAAGGCAGAAGAACCAGAATTGACAATCTAGCTAAGGCTCAAAGATTCTATGAACAAACAGGAGGATTAGAGGAGGAATTGAGCAGTGAGAAGAGTGAAATGCAAGCGTGAAGATCTAAGATTCATCTGCGAGAGGAGAAGGGAGAAAAGAGAAGGAGGGACAGAGAATTAATGGTTTGTGAAGAAGGAAGGAGAGAAGAAGACAGGAGTGAAGACTAGAGTCAAACAGCAGGTAAGCGTAATAAAGTTAGAAAAGAAGCGACCAAATGGGAAGGGGAATAAAATTAATATCAATGAACATCAATGGACTAAATAGTCCAAATAAAAGGAAAAAATATTTGATAGATGGAAAGACAAAATGGGACATAATATGTCTTCAAGAAGTCCACATAAAAGAACAGGACAAAAAATATTTAGAGAATAGAAAATTGGGAAAAGCATTTGGCTTTAGCAGTGGAAAGAAAAAAGGTGGTACTATATATAAAGAGGATCTTAATGCAAAATTGATATACAATGATACAGATGGAAGAATATTAATGGTGGAAATAGAGATACACAACAAGAAAAACTTTAGCCGTTGGAATTTATGCCAAATAAGAATCAAAAAAATTTTATAAAAACTTATATGAAAAATTGATAGAAATTGGCAACCCGAGGATTTGTCTGATGGGGGACTACAATGCAATAACTGATAATAGGCAAGATTAGAATCGGAATGTAAACAATACCAAAAACGAAATACCTTGCCAAAAATATTTTTTGAAATGGTAGAGGAATTAGGATTGGAAGATATATGGAGAAAAAGGAATCCACAAACTACACAGTATACTTTCCACTCCAGCCCACACAAATCCTGGTCTAGAATAGATATGATTTGGATAAATAGTGAATTAAATAAAGAAATCTTTGACACAAAAATTAACAAATATATGGGCTGATCATAACCCAATGTCTTTAACTTGGAAAGAAGAAGGAGGAAGGAAGGGCGAAGATGGTCATTAAACTCTCAGATCTTGAAAGAAGAAAAATACTTGCAAAAAATTAGAGAGGAATTAACAAACTTCTATAATTTTAATAAAAAGAGGATACATCCTTACAAAACATATGGGATACGATAAAAGCTTATATTAGGGAATATCAATCGCATATTTGTCAAATAGAAATAAGGAAAGATGGAAGAAACAAGATGAATTAATAAAAAAATTGGAAAATTAGAGAACAAACAAAAAAAAATCTAGACAGTGAGCAAATTAAAGATGCACTAATACAAAAAAACATGAACTTAATATACTTGAACAAGAGGAACTTCTTAGAAAGTTACAATACAAAACAAAACTACTTTGAATATGCAAACAAACCGGGAGATGGTTAGCATATAAATTGAAAAAGAGGAACAGAAAAAACGATACAATGCTTAGAGAACGAAAATGGGGATCTTGAGGCTGATTTGGAAAAAAGAAAGAAATACAAGAAATTACTTTGAGGAATTATATAAACAAGAAAATGTAGAAGTGTCTAAAATAAAACAATATTTAGGGAAGAAATATACAGAAACTTACTGATGAAGAAAGAGAGGTGCTAAACAAAGAAATAACAATGGATGAATTAAAAAAAGCAATTCAGAAACAAAAAAATAATAAAACACCAGGCCCAGATGGATACCCAAGTGAATTCTATAAAAAGATAGGGGACATACTAAATAATACATTTTTAGAAGTTTGTGTAAGCACTGGGTAAAGCCAAAATTCCCAACACTTGGAAGGAGGCATACATAAGCTTATACCTAAAGAAGAGACAAATAGTAACCAAATTAAAAATTATAGACCAATATCGCTTTTAAATACAGACTATAAAATTTTTATGACAATTATGGCACAAAGATTAAAAGGAATTATTAGTGGAAAAATTAGCACAGATCAAAATGGATTTTGCCGAGAAGACAAATTAGACATAATATAAGAACAATAATAAATATATTAGAATACTCGAAAGTCACCCGAGCAATCAAATGGCCCTAATTTTTTAGATGCACAGAAGGCATTCGATAATTTGAATTGGGATTTCATGAAACACAATTTAATAAAATGAAGTTTGGACATAATTTTGAAGGAATGATAAGCATATATATGATACCCAAAAGGCAAACATATTAGTAAATGGCGAGACCACCAAAATGTTCAAAATAGAGAAAGGGGTCAGACAAGGCTGCCCCTTATCACCACTATTGTTCATTACAGTATTAGAAACACTATTAATTAGAATTAGGGAAATGGAAATATAAAAGGAGCGAAAATTAAGAATCAAGAATACAAAAGCATAAGCATTAAGAGCGACATGGTATTTATAATAGAAGAACCTTTAGAGACAGGCCGATATTAATGAAAGAAATAAATGAATTTGGGGAACTAGCAGGTTTAAAGGTAAATAGGGGAAAAACTAAATTACTAGTCAAAAATATAATAAATTCCAAACAAAAGAAGCTTGAAGAAATTATGGGGTTACAAATAGTAAACAAAATAAGATACCTAGGAATTTGGATAAGGGCAAAAACAATAATGCTATGGGAAGATAATTATATAAAATTTTAGAACAAATTAAAAAGGATCTGGAAATCTGGAGCAAATTGCAAATATCCCTCTTAGGGAGGATTGCAACAATCAAAATGAATATACTTCCCAAAGTCTTGTTTCTATTTCAGACAATCCCAATATTAACAAATAAAAAGTTTTTATGGAGTTGAATAAAATGACAATGAAGTTCATTTGGATGGGAAAAAGGGCAAGGATAAAGAAAATATCTCCAAGATGATAAAAGTAGAGGAGGATTGGGATTGCCAGATTGGGAAATTTACTACAAAGCCGATTTTGTTATGGATAAAAGAATGGGTAAGGCTAGAAAATAAGAGAATGCTAACATTAGAGGGGCATGACTTACAAATAGGATGGCATGCACTCCTATGGAACCCGACGGACAAAAGACAAAAACATACAAGAAACATATAATATGTAACTCATTGATTAAAAACTGGGCCGAAATAAGAAAGAAAAATTATATAAAAATACCAAGGTGGTTCTCAACAATGGAGGCAACCTTTAATCCAAATACAATGGATTTAAATAAAAAACTTAAATATTATCAGATATTGGATACAGATGGAAAATTAAAAACAAAACAGGACTTGGAAACACAAGGCATATCAATAGATAGTTGGGTTTACTTACAAATTAAAACAAGATATAACAAAGACATAAAGGAATATGAAACAAAGAATACAAATCTGGATAAACTATTCTTGGGACCAGAAGAAAAGTTAATATCCAAATTATATAAATTATTATTAGAACAGGAAAGAGCAGGACAACTAGTAAAAGGATCAATGGTAGCCTGGGAGCAAAATATAGGATACAAATTGGATCTAAATGATTGGGAAGAGATTTGGGAAGAAAATTTAAAATATACAAAGTCAGTGGTACAAAGAAAATCAATACAAAATGATGTATAGGTGGCACTTGGCCGGCTAGACTAGCAAAAATATTTCCCCAGGCAAACCCAAATTGTTGGAAGTGTCAGGATAAAATGGGAACTTACTACCATGTGTGGTGGACATGCCCCAAAATTAAAAAATATTGGACAGGAATCAAAACTGGATTGAAGATGTGATGAACTGTGAGCTGGAGTGGAAACCAGAACTGTTTCTACTTGGAATGATAAAGAAAAAGCTTCCTCCAAAAGACAAATACCTGATTGCACATCTCCTAACAGCGGCTCGAATTGTTTTAAGCAAAAATGGAAAGAATCTTCAATTCCGTCTATACAAGCAGTAATAAACAAAATGTATGAATGTGTTGAAATGGAGAGATTAACTCTCAAATTAAATGGAAAAGAAGATTCAGATTACTATAAGATATGGGAAGCGTGGTACAACTGGATGGAACATAAAAACGAAGGAAGGGAATGTTGGAAAATAGAGTGCTATTTGAAATATAATTTATAGAAAGCAGGAGATAGTAGAAAATAGGTGATGTAAGAATTTGAAAAATGAGATAAGAAAAATTCTAAAAGAGGTCAAACCAAGCGAATAGAAGAAATATTTATGATTATATATGATTGTAATATCATATGGGAAAATGCATTTCTGATCTGCAACTAAAAAAGAAATGAAAATGTGTGATGTATTTACGTTTGCGTGTGACTGTATGTTTGTATGTTGTTGTGTCTTTTTTAAAACTGTAAATAAACTTTTCTAAAAAAAAAAAAGGAAGAAAATTGTCATACTTTATTTCCAGCCAGCAAGTCCAACAGTGAACAGTGCCAAGATTTATAGTTTATCTAGAAGCAGAAAAGTTCCCCATTCTTGGCTGAAGCTAACTAGCTTCATCTTCACCCTTTCAGATTCATATGAGCAGGTTTAATCCTATGTTAAAAGGTAAAGGTAAAGGTTCTCCTCACACATACATGCTAGCCATTTCTGGCTGCAGGGAGTGGTGCTCATCTCTGTTAAAAAACCGAAGAGCCAATGCTGTCCAAAGACATCTCCGTGGTCATGTGGCTGGCATGGCCAAACGCCGAATGTTACTGTAAGATTATTTGTATACTAGTGATTTATAGCTTCATTCAAACACTGGCATTATAAAGCATATTTGTGTTGAAGATTTATTATCATTCTGATGACTAACTGACACTATTAATTGCTACTGTGAAAATTCTCTATAACAGTTGAAGTGGAAATTCTTGCAACTTCCAGGTGCCAGTTCTAAATTTTGTTGGGCCTTCGATAAGATGATCTTGGTTCTTCATCTCTAGCTCCACTGTATTTTGTCCTCTTCTGTGTCCTACTTACACTTTTCCTATCAAAATAGCAAAGGCAAAACAAGTAGAAATGTCAGAGGAAATGGTTGTTTTGTTTTGACTTTCTATTCTTTAATTCTTGTTTTTGTTTGCAAGGTAATTGAATAAACAATAAACAGCAAATAGATAATCAAGGATCCTTACTGTAGGAAGAATATTCCCATTTGGTTGTGGCCTTGGCAAGTACCTCATGTTAATACCATAGCTGAAGGTGCTAGCCCAGAGTCTGAATATGCTCAAGATTTGGGCAATTATATAACCCTTGGGTTGGATGGATGAATTCCCATTTAAAGCAATAAAAATTATGTGACAGGTTATATATGCAGTGGTCTGTCATTCTTTTTTAAATTAATGCTATTTTAAAAAGAAGAATGGCTTAATAAAAGGGGCAGGTTATAAGGTGGATGCAGATATAAAACTCAACTTTTCTTCACATGTAGAGGTTGAAATGTTCTTTTAGTTTAGCTACAACTGGAATGTTTCTAAGTGAGTTTTTGGAGCATAAAATGCCAAAAGGAATACTCTTTTTTACCCATCATTTGAACCCCTCTATGGGACAGAAATTTTCATGTCAGAATCTGTAGAATAGATTATGAGATGAAGTCAGAATCCTTTATATTATAGAGTTAAGGACTGAGAATATAAGCCTAGACCGAGTTTGTTAGATATTCAATTGGGAAAAGTCAGTGATGTCAGACTTCCCCCATTGGTTCATTTTCCAGGCAGGAAAATGAACAGCTGTCAGTGGCTGAGATTGTGGACAGCAGCCTGTAAAAAGAACAGCAGACACATCTGGTGGCAGTCTTTTGTTCAGAGCTAAATAAAGAAATCCTTTCCTTCTACTGTTGTCCTGCCTCTTCAATCTAGCCCATATCTAACAGAGTTCAAAACACTATTATAGAGTTAAGGACAAAGAAGCCTATTTGATAACAGTTCAAAACACACAGAAGATTCTGGCTGCATGTAAATCATTTCACAATCTTTAAAATCTTTGCAAAGATTTTAGCATTGATATGCAATGCTATAAATATTGAAGTGCTTTTACTGTCTTTTTTTTAATTGCTTTTAAATATGTGGCCCAAATAAATTTTCAGCTTCCAAATACTAAACCTTGAGAATCAAACCTTGAGAATCAAAGCTTTAAAATTGTGGATAAAAGAAGGGGGGGAAGTTATTGTGTATCTGAGGGTATGAACTTCTCAAATTCTAGCATTTTTGCTGCAATGGGATTATAGTGGGATTATATAAGATTTTACTTGGTTTAGTTCATATCTTTTAAATTAGTTTTAAATGTTTTCTCAATCTATAATAGTTCTGATAGGCGAATGAAGTGAAGAGGTAGCAGGAAATTAATTGTCTGTGGTGCACACTGGTTAGCATGAAAGCATGTACTAAATGAACTAGCAATTTCAGGCAGCCAAACTACTCTGTATTACACTGTAGTATAGACTTTCTATAAGTCTACATATGGAATATGAGCTAAATGTATATGGAACATGCCCTGAATATGAATTCTATAACAATGTTAGTATATCAAATGAAAACAACTTACTGTTCCGAGTACATATTCGGAGAGGTTAAGTTTTTTTTATTATAAAACACCAATAATCTAAATGAAAAGCCATTATAACATCATTTATTAAGATGCACATACATTAGTGTATCAATGGTTGATTACTCTAAAATAATGTAAGAAACAATTATTTTGGTCTCCCCAATTATTATAAAATGATATGTCCTTCCTCAGACAAAATAATTTTCCAACTTTATTTTAAATATTATACTGATTAATTTCAGTGCAATTTAGGATCAACACACTCTTTTTGTGAAAATACATTTATATCAAATTTTTTTTATTACATTTATATGCCGCCCTTCTCCGAAGACTCAGGGCGGCTTACAATTTTTGGGATACAACCCAATGTGCTCAGCAATAGCCTTCATTCCATTGTATATGCCTGCTTATTACTAAGCGGCATTTTTACAAGGTCAGCTAATTGCCCCCAACAATCATGGGTCCTCAATTTACCTACCCTGAGAGGATGGAAGGCTGAGTCAACCTTGAGCCTGGTGGGATTCGAGCCTACAATAATTGTAGGCAGCTGGATCTTAAGAGCAGGCATTTAACAGCCTGAGCTACCAAGGCTCATGAATTTCATGAAATTCCACTGAATTAAAATTTGCTCTTTAGGTGTACAGTACAAAAAAGCCCCAAAACCTACATATACAATTTCCTACTACAAATCCACAGAACTGTGAAGTACATAACTTTTCTTTTCATAAGTTATCCTTTAATTGTGCCAACAGCAGGGGGTCCAGAGATTTTTATTTTTTATTTTGCTTTTCTTTTCTGTCCTCCTTAGCAGTATTTCTTCATCCTGTTATAGGAAACACACTCCAGCAGATAATTGGCTAGCAGTTCATCTCTATTCTTCTGCTCATAGATGCAGTAGATTTTGAATCCATTTGGATTATAGCAGTTAAAATATCACAAAATGGAAGCATACTTTGGGTTTCATGTGTCTGCATGAAACTCCAGTTATCCAAAACAATAAAAGCAACCTGATTCAAAAGGGAATATTGAGATGAGGAGCAGGCCATGAATCAATTAAATGAGACAGATGTAACAATCTCAGGATCAAATAGTCTTGCAGGCTGGCTCCCTGTTTGCATATGAATTGGTAGCAACAGGAGTGGATACAGCTGTTGTATTATTTAGATTCCTAAATGTAGAGTTTTTATAGCTCAGCAAGGTCCCAAGTTGAAACAATGCTAGAAAGAGCAAGGTGAATACCATTTTCCAAAGGTCAAAAAAGTGAGATTTTAGCACTTCCTAGTCTTTTCCTCAAGTGTTTATATAAATAAAATGAAGAATATCTATGCATTTTTGTAAAATAGATTCTATTTGTAAGCATATTGTGCTTTTGGAAATATGCAAATGAAGTCTAAATTTCATTCACTGCTGAATTATTGAGAGAAATCAAACAACCTTTCATCTCTCATTAGTCTGAATAGAGAATACTATATAAACTGAAATTCATGTTTCATGTGAAAAATCAACCATCAGAGAATATTCAACCAAAGCTTTCTTCTAGGATATATGATGTGACTACCAGCTTTTATTGCTGTAAGTAGACTAAATATAATTGGAAGTTAATTTACCATGAAAACCTTAATGATATTTGAAATCACAGTTGAATGCATTTGAGAGATAACAGTGAAAGCTTTCATAGCAAAAATATCCATCATAAAAGTGGTAATAAATCTTAAACAGTTTGAGACAGTGTCTATTAAAATCAGCAATCTTTTTGCTACTTTGTTTACAAGCCAATTCATGCATTAGTTTAGGTTCTCACAGATGGATGAAAAAGAAAGAAGAAAGAAAGAAAGAAAGAAAGAAAGAAAGAAAGAAAGAAAGAAAGAAAGAAAAAAGAAAAAGAAGAAAGGAAAAAAAGAAAAAGAAAGAAAGAAAAAGAAAGGCTGCCCTTTATACATCTTGCTTTTCTTTGCTAAAATTTTCAAAATCAGAAATCTGAAGAACCATTGTTTTCCTATATTTCCTCCAAAATATAAAAACTGAATTAACTCAAACAATTTAATAGCACAGAAGTAAGCATTTTCAAGGAAATTCCCAAGGGGAACAGGCAGTCCAATGTCACCAAAATGCCATTGTTTCAGTTCTAAATGGCTAAAAACAAATGCACAAACAACATATATGAATATGAAAGTTGAGCATATCTTGATTTCCAGTATAAAGTCAGAACTTCCATAGGCCAAGGGGTCTGCATCATCTAGAAATTAATTTGAATCAAGGAGAATTATGGTGTTTTTCATGGACCCAAAACACATGACTGTGAATTCATGAGAACTACAGATACAACTTTCTTCAATGAAATGTTAACATAGTGTAGAAAGTTAGCATCCATCCCTTCTCCTGCTCTTGGAAAGCAGCTCCCACCTTTCTTAATAGCCCTCAGCAGAAACTATGTGGTCGGGATTAGTTTTTTTGGGGGGGAATCAGGGGTGGGAATTCTGCCTCTGCCTATCACCATCCATCGGTATTCATCTGGCTAGCATCCTAGTGTGTGAGAGAGTTGAGGGCTGTTTGGAAACCGAAACAATATTTGTTGTGTGAGCAAGAAGGAGACAGCAAAGAGCCTGGGCGTGGCTTAGCTCAACTGTTCTGCTGCTTGTTCTGCTGTTCTGCTGCTGCTTGGTGCTGTGCAGCTAAAACTGAAACTAAAACTTCTCTCCTCTGCTTGTGTTTTGCATTTGGAACAGACTTCTTTTCAGGTGGGGAAAGGGAGTCGAACTCCTTAGCATCAGAGCATGTTAATAATAATATACAAAATACTAATGCTCTGATGGTCATTTTGAAAAATCCTTTCTTAGTGAGCACCAGAAGCCAAGAGGAATATGCGTGCCAATTTTCAAGTTTGTAGGCTTTATGGTTCTGGAGATTTTGTGATGATGCATGAGTGGTATTTTGCTTTTATATATATATAGATAATCTTTAAAAATAAATCTATAATGAAATAATATGAAGAACCCAGTGAATTTCAAAATTTTCAAAATTTTCTTAAGACAATGTGCCAAACATGTTATAAAATTGCAAGGATTATATTTGTCATTGTAATGATTTTGTGATAAATTTAATCCCTAAAACTAAAGTGTGGCACTCAACAAAAAGGTCACCTTAACACTGTTCCTCAAACCTACAGTGTTGCACCATCCCTATAATCACATGATCACAATTCAGGCACTTCACAACTGGTCTATATTTTTCACAGCCACAGTGCCGCATGGTCATGTGACTGCCATTTCCAAGCTCTGCAGCTGGCTTCTTCAAAGTCAATAGGAGAAGCCATCATTAAGTAGCATGTTGCTTAGCAACCCACACTGGTTAGCTTTACAGCTGAAATTGAGAATTGCCTGGCACTGTCACGTGATCCTTAATTATCATGCCACTTAGTGACAGAGTTGTAAGTCCTAATTGCAGTTGTTGAGTGAGGACTACCTGTAGAATTCCCAATCAGACTTTTAGAGTTAGTTTCTTGGCCTGGCCTACCTTAGTAGGTTGATATTAGACTACAAATAATTATCTAAGAGTAAATCCTACTAATACAGTGATTCTTCTTTCCAAACAAGAAGAATAACAGAACAGAATAACAGGGTTGGAAAGGTCCTTGGAAGTCTTCTAGTCCAATCCCTAGCTCAGGCAGGAAACCTATACTATTACAGACAAATGATTGTTCAATCTAGTCTTAAAAACCTCCAGTGTTGGAGCATCCACTATTTCTGGAAGTAATTGTAACTGTCAGGAAATTTCTCCTTAGTTCTAGGTTGCTTCTCTCCTTGATTAGTTTCCATCCATTGCTTCTTATTCTGCCTTCAGGTGCTTTGGAGAATAGGTTGACCTTCTGTTCTTTGTGACAACCACTTAGATATTGGAACACTGCTATCATATTACCCGTAGTCCTTCTTCTAATTAAATTTGATATACCAGATTCCAGCATCTATTCTTTACATGTTTTAGCCTTCAGTCCCGCACATTACATCAGCCAAAACCAACCAACCTTATTTAGCCTTCTATCCCACACATTAACCCACTAAAACCAGCTCACACACATTACACCAGCCAAAACCAAATAAACATTTAGCTTAGTCCAGTGTGTGAATCAGAAACTTAGATTTCACTAAGTGGAATTCAGCCAATTATATTAATAGTGTAATGTTTTACTCACTATCCTGGACATCCTAAAAGGAGCATATATTACATAGTTCATATCAGAGGTGGTATTCAGCAGGTTCTGACCAGTTCTGGAGAACCAGTAGTGGAAATTTTGAGTAGTTTGGAGAACTGGCAAATACCACCTCTGACTGGCCCTGCCCCCATCTCTTCTCTGCCTCCCAAGTCCCAGCTGATCGGCTGGGTCTTCTTTGGTTGCCCTGCATAGGAGAATGGAGCTGGAAAGCAGGTTAGTGGGGTGGGGAGGGAATGGAGATTTTATAGTATCCTTCCCCTTCTATGCCCACCAAGCCAAGCCTATCAAGCGACGCCCACAGAACCGGTAGTAAAAAAAATTTGAATCCCACCACTGGTTCATATATAATTCAAACAATATAGATAATAAATTAGTATATACTTCTTAGCAATATTTCTAGTTGTGTCATTATAAGGATGGTAAATTATGTTTTGCCAGGTTTTGACAAGGCCAATACCTTAATTAATAAGACCTCATTAGATTTTTAGAATATAGTTTGAAAAAAATGTTGTATTGTAACTGACACAGTCTTTTAATGGGTAATAGTATTTGGATTGGACAACAAAGATATGTGCAGGTGAGTCAAGACAGAATTGAATTAGATTCGAAAGCAAGTTGATACATGTATTTTGATATATTGAAAATGGAATAAAAATACTTTGCAGTAATAGTATTAATCTCAATCATACAAGCAGTTCAGTATAGTATCTCCTATTATACTTCAAAATAAGAGTTTTCTGGGTGCTAAAAAGTTAATGAATTGTATAAATTCTCAGATGTGACTATCACTGATTTCTTGAAACTTACTCAGATATTCACATTCACATAGATTTATGTAATAGCTTTTATCATTTTGTTTGTGGGTTCATTTCTATCCTAGAAATTACTTCTTGCTGAAGCCAATATGACATTGGGAGAGGCTCGATTTCCTATATAAATACGGAGCTTTCTCAATTTATTTTGATTTCTCATCTCAATTAATAATCTAGTTGCAGATCAGAAGTCCATACACTCTCTAACAAAATTGTTGTCAAATGGCAAGATTTAATGTTACACAAGGGGGAATAATTAAGCACATTAACATACATTAAAATCATTAAAATCAAATTAAATCAAATTCTGTTTGAGGTGGACCCTAATAGTTTACCGGCAAGGCCTTTCAATTGCAAGTCAGAGGTTAATTGTAATTTTTAGCCAGAAAAATTGTAAACATAACTATATTGAATAAGCTAAACAATCCTGTATTGGAATTCTCTTAATTTAGATACAAAGCAAATATAGGAGTGACATTAGCAACAAAATAGTATGACAGAATAAATATTTAGTCTTTAAGTTTGATAGAGTTGTTCGGATCATGTTTTTTATGCCTATTTATATATATGTTAAGGACTTTTGGATTGAACATCCTTTATATATTGTATCAGAAAAAAATGTATATTGTTCAAGAATCCATCTAACTGTTTACCCAACAAAGCATACAATAACAATTCAGACAAGAGGAATTACAAATATACTGGAAAAAGGAGCATTAGATAAAATTACAAAAACAGTTTAGATTTGATTAGATTTTTTTTATCCTTCTCCTTAATTATCTTTAACTATCCCTATGATTTAGGACAATATTTAAACAATCTTTAAAAAATGAAAAGGTAGTGTATCCCAGGGACTATTTCTATTTGCAAAAAAATTCCCAAGGAAAACATTTAACATTACTATAGGAGCACTTACCAGATGTAGCGTCTTAGTTACAGTAATAGTACAGCCATATAACAAAAATACCTTAGCTATGTCCTCTTCTGGACTTCTCTTCCCATCTGCTTTTAAAATGCACCCCCTGGTTGGTGCCCTTAGAGTCCTTGTTTGTTTGAAAGTAAACTGGCAAGTATATCATCCAAACCAGGATGTCAAACTCAATTTCATTGAGGACTGCATCAGGGCTGTGGTTGACCTCGCGGAACCGGGCAGGCATGGCCAACTGGATCAGTGTGGCCAGCTTGACACCACTCCCCAAACTGCTGGAATGTTTCCTGTTTGCATTGGGTAGACCAGGCCAAAGCTACATTGGCCTGATTTTTCCTCTTCACACTGGGTAGACCGGAATGGCCCGTGGGCCGGATCCGACCACATCGTGGGCTGGATCCAGGCTGAGGGTCTTCAGTTTGACACACCTGATCCAAACCAAAGGTGTCTAAAGGTTGCATCATGGTAACTGGATCAAACTTCATTAATCTCAGATGCTTTGTTGCTCATCCAAGCAACTTCATCAGTCAGAGCAAAATTAGGCAGAAAGTCATTGGAATGTACCAGCTCTTGTCACACCAACCTCATACCAGATTATGTCTCAGATTAACGAAGTTTGGTCCAGTTGCCATGATTCAACCTTTTGACACAAACTGACAGGTAAGACAAAATATCACCCCAATATTAGAAACTGTTGTTGAAAATTTACTATCATTACATTATTAGAACTGGAATATTACATTATACACATCATTACACATTTTAAAGTTTAAAATAATTACCAGAAAAACTTGTGCTAGCTAATTTTGATCCTATTGACACTCTGGCTCTTGCCACAGCAAGTGAAGGGCATCATCAACATAATAGCAACTGGATTTTAATTTGCATTCAAAATAAATTCTCAGAATGGAGATAAGAGGTCAGGGAATCTACTCAGTTTACTACTATTATTTTGTTTGTAGAATCAGGCTGTTGTTTTAAATAGGAAGCATTTTATTTTGTGAATTGCTAGGGTTTTTTGCTGTAATTTGCTCATATTTAATAACCCTGTGTGTCTATGTGTGAGAGAGAGATTGGGGGAGGGAGAGAAAATATATATTCAATGAAAGTAGAGGAAAGAGAAACAATGCAACTCTAAAAGATCTCCTTAAGATTAAAAAAACAAGGCTTAAAAGCATCTGATGTTCCGAAACTCCTTTATCATCTAACTTATATTTACACTTTATGAGACTTGGCATCTATCAAATATAACTTAATATGCACAATCTCATAGGCTTAAAAGCAAAGAAATAAAAAAGCTTTTCTTCTGCTAAATCTCTTAATATTTAAGGCTTTCTGAAAAAATACAAAAACATCTGATCTTTTTAAAATGAACATTCCTTAGGGTCATCCTAATTTTGCACCAAAAGAGCCTGCTGTTAATGGGTAGAGCAGAGTAATTTTGACATAGGAAAACAACCATATTGCTGCTTATACAAATTTAATATGGTCAGGATTATTTTGTTACTTTAGTCTTATTCTTATAGATTATAGAGTTGGCTTGAAAATATACATCTCTAAGTAGGTTTGGAACAGGAGCCCATTGTCCATTGATATGGAGGTCATTGAATTAGATGGACAGTCAATATATCATTAGAGTTAAGATGATGTAGAACTCTAATTTTCACCAGACCTCACTTTTATGGCCAATAATAAAGAATGATGGGGGTTGCAGTTCAACAAATCAAGAAGGTCACAGATTGCCCAAACCCCAAGATGGACCGGGATAAATTCTATGTTGTACAATTTGCTACACTTGTAGAGTCTCTTCTATACCTCAAGTTCAACAGGTTTAATGACTCCTGAAATTCAAATTTTTTTGAATTGCAACATTGATTCAGTCAGCAAATTTCCACAGGCTATGTTAATATTTTGAATGGATTATGGACCTCATTCTGTATCTTATTTTATTTATTTATTTATTTGATTTGTCAATCGCTTACAAGATAATAGGTATAAGTATAAACATGAGTAAGAATACAGGAAATAGGTACGAATAAATGGGGACAATAGGACAGGGATGGTAGGCACGATGGTGCACTTACACACGCCCCTTACAGACCTCTTTCATTTAACAACTGAATGAAAAACTGCTGGTGACTTTCTACCGCTGCACCATAGAGAGCATTTTAACATATTGCAGCTCTGTATGGTTTGCCAATTACACAGTGGCAGATGGGTTAATTACACAGTGGCAGAGGGTTAATGTCATTGCCCAGAAGATCATTGGTTGCCCTCTCCCCTCTTTTGAAGAGCTTTATAGCTCCTGCTGCCTTAAGAAAGTTCAAAACATTCTCAAAGATCCATCTCATCCTGGGAACCCTTTTTAAAAAAACTATTACCATCTGGCAGACAGCACAGAATAATAAAAACAAGGACAAACAGGCTAAAAAACAGCTTCTATACCAGGGCAGTAGCTCTTTTGAATTCTGCTGTATAGTGCAATGTTGGTGTGGTGTCAGGGGGGTTCGGTTCAATGTGTGAAGGGTGAAAGATGTGTGTTTGTGTTTATTTTCATGGTCATGGTCATGATGTGCACTGAAGATGGTGTTTGATTTCATTGTACGAGGTACAATGACAATAAAGTAAACTAAAACTAAAAACTAAACTCTTAGGAATGGGGTGAGGTCAATAGTGGTTAGTTTGAGATTAAAGGAGTGGGGGTTAGAGGATATAACAACAGACTCAGGTAGTGCATTCCAGGCATTGACCACTCTGTTGCTGAAGTCATACTTTCTGCAATCGAGTTGAAGCGGTTTACATTGTGTTTGTATCTGTTGTGTGTTCTTGTATTGTTGTGGTTGAAGCTGAAGTAGTCACTGACTGGTAGGATATTATAGCAGATAATTTTGTGTGCTATGCTTAAGTCTAACCGTAGGTGGCATAGTTCAAGGTTGTCCAAGCCCAAAATCTCAAGCCTGGTGATATAGGGTATTCTGTTGTGAGCAGAGGAGTGTACTACTCTTCTCATGAAATACTTCTGGACTCGCTCTATTGTATTAATTTCCAATATGCCATGTGGATTCCAGACTGATGAGCTATATTCGAGTATTAGTCTGGCAAAAGTTTTGTATGCTCTAGTTAGCAATTTGATATTTCCGGAGGAGAAGCTTCATAAGATTAGATTTACAACTCTTAATGTCTTTTTGACAATGCTGTTACAGTGAGCTCTGGCACTTAGGACTTTTGATATGAGAACTCCAAGGTCCTTGACAGAGTGAGGATCATCAACGAGGCCATATCTGCCTAGCTTGTATTTGGTGTACTGATTTTTTTTACCAATGTGTAGGACAGAACATTCGTTGGTCAAGATTTGGAGTTGCCAGTTGTTTGACCATTCAGACACATAATCAAGGTCACTTTGAAGGGCAGTAGCATTGTTGGTGGTATTTGTTAAGTTTTCATGAAGAGTCAGACGCGAAGAGCTTCAGTGAAAAGTTTATTTAGCGACTACAGCTCGAATGGAACCAACTTGGTTGGGCTACGGCTGCTACTTATAGCCAGCAGCTGTAGTTGCCAGCCAATCAGAGTGCAGGGTTTTCCAAGACTTTTAAACCAATCCTATTTGACATTTTACAAGAACAATTCAAACTAAACCAATAACATTCAAACCTATATACATAACACCCCTCCCCACTAGGTTCAGTCCATGCCAAACCCCAACCTATCTAATGTATTCTTTTAAATAGGTGGGGCTCTTACGTGTACATTGAGACCTCCGTGGTTCAGAGGTTTTAACATTCTCACCCAGTGAGAGAGGAAATGTGTCTGCTGACATTTCCCTTCTGGGACTCCCTGTGAAAGAAGACCCTGTTTGATTGTTAGAATCTGGTCTCTCCTCCCAACCCATCTCCAGCCCAATGTCAGCACCCAAGTCAAAAGAAATTGCCAGAGAGACTGCCAAAGACACTGTGTTGGCTCCTGTTATAGGCTGGATTAAGAAAGGTTGGCCTCTCCAAGATCTACCTCACCTTGCCCAACCTTTTAAGTCCAGACAAACTGAATTATCTGTATTAAGAGGATGTATTTTGTGGGGTAACAGGGTGGTTATTCCTGCAAAACTGCAAAGAGAGGTTTTGGAAATGTTACATGAGGGTCATCCTGGGATTGTAAGGATGAAGGGATTGGCCAGGAGTTATGTATGGTGGCCAGGTATTGACAAAATGGTTGAAAACTGGGTTGCATCTTTTCCCAATCACCAGGTAGTGAGGCCTGCCCCACCTCACGCCCCCACACAGGAATGGGAATGTCCTAGGGGCCCATGGTCTAGGATTCACATTGATTTCGCAGGCCCTACCAGAGGGCACATCTTTCTTATCATAGTAGATGAATATTCCAAATGGCTAGAGGTATTTCCCATGACATCCACCACAACTGATGCTGTCATCAAGCAGCTCAGAAAACTGTTTGTAACCCATGGGTTACCAGATGTTCTTGTCTCTGACAATGGCCCTCAATTCACATCCAACATTTTTGAATCCTTTCTAGCACAACAGGGTATCAGACATGCCCTTACTGCCCTTGGGCACCCTTCGGCTAATGGCCGGGCTGAACGCATGGTACGCTTTACCAAAGAGGAGCTCCAGCAACTGGGTCCTGGGGACATCACTGAGAAGCTTGAAAAACTTCTTAGTGTTCAGCACATCACTCCTAGCCCATCTACTAACTTATCCCCAGCAGAGTTGTTGATGGGTAGGAAACTCAGGTCTCCCCTTGACCACCTTCATCCCACTTACACACCCAACGCACCACTGGATTCCACTTCCAAAGTTCGCAGATTCAGTGTGGGTGATTCTGTTTATGCTAAGAACCTTATAGGTGAGCCTCTGTGGATTCCTGCTGAAATAACTCACATCACTGGCCCTCGCTTCTACAGGGTACAAACAGAGGATGGACTCCTCTGGAGCAGGCACATTGATCAACTTAGATCCAGGTTCCCTCAGGAACATCGCCCCTGTCTCTCTCTGGTTCCCTCACCTGATGTCACTTCTAGGGGGGAAGGGGAGGAACAGGAGGAAAATCAGCAAGCAAGAATCAACCCCATGTGTAATGAGCCATTACGACAGGAACCATCCCGAACCCTATCACAATGCCAAGATCCATCCTTAGAAGTGGAAGATTGCACATCACTACCTGACTTGGCTGCTGACATTGGAATGGAGATGGATTGGGAGGAGAGACCAGATTCTAACAGTCTAACAGGGCCTCCTTTCACAGGAAGTCCCAGCAGGGAAATGTCAGCAGACACATTTCCCCTCTCACTGGGTGAGAACGTTAAAACTTCTGAACCACGAAGGTCTCAACGCATTAAGAGCCCCACCTATTTAAAGGAATACATTAGATAGGTTGGGGTTTGGTATGGACTGAACCTAGTGGGGAGGGGTGTTATGTATGTAGGTTTGAATGTTATTGGTTTATTTGAACTGTTCTTGTAAAATGTTAAATGGTATTGGTTTAAATAGTCTGGGAAGAAACCCTGCACTCCCATTGGCTGGCAACTACGGCTGCAGGCTATAAGAGGCAGCCGTAGCCCAGCCAGCTCAGGTCCATTCGAGTTGTAGTCACTGAATAAACTCTTCACTGAAGCTCTTCGCGTCTGACTCTTCATGCAAACTTAACAAATCATATTTGACATTTTACAAGAACAATTCAAACTAAACCAATAACATTCAAACCTATATACATAACAGTATTGAATAGTTTTACGTCATCTGCAAAGAGGACATGGTTGCTTATAAGGTGATCGCAAAGGTCATTTATATAGAGTATAAAGAGTATGGGTCCTAGAACGCTGCCTTGGGAGACACCGCTGTTAACTGGAGCAGGGTTTGATATAGCGCTCCCTATTTTTACTATTTGTTGCCTGTTTGATAGGAATACAGTAATCTATTTACGAAGGGATCTGGAAATGCTGTAAGAGTTTAGTTTTTTTTTTAAACAAATTTTATTCAATTTTTAACAATTTTTTAAAACAGCTCTTTTCAGTAGACAGCATGTTCCCGGGTCGTCACTTTTACATGCAAATATGACAGTAGATCTATATTCATTTTAAACATTTGACTTCACTTCTATTCCATTTTAGCAGACAAAGGGTCAAAGAAATTAATCCTAATCTCAAATCTTAATCTCAATCTGTATAACCCCCCCAGTTCATTTCGAGTTAATTGCAAATATATATATATATATTTTAAAAACTTCATTTATAAATCTTACAAATAACAATATATTTGCCCATCATATTAAAGATAAAGTTCATCCATATCTATCCTTTAATTATCTTCACATTGTTAATACTCTTTTATCATTTACAGAATTCTTTTGTCCGTCAGATTTGCCCTTTCATCACATATTTAGTTTAGTTTTAACAATAGTTTGTCATGTACCACTGAATCAAAGGCTTTGCAGAAGTCTATGTAAATTGCATCTATAGCTTTACCCTGGTCAAATAGAGTAGTCCATGTGTTTTTGCAGTGTAGGAGTTGAAGATTGCAGGACGATTTTTTTCTGAAACCACATTGTTTTTTGGAGAGTAGGTTGGTTGACTCTAAGTGGAGGGTGATGAATTGGTTAATGATTGATTCCATGACTTTGCATGTTCACAACACAGTGGGATTGGTCTGTAGTTTTCAACCAGGGAAATTATCTTAACACTTTGTGTGGGAATCTTCAGACTCCATTTGACTTCTTACAATCACTTCTCTCAGTAAAAGTTCCTTTTGAAATACCACTTGTTTCATGCTTTCCTGAGAAGATAGCTGAAGCAGGTCCTTACAAGATCATTGTGAATCATTTCTGCATTTTGGTAGAAAAACATTCTACAGATACTAAAGCTATCTCTGTATATGACTGCATATATTTCTCTCTGTCTCTGTATATATATGTGTGTGTTTTTGTATATGCATTTGTACATGCTCATGTATACAGTGTTCTTTTATTATATGCCTCCTGAATAGAAATGCTTTAGCTGAGAAGAAACAGAAAGAGAACTGGGTTCAGTTAGCCTTCCAAATATGTTTAATTCTTGTAAAAGTTATAGACATGATGCCAGGGAGTGGCAGAAATTTAATATATTTGAGGACATGTAGGCTTATTTATAGTTAAGAACAGAGGAATTACATTTTCTTTTTTTTTTTTTTTTTTTAGAAAAGTTTATTTACAATTTAAAAAATGAAATGAAAATATAAAAGGAGCGAAAATTAGAAATCAAGAATACAAAACGCAAGCATTTGCAGACGATATGGTTTTTATAATAGAAGAACCTCTAGAGACAGGCCCGATTTTAATGAAAGAAATAAATGATTTTGGGGAATTAGCAGGTTTAAAGGTAAATAGGGGAAAAACCAAACTACTAGTCAAAAATATAATAAATTCTAAACAAAAGAGGCTTGAAGAAATTATGGGGCTACAAATAGTAAACAAAATAAGATATCTAGGAATTTGGATAAGGGCAAAAACAATAATGTTGTGGGAAGATAATTATATAAAAATTTTAGGACAAATCAAAAAGGATCTGGAAATCTGGAGCAAATTGCAAATATCCCTCTTAGGGAGGATTGCAACAATCAAAATGAATATACTTCCTAAAGTCCTGTTCCTATTTCAGACAATCCCAATATTAACAAATAAGAAGTTTTTCATGGAGTTGAATAAAATGACAATGAAGTTTATCTGGATGGGAAAAAGGGCAAGGATAAAGAGAAAATACCTCCAAGACGATAGAAGTAGAGGAGGATTGGGACTGCCAGACTGGGAAATTTACTACAAAGCCGATTTTGTTATGGACAAAAGAATGGGTAAGACTAGAAAATAGGAGAATATTAACACTAGAGGGGCATGACTTACAAATAGGATGGCATGCACTCTTATGGAACCCGACGGACAAAAGACAAAAACATACTACGAAGCATATAATACGTAACTCATTGATTAAAAATTGGGCTGAGATAAGAAAGAAAAATTATACAAAAATACCAAGGTGGTTCTCAACAATGGAGGCAACCTTCAACCCAAACACAATGGATTTGAATAAAAAACTTAAATACTATCAGATATTGGATACAGATGGAAAATTAAAAACAAAACAGGACTTGGAAATACAAGGCATATTAATAGATAGTTGGGTTTACTTACAAATTAAATCAAGATATAATAAAGATATAAAGGAATATGGGATAGAAACAAAAAACACGAATCTGGATAAACTACTCTTGGGACCAGAGGAAAAGTTAATATCCAAATTATATAAATTACTATTAGAACAGGAAAGAGCAGGACAATTAGTAAAAGGATCAATGGTAGCCTGGGAGCAAAATATAGGATACAAATTGGATCTAAATGATTGGGAAGAGATCTGGGAAGAAAATTTAAAATACACAAAGTCAGTGGCGTACAAGGAAAATCAATACAAAATGATGTACAGGTGGCACTTGGCCCCGGCTAGATTAGCAAAAATATTCCCCCAGGCAAATCCAAATTGTTGGAAGTGTCAGGACAAAATAGGAACCTACTACCATGTGTGGTGGACATGCCCTAAAATAAAAAAATATTGGATGGGAATTAAAAATTGGATTGAAGATGTGATGAAGTGTGAGCTGGAGTGGAAACCAGAACTGTTCCTACTTGGAATGATAAAGAAAAAGTTTCCTCCAAAAGACAAATACCTGATTGCACACCTCCTAACAGCGGCTCGAATTGTTTTAGCGCAAAAATGGAAAGAACCTACAATTCCATCTATACAAACAGTAATAAATAAAATGTATGAATGTGTTGAAATGGAGAGATTAACTCTCAAACTAAATGGAAAAGAAGATACAGATTATTATAAGATATGGGAAACGTGGTACAACTGGATGGAACATAAAAACGAAGGGAATGGGAATGTTGGAAAATAGAGGACTATTAGAAATGTTAGAATTTATAGAAAGCAGGAGATAGTATAAAATGGGTGATGTAAGAATTTGAAAAATGAGATAAGAGAAAATTCTAAAAAGAGGTCAAACCAAGCGAATATTACTAGAAGAAATATTCATGATTATATATGACTGTAATATTACATGGAAAAAAGCATTTCTGATCTGCAACTAAAAAAGAAACGAAAATGTGTGATGTATTTATGTTTACATGTGACTGTATGTCTGTATGTTGCTGTGTCTTTTTTTAAAAAGGAATTACATTTTCAAATGGCATTTCCCCCTTCATTTTAGGTTCTGTGCTTTTACAATACTGTTTCTTCAATCTTTGGTTACTTGAAAGCTTCATTTTTTTTTCACTGCTGAAGCATTACAAATGTACTGTGAAGGGGTGTTGCTAATATATGAAACAGCAGCAGGTTTAGGAACAATACAGTTAATGATTGGCCAATAAGAGCAAATATTGATAGACTGGTACTTTTCATACCCAGCAGTTTGCCAGCTGCGACTGAACAATAATTGGTTGAAAGGATTTCCTGAGATCTTGTGTCTTGCCAGGATATAGATGATGCTTTGCTGAAAGCATTAAGATTTGCAGATAATGAAGATTATGTGAAGAAACCATGGGTAGCTTTAAAGTGTTTTGTGAATAAACATGAAAAAGCATAATAAAAACAAATAAAAATAAATAAATAAAGTGTTTTGCGAATGACTGGCAAAAATGAAAATGCTGATGGTGTGACAGATCTTTAAATCTTCAGCCACATTCCAGTCAATCAATAAATACTGTCAGATAAAATCAGAGGGTATTTTCATACCCAACAGGAACTATTTTTATCATTATTTCATTATCTGATATGGAACAAGGGAAAGAATTGGCAACTAATTTGTTATTGTGCTAAATGTAAGATAGCAGGTTTAATTTCTAAAGGGTTCTAGCCTGCTTCAGGTTCTATTTTCATATGGAAGAAACAAAATTTATTTCAGTTTTCCACCTCTGTATCTAAAGTGCAGCAGGAACTATTCAGTCCAATGGTTACCAAACTATCCTGATCTGTTTCTGAAGATTGTGTAATTATTATTTTATTATTATTATTTTATTAATTTGACTTGTGCCCCCTCTCGAGAGGACTCATGCTCACAGTTAAAACCAATACAATAAATTAATTACCTAAAATAGAATTAAACCAACCAAGCCAAATTAGACTAAAACAAATTATAAAACAACCCCCCAAGAGGAGTCAGCACAGCAGCCTGCTCAAATAACCAGGTTTTCAAGTCGGCGGAAAGTGCGAGGTCAGGGCCAGGCGGAGCCCCAGAGGTAGATTGATTCCACAGGGCGGGAGCCACCACAGAATAGGTCCTCCCCCGCATCCCCGCCAAACGACACTGGGTCGCAGACGGCACGCCGAGGAGTCCCTGCCTGTGAACTCGTACAGGGCGGTTGGTATTCGATGCCAGCAGTAGACGTTCCCATAGATAGCCCAGACCCATGTCTGTAGGACTTTGAATGTCAATACCAAGACCTTGAATCTCATTCGGAGGGCAACCAGCAACCAATGCAGGCCACGCAGGAGGGGTGTAACATGGGAGAACTGGGAAACTCCCATCACAACCCACGCGGTCGCATTTTGCACCAGCTGAAGCCTCCGGATGGTATGCAAGGGCAGTCCTAGATAGAGAGCATTGCAGTAGTCAAGCCAAGAGGTGACAAGTGCCTGAGTGACCGTGTGCAGGGCATCTCGGTCCAGGTATGGGCGTAACTGGCGGACCAGCTAGACCTGGGCAAAGGCCCCCCTGGCCATGGCTCCCACCTGCTCCTCTAACCTGAGCCGTGAGTCCAGCCCAGATTCCGTGCCCTGTCCACGGGGGGCAACACCTCTCCCCCCATGACCAAAATGGAATCTCCTGACTGGGCCAAGATGTCTGTATGCACAGCCACTCTGTCTTAGCCAGATTGAGCCGAAGCATGTTACTGTCCATCCATATCCGTACCGCATCCAAACAACGGGACATCACGGAGAGGGCATCACTGATGTGGCCTGGGGTGGAGATGTATAACCGCGATCATCAGCGCATTGATGATACTTCACTAAAGCCACGGATGATCTCGCCCAGTGGTTTCATATAGATGTTGAACAGGAGGGGCGAGAGGACCAACCCCTGAGGGACCCCACAAGTGAGAGCCCTTGGCGTCACCTCTGCCCCCTGCCAACACACATTGCAAGCGTCCCAAGAGGAAGGAGGCGAACCACTGCAACACGGTGCCTCCCACTCCCAACCCCCCAAGACGCCGCAATAAGATACCATGGTCGATGGTATCGAAGCCACTGAGAGATCTAACAGGACCAGGACAGAGGAAAAACCCCTGTCCCTAGCCTTCAGGAGATCATCAATCAGTGAGACCAATGCCGTCTCCGTGCTATACCCGGGTCGGAAGCCCGGTATGGATCCAGGTAGTCCGCTTCCTCCAGGAAAAGCGAAACTGCTGAGCCACCACATCTCGACAACCTTTGCTAAAAAGCGAAGGTTGGAGACCGGACAAAAGTTGTTCAATTTGGCTGGGTCCAAGGCAGGCTTCTTCAGGAGAGGCCTCACCACCTCCTCCTTCAAGGCGGCGGAAAGGTACCCTCCCCCAGAGAAGTGTTGACCACTGCCCGGAGCCAGCTGCATGAATTAGTAGTATTAAACATTCACTACTAAGCTAGTGTTTTAGTGCTACTGTAACAGACTATTTCTTATTTAGCTATTATTCTGTTCGCTTGCTGTGATTTTTTTACATGTTATATAGCACAAAACAAATTAGTGAATTAAATGAGTACTGAAAAAAAAACCCAATCCCAATATCAAAGACTAGCAACAACTTCCTAATATATGATCCTATGAATACATAAATTGCTGTATTTGTGACTGTCAAAAATAAATATAAGAAATGAAGGCAAATATATGTGTCCCAAGGTAATGTTGCTGGATCCAATCTGGGTTGGTAACCAGAACCATGTCAGAGTATATTCATGAACTGGAATAGAGCTTAGTAACAAGGTCAGCCAATGAGAGCTGAATTGAGGGATGAAACTTAAAGAGAGAATCTGGGCATGGTTTATCTCTGTTCTGTGCTAGCTCTAAAGTGAAAGAGAAACTAACTTGCTTGCGTGTCTGCTGAAGTTGAGTTGCTGTTAAGCTCTGAACCTGTAACATGTCTGCTTCTATTTGAGTTTGCTCCATGTTGGAAAAATCTACAACTGGTATTGTAAAATTTACTTAATATGTTTATAAAGACATTAAGTAAAGCATCAGCCATCTGTGTTTACTTTTCTGGCACTGAATTTACACTGCAATACTCTGAACAGACCAGAAGTTTAGTCTTCCAAGCTTTTGGACTCATGCTAGAGTCCATCCTCAGGGAACTTCTCTCTATAATTCCAGTGCACACACTCTGGTAGAGAGAAGTTCCCTGAGGGTGGACTCCAGCATGAATCCAAGAGCTCTGGTATTGGTGACTGACCCAGATAGGATCCTGCAAAAAGATCTAAATGATGGATCAGTTCAGCCACTTCTTTTAACAGAAATAACAGAATAATAGAGTTGGAAGGACCTTGGAGATCTTCTAGTCCAGTGGTTCTTAACCTTTTTGAAAGAATCGCCCCCTTGAGCTATTGAGGAAGTTGTCGTCGCCCCCTTCCCCAACATAACCGCCCCCCTGCCACCTCTTAGTTTCCCCAAGGGGGCCAGCAGAGGGGCACTAAGAGGCAGCAGGGGGGTGTTCGAGGCGCCAGCCCTGCAGGCTCACCCCATTGACTGTTGTACCGCACCTGAACCGCGTTGAATGCGGCAGCATGCCTTTCCCACCCTCCCGCATTCTTTCTCTGTCCATCCGTCCGTCCATCCATCCATCCACAAGGTCTGCCTGCCTGCCTTCCTGTCTATCTACCTACCTGTCTGTCTTTTTGTCTACCTACCTACCTACCAATATAGATATCTCTCTCTCTCTCTCCCAATATATCTCGCTCCATTGCCCCCATATCACCCCCCTTCTGTTCCTTCACCCCCATGGTGCCCCTTTTCATTCCATTGCCCCCCTGAAAAACAAAATCACCCCTTGGGGGGCAATATCACCCAGGTTAAGAACCACTGTTCTAGTCCAACCATCTGCTCAGGCAGGAAACCATATATCATTTCAGACAAATGGTTGTCCAATCTCTTCTTAAAAACTTGCAGTATTAGAGCACCCACAACTTCTGGAGACAAGTCGTTCCACTGATTAATTGTTCTAACCATCAGGAAATTTCTCCCTAGTTCTAGGTTGCTTCTTTTTCTTGATTAGTTTCCATCCATTGGTTTATATCCTGCCTTTAAGTACTTTGGAGAATAGCTTGACTCCGTCTTCTTTGTGACAGTCCCTTTGATATTGGAACACTGCTAGCATGTCACCCTAGTTCAGTGATGGTTAACCTTTTTGGTGCCAGGCGCCCAAAGCACAAGTGCATGAATGCATGTGCACATGCCCCAATCCCCAAAATACAATGTGAGCTCCCCCGTGCAAGTGCCCTGCCTCCATGTATGCATGCATGTTCCTGTGCATATGCCCCACCCCCCACACATGCCCCTGGCCCCCGCTTTGGCTTCCAGGTTGGTACAGGCGGCTTTTCAGGTCCAAAATAGGGCACAGGGGGAACCTCACAATCTCCGCAGTTTCTCCCCCCAGTGTGCCCTAGCTTTCTCCTGCATTCCTGCCTCCCATGCCTTCCCTGATCTTCATAGTTTCTCCCCCCAGCACGCCGTAGCTATGTACTCCATTTCTGCCATGAAGAAGCACCTGCAGAGGCGATTGGGGAAGGCACAGGTGGCAGGAATGCAGGAGAAAGCTAGAGCATGCTGGGGAGAGAAAAGTAGGGTGTGTGTGGGGGAACTGCAGAGATTGGGGAAGGCCCTGTTCCCATGCATACGCGACAGAGACCCAAAGAACATCTGGCCAGCTGGAAGCACATGTGCATGCATGGTGGAGCTGGACTGGGGTGACGGCTGGCATGCCCGCAGAGAAGGCTCTGCATGCCACTTGTGGCATACATGCCATAGGTTCGTCATCATGGCCCTAGTCCTTCTTTTCATTAAACTAGACATACTCAATTACAGCAATCATTGTTTATGTGTTTTAGCCATCAATCCAGAAGTGGTATTCAGCAGGTTCTGACCAGTTCTAGAGAATCAGTAGCAGAAATTTTGAGTAGTTCAGAGAACCAGCAAATACTACCACTGAATGGAGATTTTACAGTATCCTTTCCCTGCCACACCCACCAAGCCACATCCACAGAACCGGTAGTAAAAAATTTTGAATCTCACCACTGCATCAGTCCGCTAATCATCTTCTCTGTTGCTTTTCTCTTTCTAGAGTTTCAATATCTTTTTACATCATGGTGATCAAAACTGGATGTAGTATTCCAAGTGTTCTCTTACCATTATAAAGTGTTAATTATAAAGTAGAATTAACACTTCACGTGATCTTGATTCTAGCCCTCTGTTAATGCAGCCTAGGACTTCTTTGGCAGCTGCAGCACATTGCTGGCTCATATTTAAGTGATTGTCCACTAGCTCTCCAAGATCCATTTCGCAGTTACTACTATTGATCCAGGTACCACCTATACTATACCTGAGCATTTGGTTTTTCTTGCCTAAATATAGAACCTTACTTTTTTCACCATTGAATTTCACTTTGTTAGATAAAGCCCAGTGTTCAAGTGTGTCAAGATCCTTCTGTATCTTAAGCCTATCTTCTGGATTGCTGCGTATTCCTGCCAGCTTTATGTCAT
The DNA here is from genome assembly GCA_009733165.1 of Naja naja. Taxonomy (NCBI): domain Eukaryota; kingdom Metazoa; phylum Chordata; class Lepidosauria; order Squamata; family Elapidae; genus Naja; species Naja naja. The sequence continues at coordinate 50,840,703 of CM019155.1, read as the reverse complement.
CTGCAAATTTGATGCGTTACCATCTATTTATATGTAACTCATTTTTATATGATATTTTTCAGTTTCCCAAGCTTCTTGAGTTATTTTCCCCTTTCAGATTTTCATCCTTCCCAAGTTCTCTCAAAGTTTGTTAAAATCAGCCTTTTTAAAGTTTAATACACTGGTTTTTATTATGTTCTATTGTTTGTGTTTGCATTATTTTGAATTCCAGTTTAACATAGTCACTCTTCCCCAAAGTTCTGGAAACTTCAACCCCCTCTATCACTTCTTCTCTGTTAGTAAAAATTAGCTTCTGTATAGATGTCTCTCTAGTTCCATGATGGTGAACCTATGGTACGTGTGCCAGAGGTGGCATGCAGAGCCCCCTCTCTGGGCATGTGAGCTATTGCCCTGGTTCAGCTCTGCCACACATGTGTGTGCGCACCTCCCACCAGCCAACTAATCTTTGGGTCCCTGCCATGCATGCATGGGATAGGGCGCATATGTGGGGGGGTTGTGTACGGGGGCACAGGGGGGTTGTGTATGCATGTATGGCAGGGCACCTGTGTGCATTGCATTTTGGGGTGCGTGCGCACACTTTGGGCACTTGGTGCAAAAAAAGTTCACCATCATTGTTCTAGTTCCATCCTCTACCTTTTGGATGACAAAGTTGTCAGTTAGCTTGGTCAGGAACTTGTTCTATCTCCCCCTTGATGCAGAGATAATCTTCAAGATGATGTCAGGGTACTTAAAGTCCCTCATTATTACTATGGTGTGATTCCTTCATATATTTGTTAACTCGTTAGCAAAAGGTTCATCTATTTCTTTTGCTTGATTGGGTGCCCTGTAGTATATACCTATGGCAATTGTCATTCCTTTTTGCTTTTATATTCCCATGTGCATTCTAGTAGGCTTTCATTTTTGGTTTTGTGCATTTCTGTAGATATGTGGTGATCTTTTACATATAATGCAATTTTACCTCCTCTTTTGTTTGATCTGTTTCTTTTGAATAGTTTGTATCCTCCATCATTCCAGACGCAAGTTACATCCCACCAAGTTTTGGTAATGTCAACTATATATTACTTGCCTTTATGTACTAGTATTTTAAGCTCACCTTGTTTGTTCTCCAAACTTCGAGCATTTGTGTATATGCATTATCCTGATTGACTGATCCTGGCTATGCTTCCTATATCTCCTACTTTGTGATTGGGTTTTTCTTCCTTCTGAACACTCCCTGCCTTATTGTTTGATTGGTTATCTTGGGGTTTATGCTTGAGATTAGGTTCCAAACATCCTAAGGATCTGTCTCCCTCTCCCCTCAATTTTAACTTAAAGCTTTTCTGATTTTGAGTCAGCAGTTTTCCAAATACATTCTTCCAATATTGTGAGATGCAGCCCATTCCTTGCCAGAAACCCTTCATATAGGTACCATGGTCTAGGAACTTGCATTATTGCTAGACCAATACTTGAATACAGCTCATCAGTCTGGAACCTGCATTACGTATCTGATATTAATACAGTTGAGAAAGTCCAGAAATATTTCACAAGAAGAATTCTCCACTCCTCTACTCGTTGCAGAATACCTTATGCCACCAGATTTGAAATTCTAGACCTAGAAAACCTAGAACTACGCCGCCTTCGGTCCGATCTAAGTACAGTATATAAAATCATACATTGCAATGTCCTACCTGTCAATGAATACTTCAGCTTCAGCCATAACAATACAAGAGCACACAATAGATACAAATTCAAGGTAAACCGCACCAAACTTGATTGCAGGAAATACGACTTCAGCAACAGAGTGGTCAATGTCTGGACTACTCTACCTGACTCTGTGGTTTCTTCCCCAAACCCCAAAAACTTTAATCTAAAACTGTCTACTATTGACCTCACCCCTTTCCTAAGAGGTCAGTAGGGGGCGTGCATAAGTGCACCAACGTGCCTACCATCCCTGTCCTATTGTTTCTTTTATTTTTCTTATATGTATCCATTTCACGTATTCATAACTATGTTTATACTTATACCTGTTATCTTATAATTGCTTGACAAAATAAATAAATAAATAAATATCTTGTCTTAGTTTCGGGGAGGGGGAATGTCATGAGTCTATTTTGAATTTTAGAGCTGTGAACTTATTTTGAAAAAATATGCCCAAGTTTATGTTTCTTGTCTAAAATATTAGTTAATAAGCAAACTCACTTAAGGTACTAGTTATCAGGCCCCAAATCAAGAATAACATCTTCCAGGCTAAGTTCTTTATGATTTTATACATACATACAAATAGGTGAACATTTTCCAGACTGAGGACACTACTATCTGCATATAGTACATATACATATACTCTGTGAACTATTAAGGAGGGACTGTCTTCACCCCCTTTTCTTGTACATGATATGTTACCATTTGGTCCTCTGGAATCAATGCCTTCTCTCCTGGGGATTCACTGCCTCACTATATATTATCATATCAGTAGTGAACAGGGTGAAAGTTAAGTTTCAGACCCAGGTCATAACTAAATAATGTCTAAATTTTGAAGGTCCCAATATGATATTATGGAAACCATTATTTCATAAATATTTCTTTTAGTGCTGCCAGATTCCTTTAAACCCATGAGGTTTCATTGAGTTATGTGGTAGACAGATAACTTTAATTATTGCAAAACAGGTGGATGACATCAATTGCACTGTAATCATCTTTCTTTAAAGCCTCTCTTGGGCCTCATTTTCTTATAAAATGAAAATGGAAGGTGCCCACATGCCATTACTTGGGAGGGGTCTGTATGCCTATCAAGTAAAAAATGTGTAGAATAGAGAAGATGAGTTTGATGTAAATGGGCCAGATCTGTTACTAATGCAAGGAGGATAAAAATATGACAGAATTCCAAAGCAAATAGAAAGTACCATAAATGGCTCAGATAAGTGGCTCACTGATTCACAATGATATAGGAAGAGGAGGAAGCAT
>CM019155.1:50815292-50836763 GCA_009733165.1 Naja naja | reverse complement strand
GCACCAGGCATCTTCAAAACCTTATGGAAAGGACTCCAAGGACTGCCAGGGGTGAACCTTGCCGATGATGTGTTAATCTCTGCTGAAAATGACACTCAGTTACAAGAGAGACTCAGAGAGTCCTTGCAGATTCAGAAAAGATTAGTCAAAAGGAAGAAAAATGCACTCAGAACTGACAAGGTTGAGTTCTTGGGCTATATGATTGACAAACATGGTATCCACCCACAGATGCCAGGTTCAGGCAATCAAAGCCTAGACCAAATGTAAAACAGATTTGCAAGCCTTCCTTGGACTCATTAACATCACATGTTCCTACCTCAGAAGGCAACCATTGCAGAATCACTGCACAGATTATTAGACAAAAGTCTGTGTGGGTCTGGGGGCAGAAGAACAATCTGCATTTAACAGTATTAAAAGACTAATCAGATCTGATGCTGTACTGATACAGTTCTCTGAGAATTTGCCTGTTGTACTGACTTGTGATGCATCCCCTTTGGAGTGGGGGGCCACAGGCTTCCCAGTGGGAGGAAGCTCCTATTGCATTTACTCTGCACCTTGACCAAAGCAGAGAGGAGCACAGCCAACTGGACAAGGAAGCCTTGGCAATTTGCAGCTGTCAAGAAATTCCATGAGTATTTATATGGGAGAACATTTACCATTGTCACAGATCACAAAACCTCTGTTAGGCATTGTGGCAGGAGACAAACCCTCATGCACTATCCTGTCACCAAGAATGCTGAGGTGGACTGAATTTCTTGCTGCTTATTCATCACAAACTCATCCACAGGCTGGCAAAGACATTGGGCATGCAGATGCTTTGAGTCGCTGCCCTTCCTTCTCACACTGAGGACTTTGCTCCTGAGACTTACACACTTTTCCCTAGAAACTGTTGCCAAGCTTCCAGTACAGCTGCTGAAATTGCCAGAGAGACTGCCAAGACACTTTATTGGCTCCTATTATAGGCTGGATTAAAGAAAGGTTGGCCTCTTCAAGATCTACTCACCTGCCAACCTTTTAAGTCCAGGCAAACTGAATTATCTGTATTAAGAGGATGTATTTTGTGGGGTAACAGGGTGGTTATTCCTGCAAAACTGCAAAGGAGTTTGGAAATGTTACATGAGGGTCATCCAGGTATTGTCAGAATGAAGGGATTGGCCAGGAGTTATGTATGGTGGGGTATTGACAAAATGGTTTGAAAACTGGGTTGCATCTTGTCCCAACTGTCAGGTAGTCAGGCCTGCCCACCTCTACGCCCCACACAGGAATGGGAATGTCCTAGGGGCCCATGGTCAGGATTCACATTGATTTTGCTGGCCCTACCAGAGGGCACACTTTCCTTATTATAGTAGATGCATATTCCAAATGGCTAGAGTTATCCCTATGGCATCCACCACAACTGAAGCTGTCATCAAACAGCTTAAAAGCTTTTGTAACTCACGGGTTACCTGATGCTTGTTTCTGACAATGGCCTCAATTTACATCCAACCTTTTGAATCATATCTAGCACAACAGGGTATCAGACATGACAGCCCTGGGCATCCTTCAGCTAACGGCGGGCTGAGCGTATGGAACGATTACCAAGGAAAAACTTCAGCAATTGGGTCAGGGGATATCACTGAGAGAGTTGAAAAACTTCTCAGTGTTCAGCATATCACTCCCAACCCCTAAACTAATTTGTCCCCAGCTGAATTGTTGATGGGTAGGAAACTCAGGTCTCCCCTTGATCGCCTTCATCCCACTGCAAGCACCACTAGATTCCACTAGCAAAATTACACATTCAGTGTGGGTGATTCTGTTTATGCTAAGAACCTTATGGGTGAACCATTATGGATTCCTGCTGAGATAACCCAAATCACAGGCCCCAGGTCTTACAGGGTACAAACAGAGGATGGTGTCCTCTGGAGCAGGCACATTGATCAGTTAAGATCCAGATTGCCTCAGGAGCATCGCTCTCTCTCTGGTTCCCATGCCTCTTCTAGGGAAGGGAGGATCATGAGTGTAATGAACAAGCAAGAATCAACCCCATGTGTAATGAGCTACACGACAGGAACCATCCCAAAACCTGTCACAATACCAACAACCATTTTCACAAATGGAAGATTGCACATCATTACCTGATTTAGGTGCTGACATTGGGTTGGAGATGGATTGGGAGGAGAGACCAGGTTGTAGTAACCAAACAGGTTCTACCATTACTACAAGTCCTAGTAAGGAAATGTCAGCAGACACATTTCCTCCCTCACAGGTGAGAACCTTAAAACATCTGAACCACGTGAGGTCTCAGCGATACCGCATGAGCCCCACCTATTTAAAAGAATACATTAGATAGGCTGGGGTTTGAATATGGACTGAACCTAGTGGGGAGGTGTTATGTATGCAGGTTTAAAGTCATTGGTTTAGTTTGAACCGTTCTTGTAAAATGTAAGAAATGATTGGTTTAAAATGCGGAAAACCCTGCACTCTGATTGGCTGGCAACTGCGGCTGCTGGCTATAAGTAGCAGCCGCAGCCCAGCCAAAGTGGGTTCGTTCTGAGCTGTAGTCACTAATAAACAAAGAGCTTGAAGCACTCCGTGTCTGTCTCTTCATGCAAACTTAACACATTCATATATGTTAGAACAATAACAAGCATTCTCACCTGATTAAAAAGTAGTCCTATTTAATCAGGACATTCTTTCATGACGGTAAATTAGTTATTTTCTGGTTTTTAATTAATGGATGGAATATATGCATTTTACTTAATACTATATATGTAAATCCCAATATACATCAGTTATTTCTGCCCAGGCTGCAGTGAGCTGTATTGGCTCTAGTTGAATACATTCTAAGTGGCTTTTTAAGCATAATATTCATATATTTTTCCATCAATCTAAAAATGAATTGGAGTAAGAAAGGTAGAAGTAGACATATACATTCCACATCACTGTCTCATTTTGAAAGCAGAGACTCTATTGTATCTTGTCTGGGTCAAACCCCACTTAGAATATTTCATCTTTTTTATTTTTTTTATATTTTATTATTTTGTCTTACCAGTTAATGAATATTTCAGCTTTAACCACAACAACACAAGAGCACACAACAGATATAAACTTAATTAAACCACTCCAAACTCAATTGCAGTAAGTACGATTTCAACAACAGTGGTCAATGTCTGGAACTCACTACCTGATTCTATTGTCACCTGCTCAAATCCCCACTCCTTTACCCTCAAACTAACCTCTATTGACCTCACCCCATTCCTAAGAAGTCTGTAAGGGCGTGCATAAGTGCACAATTGTGCCTACTGTCCCTGTCCTATTGTCCCCAATTATTAGTTCCTATTTCTTATATTTAATCTTAGGTTTATTCTTATTTTATTGTATTGTAAGCTTTTGACAAAATCAATCAATCAATCAATCAATAAACAGCTCAAGAAGGATTCAGACAAAGTAAAACAGGTTCAAGCAAGGGCAACAAGTATGATCAGAGGACTATAAATTAAGATTTATCAATACAAGTTGAAGAAGTTGCATGGGCTTTTCATTAAGGAGAGAAAATAAAAGCCATATAGCACTTCTTAAGTACCTGACAATATCACACTAAGAATACAGTTAAATACTGTTCTCTATCATCCTAGAACTGTGATGGTGAACTTATGGTATGCGTGCCAGAGGTGGCATGCAGAACCCTCTCTGTCAGCACACGAGCTGTCGCCCCAGCTTAGCTCTGTTGCGCATGTGTGCGCACACTTCCCACCGGCCATCTGGTCTTTGGGTCTCTGCCATGCATGCATGTGGGGCACATATGCGGGGGGTGAGGCCCATGTGGAGGGGACATGCACACATGCATGGGGGACATGTGCACATGCATGGGGGATGGGTGCATGCACAGGGGACACATGCATATTGCATTTTGGTGGTGCACATGTGCACGCTTTGGCACTCGGTGCCAAAATGGTTAGCTATCACTGTCCTAGAACATGGGGAATAAATTGTTTGTTATAGGAAGAAAATTTTTGTCCGTAAAGATCGAAGCTGACAAGTCAGGAGCCATATACATAGGTAAGTAAGAAGGAAGCCAAATAGGTAGATGATGATGATGCAGGTGAATTACAGCCATGAAAACCTGGCTTATTCTCTGTAGGATAAATAACTTGCATAAAAGGAAACAAAATGAATTGTAGGCAGTGAATAGCATGAGAATTGGGTCTACAGTTGATGTTTATATAATCCAACAAGCAATAATAAGTAACCAATAAAAAGTGGCTCAGTTTTGTTTTGCTTTTCATAGCAGTTATTCCCTGTACCAATCACAATCCTATCAGGTAAGAGATGATTCAAACAGTAAACATCAGAAATATCAGCAATATATGTATGTATGTATGTATGTATGTATGTATGTATGTATGTATGTATGTATCTTCTGTTATGGATATACCATGTGGATCTGAAATCATATATGCTTCTAAAGATGTTTATCTTTTAAAAAATAAAATTACTTTGGTGGCATTAAAATAATAATAATAATCAGACCTACCATTTCACTCAAACAGCATCTGTAAGAGAGTACTCTAATTGATATTGGGTAAAAATCAGCACTAGCTGAAGCGCTGCTGAAGCCATTTCACTGCAGTGGAATAGTACTGGGTGAGCTCCTAAATTCACCAGTAATTGCTTTAATTGATACCTCCCCAAAAAATGTCTGCACACCCCACTCACATAATTTGATGTTTCTCAGGGTCAACTAAGGCAGCCAGTCATAAGATGAAGAAATGGAATCTGTGTCTTTCATTTGTGCTGTTATATTCTTCCTGAAAATGGTCTTATGATTGGAAGGGGCCAGAAAGTCTGCTATAGAAAGTCTCATTGTACCAAATAATTCTAAAGGGAATTAATTAAAATAGCCAGTGTGGTATAGTGGCTCTGATATTGGGCTAAGGCCAAGAAGACCCAATCTATGCATGGCCATGGAAAGTTATATATTGCATTAATCATTCTCACTCAATTATTTATTGCATTGGTTTGTTCTTGTAGTAAAACTGGAGAACAGAATGCTATGTTTTCTGTGTTGAGCTTTTAGGGGAAAAAGTGAGATATAAGTCAAAGCAGACCATGATAGATGGTTTAATAATGATTAGTAAAGCATAATGTCACTTCTTAAAGTTTACTTTATTTAACATTCTTTTTATTATACTTTTCTATTTTAAATGCTCAAGTAAATGCTGCCATCAAGATAATAAAAAAGAAATAAAAATGTAGCTTATGATTAAAAACTACGAAGTTTACCTTGAGAATAATACAATATAGCCAATTTTAAGTCACCACAATGCAGCCATCATAAGTGAAGAAAATCGTCATCTTATGCCACTTGAAAAGATTGCTTTCATGAGAATATAAGAGGTATTGTCCCTTGGATGGAACCTTCCCATCTGTTCTCCCAGACTGTACAAATAAATAAGCAAATATCTCATTGATAGGTATCAATCAAATCTGAAAACAGTTTTACATGAAATGTAAACATCTGCAACATTTGTATGAGAGGCAGATTAAGAAAAGGAACCGTAAAGCCTTTTTAAAAAAGTATTTGAGATATCAGCATAGGTTATTAAACCAACATATTGATGAATATCATTTCCCCTGATCCTATCTTTTTAAAATTTTTGAAGATCTGGTTTTCTCTCAAGTATTGAGACATGATTATTGTTTGCTTTGAATAATCATTTCAATTGTTGAATTGCTTTCAACTGAATGTTCTATTATATCTTTTGTTTATTTTTTGGTATTCTGTTTTAATTATGTTCTATCCTGACATTTTTGAAAAAGCAATTACATAAATCTTCTTCTCTTTCTCTGGCACTGACAGAAGTTAAAAAAACTTTCAGCCATTTATTTATTTATTTATTTATTTATTTATTTATTTATTTATTAGACTTGTATGCCGCCCTTCTCCCAAAGGACTCAGGGCCGAACATATAAAAGAAATATATTTACAATAAAAAGATATTAAATAAAGAACAAGTCTATAAATACAAGAAACATTAAAACAGTTAAAATTACGGTAGTAAACAGTAATATTAAAACAAACCCGCCCCCAGGTCAATCCAGGCCGGCCTGCTGAAACAGCCAAGTCTTTAGGTCTTGATGAAAGGAGCAGAGATCAGGGGCCAAACGAAGATCCGCAGGGAGCTGATTCCATAGGGCGGGCGCTCCCACAGAAAAGGCCCTAGCCCTGGGAACTGCCAGCCGACAATGCCTGACCGACGGTATTCCCAGGAGGCCCCTCCTGTGGGAGCGCACGGGGCAATCGGAATGTGATGCTGGCAGGAGGCGTTCCCGCAAGTACCTTGGACCCAAGCCATTTAGGGCTTTAGAAGTTGTTACTAACACCTTGAAGGAAACCCGGAAGGCAACCAGCAACCAATGCAAGTCGCGCAGGAGGGGGTGTGACATGGGAGTATCGGGATACCCCCATCACAGCCCACGCGGCCGCATTCTGCACCAGCTGCAACCTCAGAGTAATCCGCAAAGGTAGCCCCATGTAGAGAGCATTGCAGTAGTCGATTCTGGAAGTGACGAGCGCATGGGTGACCATTCGAAGGGCATCTCGGTTCAGGTAAGGGCGGAGCTGGCGAACCAGCCAAACCTGGGCAAAAGCCCCCCTGGCCACAGCTCCCACTTGCTCCTCCAGACTGAGCTGTGCATCCAGGAGGACACCCAGATTCCTCACCCTATCCACGGGGGCACCTCCCCCACTGACCAAAGAGGGCACATCCACTGAACACCGAGATGCCGGTAAGAACAGCTGTTATGTATGTAGGTTTGAATGTTATTGGTTTATTTGAACTGTTCTTGTAAAATGTCAAATGGTATTGGTTTAAATAGTGCGGAAGAAACACTGCACTCCCATTGGCTGGCAGCTCGACTGCAGGCTATAAGAGGCAGCCGTAGCCAAACCAGGATGGGTCCATTCGAGCTGTAGTCACTTAATAAACTCTTTGCTGGAACTCCTCGCTCTGACTCTTCATGCAAACTTAACACTGGCGAAGGTGGGATTTCCCTGAAGAGAAGAGCGGCCGAAGAACAAGCAACAGAGTGAGATGGCTGCGCTGAACACCCCCAGCACCGTTCGATCCAGCGGAAGACTGGGAATCGATATCGGATCGCTTCCAGATGTATCTGGAAGGGAACAACCTCGCCGGCATCCCTGAGAGACTGAAGAGGCGGTCTTTCTCACGCACTCGGTCCGGCAGTCTTCAAAATGGCGTTAGCGGGAGCTGCAGAGCTGAAGGTAATGGAATGGCCCGATTTAGAGAAACTTTTAAGAGCCCATTACAAGTATTGTGCCTCATTAAGAGACATGAATTTTACCATCGGGATCAAGGGGATAGCGAGAATGTTAATGACTTGCGGCAAGTTTAAGGGACATTGGGGGTGCTTGTGATTTTACCAACTTAGAAGAGGCCATGCGTGATCGGTTTGTTTTAGGCCTAAAAGATAAGGTCTTACAAAGCAAACTATTAATGAAACCTAAGATCACGTTTAAAGAGGCCATTGAAGAAGCTGTCTCAGCGGAAGCCACCAAGTCCTCAGCAGCGGCCATGAAAAAGATTAACAAGGCCTCAAGCCAGGCCTCAAGCCATTCTGATGGGGAAAAATCCACAACAGCCCATTGCGAACAAATAGACTCTGATTCTAATGGCAGTGAGGCAGAGGAGGGGATTTTTAGACTCAGAATGTGGGGGGGGCCACCCCCGCACTGAATGCAAGTTCTTTGACTCCATTTGCCTACGTTGTGAGAAACGGGGTCACATAGCCAGAGTCTGCAAATCATCCAGAACTCCACCGATTAGGAAAAAATTTCCTGATAAAGACTTTAAGCCCAACAATTTCCTTGAAAAAATGGGGCAAAATTTAGAAGCAAATGGCAAGAATGAAAGTCACCAAACAATCACTATTGGTCATTCTTCACCCTTAAAAGCAGAAAAGAACGTGAAGGTGTTTATTGAAGGAAGGCCTTGCCAAATGGAAGTGGACTCAGGCTCTTATTTATCTATGGTGTCATGGGACACTATCCACAGACTCTTTCCCAAAATTCAGGAGAAACATTTCCAGAAGCAAGCACTGACTCTCAAAGACTACCAAGGGAACAAGATTCCAGTAGTTGGAGCAAGAGATTTCAACGTGCAGTTTAAAGGCCACACCAAACGTTTGCCACTGACCATCGTGGACAAGGATCGCCCAAGTTTGCTGGGACTTGAGTGGTTCAAGCCACTAGGCATCGAGGTGACTGGCATCAATCACGTGAGCAGCTCTGAATGGGAGGAGTCCTTGAAGTCTGATTTTCCAGAGGTCTTCAGCGAAGGACTGGGCAAGTATATGGGGACCCCTATTGCTTTCAGCCTAGACCCCAAGGTGCCCCAATTCGTTTAAAGCCCAGGAGGGTTCCATTTGCTTTAAAGGAAAAATTGATGCACAATTAGATAAGCTCATTGCTCAAGGGGTTTTAGAGCCTACTGACCACTCCAGATGGGAAACACCCATAGTCACACCAGTCAAGGCTGATGGGTCAGTGAGAATTTGTGGTGACTATAAGGGACACTTAACCATGCGCTGCAGCAGAGCATACCCAGTACCAGTTGTGCATCATCTGCTCCATTCCCTTGGCAGGGGTACAGTATTTGCTAAACTGGACTTGGCTCAGGCATATCAACAATTAACAGTTGATGATGCCACTGCAGAGGCACAAACAATTGTGACTCATAGAGGTGCCTTCAAATGTAAAAAGACTACAATTTGGAGTAAGCATGGCACCTGGCATTTTTCAAAGCCTTATGGAAAGAATGTTGCAAGGACTGCCAGGGTAGTGCCTTATTTTGATGATGTGTTAATCTCTGCTGAAAATGACAATCAGCTTCAAGAGAGACTCAGAGAAGTCCTTACCAGATTCAGAAAAGCGGGTTTAAAAGTCAAGGAAGACAAATGTACACTCAAAACAGACAGAGTTGAGTTCCTGGGGTACATGATTGACAAGCATGGCATCCACCCTACTGATGCCAAGGTTAAAGCAATCAAGGAAGCCCCTAAACCTAGATGCAAGACAGATTTGCAAGCCTTCCTTGGACTTATTAACTTTTACCACATGTTTCTACCCCACAAAGCATCTATTGCTGAGCCCTTACATCGCCTGCTTGATAAGAAAGCTGTTTGGATCTGGGGAGGAAGGAACAGTCAGCATTTAACAGTATTAAGAGACTAATCACGTCTGATGCTGTGTTGATACAGTTCTCTGAGAATTTGCCTGTTGTTCTGACTTGTGATGCATCCCCTTTGGAGTGGGGGTTTGAGTCACAGGCTTCCCAGTGGAAGGGAAGCCCCAATTGCATTTTCTCGCACTTTGTCCAAAGCAGAGAGGAATTATAGCCAATTGGACAAGGAGGCTTTAGCAGTTGTTGCAGCTGTTAAGAAATTTCATGAATATCTGTATGGCAGGTCATTCACCATTGTTACAGATCACAAACCTTTATTAGGCATTGTGGCAGGAGACAAACCTACACCTAATATCCTGTCACCAAGAATGCTGAGGTGGACTGAATTTCTTGCAGCCTATTCATACAAACTGATTCACAGGCCTGGCAAGGACATTGGACATGCTGATGCACTGAGTCGCTGCCCACTACCTTGCCACAAGGAGGATTTTGAACTTGAAACTCACACCTTTTTCCTGGAGACCGTTGCTAAGCTTCCAATCCATGCTGCTGAGATTGCCAGAGAGACTGCCAAAGATGCTGTGTTGGCACCTGTTATGGGCTGGATTAAGAAAGGTTGGCCTCTCCAAGATCTACCTCACCTTGCCCAACCTTTTAAGTCCAGACAAACTGAATTATCTGTATTAAGAGGATGTATTTTGTGCGGTAACAGGGTGGTTATTCCTGCAAAACTGCAAAGGGAGGTTTTGGAAATGTTACATGAGGGTCATCCTGGGATTGTAAGGATGAAAGGTTTGGCCAGGAGTTATGTATGGTGGCCAGGTATTGACAAAATGGTTGAAAACTGGGTAGCCTCTTGTCCCAATTGCCAGGTAGTCAGGCCTGCTCCACCTCACGCCCCCACACAGGAATGGGAATGTCCTAGGGGCCCATGGTCTAGAATCCACATTGATTTTGCAGGCCCCTACAAGAGGGCACACTTTTCTAGTTATAGTAGATGCATATTCCAAATGGCTAGAGGTAATTCCCATGACATCTACTACAACTGAGGCTGTCATCAAGCAGCTCAGAAAATTGTTTGTAACCCATGGGTTACCAGATGTCCTTGTTTCTGACAATGGCCCTCAATTCACATCTAACATTTTTGAATCCTTTCTAGCTCAACAGGGTATCAGACATGCCCTCACTGCCCCTGGCACCTTCGACCAATGGCGGGCCTGCGCATGGTGCGCTTTACCAAAGAGAAGCTTCAGCAGCTCGGTCCTGGGGATATCACTGAGAAGCTTGAAAACTTCTTAGTGTTCAACACATCACTCCTAGCCCATCAAATAACTTGTCCCCAGTAGAGTTGTTGATGGGTAGGGCTCTTCCTTGACCGCCTTCATCCCACACGCACCCAAGCACCACTGGATTCCACTTCCAAAGTTCGTTCTTTTAGTGTGGGAGATTCTGTATATGCTAGGAACCTTATAGGTGAACCTTTGTGGATTCCTGCTGAAATAACTCACATCACTGGCCCTCGTTCTTACAGGGTACAAACAGAGGATGGCCTCCTCTGGAGCAGGCACATTGACCAACTTAGATCCAGGTTCTCTCAGGAACATTGCCCCTGTCTCTCTTTGGGTCCCTCACCTAATATCTCTTCTAGGGGGGAAGGGGGGGAACAGGAGGAAAATCAGCAAACAGGAATCAACCCCATGTGTAACGAGCCATTGCAACAGGAACCATCCTGAACCCTGTCACAATGCCAAGATCCATCCTTAGAAGTGGAAGATTGCACATCACTACCTGACTTGGGTGCTGACATTGGAATGGAGATGGGTTGGAGGAGAGACCAGATTCTAACAGTCTAACACAGGCGGGGACAGGAAGTCCCAACAGGGAAATGTCAGCAGACACATTTCCCCTCTCACTGGGTGAGAACGTTAAAACTTCTGAACCACGAAGGTCTCAACGCATTCGTAAGAGCCCCACCTATTTAAAGGAATACATTAGATAGGTTGGGGTTTGGTATGGACTGAACCTAGTGGGGGGGGTGTTATGTATGGGTTTGAATGTTATTGGTTTATTTGAATTGTTCTTGTAAAATGTCAAATGGTATTGGTTTAAATAGTGCGGGAAGAAACCCTGCACTCCCATTGGCTGGCAGCTACGGCTGCAGGCTATAAGAGGCAGCCGTAGCCAAGCCAGGATGGGTCCATTCGAGCTGTAGTCACTTAATAAATTCTTTGCTGGAACTCCTTGCGTCTGACTCTTCATGCAAACTTAACAACAGCCACTCAGTCTTGGCCGGGTTAAGCCAGAGTCTGTTACTCCCCATCCAGGCCTGCACCGCCTCCAGGCACCGGGCATCACTGAGAGAGCATCACTGATCTGGTCTGGGGTGGAGATATACAACTGGGTATCATCTGCATATTGATGATACCTCACCCCGAAACCTCGGATGATCTCACCCAGCGGTTTCATGTAGATATTAAACAGGAGAGGTGAGAGAACAGACCCCTGTGGCACCCCACAAGTGAGGGGCCTTGGGGCTGATCTCTGCTCTCCTGCCAACACTGACTTCGTGGCGGCCGAGAGGTAGGAGGAGAACCACCAAAACAGTGCCCCCACTCCCAACCCCCGAGCCACCGCAGAAGGATACCATGGTTGATGGTATCGAAAGCCGCTGAGAGATCTGAAAGGACCAGGACAGAGGAAAACCCCTGTCCTGAGCCCTCCAGAGATCATCCATCAGTCCGACCAATGCTGTCTCGTGCTGTGTCCGGGCCTGAACCCGATTGGTACAGGTCGAGATAATCAGTTTCCTCCAGGAACAGCGGAAGCTGTTGAACCACCCGCTAACAACCTTCGCTAAAAAGCGAAGGTTGGAGATTGGGCGATAGTTGTTCAAAACGGTTGGGTCCAGAGCAGGCTTCTTGAGGAGGGGTCTCACCACTGCCTCTTTCCAGGCAGCGGGAAAAAAACCCTCACTCAAAGAGGCGTTGACAACTGCCTGGAGCCAACTGCGTGTAACCTCCTTGGAGGCATAAACCAACCAGGAAGGACACGGGTCCAATAAACACATGGTGGAAGACAGCCTCCGCATGATCCTGTCCACTTCATCCAGGGAGACAGGGTCAAACTCAGCCCAGATAGGATCCACAAGACTCATAAAACACTTATAAAATTTTAGATATTGTGCCACAAGTAAACAGACTGAATATAATCTGTTCTTGCACAGGTTTCTTCATATATTCCTTTTTTCTTTCATATTCATTTTTCTCCAGAATTTACTCTGGAGAAACATAATCTCAGAACCATTCTTGAATTCTTCACTAATTCTCTCAAATTATGATAATTAAAAATAAAATCAATTCTATTTTTAAATGTAGATTCTTTTCTCTGCCATAATACATATTATTCAGTGGTGGTATTCAACCGGTTTATACTGGTCTGGGCGTACCAGTAGCGGCAATTAGGCATGGGTCACCGAACTGACAGCAACTTCTGGCTAGCCATGCCCCTGGCCTGGTCGCCCAGTCGCCACCGCTTGCTGAGGTGCCCCCACTGTCCCTAGAATTTGTCGCAGCCCCCGCCCCATGGCTTGTGTGGCTGGCTAAGCTGCCACTGCCCAGCACGGCTGCATTCCAGGCCATGCTGCCTGCAGCCTAGCTTGCTGTGGGTCCCCCATTGTCCCCATGTCCTTACCTTCCTCACGCAGCTGGTGGCAGAGGGGAAGGCAACCAGCCACTGCCCATGAGGAACTGAGGCTTGGAGCAGTTTAAAGGAGGACTGCTCCTCTGGCCCAGCCATGTGTTTCCAAGCAGCTGCTTGAAAAGGGCGTTGGTACTTACCTGATGTGCCCATTCTCTGTGAGCTGCAATGAGCATCCAATAGCAGGAGGTGCTTAGTGTCTGCTCAGATAGGCTGGGCTTAATTGATAGGATGCTCCTCCTCCTCCATGGGCTCCTCCTTAGCATCCCCCAGTTTTGGCAAAGATGAAGTGATGTAACCCTCACCTTTTTTACCTTGGTTAATCATTGGCTGGAACAGAATCCCACCAGACGGAAATTGGGTGGGGCTGGATGCTTGTCACAGCTCACAGAGAATGAGCGTATCAGGTAAGTACCAATGCCCTTTCTCCAATGAGCTGCTCTGAGCATCCAATAGTGGGACATACCAAAGCTTGACTTGTCCTACGGGAGGGTCTCCATCTGAAGTGGAGTCCTCCCCATGGTCTGGGTGGACCTGTTGCAAAACTCTCCTACCAAAGGAGGCCTCAGCAGAGGCAAACACATCAATTTTGTAATGTTTAATGAAGGGTGATGGGGAAGCCCATGTTGCCACCCGACATATTTCTGCTATTGGCGCTTGTGTGGCCCAAGCCGCTGAAGTTGCGGCGCTCCTAGTCAAATGCGTTGTTATGCCCTTAGGCATTGGTAATGATTGAATCTCATACACCTTAGCGATTGTGGCTTTCAACCTGCCTATAGTTGAAGGTGAGACTTTGTGCCCCTGAGTGGTTGGCTGAAAGGAAACAAAAAGAGCCTCAGTCTTCCTGAAAGGAGCCGTTCGGTGTAAGTATGTACGGAGAGCTCTTCGTACATCTAATCGATGCCATTGATGTTCTAGCCCCTGAGATGGTCTCAGGTAAAAGTTCAGGAGAACAAGTTCTTGTGCCCTGTCGAAAGCCGAATTAATTTTCGGTATGAACATAGGGTCTGGACAAAGAACCACTCTGTCAGCATGAAAAATACAAAGGTCTTGTCGGGCTGACAAGGCTGCTAGTTCTTAGAGACGTCGTGCTGATGTTATTGCTACCAGGAAAACTACCTTGTATGTAAGAAAATGGAGACTCGTAGTTTTCAGTGGCTCGAAGGGGCCCTTTGTGAGGGCCGTTAGGAGCTTGTTAAGGTCCCAGATCAGATAACATTGCACCACCAGAGGGCATAAATTCATGGCACCCCGAATAAAACTCCGTATGCATGGGTGGTGTGAGATAGAACTTAGACCTTTCCAGATCACAACCAAGGCTATGGCCGCCACCTGCCATCTCAAGGTGTTTGGTGAGAGACCCTTGTCAAGACCCTCTTGAAGGAACTCCAATACTTGTGCCACTGACAGAGAAAAGGGATCAACGTTGGATTTGACACACCATTTATAGAAAATGTTCCATGTAGCATTATATATGTGGTTTGTTGAAGGGCGGTGAGCTGCTTGGATGGTGGTGATTACCCTGTTCAAGAGATTCTCATTACTTAGATGTCTTTGGTCAACTTCCATATGGCTAGGTGGAGCCATTGAGGGTTCGGGTGAGCAAAAGTCTGTGCGGCAGAATCTTCCAAGGTTCTTCTGTCGACAGACCCCTGAGATCTGCGAACCATGATCTCCTGGGCCAGTATGGGGCCACCAACAGCAGCTCTGCTTTTTCTTCCAAAATTTTTGGACCACCCTGGGAATCACTGGGAGAGGGGGAAAGGCATATAGGAGTCCTGGGGGGCATCAGCAATGTAGGGCATTGATGTTCTCTGCTCCTTGGGATGGGTACCTCGAGATTAATCTTGGGAGCTGTGAGTTCAGGGGAGAAGTGAACAGGTCTATGACCGGTAGACTGAATTTCTGTACCGCTTCCTGAAACAGAACTGGGTGCAGGCGCCACTCTGATTGATCGACTGTGGCCCTACTTAACCAGTCCACCTGGGTGTTTGACAGGCCCGAAATATGCTCTGCCCTTATGGAGAGCAAGTTCCTTTCTGCCCAAAGGCACAGTCTCTCTGATTCCCTCATGAGTTGTCTCCCCCTTGCCTGTTTATATGGGCCTTTGTCGTAACGTTGTTGGTAAGTATGAGGATGTACTTTGCCCAAATATGTGGAAGGAAACTGTGAAGAGCCAGATGGACTGCCCTGAGCTCCAACTAGTTTATGCTGCACAATTGTTCTGTTGCTGACCAATGCCCTTGAGTCGTGAGGGACTGGAAGTGTGCTCCCCATCCAAACAGGCTGGCATGTGTAGTGATGTGGGGTTCTTTGAAGGGGCAACCTTTGTTGATGGTCAGAATGGTCCATCAGTGCACAGGTATCAGGACCTTTGATAGTACAAACACAGGTCAAGTTGCTTCATCCTCGCCATTGGTACGGAAGTAGGTACCACTGCAATGATCTACCATGGAACTGGGCCCAAGGGATAATAGAAATACAGGAGATCATTTTCCCTAGTAATTTGGACAAGTCAGCTAGGGGAACCCGCTTAAGGGTTCTGGTCTCCTGAGCTAATTTTCTAATGTTTTCCTGTCTCTCAGGGGATAGGAACACTTTCCCTTTTACAGTATCTATTACAGTACCCAGGTGAGATAAGCAAGTTGAAGGAGACAAATGATTCTTTGCCCAATTAATGGAAAAACTGTATTGTTGAAGGGTTTGTAAGGTAATTTGAGTATCCAATTCTGATTGTCTGGATGAGGATGATAAAATCAAAATGGCATCCAGGTAGCACTGTAGTCTTACAGGAGTACCCCTGAGATGGGCAGCTAGAGCTGCCAGGACCTTTGAAAATGTCCTTGGGGCAGATGACAACCCAAAGGGTAGAGCAACATATTCAAAACATTGGTTGTTATAACAAAATCTGAGAAATTTGCTGTGTGAGGGTCTAATTAGAATGTGTAGATAGGCCTCTGTTGAGTCAATGGAAGTTAAAAAGTCACCCTTTTGTATGCTAAGCAGAATGGATTGCAATGTACTCATCTTAAACCTTCGATAGACTAGGGAATGATTGAGTCATTTTAAATCTAAAATTGCCCTCCCCAAACTCTTCGGAACAACAAAGAGTAGTGAGTAGAAACTTTGCCCTTCTTGATCTGGAGTCACCGGTTGTATGGCACGGATCTCCAGTAGGTGTTTGATAGTTGTATCCATCAGGTTCTTTTTAATAGGGTTCTTGGAGAGAGGGCATGTCATGAAAAAGTTCGAGGGAGTGGATTGAAATTTTAGAACCAGGCCAAATCTGATGGTGTCCCTAACCCAGGAATCCGAGGTTGAGGAGTCTCAACAGTCTGCAAAGAGTCTTAGTCGTCCTCCAATGGGAGCATAATCTCTGAATCTATTTTGGGCGATGGAAGCCTCTGTTTCCTGTCCCCCTGAACGGTCTTTTTCCTTGCCCTCCCCTTTGGTTCCTGTCAGCAAAATCTGATCTGTCTTTTTTTTAATTAGATTTGTATGCAGCCCTCTCTCCCTAGAGACTCAGGGCGGCTCACAATATAAAATCCCAATACAATAAATTAATTAAAAATAATTAAATCACAAGTCCAATAAATGACTATCTGACTGCTGGCTGCTCCTAAATCCAGATACCCTCTGGAATCTTGGAGAGTATTGTCCCTGATAGGAGGGACAAAAGGAACCTCTCCAAAAGGGCTGGTAATTTCTGTTGTCTGGGTGACGAAAAAGGGAGGGGAGTATCTTTTTCTTACTTCTAGTTTCTATCAGAAGCGGATCTAGGGCAGCGCCAAACAATTTGTCTCCTGAAATTGGGGAACAGGCAAGCTTCCATTTATGTTTAGTATCAGCTTGCCAGTGCCTAAGCCATAGCAATCAGCGAGCTGTAACCTCCAACGCCATGGCTCGTGCTGAGAACTTGACTGAATTGAATGTTGCATCCACAAAGAATTCTGCAGCTGCAATTAGTTTGGCGATGTCCTGATGCGCCCTGATATTGGAATTTGGGGTGGTTTCCCTCAGCTGACGGAGCCGTCTGAGGGAAGATCTAATGAAAAGGCATTGCCGCTGCTCTTATGGCCCACGCATCAGACTGATGTGGCTTGCGGAGAGATAGCTCGGCCCTTTTGTCTTCTGACTCCTCTGCTTCAGTGGCAATAGCAGAGGAGGATGCTAAGGCCACCACTGGTTCATCTACTTCAGGGGTATTAAGGGAGTTTGAAAATTCTGGAGCCAAATTGAAATTTTTTCTGTCATATCCTGTGGGGGTGGGGTACGCTGCTGCTGAGGCCCATTGTTTCTGGACCAGATCCAAAAACATGTGCAGGACTGGAATAACGTCTACTTCGGTAATTGGTTGTGAGAAAATCAAATCCTCTGACTCCCCTTGTGATCCCAGTTGTTGGGCAGAGGGAGGAGATTTATCAAGGCAATCAGTATTTTTGGCCTTAAAGAGGAGTGATTTGTATAGTTGAGGACAGAACTGCCCTGTATAGGTTGGTTGGTCAGGTGTGATACTTTCGTCATCTGACATGCCTCTTTTGCGGGGGTCTGCCTCTGACAGGACTGGGTCACTGTCATGTACTGAACCTACCTCGACTTGTTCCCTTTGGTCTTCTCATTCTTCCTCCTGCTGCAAATCATGTATACAAGAAATCATAGAAAACTCCCCTTGGCGAGGTACCTGAGAGTAATGCAGATCTGTTCTGCATAGAGATCCTACAGACTGTGAGTTGCAGTCAGAAACTGGAATCTGCCTGGCCATCACGGTTTGTTGCACCACCGCAGCGATTCCTCTGCGGATCGCTAGTTCCATCCATACTTTCATTCTCTCTGGGATCTCCTCTGGAAGGAATGCCTCTTGGCAGAGACATGAAATTGATTTTGAGGGATCCAAATTAATCTCCGATACTGAACACTTCAACAAAAGAATAATTAGGGAAGCCATCGAAATAGAGAAACACCCCATAACATGAATAAATGGGATGATACCTCCTGCCTACCAGACATCTGGCAACTAGCCCTAATCAACAAACGAGTCCCAGCCACAAAAACCAACACCAGACCCAAAATGACACATGACACCACCACCAATCTCTCTCACCAGACTCAAACCCAAGCCCATCCCACAGACAAAAGGCAACCACCATCCAGCAACCAGACCACGGCTGCATCACCAGTTGCTACACCCCCCTCCAACCCCCAAACTAAGCAACCTGACACATGCTATGAACACATAGCCAGACCTCAAACTCAGAGCCAAACCGAGGCCTGGAATGTCACATCACAGCCTTCCACTCAGGGTATTACATCACGGAACTCAGGAGATTACAACACAAAACCTCAGGAGGTTGCAACACAGACAACGACCCAACAGTAAAACTCAAGATACAGCACAAGACCCAGGATGTCACAACAGTAAAACTCAAGGTCATCACACAGCCCATTACCCAGGTAGTTACAACAAAAAAGGCTGAAGGACACACAGCCATTACCTCAGCCATACAGGTTCTTATGAAAAAGCCAACCAATCAGCAAACATCAACTCCATCAACCAGTCAAGAAGTGACAACACAGCCAACAACACAGCCAACCAATCAGCAAACACCAAGTCCATGAACCAATCAAGAAGCGACAACATAGCCAACAACAGAGCCAACCAACCCGCTTACTACAAAGCCAGCACACCACAGCTCCCCTCCAGTATTTATAGAGGGAAGGCAGCTCCAATCACGTTTTGCTGGCACAAGCACAGTCGAAAACACCAGCCTTAAGATGGCGAGGGACTTCGCTGAAATATCGCCAAGATACTCTCAATCTACACATGGATAAGACCGAATACACCAAGACCTGCATACCTTACCCATGAAAATCTATGAATATATATATATTGGGGTGGGCTTGGGTTTGGTGCATGGTGAGGGAGATTGGTGGCATCATGTGTTATTTTGGGTCCCGTGTTGGTTTTCATGGCTGGGACTCATTTGTTGATGAGGGGCTAGCTTCAGATGTCTGGCGGTAGGCGGGAAGTATCATCCCGTTTATTCATGTTATGTGGGGGTGTTTCATTTTGATGGTTTCAATTATTCTCTTGTTGAAGTGTTCAGTAAGTTGATATATATATATATATATATATATATATATATATATATATATATATATTTGTTTTCGTAGATTTTCAATGGGTAAAGGTATGTAGGTCTTGGTGTATTCGGTCTTGTCCCGTAAGATTGAGAATACCTTGGCAACGCTGATGAAATCTCATCTGTCATCTTCAGGCTGGTGTCTTCAGCTTCGCTTCTTCTGGGAGAAGTGTGATCGTGGCTGTTTTTCCCTTTTAAACTCTAGAGTTGGCTGTGTTGTTACTTTTTGATTGGTTGATGGAGTTGATGTATGCAGATTGATGGTTTTTCCTGAGACCCTGTGTGTGGCTGAGGTACTGGCTGTGTGTCTCTCAGCCTTTGTGTTGTAATGACCGGTAATGGCTGTGATGACCCTGAGTTCTATTGTTGTGACATCCTGGGTGGTGCTGTAGTCTCCTGGGTCGTTGTCTGTGTTGCAATCCTCCGATGTTTTGTGTTGTAATCTCCTGAGTTCAGGATGTAGTATCCTGGGTGGAAGGCTGATGTGACATTCTGGGCCTTGGTTTGGCTCCTCGAAGTTTGAGGCCCAATGTCCTGCTCCAGCAGTCCACCCAGAAGCAACTTACACAAAGAAGAACAAAAGCACTCAGCAACTTGAGGAAAGACAACATAATCATCCTCCCAGCAGACAAAGCAACGCCATGATGAACACATCTGACTACCAATCCAAACTATCCAACCTACTCCAAGACCCCGCTTACAAACCTCTAAACACAGACCCCACCACCTATCTGGAGAAACCACCAAATCCAAAATAAAAGCCTCACCCATCAGTGAAGAGATCCAACAAAGAATCCCCAGAGAAAAATCATCTAGATGCCCTAAGCTCTATGGCCTCCCAAGATACACAAAGAAGGAACACCACTCAGACCCATAGTCAGCTCCATAGGCTCACCTCTACAGAACCTTGCCAAATTTCTCCAAACAACTCCAGCCCTACACAGAATCCATCACCTCACACATACAAACTCTTTCCACTTCATAGAAACAATAAAGAAACAAAACCTACAACCCAGTGACTACTTGTGAGCTTCGATGTCATATCCTCTTCACCAAGTACCTATTAAAGAAGCCTTGACAGCTATCCAAAACAAATACAACCCCTAAGCACATCCTAGATCTGACCAACCATTGCCTTCCAACACATACTTCATCCACAATGGACAAAGATATAAACAGATAGAAGGAGCACCTATGGGATCACCCTCTCACCCGTCATCGCTAACCATAAAATGATTTGAATCCAAATTAGATATGGATGACATTCTTGGCCACACGGAAAGAAAAACTGGACAACTTCCTCACACATCTCAACAGCCTACACCCCAAAATACAATTTACCATGGAAACAGAAACCAACAACCAACTTCGTTCCTGGACGTCCTAATTTACAAAAACCCAATGGCTCCTAGGACACACCATCTACCAGAAAAGACACACACTAACCGCTACTTAAATGCACAATCCCATCACCACCCTGCACAGATCAACTCTGTAGCCAAGACCCTCATCTCCAAACGCCTAGCTGACAAAGACCACTTGAGAACAGAATTACACACCTCACTAACGATTAATGTCCAATGGATTCCAAAGAAGCACAATCACCAACCTAATCCGAAGGGAGACTCCCCCCAAAAACCAAGGCACAGAACAGGACAATGGCATCACCCTCCTCCCTTACATCAAAGGCACCACAGATAAAATCAGCAAAATTCTCCACAAACACAATATCAGGACAGCCTTTGGCACTGACCAAAAATAGCCAACATCTTAAGAAACCCCAAAGACAAGATCCAGCTAGAAAACCAAGGAGTTTATAAAATACCATGCAAAATTTGCCCAGCCACATACATTGGACAAACCAACAGGAGAATAAATGCACGCATCGCAGAACACAAGAACGCAGTCAGAAAAGAAGAAAAACTTCCTCCTTTTCCAGCACCTAAAGCCACAGGACATGAAATTGATTTTGAGGGATCCAAACTTATCTCCAATACTGAACACTTCAACAAGAGAATAATTAGGGAAGCCATCGAAATAGAGAAACACCCCATAACATGAATAAACGGGATGATACTTCCCGCCTACCAGACATCTGGAAACTAGCCCTAATCAACAAACGAGTCCCAGCCACAAAAACCAACACCGGACCCAAAATAACACATGATGCCACCACCAATCTCCTTCACCAGACTCAAACCCAAGCCCACGCCACAGATGAAAAAAGGCAACCACCATCCAGAAACCAGACCATGGCTGCAACACCAGCTGCTACACCCTCCTCTGACCCCCAAACTAAGCAAACTGACACGCTTATAAACACATAGCCAGACCTCAAACTCGAGCCAAACCAAGGCCCAATGTCACATCACAGCCTTCCACCCAGGATACTACATCACAGAACTCAGGAGATTACAACACAAAAACATTCAGGAGGTTGCAACACAGACAAC